>OZ010743.1:77391153-78644156 GCA_963932245.1 Tachinus rufipes | reverse complement strand
AGTGGACCTTTTTATCTTTTTTCAGAAGCCCAAAAATTGAGATACAAAATAAACTAAAAAAGACGTTTTTATTGTGAAATTTCTGACCTTCAAATGTGTGTCATTTTGAATAGGCAATATTCTAAGGTCTAAAATTTTGGGAATCTAATTTTTTTCATCTATATTTTGATCCCTAAAAATTTGAGCAAAATCAAAGAAGTCGACTTTTTCAAATTAATCGAAAAGTAATGGAATTACCCATATATATATATACATATATATATATATATATATATATATATATCATGTAAGATATTGAGAGAATAACAAAAGACATTTCACACTACTGGATGACTGACTGTTAAAAAGCATACAAATCAAGACCTCGAATTTAGAAAACAGTAGATTACAAAAGGTAAAGGGTAAAGGTAGATGAAACAAATAAATTAAACTTATAATTAATAATTAATTAAAATAAATAGCAACAACGATTATAATTCCTTGGAAATAAATTTTATTTAATTTGTTGATTTTTGTTTGATTGATGACAAAATTTGCTGCTACCAATAAATCCGTTTGGAGTATCTTTTGACGAGAAGTTTTTTTATCACAAATTAGAATTTTTTTCTATTAACATCTTGATGAATTGTGCAATTATTTTTTGAGTTTGTTTATACTTACTTTGAAATCTATAGCTTATGTATATGAGTTGTAAAGTTTTTTCTGAGCCAGTTGTATTTTCCACGTTTGTTAATATGTGAGAGTTGATATTACCAAAGTTTGTCCGCCCTGTATCTACATTAGTTAATTTAGTTTGCACTACCTTGTATTTGCGTTGATTAAAACTCAGTTTTAATGGGTGCGTTTTTAAAGTGCTGTTCGAACAATTTTTGCACAAACAACTTTTTTGTTTGTTCTACTACGTGATCGTGCACGGTAATTTAAAAACAGCATATAGCACTCAAACGTCAAAAACATAAGTCAAAACTTGTAAAGTTTTTTGATAAGTTAATAATATGCGCAGGTAGCAGTTTAATTGCAGCTGTGATTTTAAATTTAGTAATGACATGTATAAATTTTATTATAATTACAGATCAAAAATAAATATATATGTAAAAATATGTTTTTTAAGGTTATGTTGTTTGTTTTGTTTACATGCCCACTGTTGTCAATTAATACGACAATTAAAATCTGCATCAAGTAAAATATTCAAATCTTATTATTCTTGATTCACACATATTTTGTATGAGCGCATATTTCTTTTATATTTTATATTTTTATAATGTGTATAAAACTGTATCCATCTTCTGATCAAGTCATGATAAATATATTATTTTATTTTTGCCATGTGGCAACACTGTACATGCACCACCTCTAGACTAGGTGCGTGCAAATGTTGTTCGAACAAGTTTAGTAATATTAAAACGCGGCTGTGTTCGTTCGGGTTGTATTTAAAAACGCCCATTTTATTGTTCGAGTGCTCGAACCGTTGTTCGCGTCATTTAAAAACGCACCCATTAATTAATGCGGAGGCAGTTCTAATCCTATAGCAATGTTTACGTTGACCGACTAAAACAAACATAAACTCGCTGCCACGTGTTTATGATATCTTCACTTACTCTTATTTAATTATTTTTGGCACACCCACACTATTGTAACAGCACTCCCGGCACTAAGAGACTCCTCCTAGCACTAATTGTTTTGTTTTTTTTAATTATCGCTGAAAGTTAGGTGTACAACAGCTGATTTATTTATATATGGCGTTGACTGTGGTTACGTTCACATAGGTTAAATATTAATTGCTTTCTTCTCTTCCTATAACCACTGTTTGATAAGACAATGGACTGTATAAATATCTTGTTGAATATTTGTTGATGTAAATATCTTGATGAATGTTCTCTGATGTTTATTGTGTTGTTCCTTATTACACTCTATACCATATAGTTTTGTAGGTTTCTTTCAGCATATAGTAATTAACAACAAAATGGGTATCCAATGACAAAAGGCGTATTACACCGTGATTGTCACTGAAGATGTAGTTAGAAAATGTACATAATAGCAAACGGAAACATACCCATATATCCTCCGCAGTACATACTTATGTAATTTTACTAATTTATAAAAATGGAGTTTAGATAAAATGAGAATTGTAAGAAGTGAATTTATTTTATTCTTTTTCTAACTATGAGTTGTTGGTTTACTCCTATGGTTACAGTTTTTGTTTTTTTAATAAAATACAAAATTTGGCCAGCTTACCGTTTGATGATTAATCATGGCGAAGGTAACATATAAATTTTGTCAGCCGGTCTAATGAGTTTGCAAGTAGTAGATTTGATTTTTACCGCTCGTGTTACACCGTCCTCGCTCGGAAACAAATCAATAATCTATTTCTTTGGCCATACTAAAGGTGGCAAACCAGGACTGAACCAAAACATCAAATCACCCTTTTTAAGTGAAGAATTACTTTTTTTAACATTAGAATGCGAAATCTGAGTATGAATATACTTACGACTCCAACGTTTCCAAAAAGATTGCAATAAACGATTAGACAATTTCCATTGTTTGACCAGATTTATATTAACATTTAATAAGTTCTCCTCTAACCTGACAAATAAAACCTCCCACTATAAAATGTTTAGGAGTTAAGTAATCAAATCCAACTTGAAAATTATTTGAAAGTTCACACAGAGGCCGCGAGTTCAAGAAGTCTTCAACCTTAATTATTATTGTAGTATTGTGTTAAATTCTTTATAAGATAAAAGCTGTTGTTCAAATACTTTTTGAAAATGATAATTGAATGGTTTTACTCCAGCCTCCCAAACTCCTTCAAAATTAGGAGCATAAGGAGGTTGAAATACCCATTTAATTTTTTAAACTGCAATATAATTAGCCAACACTCTATTATCAATAGACATAATATTGTACAATTTCTTGAGTTTCTTTGCTGCCCCACAAAAATTACTACCTAGATCTGAAAAGATTTTCAATGGTAAACCTTTTTGGTTTGAAAATCTATCCAACGCTCTCAAACATGTCTCGGATGTAAACTGGTCACACATTTTAGATGTATCACTTTAGTCATCATGCAAACAAACAACACCAAATAACATTTCACTAACTTAATACATCTAAGAACATGATTAATAGTCCTTGCCGGTTCTATTCGATATGCTTTGTCTTTAAACGATAACAAGTTAAACATTGAAAAATACGCTGACAAATTAAACTTTGTGCTTCCGGAATCCAATAACTACAAAAAAGTAAAGATCAATTTTGGACCGCCATTTCTTTTGAATAAATTTCACTATTACTTTTATTGCATTTTCATATTTATGATAAACTATTGATCCAACAACCTTATTTTTTGCAATCTTTTTTTTGTAAAATATCAATAAAACACAACATAAATGCAATAATTTGTTGCAATTTCAACAAAGAAGATATTTTGTTAACAAATCTATAAATTCAGAATAATCTTCATTCACTATATTAGAGAACAAGTGATTTAAGTAAATCCTGTATTGTCATACTCGGTTTTTTCCAAAAACCAACTCATCATTGATTTCCAAAAAAAATCTGAACCTTTTTATCAAAGCAAACATTTAATAAGTTCCAAAACAAACAGACCCTGACTAGCTGGATCTGCTGGATTTTGAACTTCTGAAACGTGTCTCCAAATTGCTTTTGGATTCAATTCATAAATCCTGTGCATCACAATTTGCTACAAAGTTTTCAACAGATAAAGAGAAGTATGAATCTATACCAAAACCGTCATTAAATTTACAAAACAAAATGATTTTCTATTAGAAAACGCTTAAAAGTGGCAGAAACCGAGACAAACAATTTAGATAACATCCATGCAGCTCCTAATTCTAAGCGGGGTACCGTCCAAGTTTTAAGAAGAGCCACACGAGATTTAGCCACCACTAAATTAACTTCAACAGAATTAATACAATCAATTTGCAGGTAAATTACTGCTCCCATTCTACAAATACTAGCATCCCAACTAACTTTCAACTACCAAAGCTGTTGTAATAAAACCTTTAATAAAAAAAAAACAATAGGACTCAAATATCTATTGATGCCAAAAATTTGGGCTACTTGATACAGAAACCTTGCTTTAAAACAATTTTGTGATTTGATTTTATTATATAATGGAATGCATCTCGGAAAGAATCCCAAGAAGTTTTTAATAATTTTATCAAATCAGAGACATTTCCAGATTTAAGATCTACCTGATTTTCAGAATCTTTAATAGAACGATGTGAACTGGCCCGTTTTGCCAATTTAAACCTTCCGCAACGCAGAACACCTATCAATTGAGTATTTAATTCCAAAGCTTTATACTCATTCTTCATAAAATGCCATCAGCATAAATTCCGTTCTTTTAATCTTCAACTAACTGAAGAATGTGCCAAATAAGGACTAGATGTAGCCTCAAAAATTACTCTTACATGTTTGAATTCCTTGATAGGATTGTTAAAATTAAAGCGCTGAAAGATATGTTGGAAAACAAGATGTTCTTCATTTAAACTTACCTCACGAAACATCTGACAAATATCACAAGTTAAAGCCACTTGATAAAATCTGAAACCTGTCAATATTTGATCAATGTTTCTAAAGTTTTCTACCAGAGGAAAGAGTATCATTTATGCTTGCACTAATAGTCGGAGATTCAATCTCAAATTAATTCTAGATTCATGAATCCGAGAATCATTGATCTGGATCGTTGTAGCAAATAGTCACGGTTTTGGGTAATATTGTTGAATCCTCCCATTGAATCTCGAGTTGGTGATATTTTTAGTAAAGTACCAAATATAAAGTAAGATAAGTCAGGTAATTGCAAACATGTAAATTAAATAAATATGGAATATTGTCAAAGTATAGTATCCAAAATTTAAATAATTTTAATGCTTATCAGGATTTACTGTAATTTTTGATTTTTACAAAAATTTAACTGCGGTTGTGCCTGTGGTTTTAAATATAATATAGCAGTATAAAACAACTATGAACAGTTTCCTTAAGATGCATTCTATTCTAATTTTAATTAATTGTTTATAAAAAAATTGCACATGAAAGTTCTCCGAGTTCAATTGTATTCTTATTTTTATTTATATTGTTATTAAACAAAAGATTTTGTTTTGTAAAAATAGAAGTTATAGGTTATAAATGTCAAATTAACCAACAATCCAAGATTGACCTTGGGTACGAGCAAGATTATTTGAGAGAGTTATTTGCAATTTCGGATTCGTAAATCTAGGATTATATCGACATTTTTTACGCATTTTTGGTCAATCCAAAAATTAATTCTGAATCTTGGATCATTAAAGAAATACCGTTAGAATCTTTCTCTTCAGGTTTAAAAACTATTCTGACAGCCACACCAGATGGCTTTTCTTTTTTGACTCCGTGATGCGTCAAAATATACGAAACTGGTTGTTTTGTAATTCTTGATCAATGTAATTTTGTATGTTTTTGGAATAACTTTTTTTTTAAGTAAAGTTTTAAGTTAAGTTTAAAACGAGCTTCCAATTGATAAAACGTTTTAAAGCATGTTTTCTATTGTTACTTAAAACAAGACGGACATTTGCTTTGAAAGGTAACCGAGTAATGTAGCGACTATTTTTATCTCTAAAAACAGTTTTTAAAAAGTAACCTTTACACAGAAATTTTTTTTGGTGATAAAAAAAAAACTGGAGGAGGTTTCCTCATCTCCAAAATGGCACGAAACATTTGCTCAAGAGAAAAACATACAAATTTCGGATTCATGACTAAGCAATTTCTAATAACCTTGTCTGGAGGTGAAATATTTGAACAATGCTTGTTATAGTTATAAGTAAGAAAAGAAGATGTATTAGAGACTACATTAACAAAAGATGAGTTCTCCAAAGGCAGCAAACCAAAATTGATGCTAGAGGTCTTATTGAAACAAGATGAGTTCTATGGACGTATTTCTCTGCATTACTGGATGTGTAATTGATGTCATAAGCCTTATTGAAACAAGACCAGTCGTTAAGAACGTACTCTTTTGCATCCAAAAATGATGTGAAGTTGATGTCAGGGGCTTTGTTGAAACAACACGAATCCTTAATAAGGACGTACTTCTTTGCATTTGAAAAAGATGTCATGTTGATGTCAAAGGCTTTGTTGAAACAAGACAAGTCCTTAAGGACGTACTTCTTTGCATCCAAACTAGATGTGTAATTCATTGAATTTTTGTAATTGGCAGAATCAGACAACTCAACGGTCGGGGCCAGTTTAGGTCACATGGATTTTAAGTGAACATACATAGAATTTGTTATGTTCGGTTTGTTCCTAATCTCATTATTCACAGAACCCAACACTATCCAAGCTAAATTGGTTAAAATAGCACTCAGATTTTCCATAATATGTGCTAGACAAAGTGGAGTTATATCTAAAACAGCTTCCTCTCTCAACAAAATATCTACTAGTGACATTACAAAAAATAAGGACAAATTTAAAAATTGACTTTTAACTTGGTTAAAAATAGGAACAGTGGGCAAATCAGCTGTAATTTTAAGTAACACTACAGTTTCAAAATTTAAACATTTTTTTTAGTTAAATTTAGTGCGTAAATGCCAGCTCACTACTCTATTGGGTGTACCCACCCAAGACTAGCCCACTCTATTTAATAAATAAGGACCTCTTCTTCTTGAAAGCATTATCTTCTCAACTAATTCTTGAGTTATAAAGTTTACTTAGCTGCCTAAATCAATTATCAAACGACAGTCTATCCAAAATTCATTTATGCTGCAGATTTTCGATTGTGCAGTTCCTAAAAGAGATACAGAGTTTGTGAATAGTTGAGGACTCACAGAATTAAAGACACAAAGAAGACTCGTCAATTGCCTTAACAGGTTCTTTGTTCATATTTACCACAGGATTAGATACCTTAGTAGAGGTCCGGTCAAAATGCAACAAGGTGTTGTGATCCTTTTGATTACAAGTTCTGCAAGAAAACTTTAAAATGCATCTTGAAAAAAGATGAGCACTCAAACAAACAAAACAACGTTTATGAGCTTTAGTTTTTTTGTACCTGGAACTTAGGGTTTCCCCAAAGAACACAAGATAATTAATCAATCGATGTTTTCTTACTCAAAAAGCACTTAAAGGAAAATGGTTTGGGTTTGATTTTTTTGACCCTCTTTTTGAATGTTCTTTTGGATGAGAATAAGGGAAATGAGATTTTGTTAGAATTGAAGAAGTTTTTAAAACATAGTCAGTGACAGTTGTCCGCTTGGTTAAAACATTTATAAAAATTTTAAAGAAGGTGAATTTTAGTATCTAAATGTTGAAATTCAAAGTCTTTTCTTGTTTTAGAAAATAATAATATTAAAGAAAGTTCTAACAAAATGTAATTTAAAAGATCATTCAAACCTAATGTTTTTAAAGAGTTTACATTAACTTGTATTACATTTAAAAGATGTATGACTCCTTTAAGGTTATCGAATTTTACAGGAATGATTTGCAATAATTCTTTTGTTTGTGTATCGATTTACTAAAAGATCATATGCTAAATTGTAATTGTCTGGCATAAAAACAACAGTTTTAACTAATAGTAGAGCATTACCCTCCAAATACCCCAACAGATCACTAAGATCTGCTCTATGGATCATGTTATCAGATAATGCAATAAATGATGAAAACTTTTCATATGATTTATTAAACTTGGCAAACTTAATTTTTGGTAAATGTGGACGTAATTTTGTATGAACTACCACGTTTCTATCATTTGTAATTGTAGAATTAAGAATTGTAAGAGAACTCATCAATTCAGACTTCATCAAATAATAATTATTTTCAAATTGAGTTGCAAGTTTGTTGATATCAATGATAAATTTTGCATGACTAGAAGTCAACACAGATAATTGTTCTAATACATTCTCATGGATTTTCAAACTTTGGCTCTCACTTTAAAGATGTTCCAACCGGCTGACAGCTCTCCAATCATGTTAATACATGTTTGGAGTTTTGCCTTTAGTCGATCCTTTTTATTGATGAGAGCTAAAAACTTTTTTCTATCGGAAGCCGTTGGTTCAACCATGACAATATATAGAAATAAAAATAATAAAAAACAGACAGACCACCGCCACGCGAGACAATATAATAAGTTTGTCAAAATAACATTTCATAAATGAATTTTTAATCAAAAATTGTAAAAGAAAAAATTTTAAATTTTACCGGTCAAATCCGGTTCGATAGGACCAATTTTGTTTGATAAGACATTGTATAAATATCTTGTTGAATCTTTGTTGATGTAAATATCTTGATGAATTCTCTCTGATGTTTATTGTGTTGTTCTTTATTACATTCTATACCACATAGTTTTTGTAGAAAGAAGTGAATTTATTTTATTCTTTTTCTAAATATGAGTTGTTGATTTACTGCTATGGTTACAGTTTTTTTTTTATATAAAATACAAAACTTGGCCTGCTTCTCGTTTGGTGATGCTTTTTATATATTTTTTATTTGCAATTACATCCACTTCTTCACTTACAATAAAATCATGTAGCGGATCAACCTGTAAGCAGAACAAAGAAAGTTAAAACCATGTCAACATTTTACGTTTTTTTTTTTAAGTCCGTCTCTGAGTAGGCTTTTTTCAATATTTTGCAGTGGGGTTTAAAAACCCTAACTCCGCCACTGTATACATGTCATTTTTATGTAAAAAAAACCAACTGATTACACATTGATTTAGTGTTTATCAAATATACTAGAGCATCTTCTACAATCGTCTAGTTAGGTAACATTCAATAATATTATAACTTTAAACTTCCTTCAATAAAATCGTGGGAAATATTTATTTTTATATAAGAAAAAAAAACTTATAATTTTTAATACTTGCTATATAAACAAGTTTTATTTTGTTATTCATTAGCAATTAAGTAATATAAATAATAAAAAATAAAGTATAATGGTATTTCTTTTAATTTTTGTTTGAATTGATCTAATTTTAATTCAAGAAATTAACTCCCAAGTATATAGAATAATTTGATTTGAACTGGATTAAATAAGTATAGAAAATTAAGTAATTAATTCTGTCAATTCTACATCCATTAACTTTTCAAAATTTTGATATCAAATTCTGTTTTTTTTTTATATTTTTAAAATAATTTTTATTTTAAATTTGAATATTATGTTAGTGAGAAAAGTAGGGACTAAATTTACATAAACTGTAGTATTGTATCACACTATAATACTTTAGTCAAAATGTCTATTATGTTTCTAATAGCTTACTAATGGAAATAAAATGTTGCAATTGTAACAAAATGAGCTATTTAAAATAATAAAACAACCGATTTCAATATATGCCTAATTTACAAATTCAGTTTAGTGGGTCGTCATATTCCAGCTAGACACGTTTCAAATAAACATAGTTGATTGTTATTCATATTTCCGATAGAATATTTGAATAAACTAACATATTGATAAGTTTTAGTATTAGAAACAATATTTGCATATATAATTTAATTAAGTATTCTTTATCTTTTTACATGTTTTAAAATTATTGTACGTGCTTAACAAATCTTCACGTATTATTTTTTATTTGAATCTAAATGTTTGATTGCATCATAAAGTCAGGTCAGTCTATTGTATGATTTATAACATTATGGTGAAAGTATATGATGAATTCATATTCTAAAAAATATACAACCCCACGCAAAAACATTTCAAATCCCATTCGAAAGTAATACAATTTTCCTCCGGATCGATGACAAAATTTGCAAGTGCATCAACTGCGAGACGGGTGCCGCATCCCATATTTTATGTATTATCGAATCGCACTGTTAATTATGAAAATATTAGAGCCAGTAATTAATCTGGTGTTATTAATATGTATTTATATGCAACGAGCTGCACATGGAGAGACGTGCAGTTGGCAGGAGGGTTCAGCGGGGGCGGTTAAAGGGTGGTGGGCGAGTTTGCCACGAATAGTGATGAATTACACAATGAAAGCTTGACCAGTCCACACTTCGGGTAGTTAATAGCAGGATCTTTATCAAGCGGAATAAGACGGATAGTGACTTCATAAAGCCCTAATGGGTCGAGGACGCAAAAAATATTGAGGTGACCACCTTTATAAATTATGATAAATCATTAAAACTAGGTTGCTGATATATTTATGACATATGTACGCTTATCATACCGATAAGATATGTGATAAAAAGATTTTTTTTTTGTTATTTTAGTTCATACGGTAACATAGCTTGTGATATCCAACATGCAGAAAATAATATTGTTCATCGGCATTTTTGCGTTTATACATATTTGTATGGGCTCATCAGTAATACCAGTTACAAACCCTGATAAGCGTAAGTTACTGAATATGTGCTTTCATTCCAATATTTTTCTAGTTTTGGTAAAAATACTATCTATGAAAATGAAATTGTTCGAATAATGTTTATTTTATATTTTCAATGTATTTTTGGTTCAATTCTAATGCAATTGTTTTAATAAGTGTCCTCATACGTGTTTATATTACATGCGATTTTTATCTTTATCTGTTTCTTTTGAATATATATTGTTATATTTTTTTATATATTTTATTAGTGATGAAACAAGTTGGAAATCCTTACAAAACATGTGCACTGCCAGAAAAAGAAGGACCTTGTTTAGCATTATTTCCTAGATGGAGATATGATGTGAGCCGTAAAGGATGTGTATTATTTTATTATAGTGGATGTGGTGGTAACAAGAATAATTTCGAACATGAAAAGGATTGCTTATACTCGTGCTATAATATATAATTTTGAAATTTATTTATAATAGCTATTTAGAAATAGATTTTTATTTAATAATTATTATATTTTTTTGTATAAAAAAATTACTTTAAATTTTATGAAGCTTACTATTTTTATTAATAAATTAATTTTTTTTTATTTGTGGTCAGATTTTGTCATAAATTATTAATTGTGTTCGGATATTAATATGGAGTGAAAGTGGAGTTGGAGTATATTTTATACCACGTGCCTACATATAAAGAGCAAAATTATAATTTATAAAAATTGTGTTCTAACGATTTAATATGACTTGTTTTGATATAAAATGAATTTGAATGTAGTATTTTCTGTAAATATTTGGTGGAATCTATACCCTTTACTAATTGTGATTAAATTAGATTAATGTGACCTAATAATAATGGTTTATTATTGTTTCAATAATTATTTATTTACTATAATCATTATTAAAGTAATTTACCATAATAATAAATTATTATTATATTGAATAATTAATTAATTAAATCTCTAATTAATTAAAAAAAACTACGTTATTCAAAATAATCCATAATTACGTCATATTGTCATTGTCCATTCCGTAATAGCAAACTGACAAAAATATAATAGCAGTACCAAAACGGTCGTAGAGTGAAATGAGTGACTCACGTAGGATAGCTAAACGCAACCATTACACAGTTCAATGTGCTTCTATAATGTGCTTTCCGGTTATCTAATATTATTACTTAAAGGGATAAATACAAGCGAAAGTGTACGTTCTGCGCGCTATATCACTTGTCACAAAAAAGTGATAAATTACTTCGTATACGTCGCAACAGCGGACGTTCGCTTGACTGATATTTTCACTTTAAATCATAGTGATTCATATTAATGATATTATGCGTACAGAGCTGTCATATCACCTATCAAATACCAGTCACATTGCAACTTATGATATGATTAAATTAGCGGAACAACAGTCTGTTCTACAAACCAATTTTTGAAAAAAATTTCTGAATTATTCAAAAAACCTAAGTAGATTTTCTAAATTTACAAAATATGGAGCAAATTATGTTTTATCTAAAATTAATATATTAGAAAGAATTTTTAAAATATTTTTCTAAAATTTATATGTGTATTAGCAACAAATTGCTTATTAGATCTTCAAAATTTGAAAACTTTTCAAAAATCTTAAACAACTTTTCCAAATTTACAAAATATGGAAAAAATTAAATTATGTAATAAAATTGATTTTTTTAAACTTACAATTGTGAAATTCCTGATAGATTTCCAAAACGTAAACATTTTTTAAAAATTCTTTTTTTTTATTTTTAAAATATGACAAATTATGTTTGCTAAAATTAATTTGTTTGAAAAAAAAAATATGCTTAATAGATTTCTTAAATTTGTACATTGTTCAAAAATTCTATATAGTTTTTTAAAATTTTCAAAATATAGAGCCAAATTATGATTTGTTACAATTGACTTTTTTCACACATTTTTTTTTTCTGAAATCTACTACACATATTAGCAATGAGTTGCTTGATAGATTTCCAAAGTTTGCAAATTTTTTAAAAAGCATAAATACATAGTTTTTTATAAATTTTTAAAACTATTTTTTACTAAATTAGACTATAAAATGTTTGATTTATTTTTTAAAATTTACAACACACATTAACAATTAGTTATTTAATAGTTTTGCGGTTTTAAATTGGGGGTTTATGGAGCCGTTGATGTAAAAAAACTGTTTAGTAAAACAACAATAGCTTATCTAGTTTTTTAGGTTCTTGATTTTTTTATGAGCTATAGTCTTTCTGTAAGAAAGCGCTTATACTTTTTTATACAGATCAAGGTATCTAAGTAAGTAACTAGCGCTAAACAGTAGAAGTCTAGGATCTTGAATTGTTCAAAATGAACTTTCAAATTTGGTTATCTTCGGAAATAAGACATTAGAAATGCTAGGGATGTTGTGCGTATTGCTTTCATGTAGATAACATTTTTGAATGTTGTTTGTATGTGGTTACTTCCTTATGGCCTAAAACATACATACAGTATTGTCAGCAATACCTTCGGTACACTGATTTTGATATTGACGGTAGGATTTTGAGTTTTTGTTTAGCACAGTTTGAATGTTCCTCACAAAGTCTGTTGTCAAAATTGACTTGTTCTAAACAGAATTTAAAAGGTTTTTTTATATTAAAAACGGGCAATTACAAATGTTGCTTTGATAGCAAACAGTAAGGCCATGTTTTAATAAATGATTTTTTCCTGATTTTCAGTTTTCTATTATTATTAAATCAAAGACAATGACAAAATGACAATTTGACTATTTTTAAATGTTGTTTGCTCAGTAATGTCGGTCTTGTATAGTATGTGTAAGCTGTTAGCATTCTAGAATAATATATTTGATGCATGTTTTTAGTAGTTTTTAGCTAAAGGGACGTTAGCATATAGACTTTAGAACTTTTATGTGCTTTTTGCAGCTTTTATGAGTGTTTAATTGTAAATTCATATAGACTAGTGTAGAGAAAAGCGCTACTTGAGTCTTAATTACTACTGTGATAAGTAGCTGTTAGTTGTTTGCAGAACCGAGGAAGCTTGATTTTTAAGCGGCACAGGAATGCAGAAGTACTGCGTAATCGGTCGGTTTCAAATAGTCCGTCAAAGGTTGTTTTTAAGACTTTTATTTACTAAATCATCTCTCCTTTTATAAATCAGGTATGACGAGATTGTTTTTTGGTATTACTTTGTCATCCTGGTTGTCTTTTACATTTGTTGTTGTTGGGTAGTGAGAGTGCAATGATTGTTGTTAGTAGTTAGTTCTACAGGTAATTTTCTATTGCGGATGTATCTAGGTCTAACTAAGGTGTTTCTTGTTGAAGCTTAGTTGGCGTAATAGGCATATACCATTCTTCAAATAAAGCAACTCTAAATTTTTTTGATATCTTTTCTAAAAGTTTGTCAAGTTTCTTTAAGGTAATCATATAAAATCTGAAATTATTTTGTTAAGAGATGTACATAGTACTAAATGGTTAAGTCACTTAGTTTACAATCTTTACAACACTATCCGGACAACAAGCTACAATTTTTGCTGCTTTTCACAATCTTATTCAACTTAGCAATTCACATATTTTTCTTGTGATGAACTGGCAAACCACAATTATTAGAGCTGTAACTTACAACTATTTCAAAGAATGCAACAACTACGTCAACTACTGTTGAAGCTGCTTCGAGAAATTCTGATCATCCACTTATTACTTTTGTTGTTAAATTTTGTTTATCATTTCTATCATACCTAATTTACGGCTCATTTATTATTGTTTGATATTCTTTGCTTATACTCTAAGGATCTAATTATTAATATCTTATAAAATCTATTCATATTGTCATCAAAAAATTTGTTCCATTTTCTGTTAGTTATACCAAAACAAGCACTTAATATGAATCTAAAACCATTTAACAAATACGCTTGTAATTGTTTTTGATCAGACTTACTAAGATGATAAAAAAGCTCGTAAACATTGGAACAATCTCAGCTCCAGTAAAGCATTTTAAAAAATTGTGGCATTTATTAATACATGTCATTAGTCTAATACATGGTAAGTGTCTATGTAAATCATAATTACATTTAATATAAAAGTATGAGTGGACCAGATACAAGTCTCTTTTTCAAATTAAAGACCATTGCATTATTGTCCAATCTATCAATTTTTTTTGAAAGTTTGATTAATTTTAATCTTATCAACAAACTTCATTGAATAAGTCTTGATAATAAACTTGTAAATGTTATCTATAGAAAAATTATAGTAAGAATTGGAGATTTTAACTCTGACCCCAAAATCATATATGCTGGTGTTTTTCAAGGTTCTACTCTTTTGCCATTTTTATTTTTGATTTATACTAATTTTTTTTTTAAATAACTAAAATATCTATTCATAGTTTTGCGGATGATAGACCCTTCATTCTTCATAGTTTTCAAAGACCATTTTGACAAACATAGCAAAACGTCTTAAAATGTCTAGGTTAGAATCTGTAGGATCTATAAACAAAGACCTCAAAACAATATTTGAATGAAACACTTCTAACTTGGTCAATTTTAACTCTAAAAAACTCAACTTTAAAATCCGTACCAAATATTAAACTAAACAACAAATCCTATATCTATATCTTTTTCAATTTGTTTTTTTAGGGTTACAATATTACATAATCTTTGAAAGTATCTAAAAAATTAGATTTTTATAATAAAGTAAATAGTATATAGTATATCAAGAGCCGCAAATCGGCTTCAGCAGCCTGCGGCTTTTAGCAGCACAATGAAGCAAAGCGAGTGGGGGCTACGTGTGTTCTATGGGTAACTTAACGTTATTTTAAATGTTACAAAGTTGGTTAAACAAGCTTGAGTTGGGCAGAATTTTTAGAAAAACGTAATGTCATTTTTAAATTTGTCATAGGTCTTCAACTTTATTAGTTAATTCTTGTTTTTGCAAACTTTGAACAAACTAATTAAATGAGATGTAACAAATTATACATTTTTAAACTAAAAAAAAATTAAGCTTTTCAATGAACTCATAGCCAACTAAGGTTGCCATTTAAAAAAAGGCAAGTTTGGTTTGTATCTCAAAAATCAAAAATGCCATGACTTTTTGTTAATTTATTTGAATTCTACACAAAAATATTGTTAGAATTAATATAGAACTCTATGACTCCTAGCGTGCCATATATGTATCAGTAACGCTGTAGTTGGCTGTAGTCAGTTGCACATGAAAAGTCAGTAATAAACATTTATTTTCATAATCTCCTTGTGTTCTCATTTACTTAATATCGAACAGGTTATGGGCCCAGTGTTGAGATAACGGGAGTTTTGAAAATTACGAGAAAAATCGTAGTGAGGTTAAGGAACAAAGAACAAAGAACAAAGCAAAAATGGCTTCAATGGAATCGATCACATTGCCGCAACTCAAAGACGGAACGAACTTTGCAAATTGGAAGTTTTGCTTAAAATTAATACTTGAAATGAAAGAAGTATCGGATGTCCTAGAAATGGAAAGTGTAACAGAAGCGAACAAGAAAAGGGATTGCAAAGCAAAAGCAATCATAGTGCAATGTCTGAGCGACAAGTACATTGAGTACGTGAAGAAGAAAGAAACGGCAAAGCAGATGATGACAGCGCTAGAAGAAGTATTCGAGAGAAACAGTACGTTTAACAAATTAAATTTGAAAAAGCAACTGCTAAAGTTAAAGTGTTCAAATAATGATAAGCTAGTAGATCATTTTCTGAAATTTGACACGTTGATAAACAACATTGAAGCTGCGGGATCCAAAATGGAAGACACCGACAAAATATGCCATCTACTAATCACAATGCCGGAGAAATATCAACACGTGGTATCGTCTATAGAAGCGATGAGTATGAGTAGTACACCTACATTAGAGAAAGTAAAATCATGCTTGCTAGATGCAGAATTGACACAAGCTGAAAAAGGACCAGTGAGAGACACAGCGAGAGAGGAAGCAGCATTCGCTACACACAAAGAAATCGAATGTTCAAGTGCCATAAGAAAGGCCACAAAGCGTACGAATGCCGGTCGTCGAACAAGCGAGGCCGAGTGAGCGGTAGAGGGTACAGACGTGGTTACTACCACAGTCAAAGCCAACGCGGTGCTGCCGGTGCAAGTAGTAGTGCATCTTCTCAACAACAGACGCATGTAACGCAAAACGACGAGTCGTCAGCGTATGTGTTTGTAGCCAGTATGGTTAGCACGGAGTGTTTAAGTGCAACGCACCATACAAATCCGAATGAGGTCCACTTCATCGTCGACTCAGGGGCGTCTGAACACCTGTTAAGAGCAGATTTAACAGCAATTCAAAAAGTAAACAAACTGCCGGTCACAACAAAAATTAAAATAGCAAACGGAGAATTATTAAAAGCTGAAAACAGAGGTGAAATAACAGTGCTAAGTGACAACAAGAAAATTAAAATTAACGGTTTGATAGTGCCTGGACTTTTTGAAAACATTTTATCGGTAAAACAACTAGTGGAAAAACGCTATGTTATAATATTCGACGAATTCGGTGCAGAAATAAGCAATGGAATACAGTCTTGGCAATGTAAAGAGGAAAATGGACTTTTTATCATGAAAGGAAAGCATCTCGAAAACAAGGAAAACAACGTACCGAGGAACAACGCACACAATGACAGCGAGGAAGCGGCTCTTACTGTTTACAAAAACGGTAACGAAGACAACTTGTGGCACCAACGCCTAGGACACCTGAACAGGAAAGGATTAGCAAGAATGCAACTACCAACGTCCGATAAAATATGTGAGCCATGTATAAAAGGTAAAGCAACTAGGTTGCCATTTATGACTGTAAACAAACCAAGAAGTAGTGCAATAGGTGAGCTTTTGCATACAGACCTAGCGGGTCCAATTAATCCAGCATCAGAAGACGGATTTAATTATTTTCAGACAATCACTGAAGATTTTTCGCATTATATTAAAGTCTATTTACTTAAGAATAAATCGGAAGCAGAATTAAATTTACAAAATTACGTGAGGGAAATAAATACTCAATTAAACGTTAAAGTCAAGAGAATTAGATTTGACAATGGGGGAGAATTTGTATCAAATTATTTTAAAGTATTTTGTCAAAATAAAGGGATAAAAATGGAATATACCAGACCATATTCTCCGCAACAAAACGGCGTTGCAGAGCGAATGAATAGAACTTTGTATGATAAAGCCAGAACCATGTTAACAGAGACGGGCTTTCCAAGGTATTTGTGGGGCGAAGCAGTTATGTGTGCTGCGTATTAATTGAATAGATGTCCCTCAGCAGCTATTAATAATCAAATACCTATGCACATTTATACCGGAAATGTAGATTTGAGCAAGTTAAGAGTTTTTGGCGCAAAAGCGTGGTTTGTCATTTTGCCAAAACCAGCGAAATTTAATGATAGGGCGCAAGAAGCGCGTATGGTCGGATATGCTGCTAACGGATATAGATTGTGGGAACCAGTGACCAAAAAAATAATAATTTCAAGAGATGTAAAGTTTGATGAGACTAATTTTGTATTTAATAAAAATAAGACTGGAAATGAAAATCAACTAATTACATTTGAAAGTAATGAAAAAGAAAATAATGATGTAAATAATGAATCTGATGTAGAAGATTGAAATCAAGATAGTGAACAAGAATCAAATCAGAGTTTGGATGACGACAAAGCCGAAAATGAAAATAGACCAAAGAGAAGTAACAAGTTACCAAACTATTTAAATGACTACGAATTGCATACCGCATTTTGTCTTGTCTCAAATAATGAACAAGTGCCAGATAATTTTGAAGAGGCTAATAAAAATAAAGAATGGTGCAAAGCAATTAATGCTGAACTAAGCGCACTTGATGCTATCAACTCTTGGACTGTAACTGAGCTACCGGATGGAAAACACCCGATTGATGTAAAATGGGTATTCAAAATTAAAGAAGACGGTACTAAAAAAGCACGTTTGGTTGCTAAAGGATTTCAAGAGAAAGAAAACTTTGAAAATAACTATGCTCCAGTAGCAAGATTGAGTACGATCCGATTGTTGATGGCACATGCAGTTCAATGTGATTATAAAATACACCAACTTGATGTACCAACTGCATTCCTAAATAGTAAACTAGATAAAGAGTTATATGTAAAAATTCCAGATGGATTAAAGAAAGAAAATAATAATAAAGTATTAAGGTTAAATAGAGGACTTTACGGGCTAAAGGGTAGTCCAAAGTATTGGAACAATAGATTTAACGAGTATATGAGTTTTATCAATTTAAAGAGATCTTCATACGATTATTGTTTATACACAGGAAAGAATGTATGGTTAACTTTGTTTGTTGATGATATTTTAATAGTTGGAAACGAAGAAGAAGCCAATAAGTTAATAACATTGTTAAAGAAAGAATTCTGCGCCAAATATTTGGGCGAAGTAAAACGCTTCTTGGGAATGGAGATTGAGAGAGATCAGAATGGCTTAAAAATTACTCAAAGCAAACAAATACAAAAAATGTTGGAAAATTTTTACTTAACTGAAGCAAAAAGAGCCAAGTCTCCAATAAACAAGGGTTTTCAAGTTGAAGAAAGAGAAGAAATGATAAATGTACCTTACCGAGAATTAATCGGAAGTATTATGTATGTGAGTGTTGTATCAAAACCTGAAATTGCCTATGCTGCTAGTTATTTAGCTCAATGGGTAGAAAAACCAAATAAAAGTTGTTGGATGGAAGGAAAAAGAATTTTACGATATCTTAAAGAAACGAAAGATTTAGGTCTAGTTTATAAGAAAAGTGCAATAAAAAGTTTACAAACATTCTCAGATGCCGATTGGGCAGGCGACAAACAAAACAGGAAGAGTGTAAGCGGGTCAGTCACTTTGTATTCGAATTGTGTAATTGCATGGTTTTCGAGAAAACAAAACTGTGTATCATTGTCCACCGCTGAAGCGGAATATATAGCTGCGGCTCTTAGCGCATGTGACCTAATCAACTTGCAGGGATTGTGTAAAGATTTGGATGTTGAATTAACCGGAAAACTTTTAGTTGATAATCAGGGGGCAATAGATATTTCACAGTCTTATGAAAATTCAAAACGAACAAAGCACATCGACATTAAGTACCATTACATTAAAGACCTAGTAATAAATAAAAAGATCATATTGATACATGTCGATACAAAAATTAATATTGCAGATGTTCTCACTAAAGGCCTGACCAACGAACGATTTTTAATGCTGAGAAAAATGTTAAACATTCTATGAGTAATGAGTATGAAAACAAAACTTGTTATTTTATTTACATTGTATTTCATATTTGAATTGTTTAGCGATTGCGAAGTTTGTTCATAAAGAAAAACTTCAAATCGAGGAAGAGTGTTAGAATTAATATAGAACTCTATGACTCCTAGCGTGCCATATATGTATCAGTAACGCTGTAGTTGGCTGTAGTCAGTTGCACATGAAAAGTCAGTAATAAACATTTATTTTCATAATCTCCTTGTGTTCTCATTTACTTAATATCGAACAAATATCCACAGAAAACATTTTTTATTTTTGATCTAGAGTAAATAGAGAAAAAGTTATTTAAGTTTGAAAAAAACAACTGTTTTTAGTTTTTTTTTTCAGAATATATAAAAAAGTTGAAAACCTATGACAAATTTAAAAATGACATTACGTTTTTCTGAAAATTTTACCCACCTTTGCTAATTTAACTAACTCTGTGACATTTAAAATAACGAAGTTACTCATATAACACACGTAGATTATTGACACCCTGTATAGTATTTAATAAGAAAAACATAATTATATACATAAACATTAAAATCCATTCATAATTAACACTATTATTGTCTACTATTCAAAGACATAAAAATGCTAATTTTGCTTTGTATATTTTTTCATGATTGATAAGTAATTTACTTACCAACTAACAGTTTGCATCAAACAATTGTTTTATATTTTAGGTTGTTAATAGAAACAATTTTATGTTATTAAAAAGATACAACATTACGTATTTATTTTTGTTTGGTTGTTTGTCGTTTCGGATTAAATGACCTTCAATATGGGTATATATGTAAACTCAAACGTGAAAATATACATATATTATAAAATTAATAATACTTATAGCAAAATGATTAAATTTATGTTAATTTGTGCGTTTTTAATTTTTATAGAATTATGTGCCGGTGAAGTTGTTCCTGATTCTGATCCAACTAAAAGTGAGTTATTTTCCTACTTAATTGTTTTTAATTTTTTTAATTTTATTTTATTAATTTTTTAATATATGATTTTTTCAAAAGTTTGCAGTTAATTTAATTTTAGAGTTTTGAGAAAATTTAAATTTAATAACTTAGTTAATAAATATCTAGAGATGCAAGATGAGTCTGTACAGCAACTTTTTTTATTTGATATATTGAAATTTGAAATTAGACTGAAAAATTACAACAATTAATATTCTACTCCACATGTGACGTATTGCATAAAAAGATAGTTAGAGTTAATTAAAGTTTAAAATTTTGATCACTATTTATATTTTAAAATTCTGACTGTAAATTACGTATTTTGAGACTGTATTTAACTAAAAAGCAGTTATTTGAGTTTTAAAAGGCCGCCACAAGTAAAAGTTATTCAAAAAAATTAAAGAAGAGTTATTTTTTGTTTAACGATAAATTTGTTATATGAAGTTATTGACAGTTTGCATTTGTGTTCAAATTATTATTAAGAAAAGGTTACCCTCAACCACTAAGCGCTTGGCTGTGCAAACACTTTTATTAAAACAAAATCAAAATTTGAAAAATAGCAATTTTTGATAATTCATCAAAATGTTTGACAGGTAGTCTGAGAAATCTTCATTATTAATAGTTATTTACATAATAATATTAGTGTTCACCAATTCACACTGTATGTTAATCTTTTTTTTTTTAATATTAGATTTGTTTTAGTTATGAAAAAAGTTGGGGACCCAAAAATAACATGTGTGTTGGAACCAGAAATGGGCGATTGTGATGCTCTTTTTACAAACTGGCGATACGATGCTACTAACAAAAATTGTGTTGAATTCACTTATGGTGGATGTGGAGGAAACCGCAATAATTTCAATTCCAAGAACGATTGTTTATATGCTTGCCGAGGAATTTAATAATATATCGATATAAGATGTGATACTAAATTGAAATATAATTTTATTATAATAGTAAAATTTATTGTTGTTTTTGTTTTTGAAATAGTAACGGCAGTTTAAATTCATTAAAAATTCAAATTTGTCTTAATAGCATATCATGATTCAATCTTTACGATTAAATGAAAAAGATGAATGAAGTGTATTTTTATTTAGACTATTTTATTTAATTTTTAATATGATATAATAATAAAATTTATAGAACGGAAAGTATATAAAATAAAACTTGTAATTTCATTTATGTTATCACATTCTGATTGGGAACTGGATAATACAAGGTGTGGCATTGAAACTTGCCTATTTAAAAAGTTAATAAAACAAAAAATTTACATTGCGGAAGAACAAACTACTTTTTGACTAATTCTTTTTAGGTTATGTTATCCAAGGTTAGGTTTCAACCGGCTAAAAACATCCTTCCTGTACTTTGGAATTGCTTATAGGCATTTCTTCAAAGTATTTTTTTGTTATCACATCAAATGTGCTCTTGTTGGTTTTTGTCTCCTTCTTTTGTTTTCATTATTGTTGTGATCATTTTTGTTATGGTGTTCCATGTACTCTCATTTCGTATGAAGATCCATTTGCATTTTTTTCTGCATTCCGCATCTACTAAGGCTCGTATACCTTTCCATCGTGAACAGTAAAATAAAGTATGTTTGGGTGTGTCTGTTTTATTGCAGTCCTGCAATTTTTTGTATTTTTTTTTTAAGTACAATCCAAAAACTCCGTGATCCGTAAACGCTTGAGTTAAGTAAAAGTTGCCGTTTGTTCATGTTGTGTTTATCCATTCATGTCTTTTATGAATGTTTTTGCCCATCCTTAATAATTACTCCAGATATCTTGCCACTGTGTTAATGTTGTTAGTTTTGCTTCCGTTCTGTAGTCTTTTCTTTTCTGGTATATACTTGATCTTTTAGGTTTGGCATTATTCTTGCCAGTGCCATGAAAATTTTGTTTGCTTAGGCACATGTGTTTTTAATGTGCGTCACCATTTTTGAGTCTTTGTCTATAAAGACGCTCATATATTTAAGTGCTTTCTATGCTAACATTCTTTACCTCAATGTGCATTTCTTCTGCCGGCTAAGATAACCAGCTCTGCAAACATATTTTACAGTTGTCGCATAGTTTTTTGTACGTTTTTGGTGTGATTTTCCATCCTTTTGATGGTGTTTGGTAGCTATTTATTTTCTTGGTTTATTTTTTCTAATTTTTGTTTGTACGCTGAAAATAATTGTGCGATGGCAAACATCTAAATTTTTGGCGACGTACCATTAATTTACCATGTTACTTAGATTTATCGTTGTCATGGTGATGTCGATGATGGAATTTTGGTTTGCATTTGCAAAGGTGGGCGTTTTTCTTTTGTTCCAAGAAATGAGATTATTGGCCCCAATCCAGTCTTCTACAATTTTTTCTTTAACGTTTATCAATTTTGATTCAAAAACTTTGTTTTTTTGCGTTTATGTCTTTGCCTATAACTACCTCTTTTTTTTAGTTTTTATGTAATTTTGTAGGTGATGTAGGTAGTAGACATCAATGCTCTGAAGTTCTACATATACGAAACTTGTACCTGCATAGTGTTGTAGGATGTTAAGGTTTTTTTCTGATTCTTATAAAGCTGTCTCTGTTAGCGTCGCGTTGTCCGATGACCACGTTTATATTTTTGTATTGTATGTTTTTTTCTAAAAGATCGTGCGCCGAGTGTTTGTGGTCTAGATTTACTTGCAGAAATGAAATTTTAGCTTAGACATTTTATTCATTTTGTTTAGTGGGGTAGAATTATTTCCTCTATCTTTTGTCTTAAATTAGGTGGCAAATTCTGCTTTTCGCTTTGTGTCCATTCTGGTTGCACATGGGGAAAAGGGTTCATTTTGGCACTCTTTGGCGTTGTGACTATTATCTCTGCAGATATAGCAGTGCTTTCGTTGCATTTGTAAGATCTGTGGTTGTACTCCCAGCATTTATAGAATTTTTTTACTTGTATCCGTTCTTCTACAGTGCATCGTACAATTTCTACTTTAAAGTATTTTTCTTTTATGAGGATATTTGAACTTGCTTTTTGTATTGTCAATGTGGCGGTTTGGGTGTCTTTTGCAGAGGGTCTTAGGTTACTTAAGTTAAATGTGTTCAGCCTAGTTGCTTCAGTGATATCATGGTCCACTTCACTCTTCTGGGTGACTGCGTCTATTCCACGGAGATGTTTGGTGTCCGTTTTTTTTGAGTTGCCGGTTTTTCTAATTTTTACTGTGGGTGGTGCTATGTTTTTTGTTGTGTTTTTTGCCAGTTCGTTGTCTGTATCTGTTGTAGTCAGGAGTTTTTCTTTTTTTGTGCTCCTTGTGTTTTTGATAGCTTTGGAGGGTGGATTGTCTTTCATTTTTTCTTTGACGTTGCTTAGCATTTTTTTGTAATTCTTTAGTTGGTCTTCTATAATTAACGCATATGTGTTTTTTTTTTCTTTCTTTTTATAGCATATTTCTTTGTTTTGGTTTGTTTTTGTTAACTTTTCTTTGGTGGAGTTTATTTTCACGTTTGTATTTGCCTTATAAAAGACAAATTGTTTCCATATTTTTGGTCCGTGTTGTCGTGCGTAATTTTGATTTTTTTGTGAGTTATTTTTTTTTATTCTCTAGAACTTAGTTTTTTTATTGATTCTATCACTTTAAAGTTTTCATCAGTCTTTGCAAGTTTTGAGTATCATTCATTAAATTGCTTCTGAATACTCAGGTACATTTCTGGGTCATCTGGTTCTATAAGTAAGACTTTTACCATAGCTTCTTTGTTGTTTAAGAGGTTTTCCGTTATTAATTCAGTGTATTCCGATCTGTTTTCTTTTTCTTTTTCGATACTGCGCTATGCTTCTATTGTTTTGATGTTGTCAATGTTTTCTATTATCTTTTTTGCGGTATGCCATTGTGCTGTTTGTGTTTTTATGTTTTCCTTGTTTGCTTCTAGATTGACTTGAGTGTTGGCTTCTTTTCTTGTTTTTATTAGCACACCCCCTTTTAGTTTTTCTATCGCTTCTTTTGTGGATGTCCTGCTTAAAAATTTTGCGCACTTATTCATGTTTGTTCTTAGTTCCTTAATTTAGCATTTTCCAGATCTTTGCAATGTGCTGTAACTTCTTCGATAATTTTAAACACTTGTTCTGCTATCAGATCTTTGGTTCTTTTAAATGCTTTAGCAGCGTGGTGACAGTTAAAGCTTTTGCTTTTTGTTTTTTGTTTATTGCCCCAGTGGAGTTGCACTTTATTAACTGGCTAAATACGTTTAGCCGGCTGTGTATAGGTCTTTCTTTGTTTTTACGGCTAGGGCTACTCATTTTCTTGATAATACAGTCCAAGTCTTCTTTGTCAGTTAACGATGTTTTCTACGTACTTTGTTGGAAGTGTCGTTGTTTCGTTGCCCTCTATTGTTTGCACTATTTTTGCTGCTTTTGCAATTGCAAAGTTTATTGTTTTAGTTACGCAGTGCTTATCGCATGTGCTGCCTTCTGTTTAGATTATCTCTACGAGCTTGGTTGCGGTTTTCTAATGCTATTTCTCCTACTAAGCACCTGCAGTAGTTCTAATTCTATTTCTGACAAGTTGTTATCAGTGGTTGAGTCAAGTCTCTGCCTGCTTAGCAAATCGATATCCATTTTCATCCTCCGTTTAGAATGTCCGTTTTTGTTGCAAGTGTCGTTGTTTAAAGTGTTGAGTTCTACTGTAAGAGAAACATTTAAGAAGTTGTTTTGGTTACCAAGCCTTTGAAACCTAATATCGTTGGTAACCAGACAGTGGGTCAAGGAAAACTAAAGAGTTCAAAGAGGAAAAAAAAAAGTGGTGGTCTTATTACCGAGGCAATAACTACCGTGTAATGGTGTTGGTCCGCATGTGCAATTCCTTATCCGCCACTTGGGGTCCGCCTGTTAGAGGTTTCACTTTCATCTGCAGAAAATTAGGCTACTTGATTTTACGTCACGTGACCTGACTTTAATAACATAACCTAAAAAAAGAAATGTTATTTAAAAAAAACAAATTTGAGGTTAAGTTATGAAAGATCAAGTCACGTATCGTTTTTTGCGGAGAATAGTGTAATCCTTATCAGGCGCGCCCCCAGTTGTCGGGTAGGTAAATTCCACCTCAAACCAACACGGTAGCCATTACCTTGGCATGAGACCCACCTGTTTTTTTCTTCTTTTCCTCGTTGATCTGTTGACCTTCCTTGGTCAAACTTATTGATCTACTTTAGATCTAATTTTGGCAACCAATGCTATTTGGTATCGAAGGCTAAAGAGCTAAAACATCTTTTCCTTTCACAATTTCTTCTTCAAAAAAAGGGTTAAACTCAATGCCTACTAGTAAACAAATTATAAGAGTCTTAGGCTGTCAGAAATGTAAATGCTAACCTCCACCGCTAGATCATAAAGATAGTAGTGACCCGACGGGGCTCTGCCAATAGGGATGTATACATCTTGTTGACTCCCAGTAGCTATAAATCACGATCATCTACCCGTTGACAAAAGCACAGCATACTGGATATATTCCACTAAGAGGTAGGGCAATATTTTTTGCTAAATCATTCAAGGTAATAGAAATGAGGAAACAAAAAAAAATGAGAAGTTAACAACGTCGGGACAAAAAAATCAGAGAAAATGAGAGCCCTGATAAAAAAAATTGACAAAGAAAGGAAATTAAACCATAAAAAAATTATGTCTAAATATAGAAGAACTTAACAAAAATTAAAACTTAAAGATTGCATTCTCGAAAAGATTAAAAGAACTAGAAGTACTACCAATAAACAAGACACAGTCTAGCAAAAAATAAGAATTGGATTAAAAAAATAAACCTGAAAAGCGTAATAAACAAAACAAATATTGAAGCTAGGAAAAAAATTAGAGAGAGAAAAGCTGACACGCAAAAAAGTGGAGCTAGAAATAAGACTATCACTAACCCCAGAGATATTGCAAGACACTGAACAGAAAATAAAATGGTTAAAACAAGTAAACAGTAATAAAACATCAGAAGAAAACGCCAAAGACAAAGAAAAAAAATGTAATACAAGTGGTAAAGAAACATGTAAAAAAAACATTTTTAAAAACTAGGATATGTAAAGGAAACCCAATTACGGAAATTCTGTCAAGGAAAAGTAAGAATATTAAAACAACTCAGAAAACTAAACTAAAATTTCTTGAAACTTGAACTTTAGGAGGATAAGTTTAATCTGCATACAAAATACGACTTAAAAAAAATTAATAAAGAAAATAAAACAGAAATTAAAAATTGCAACTGATAGGGAAGAGACAACAAAGATATTTATGGCAGTGCCAAGCAGAGCAAACCTTATAAAGCTTAAAAAAAACCTAGAATGTTTTTACAGGAAATCGTAGAGCAAAATAACTCTATATGCATTCAAAGAAAATCAAAAACAAAACAAAAAAAGTAAAAACAAGCAAGAATAGTAGAGGCAAAATAATAGAAAGAATAATTTAAAAAACTGAAACAATAATCTTCAAGACAACCCAAAAATAATAGATAAAATGGGAATGGGAAGGATTTAAGAAATCAAAAAAGGACACATTTAAAAAAAAATAAATGAAAAAGAAAATGAAAAAGAAAAACAAGTTAAGACCATTTTATGAATAGATTTGTAGTATTATAACAATAAAAGAACTTTGGCGTTATTCCAATTTTGCATATAATTGTGTAATTTGATAATCAATTTATTTTCATTCAGAATTGATCAAACACAAACACAAGCAGCAATGTAATCAAAACATAGGTAAGCAACATTGACCCTTAGGATATACATATTTTAAGTAAGTATAAAATTGGTAAATAGTAAATTTAGCTTATAAAATCTAGAGTTTATTGGTTTTAGGGGTTTTATAGTAACATATATAATAACCTTTTTATTAGATTTATTTTTTTTTATTATAAGTAGAAAATAGTGTCTTTTCTTTTCATATAACATTAAAAGTTTATAACTAATATAAGAATAGTTAAAATTTTACAAAAACCACTACTTTAAATTTGAAGACACTAAAATATTAAACATCAAATCCGGTTACAAAAAACGTCTAATTAGTTCATATCAATAGAACAAAAAACCAAAACATTAATTTAAAAACGGACAAAGAAAAACTTTCAAATGTATGCAAAATTAATTTTAATGTATAAATACCAATGTATGATATGCAACCACAACGGAATACCAAAATTATCAAATAGTAAACAAACCATTATATATGTTTTTTAAAATGTGTTTATTAGTAGTGTCGTTGACATTGTCATCACAGTTTTATATTTATTTTGACTTATGCCCGTATGACACTATCTATACTTTTTTATAAAATTATATATATATATTGGTAGGTTGGATGGCATAAACGGACAGTTTATGCCATCCAACCTACTATTATATACAAGGACGTCTAACTATTCATCAAAATTATATATATATATATATATATATATATATATATATATATATATATATATAGAGAGAGAGAGAGTTTTTCAATAAGAATTTTGATATTTAAAAAAAACGGGTATTTTTTAAGAGAAATCAATAAATGTTTATATTATTGTAAAGAGGATAGAATGCCATTAACAACATTTGAAAACGATATTAGTCAAATGACCGCCACGGTTACGGTTGCAGTACCACATTCTTTTCATGAAATTGTTCATGACCAATTTGCACATTTGCGGCTGTAAGTCCTCGATAACTTCACGAATTTTATCTTTAAGGTCTTGAATCGATTGTGGAGAATAGGCATAGTTCTTATCTTTCACGTGGCTCCAAAGAAAAAAGTTTAAAGGTGTTAAATCACAAGATCTCGGTAGCCAATTGTGATCACTTCTTCGAGAAATAACACGGTCAGGAAACTTTTTTTGCAAAATTGCGATTGGTTGGTTGCTTGTGTGGCACGTAGTGCTTTCAAAAAAGTAGGGTCCTATCACATCGCCTAAAAACCGCACCAAACAGTGACACGTTGAGGATGCAAAGACTTTTCAAAAATCGTTCTTGGATTTTCTGAGCCCCAAATGCAACAATTCTGCTTATTAACGTAGTCTCCGAGGTGAAAATGGGCTTCATCTCTGATGATTTTTTGATAAAATTCCGGATCATTTTGATGCATTTGAAGGACCCAATCAGTCAATCAATCGGTGTAATGTTGTTTGTGGAATGTTTAATTCCAAAGACCGACAAGGAATTGACAAACCTGGGTTTACTTCAACACTACGGGCTACATCAGCAATATTCTCGTGTGTTATTGAGCGATACACACGGTTTTGATTCTTCACATCACAAATTTGTCCCAACAGCTCAAATTTTTCCACCAGGTTTACTATTGCCGGCCGAGAAAGTGCTTTACGATGACCAAAAAGTGCTTTAGTTTTGCGAACTGTGACTGAATTTTTTTTACCATTTTTGTAGTGAATTTTAATAGTTTTAATGCGTTGTTGAAACGTTCCATTTTTAATAATGGCGTAGTTTTTACTTGTCAAATGTCAAAGATAATAGCTTCAAAATTGACAGCTGCCCAAATAGCCTGCTATTCAAAATGAAATTTCTTATTGGAAACCCCTTTTTAATTATGGATGGAAAAGTGAAAAGTTTGTATAATGATTTGTGCATATGTACAAATTAATAGTTTTAAAAAATAGTTGGGTTATAATATAATGCTATTTTTCACATTTTATGTGTTAATTATAAAGAAAATCTAAAATATTCTTAAAATTTCAATATACAATACAATTGATGATCATTTGTGCACTTTACAGACAATTAAAGTTTCATTCATAATTATATATATAATTTAATAAAAAATTATAGATAGTGTTATACGGGCATTATACAATGTAATGTTACTTAGCTCTAAGGAAGGCAACGCTGCCAAAACTTTTACTAATAAATATCTATGCTATAAGCTAGTAGTTTAATTAATTAAATTACCTCTAAAATAATTAATTTTATATATGGGCAATTCCATTTCAAACGGACCAGAGCTGGGGGGGGGGGGTGCATTGAGAAACTTGCTTATGTATTTTTTTTAGTTTCTATAACTTATCGGTATATGAAGGTATGAAACCCATAACAAAAAATTCTACGATTTTTTAAAGTTTTTTTGTCGTTTTTTAACTTAATCGCATTTTCTGTTTCAAAACCGCTATTTTAACTAAAAAAAAAAAAAATTACTAATAAAATCAATCAGAATTTTGTAGAATCCATATCTGGTGCCATTTCAAGTCTATACCCTGTCAATAAGCCGCTAAAGCCATAAAACTATGTTTTTGTTCTCAGTGGGCTGGGCAAAAAGGAGCATTTTTTAAATTTTTTTTAACAGCCAAAGTTGACGTATTTTGATGTAAATTAATTGAAAAATATAAATATGTTTTGTGTATTTGGGTTTTAAGAGTCTAAAACTCTGCAAATCTGCAAAGTAGGCCTATTCTTCAACATAAACTCTTACAAATTAGCCGCGCTCAGAAGAGCAAAACACCAAATATTATTAAAAATTTGAATTCTGGAAACAATTTTACATAGAAAATAATCAGTGTTGTACTTATCGTCTATAGAAAAGTCTATCTAGAAAGAAATGTTTACAAAATTTTCAGACAAAAAATGCGTTAAAAATTAATTATTTTTTATATTCACAAAAAATATTATAAACACACTAGGGTGTGGTTTAAAACTTTTTTTTTAACAAATTTTGATAAGCGCCAGGAGGATTTACGTTTGAATGCCAAAAATAATAATATTTTCTAATTTTCGCGCCGATAGATCGAGTCTAAATTTGTGCCGCAAGCGCAAAAACTATCAAAAAAGAGTAAAATGACCCAAAATTGATTCAAGCAACAAAAGATGACTTTGTTAAACTTTTAAAATAAGCTTAAAAAATATAATAAAATTAATCTTAAAGAAAAATAAAAAAAAAAAATTTTAAGTAAATGTTGAACAATTTTTTTTTTCTAGATGGGTTTTTCATCGCCAGATAAGCACGACACTGACTATTTTCTATGTAAAATTGTTTGCAAAACTCATCTTTTTAATAATATTTGGTGTATAGTTTCTCTGAAAACTGCTTAATGTGCATTTGTAAAAGTATATGTTGAAAAATAGGCTTAGGGTGCGTTTATGCTGCACATCCCCGCGCTGCTCGCCAAGATTTGCGCTGCCCGCTGCTCGCACATCGCCATTCAGCAGCATAACTGCACATCGCCGCGCTGCTCGCACCTCTCTCTCAATTAAATAAGTTTGATAATATAAATTACATTATGTTAACGTCTCACAAAACTGGCAATAAACGGACCAATCAGAGCGCTAGTTTGAAGATGTACGGCGATGGTCCAATTATAAAAAACAAACTATTTTGTTCACATCGCAGTGGCGTGGAATGTGGCGAGCAGCGCGGCGATGTGCGAGGTGCAGCATAAATGCTCCCATAAGATTATATAGGTTTGTTTCATCATCGCCACAACATCCCGGCGCCAATCTTGGCGAGCAGCCCCGGCGATGTGCAGCATAAACGCACCCTTATTGTTGCAGTTTTTTTGTGTTTTAGACCTTTAAAACCCAAATACACAAAACAAATTTATATTAACTTACATCAAAATACGTCAACTTTAGCGGTTAAATTTTTTTTAAAAAATGCTCCTTTTTGCCCAGCCCACTGAGAACAAAAACATGGTTTTATGGCTTTTGCGGCTTATAGACAGGGTATAGACTTGAAATGGCACCAGATTTGGATTCTACGGAAAATTTCTGATCAATTTCATTAGTAAATTTATTTTTTTGAGTTAAATTTGCGGTTTAAAAAAAAATGCGATTAAGTTAAACAACGACAAAAAAACTTTAAAAAATTGTAGAATTTTTTTTATGGGTTTCATACTCTCATATACCGATCAAAAGACTACTAATAAGTTATAGAAACTAAAAAAAATACATGAGCAAGTTTCTCAATGCACCCCCCCCCCCCCAGCTCTGGTCCGTTTGAAATGGAATAGCCCATATATATATATATATATATGGATGTATATATATTATGTATTCAATTAATTTGCATAAATATACATTTAAACTAGCTCTGCTTAATTGCATTTGATTGATTAATTGTTTATAAATCAATCCATGTTAATTAATAATTAATTAAGATTACACTATTGATTAATCATTCATCAATTAGCGTCTAATTAATAATTAATTAATACTCATATACTTACTCGTAATCTGCTGCTAGTCAACAAGCTGCAAGATGTATCACTAGCAAGAACAAAAGAGGCACCGGCACCAGGTATTAAACATCGTCATCATTGTTATTAAACAATGTGCTACCTTATTGTCATTCAAATGCAACTAAACAAAGTTTCCTCTTGCCGGTACACACCTATATATCATACAATTGACGTCACCGCAAAGAGTGAAACTACTATATGGGCTCAGAAATCAGCCGGTTGGGTTAAATGAGCATTGTTTTAATGGAGTCGTCACTACTATACAAAACTGGGTTAGTTTCGATTATTATCAGATATTTATTTGCATTAATTTATCTGATGCCCGTACTAAAGTCGAGATTATTACATAGATTGATTCTAGATTTATAAATCTGAAATTTATTGTCCGGATTAACAAAAATTACTCTGAACTAATCAACGGGTATTGTGATGACGATTGGGGTCGCGATCACGTAATGTGTTGCTAACCTTGTTTTTTTGCTGTGGTTTTGTTCGAGATGATAATTGGAATATACTAGATAAAAGCTTTCCGGATCTTAACTGTTTATGTTAGTTTCAGTCAAAAAGGTAATATGAAGTTTTTTATGTTTATGTTAGGTAGTACTGATAAACAAAATGCATTTTATTTTAAATTCTACTCAACCAAATATATGAAGGTAATTCTTTTTGTATTCATTACACAATATTTTACAAAACATTGTTTGCAAAAATGTAATTAATATATTTACTACTTGAAAAAAATATTTATTACATTGCATTGTTAAGTTTAATCTGTATTCATAAAAATATTTATTGTGATTTGTATTTTACAATGATTTATTGGTATATTATATTAGTCAACAACACTTTTGAAGTATTGTTAAACAATAACAAATGTATAATAAAAATTAACAATTGGCATATTATTGTAATACGTAAAGGAAAAATGCATTTTAAATACAGGGTTTAGCAAAATATATTAATTAATATAAGTTTTAATAAACAAAAATCATTGAAATCATTAATTTACCTGAGTATTAGTATTTCAAACATCTCATTATAACAGCAAATTCTAACTCTTATTAATGACAACACATCACTATCGTCATATTAAAATTTTATAATTTAGTTTGAATTTACAATTTACAACAGACACATACTATGTTAAAAAATAATTTGATTATTTGGTTACTTATTGTAGGTTATATTAAGATCTAATAGATACAATGTTATAATTAAAAAAAATTGGATGCGTGTTTTTTACAAACAATGTTTAAACTATTTATTAGAGATGTACTGACTATTACTATACAAGATGTTTTAGAAAGAATGGTACATACTGTAATATGTGTATCGTTTATTTTGAGCGAAAAAGGACATATGCCGCCTGCAGAGAATTCACAAGCATTTACTTAAAGATTTAATCATCTGCAAGAAACTAGTGTTCTTCTAAGTAGTCGTTTTTATTCGAAACGTACAGTTAAGTAAAATTTGAAAGAAATAAAAGACAATATTTAATTGGTACAACGCAGTCTACCTGTAAGTACAAGAAAAGTTTCTCTACGTATTGGTGCTTCTGAAGCTTGTATCCACATTATGTTCAACAACACTTTAAACCAAGAGATGATACCAGAAGATTATAATTTCTAAATGTATAAGCCAATTGTCGATTAGTTCAACTGCTATTATTCACCGATGAAGCCACTTTTATCCGCAATGGCATTAACAATACAAGCAATGTTCCCCTTTCTGTTGACCTGACAACAACAAATCAAATTTTTAACAAACATTTTCTGTAAATGATTGATTTGAAATAATTGACAACAACTTGATTGGGAGTTTTGTATTACCGTCTAACAGAGGCCACGAAGGAGTTCTTGAAAAATAAACTTCTAATATTGTTAGAAAACATTCCCTTATTCACAACTAGAATGAAATTCTAACATTGTAGCGTTCCTTCTTATTACAGCCGTCAGGTGACAAAACATCTAATCTTTATTTGTGCAAAACGGTAGATTGCCGAACGTGCAGTTTACTTACCACCTAAACATGTGATAAATGTATAGATCATTGTTATTCCGTTGTATCTATCGCTGACAAATATCCAACCAGCAAACTAAATTTATTAGGCAATTATAATGTACCCGCAGTGGCATGTAAACTGCTCACTTTGTTGCCAACTGTTTTGAATTTCTAAACTGCATACAATGTATTTCTCTACCCAATGATAATGGTGTATTTTTATAATTATGCTTTACCAATATCTGTGATATTTCTGTGATTAATGCTGTGGATGTTTTGTTAAAACTAAGCCAACATCATAATGCTTTTTTTCTTTTGTTTACGATAAACAAAATAATCCTACTCCAATGTTTGACTTTAAGGAAAACGTATTACATATAACATTTTTAATTAGTTTCGTTGGATGTATTTAAAAAGATTGAGAACCTTAAATAACATTTTAGCACTAGTCCAGTCCGGACAGCGTTCTATCTATGCTGTTAAAATAATGTATTTATTCCATTTCTACGCCATTGCATTTACTGTTTGATGTTTCTCTTAATAAAGTTAAACTTCCTCAAGTTTGAAAACAAAGCTACATTGTGTCTTTGCATAAATCTGGATCTGGTACATTAGAATCGCAAATGCAAAATTTGTCTAGTAGTAGTACGCCAGCGTCTCAAAAACAACCGACAAAGAAGAGTAAAAGAGTGAAAAAAAAAACTTTAAAAACACCCTTAAAAATTATCTTGAAAAGCACTTGAATTGCTTAACTCTGAAGAGGCAAAAACCACCAAGACAAACATTTTTAGTAGGAGTTAAAAAAAGACAAACATTACTACGTTTTCAAAAATGTCCCTATAAAAGAAGATTTTTGAAAATTACGTGCACAACCAACCAAAAAACAGCTTTTTAGCATATTGGCTAAACAAAACTTTTTGGAAAAAATCAAACTTTAAGTTAATGCACTGCAGGAATTTTCAGATCGAAGAAAGGTAATTACATAAATACCGAGGCCAAAATTAGAACCGGGCACTCTATTAACTGCACCAATACTTAGTAAGTTCTCATCTCTAAACCGTAAACCCAACATATCTTACTTATGAACAAGGAGAAAATTAAAAAAAATACTGCACCTGAGTTTTTTGACAATAACACTTCGGACACTATCTTTTTTTTTTTAAAGAAAGCTGTAGACCGGAAAAATTAAGTTGTTGAGAAAGTTATGAATGCAGATTCATTGCCGGTCGCCAATTAAATTTGATTCTAAATTACCTTTAATGCGTATACTGTGAAACACATTAATATTATCTTTGTTTAATAACTTAGATCCATAAGAAAAAGATAAAATGAGATTAAATATTCTTCATGCAATAATTTGTAGTAAAAATTTAGTTGTCGTTTTATTTTATCATTAAAATATAACATTAAAACTACCAGCATTTTAGTTAAATCCTACTTCTGATTTGTTAACTGTACCAAATTAGTAAATATTACACTTAATTTGTTATTATGTATAATATTTTTAATTAGCATAAAACGTAATGATTTTGTATATTTACATTTCTGTTTTTTTATTATATTGATGCAGTTTTGTGTAAATTAAAGTGTAACCAATGTCAAGTTGTATATTTTTTGCGTTGAAACTAGAAAAAACCATAAATAATTTTGTAAACAAAAAGGAGATGATAGCAATTGCTACAAATGAATATTAATTAATAATTAATAAAGAATGGAGAAAAACTGATTTTAAATACGTAACAATAGAAAAGAAAAACCCGATGATGGGAAAGGGATCGGATACTGCAATTTTAATAAATATAGAAGAAGTTGGAAAGGAATTGGGTATCCTAAAACAGGGTAAGAATAAATACCCAGAACTAATGAAAAAAGAAGAGGAGGATGAAACGCTATACGTGGAAATAATTAAAAAAATAAGTGGAAAAAAAATTGAAAAAATATTCTATACGCAATAGAAAAAGTATTAAACAAAGCAAAACAGCTTGCTATAGAAGTAATTGATACCCATACCGACTGGAATTGCACCAAGGGAAGCAAAGAACATTATGGAGGTAGCTGGAACGCGTACACAAATGAAGATAACATTGTGTGTCCCGTTACAACTGCAAACAACACCAACCAGAGAAAGGAGGGTGCAACTTACGCTGATCTTTTAAAACAGGCAAAAATACAGGTTAAAGGAACGATCTTTAAAGAGATAAGAGAAACTAGAAAAAGCGAGCTGTTACTAGTAACAAAGGGATCGGAGACGGAAAAATGTAAGAAGGGCAAATAATGACCCCACAGGAGAACTATTTTTGATCAAAGGTATAAGCCTAAAGACAAACAAAGAGGAACTGACGGCGGTAGAGTAGGCAACAACAAAAAATCATAATTATATCTATGAGGAAAGGGTACAAGGATATACAAACAGCTATAATCAGAACAAACAAGGAGACAGAAGAAAAACTAATAAGAGAAGGAAGCATAAATATAGTACTTATGAGATGCAGAACAGGGAGTGTAACGAATAAGGAATGCAAATGTTATAAATGCTGGATGAAAGGCCACATTGTGTCGGACTCTACAGGGAATAGCATAAGATGCGGAGAAAAGGGGCATCAGATAGCCAAATGCAGTAATAGGGAATATTGTATAGAGTGTAAAACAACAGGACACAGAACAAAAGCAAACAGATGCCCGTTCACATACAAAAGAGAAACGAGAAGACCAAGAAAGAACGTAGAAGACAAGTGGGGAGTAGATAAAAGATAAGAATTTAGACGCAGCTATCTTAGCAAGGGGTAAGTGTAGAAATAAAGTAAAAAGGTGGGGGACACCCAAGGAGGGAATAGTTTGGGCCTATATAAGAGGTTTGATAGTGTACAGTTGTTACATTAGTCTAAACTGCAATATCGAATATTATCAAGAGTGTATAGAAGAACTAGAACACAACCTAAGGAAACAAAAGAGTAAACAAATTCTGATAGGAGGCGATTTCAACGCAAAATCGCCAAGATGAAAAGGGACCAAGTGCGACAAGAGAAGCTAAATTCTTGCGCCCGGTGCAAGACCATTTTTTTGCGATAGAAATTTAAAAACGTTTGCATTTTTAACCCTTGGTTGAGGCAAACTCGTCAACAACTTTATTATAGTCAAGTTGTGTTGCTACGGATTTTTTTGCTAAAACTTGTTTTGCATGATGCAGTTGTAACCGGCAACGTTAAAAATCTTGTAACTACAACCTTTAACTTCCATCAAAACTTTCATATCTTGTCTTTTAGTTTGTTTTTTTCTTTTTTGTAAAAAACGCTTTTTATACTTATTTTATCACTGTCTCAGTTTTAAACATTATTTGAAAATTAACAACTGCTTTTGCTTTTGATAACCATCGGGTATCTATATGGCATTTCAAACTAGTTTTAGGGTGTTTTATAAGAATTTTCCAACAAATAATAGATCCCAAAAAAAATGAAAATACTTTTTGAACAATTTAAAAAAGTTACTATATCTGTTGTAACACTGGCTGCGTGAAAGTGTACTAAATTTAGGCTATATGCGGTACTTGGTACAAATTGGTCTTGCTTGATTTGACCTTTTGTTTTTGCTTAAACATCACTGTACTTTCCACTCATGTTACTTCCGTTGTCATATCTTTGTCTTTTAATATCGATTATACTCAATCTATCTTTCTCTAATTTTTTTTACAATTTTTTTGGCTAATCTCTTACCAGTTTTTTGTGTGAGTAAATAAAGTCAATAAAATGTTTTTCAACGCTAACCTGTCCGTTACATTAAAAAATTTTAAAATTTAAAACATTTGCTCATGATGTGATACATAGGGGGTGCAGTCAAACAAAGTAGAGAAGTACTTACTTAGCTGTCTTCACTTTTTTAATAATATCGTTGGTGAAAGTGCAAAACCTTGTATGTGCATTTTACTAAATTTTTACAGGAGATGAAAAAACTTCATGTTTTATGAATAGATAAAAGAGTTTTATGTTCTATCTTTCTGAATTAGTATGAATCATAATATGCTAATTAGAATAAGCTGAAAGATTCAAGGTTTTGTACACGTTTATGTAGAACAAAAAGATAAAACCATTTTCTTACAAAAATTTAAATACGAGGTCTTGCACTGTCACCGACAATATGTCTTATAACAGCATTTCCCATTAACTCAATTAATTCATATTGTATAAGTGAAGAAAATACAAAACTTGCTTTTTTTATAAGATTTGATGAGTGACCTTAATTCTGGATTATACTTAGATATCATATCAGTTGCGCCTAAAAATATGCCAGAATGAGGCTGACCTATTTTTTGAAACTTAGAAGAAATGTTCTTTCTTATGGTCTATTGGACTTTGCATAGATACGTCAATTGAACACTTGGTTTGTAAAAAAAAATAAAGTTTTTACTTTATGACGTTCTATAGGTAAAAAACTGATTTTTCATGATCAGGTACTTGCGGACTTTAATATCGCTAGTCACTAAACTCTTTTTTTGTCTTGGCTAAAGATGATACAGCTGAATTATTCAATGCTTGATCTTTATTAAAAAGAAGACAAGGAAAGCAAAATATTGCTTTCCGTTTTTTACTATAAATAACCATGTTTGGTCCAAATATTGCTTGCTAGCTAATTTTCTTGTAAATTGGAAAATTTTGCATTATTTAATGTGTCCATTAAAAAAAAATTAGATTTTTTCTTCAGTCTCTGTTTATAGAGATTTGCGCTATCGTTTAATTTTATTGCTAGCAATAATTTTTTTCTTTTATATTTAAAATTTTCAAAATTAAGTTTTTGAGATGTTATTTGCGCCCCCCAACCGGCCTGCGCCCGGTGCGGGCACCGACGGCACCGCCCTAGTTACGGCATTGTCAAATATATATAATAATTTTATAGTTTTGTTATGGGAAACTTATTATTTTAAAGAAATCTTTGAGTCATATTATATATTTTTCTATGACAAGCAGTCTAACTAAATTCACTGTTTACTCCTTTCTATAATGTGTCATCTGTGTAACTATTATTAACAAAGGATACGTTGCTGTTTCACTCATTATACTTAGCAAGGCACGCCTCATGCGTAATGAGAATATTACGCACGACATTTATTACAAAATAAATATGATTAAACTTTGGTGTATTAATATATAAAACCAACTACACTGTTACGTTGAAGCCATATGGTAATTGGAATGATAACGGTATAACCCTAGTTCTTTTTAACTATCATAAATAAACTGGAAGTTTAGCTAACCCGTATATTATCAAATCTTATGTTTCTTTAACAATTAAATTGCATTGAAATTAATATATTGCCATCAAAACTTCTATAAATTATTATAGAAAACTATGAATTATGATTAGATTACATTATTTCAACATACATACAAACAGTACTTCTATTATTTTTTTTTATAAATTAGTTTTGTTGTAATACTTTTGTGCATAGTAAACTAAAACTTTTTTGTGGCGAATGTTTGTGATGTGTGCGATACAAATGAAAAGGAGCCCGGACCTATAACATTTTTATGTTATTATTTCGAAAACGCTATATTACGATTCTGAGTTTGACATGTAGTATGGCTATTTATCAAATTACTCGCGCTCACCGAGCATCGTTGATTACATTTAAACAGTGAACCATTTTAATTCGCCAAAACATTCGATGGCTCACTTATGATATATACAGATAAATAATAAAATTGTAACAATTTTTTTATTAAAAATAATTTACATTTTTTAATAAATTAGACTTAATATTATCATTTATAACAACTTTTTGTATCTAGGAATTTTTTTCTTTTAAATTAATTTATTTGTGTTTATTTTTTCATGGTACATGTTTCCATGCATTCCTTAAAGGAATTGAAGTTGTTTCCATTTGAGTGGCAGCCACCATAGATAAATAGTTCACATTTGTTGGATTTGGTGTTGTAATACCATCTATGCATCATTGCGCGGCAATATCCGGTAAATTGTGGTAAACTGCATATTACTGCAGCATCTAAGGATTGATCTAAAACAAATAATTAATATTAATATGCAATTCAATAATGCGATTATTATTCATTTTATATATGCAAATAACATTTCACATAGGGCTTGTCTACTCTTAGATAAAACATGCTAGATGAAGTGTTTAAATATTTTATAAAAAAATATTTTTTGTTGAGATTCTAGACACAATGTTCAAAGGGTTGTCAACCACTAGTTTATGTCTTGAGCCAATTGGAAAGATAATTTGTATAAGCTTGCAATCATTTATTTGGTTTGGGGCCGGTATTCACTATTCAGTAAAATGTAGCTTATTAAAGTTATTGATAAGATTTGCCGTGAGTAAACGTATATTCTTCTAATAATCAAATTTACAAAACAAATCACTTTGACTCGCTAGTGTTCTTTATAATTTAGCGAGAAATACACAACCTCGTGCTGTTATGTTTGTCACAACTATTTTACAGCTTTCTACAAAAGAAGTCGTTGCGTTTTAGCAACTTTTATTGTGTAGTGCATTACTAATTATAGGAAAACAACGTATTCGCTGAAATTACCCGGGCTGATTAGACATACTCTTTTTCAATAATATATACTATTAATTATTCAAAATAATAGAAAATGTACTCTTTTTTTTAGTTGAACCCTAATAATTTCCTTTCCTTTAACAAAACCTACTTTTTCTTTAAAAAAAAAACTGCAAGTTGGTTTTGGGTTGCCCCTGGCAATTTTCCAACTTTATTGCCTCCTTCAGGACGAACGTTCGACAATCAGGGGGCCAATCATGATAAACAAAAACAGATTTTTCAACAAAATTTAAAAAAACCCGCCACGTCCGTAAATTCATTGTAAAATTGTCTTCTAAAAACGCTTTATATAAAGAAATTTTGAAAATATTGGATTTAAAACGTCTGTACTACGTATTTTTGTTAAATTCATAAAATTGGCATTCTGGAAGTTAAAGTTAATGATTTACAATGAATTATATAAAAAATTGTTTTTAAGACAAGAAAACAGTTTATTTGCTGACATTTTGAGAAAATTGGATTTGAAACACTTTTATTCTGAATTTTTAATAAATCCCGGAAATTGACATTTTGAAAGCCAATTTTATCTTTCAGACAATACCAATAGGTAGATAAACCCCAGTTCAAACCATCTACTCACACAAGTGTTTGTCATTAAGGGATTGAACATGACTTCTTTCTTTTTTGACATTAAAACTTAAGGCTAACTTAATAATCATTTGATGACAAATACTAGGGCGCGTGGGTGGTTACTCCAGCTTAAACACTTTATGGTAATCATAAATTACACCCAAGTGTTAGTCATCAAGGGGTGGTACCTCTTCTTTGAATATAGAAACTTCAAAGCTTGCAGATTGAAAAAACTTCAAATCCTTTGTTAACAAATACTTGGATAGGTGAGTAGGCTCTTTTGTTCAAATTACTCAATGATAATCATAAATTGGATTGTCCCAGTCACCCGCATAACTTTTGTTATCAAGAGCTTAGGTGTAACGATCATATTTTTTGACAAAATTTCTTTTAACTTTTATAACACCGTTATAGAAAAAATAACGTGGAATACCGATGATGTGTGTAACAATTTGGTTTTATGGGTAAATTGTAATTTTTTGTAATCATAATAATATTTATGTTTACAGTAATATTTGTTTACAAACAATAGCATAAGAAAGCATGCTTGCGCATCGCCAATATTAACCGCACAAACGAAACGGCAGACATCAAAGTGTTGCAAATGTTTTTGTCTGTAGTACTTACGACTATTTTTTGCATAACAAAATAAAAAAATAATTACAAAAAATTGCAACACAATTTACCAACTTACTAACAAACATAAGACACTAATTTAATTAATAAAATTAATAACAACAATTATATTTTTTAGTTAAATATATAAAAAAAGTCAAAAAAACATAGAACCATAAAAGAAATTAAGAAAGAAACAATAACAATAAACTTAGTCGTGGAATCCGTTTGAACCCCAATCGGTATTACAAAGGTTAACGCTTGTAGAAAAAAAAACTTCCAAACTTTTGATAACAAACACTTGGGTGAGTAAGCGGGTACATGCTCTGGAGTGCCTAGCTCATCCACCAAGTGTTTGTCATCAAGAAATTGGACGTCATCTTCCTTTGACATAGAGACTGTTAACGGTTGCAGAAAGGAAAAACTTAATTTTTTTAATAACTAACACTTAGGTAAGTGGCCAAAAACCCCAATTCAAACTATACGTTCGTACACTTGTTTTGAAGTAAAACACCAACTCTCCCAAGTGTCCGTCATCAAAGGATTGGGTGTCATCATCACATCCTTCGACATAGTGATTTTTAACACTTACAAAGAGAAGCAACTTTCAATCTCTTGATGACAAACACTTGGGAAAGTAGGCGGGTACCCCGGTAAGAGAGTGAATCTCACCATCCTCTTCTTTGACATAGAGACTTTTAAAGCTTCCAGAAAGAAAAAACTTTCAATTTCTTGATAACTTACACTTGGGCGGATGGTCAGGTAGGCGAGATTCCCAACCTAAACCTTCCGTCCATACTCTTATTTTAGAGTGACCCAACCACCCACCCAAGTGTGTGTCATTAAAGAATTTGATGTCACCACCACTTTTTTTGATATAGAAACTTTTAACGCTGGTAAAATAAAACAAACTTCAAATTTCTTGATAGCTAACACAGGCAGAAACCCCAGTTTAATCCATGCGTCCGTACTGTTGATTTGAAGTGACCCACTGTGGCTTGCGGACGCAAAGCCAGGTCACAATTCGGAGCTCAAATTTGGATTTTGTCAATCTTCTTGGTTTAGACGATGCCGATCCCGTTTTGATTGGTTGGTAGGCGACAAGTAGTAGCTTAAAGAAGGGGCAGCCAAAACGGTTATTTCGGTAATTCAAAAAAAAAAACGATGATATCTAGAAAACGGTGCGTCAAAGAAAAAAAAAGCTTATTCAAAGTATCATGACCTCAAAACCCTCGCATAAGATGCTCCGGCAATCTAACTGTTGAAATGGTATATTTTGCTATTTATGTCGTTTATACATATATTCCTCAGAACACCTTTGGTTTGTTAATTAAATGAATTAATCTTTGTTTTATTTTAACCAAAACTTTTTAAAACATCAAAACTTTCTTTTTGTTATAAACATATTGTCAGAAGTTGTCGAAACAAAAAAAAATAATAATTAGTAAAATTTACCGATTCAAAAAAGACCGCCATATGTTTAACTATTAAAACCAAAACCACCAAAAATCACAAAATTTTAAAACGTTTTTTAATTCTACAATGACATATACATTGTAGCCATGGAAACAAAAATGCTTGATATAGTTTGATACACAACTAAAAGTTTACCTATTTCTACAAACATACTATTTTGCAGAAAAACTGACAAAAAATGACTTTTAAAAGTAAAATTTAAAACGATTTAAAAATAAAACACAGTCTTTAAAGTTTATTCAATAAATTGACTCAATTATAACGATAAAAGCTGTTTCCAAAACTTAATGTATTTAATTTTATCAAGGAACAAGAAAAGCGTTATTGGTTTTAAAACACACGCAGTTTTATTGGCCAATGTCTTGGATACACTATGCTATAAAAACAAATAGATTCACTGCACTTAAATTTTTGAATTGACAGCTTTTAGAGTGCGCCGCTTGGCCCAAATATAGTTTGTAAGCATGATACTATGAATACAAGATACGGTAGACACATTTTGGTTGGCTTTGCGCGTGATGTCACAGGGCTCGATGAAAATGCTTTCTAATAAGATTTTACATTTTACTTTTGATTTGTTTTTGCAATATAGAATTGTTACATTTGAAAATAGATTATATATAATACAGTGGCGTAGCTACCTGTAAGTAATGCGAATGGGTTCACAAACTTACAGCGCCTCATGATGTCTATTTCAAAACATTGGCCGGATTTTGCTATTTTTGACACTTTATGAATAAAATTTTCCACTTTTAAACAGTTTATGCTAACAATATTCTCTCAAAGCCTTGATTTTGCTATGTTGGTTTTTCTAACAATATTTTTGATGTTCTATAGCTGGATTTAACTATTTTTGACTTTTTATGAATAAAATTTTGCACATTATTTTGATATTATGGCAGAATTTTGATATTCAAAAGTTTATGCAAAATGTTTGTTTTTCATAACTATATTTTTGATATTTTCATAGATTTTGATGCTTTCTGACTATTGTTAAAAAATTAAAAGCCAGATTTTGTCATTTTTGACTTTTTATGAACAAAATTTTGATTATTTTTTGATTAATTTAAAAAAAAATTAATATTTTATGACCAATTTATTTAATTTTTGACTTTTTGTTAGTAGAATGTTGCTGTTTTTAACAGTAGAGAATTTTGGTATTTTCTAAAAATATGATTATACTTTATGACCGGAAATAGAATTTTCCACTTTTTGACAGTTTCTGACCTGATTTTAAACCTTCTGAAAATAAAATTAATACTTTAAGACCAAATTTTGTTGTTTTTAACATTTTATAAACAAAACTTTACACGCCGTTTTTGGTCAAATTTTATTTCTTTTAATAAATAAAATATTTTCATATTTTATGACCGGATGTTGTTATTTTTGACTTTTTATAGACTTGATTAATAACAACAATTTTTTGTTAAGATAGTTTAGATGTAGAATATAAATATAAAAATGACAAATTTGTAAACGTTTACTTCTAAAACCGTTTGAAGGGGCTCTTCTCAATATTTTGCAATGAAGCTTTTGCTACGCCACTGCATTAACCTCTGCTGTTTTAAAATTTTATTAATATTATTTACTATGTTTCATTTCTTTGAACGGTTGCCGCTGGATGCATTTGTATTTTTGCAACTGTTGTAGAGGGTAATTTATAGAAGGAATTGCACCAACATTCTTTTCCCTTTGGTGAATAGTTCAAAAGTTATTCAATAATACTTATCAATAAAATGTGCAAAACATACTCGTGCAGTAACCGGATTAAAGTACAAAATTAACTTTAATCCGGTTACTAATTTTGTTTGGCATTCCTAATATTATTATTTGGAAAATAAAAAAATGCAGTTTTTTTTTGTTATAATTACAGTTAAGTGCAGTGCACTAAACCACTTTGAAATTGATAAATAACTTATAAAAAACATGCAACACTGAAAACTTTTGCAGCAAAGACAATTTAACAAACTCTGTGACGTCATATCGGAAGAAAAAGATGGGTAAATAGCTGCGTACGGACATATATTTTACTTTTAGTATCATAGATTGTAAGGAACTGTAAAATTCCCAATGAATAAAGTTGGTTTAGCAAGCGGCGAATTTAACAAGGCTGACTAATCCTTTTATCGGAAAGAAATATATAAATAAGTATTTGTAATTTTTTATTTGTAGAACTTCGCGCAACCGCAAACTGATTATCAATTGATAATGTTTATGGACAATTAAAAATGCGGACATCAAAAAGTTAGAAGTCTTTGAACTGTGGATGTATAGAAGAATATTGAGAATACCATGGACGGACCGAGCAAGAAACACAGAAGTAATTAGAAAAATTAAGAAAGAAAAAAAAATTGTAAACATCATTAAGACGCAAAAATTACAATACCTGAGACACGTGACTACAGGAAAAAAATATCATCTGTTACAAATAATAATACAGGGCAAAAAATACACGAAAGAAGAAACCTTGAAAGAAGACGCCACTCGTGGCTGAAAAATCTGCGAGACTGGTTCAATTGTAATACAAACCAACTATTTAAAGCGGCAAAGTACGCATAGCGGTGATAATTGCCAACCTTCGAATCGGAGAAGGCACCTAAAGAAGAAGAAGAATAATGTTTATTACGCATACTCACTCACTCAGTTTATTTATTTTATTGTTCTATCAAATACAAATTGAGTCGTTAATGCAGCTATACAGAGTTCAGTATTTGATACAATGTATCTACTTGATACTTAAAAAAAATAATCTGTTGTGTACGTCCTAAGTATCCCAAAAGTTATGTAAAATAAACACATTTGATTTCATCTTTGTTTTTGATATATTGTACTAAAAAAAATACATGTGCAGAATACGTTTCGTCGTTGATACTGAGGTTTACCAAAGACAGGAATGCATAATAGATAACCGTTTGTTTACTAGTATGTCCAAATTTAGAATATCATAATTAATTAAATAGTAAATCTCGGATAACAAACTTCCAAATTGAATCAACACATATAAACCCCGTCAAAATTAAAGCAGATACCAAAATTACATTATTAAAATACAACATGATATCCAGTATGCGCCTTACCAATAAAATTTGTGATTAAATTGGTTTTATTATTTTGCAAAAAAATAATAAATTCTATAATAAAATTAAAAACAGGTTATTTTGAATAGCAAATATTTTTTAATAAAGTAAAAAATAACAAAATAAAAGTTAAAAAAAAGGAGAGAAACGTGATAAACAAAATGGAAACAAAAAAACAGGAAAAAATATAAAAAAAAAAATAAGAATAGACAGGACAATTATGCATACCAAGAAATAGAAGAACAATTACAGAGACTACGATATCAAACGAAATTGCAGAAATAAGGAGAAAGAAAAAAAAAATGTTGAAGGAATGCAGAATAACAAAAATAAAGAAGCAAATACCAAATCGTAGGTACGCTATCTCGAGGTTGACGGATAATGCAACTTTTGAGATGGTCAAAACATACCTGGCAACGAAAGGACACAAAGAAGTAATCACAGATGGATATACAAGGATATCACTAGAGGTAAAACTAACAAATTTAAGACTGCCAAAAAGAATACAACTAATGGAACTGCATAAACTATTCAAAAAAAAAGAAAGGATACGATGAAGAAGAAGTGAACAAAGACCTAAGAAAACTAAGAACGCATCTAAGGATAAACCAAATAATTAAAATAAATAACACACGGATTGAAGAAAGAAGAGAATGTAAAGCTGGATGTCAGTGCAGATAAAAAAGATACAAAAAAGCAAAAAAGACATACAAAATGTAGTGGCTATAGGAAGAGAGGGGCCTGGGACAGCATGCGTTTGTGAAAATCCGCGAGGAAATAACCAGCTCACCTCGAACTACTGCCAAATCTAGACTAATTTCACAAGGACATTATAACAACAGGATTTACGCAAAAAAGAAAACCGGAAGGTATTGGCATGCGTAAGTCATTCTTAAGAGTCACTTGTTGAGGCCAACACTTCACTACGTTCACAAAAAAAAACGTTAAAAACTTCAATAATATTTTTAAGAAATTATGGCATATTAATTCAGGACATTAGTCTAATATATGATTAGTGTTTATTTAACCATAATTACATTTAATACGAGTGTGTGAGTAGACCAAATACTAGGCCTCATCAATATCTACAGCGCCTTCATTCTCTCAATTAACGGGTGCGATAGTATATATTTGTGCTAAATTCCAGGTATTTATTCATAAGCAGCTTGTGAGTTTGAAACACAAGCGTAAACCCTAAAATATCTGCTCTTGCAACAACAACAACAACACCAAAAAAAAATACATATATAATATATATATATATATATATATATATATATATATATATATATATATATATATATATATATATATAGATTGAAATCCTTGAATTTGTAACCAAATTTACAGATGTGGTAGTCTTAACCTTTTGCGTTTGTGATTAGTCTCGTAAATAAATTACGGTGAGATAGCTCAGTTATAGAGCGTTAGTGTACCACTCTAACAGTCCCGGGTTGGATCCCCGAACATGACTAAAATAATAACTTTGCTCTTTATCCACCGGGGTGATTCGGAAGTCATTTAATAAGCCGTTGGTCCCATCAACCCCCTTCAAACAAGTCGTAAGACTTCTGGGGCGATGTAAAATAGCTGTAAAACGCGAAATAAAAAAAAAATAAATAAATAATAATGTTCAGCATAGCAATCGGATGCTATTCCGTTGCAATGGTTATATAGTCAGTTCTAACTACAATTAATCCGTTTTAGCATTATTTAACTCATATAGATACAATGTAAAAACTGTTGTGAATGATTTTAAGTTTATCAATATCTGGAAATATTTTCTAAAATATGATTTGCAAAAGTACTATCGGAATGGCGTAATCTGAAAAAGCGGTAATGTTTTTTTAAATCTAGTTTTAAAATTTCTTTCTGTATGTTTTATATATCGTGCATTAAATGTGAGACAACTTAACTCATACACTACTGATGTTAAAATTGTATCTGTATGGTCTTAAGCGTTAAATAAAATGTTTGATAAAATGTTTGATAACCCATTTTGACTTTTAAACGCGTTTCGGAACCACTTAAAACTGTAGGTCCCTCGTAGTGTAAGTTGCCAAATTTTTATCTTAGGATAAATTAATTGGAGGCTATACTCTTTCCTAGTAATAATATTTAGAAATTAGTCTTATGTTAAAATCAGTAGCAATATCCAATCATCAAGCAACCTCCCACACGTTCCTGAATTAACTGGTCCACTGGAGGGTATTCAAAGGACATACTGCAATCCTAATTGATATTTACTTACTGTAAGTGGCACAAATTGATATTTTTTTCGATTAATTTTAACTAATGATAGCCAAAGTTAGGCATGAGTCAAAATCAGATTCAAACATTGACTCAGACTCAGAAAATACTTGTTCACGTTCACCTATTTTAAACAACAATATTGACAACGCAAAAATGGCTTTAAATTTAAAACCGAAATACTTGCAAATGACCCTTTAGTTTAGGGGAGAAATAGAATTATTACCGCAATTTATTGCAATCATTGAGAATCTGGTCAATCGCTTTTATAATGCCAAAAATCCGAAAAATTTTCAAAATGAATACTTTATGGGAAGCATTTTATCAAAGATAAAAGGTGATGCGACAATCAAAAAATAATAAAGAATGCATTATTACATTCATTCGGTGACAAACGTGATCATATAAGTTTGAATTACAAAATTACCAACTTGAAACAAAACATTAATGAGTGTGTTTTCGATTTCTATCGTGGTAGAACTCAAACATTAATAAACCTACAAATTACTTCTATAATAAATAATATTGCGAACGTGCTTGAACGACATCAATTAAGCGGATTTTTTTTTAAAGTAATTGTTTCTATGACAAACAACTTTTAGCTGGAAACTGCAACGATTAAGATTGATAAGGTAAAACCTAATCAACACAAACGAGATGTGGAGAATTATGAATCATGTTTCAATTACAATAATAACCGGTATTACCCTCCGCGCAATAATAACACGTCATATACTCGTAATACGAGATCCAATTTGAATGTAACCTGGAATAAAAATTACTAGCAAAATAATCCGCATAAAAATAATTTTTCTAAGCCAAATTCATATAATCAAAACTTACAAAATAATTCCCACACAATATCTGTCTAGACGACAAATACATTCAAACCAGGTAATCGCCAGAATATTGTTATTTAATATTGATGAAAATAAAAATGAATATGGTGAACAAAACATTTTTTTTTAGAAATAGAGGATCCGCCAATGGATCAATTGACCTGATGACTATTGTTAACTATCTCATATTATTGAGCCACATAATAATTTTTCTTAATTTTTTAAAATCTCGACCTAATAACTAAGCCAACTATGTCAGTTTTAATCTTGAAAAACGAAATAATAATTGTCAGTTTTAATAAATTTAAAAAAAATGCAAATTTGAAAATATTTACAGTTTCACAAAACATCAAAAATTCTATAAATGTAATTTTTTGATGATTTAGTTAGTTAGAAAGTTTAAAAAACTTAAAACTTAACTTAAAAACTAAGTCAACTATGTCAGTTTTAATAATTTTTAAACTTCAAACTATTTTCACAAAATTTTATAAATGTATTTTTTTTTTCAAACAAGATGTTTTAGTTAATTAGAAAGTTTGATAAACTTAGCTTACAAACTAAGCCAGCTATGTCAGTTTATGTAAAAAAAAAAGTGCAATTTTAAAACGTTTTAAAAATTTTACAAAATATTTAAAAAAATATATTAAGTTATTTTTTTGCTAACATGACGTTCTAGTTAATTAGGAAGTTTGAAAAAATTAACCTTTAAACTTAGCCAACTGTGATAGTTTTAGAATTTAAAAAAAAATACTTTTTAAATTTGAAAACCTAGCTAATCATAAATTTTCATAACTATAACCTAATAGGTAAGTTATTACAAATTTAATAATTATTCAAAATATTTAATTTTTAGACCAATTTTAAAATACTTTATATACAATACTTATTTTTTAAATTTATTTGTAAAATATTATAACCTAACTAATCTTAAAATCAAGCATCGATAGTTTAATAGTTTAGCAAGGTATTGCTAGTCAATAATAAAAAAAAAAAATTTTAAAATTTAATAAAATATCTAAAAAAACTATCTTGGCTAAGTAAGTTAAAAATCAATTATTAAGTTTAAATAAACAAAGCCATACTGATGAGAGGTAAACCTCGAAACGCGTCTATGGATGATTTTAGTTTAGAATATTTTTTCATAAATTTAATTTTTTAATGTTATCTTGGCTAATTTTACTAAACTGCAAAATTGAACTTCTTGGTCAAGAAAATAGACAATAATGCAAGAAATTTTCTTACAGCTTCACGTCTAAACAATAAGATTTTCAATCAACTGTTATTTTAAAATATAAAGTGCATACAACTTTCTATACATTATTGCTTACGAGTAAAGATTGAAAGTTATATTTAATTCACAAATAAACTCATAAAAAAAATAAAATAATATTAATATACAGCTAAGTAATAATATTTTAATTTTTATTATTATTTTAAATAATATTCAGCTTTTTTCATGGTGTTTCTAATCTGTCATTGTTTTTAGCGACAAAAAATCAATGGAAGAATAGAAGAACGCTTTAAAAACAGACGCAAAATTGAATAAACAGCAGAAAATAACGCGAGTATTAGAACATCACCCAGGCACTTTTCACGCTACTGTTGGCGCATTAGCCTTTTCTCTGCCCGTAATGCTGGCAACTTACATTACGTGTGAACCTACTGTTTTAAATGGATTCCGTTGTAATATTTAAACACACGATCTTTGGTGCATTAGTCGGATGCCTAGACTATTTTGCTACGCTCGCTCCTAGTGATAGAACAAGATTCAGATAAAATATCAAAAAAAAAGTAAATAGAAAAACTAACTAACAGAAAACGGTGTGGATAAAATACAAAATAGAACATGGTTGTATTATACGCATGTATTAAAAACTGAAAAAAGTTTCCTATAAATATAAAAAACATTTCCAAATTGACTATACTAGTTCTTAAATAATTTTTTGTAATTTTTTTTTGTGCATTAATATAAAATGATCTTTTTGCAAAAAAAAAGCAAACCATGCCAAATTTTAGCCTTTAAGATTCAGAAGAACATGATGCGCACTGTCTTTGAAGTTACAAACTCAAGACGTTACTTAAAAAACATTATTGAAGCATTATTTTACTACAAATTTTATCAATCTCTTTCTCGGGAACGCATACACAAAAAATCCACAATTTTTGTTATAAGAACTATTATAATATATACTACACCGTATATTAAAAGAATATACAATACTGTATTCGTTATTCTTGGACGTAAAAACGGCCTTTGGCTGTAAATAGACAAAAATTGTGGAAAAAATGAGAACAAAAACAAAAAGTGTGTAAAATGTGCCAAAGAACAAAAACAAAAAGTGTGTAAAATGTGCCGAAAAACAAAAACAAACAAAAATTTCAAAATTTAGTTAGGTGAAAAAAAATGCATACTCGGACCAAAACCGGCCCGCCATATGTTTTTAAATTGGCTCGCAAAGTCCTCATATCCAAAAAAAATTGCGGCAGATATATTTTCTTAACTTATACTACAGTTTCAACAACGTTTTTTGGATTTTGGTGCAACTGCAAAAGAAATTTCTTTATTTAAAACTTAAAATTTTTACGATCTGGCCCGTTCCAAAATAAGTTTGCCGATCCCTCTAGATCGTCAAAGAAAAAAACGTCTAGGATCTATAGAAAACATAATACATAATAATATGGTGAAATAATGCAGTTAAACAAGAGAGGTAATAAGAAAAATAAATCAATTTATTTCAATTTATTTTATTGTTACCACCTTATCAAATCCAATGTAAAGTTAGTTTAAAAAGAAGAAAAAGATTCTAACAATATACTGATTGAGTATATATTGATCAATCTTTTCTGAAATGAGAAATAAAACAATCATTGGAGCACAAATATTGTAAAAATGCAGATGTGGTAGTGTTGCCAAGTCGAAAATACAACGTGTTGCATAGAAGTCGTTTAATCACTTTTCTTGCTATAAAAAGGTAAAACTGGTTGTAGAATGGAACTTGACCTCAATGAAGATGATGAACTGGATTTTGAAAAAGAATCTTAAGTGTAACTTAAAAAATTTGTAAAACAACTAAACTTGAACAATCATCTACTTGTTGAAAAAGTGGCAAGACTTGAAGAAGATAACAAATCGCTACTAAAAAAGATAAACAAAAGCAAGCTAACGTAAACATTAGAAATAATGTAAACGATAAATTTAACGTTGGCAACAAAAAAGACTATATATCATCGGAAACAATGCAAATAATAATAAAATTAGAAAAACACACATTTATATTTATAGACAGGTTCCTACTACAACTGAGGAAATAGTCATAACGGATTTGAAGAAAAACAACTTTAAATCGGTGCCATGTCAGAAGCTGCTGTCACAAGCATATATTATTATTTAATTATTTGTCATTCAAGGTTTTCGTTCCGTTTGAGCAATTTAAGAACATAGAAGATCCAGGACTGCGGCCTAAAGGAGAGTCCTTAGAACTTTTCTTCCGGACTCACAAGATTGTTGGAGAATGTTGACGTAATATATTATTTTTAAGGAGATTTACCATTGTTACAGACTTTTATCAAACATTATCCATTTTGCTCTAATTAAAAACCTACATTTTGTTGTGGTTTTTTTACTTAGTGTTGATTTTTCTCTGGGAAACTTGTCATTCACACGGTGTATTGTACTTAACAGGTCATAATGTCTTTAGGCTTTATTGTTGGATGGATCAGACAAACGTTGGAAAATGTGAAGAAAACGTGGAGAAAGATACGTTTTAGTTTGTATTGATGAGCAATTTTTATTTGGCGGTGGGTCGGTTATGGTTTGAGCAGGAATTTCTACCGAAGCTCGCAGAGTTGGTCTTTATAGAAAATGGCTCTCTGACAGCTCACAGATACATTATGGAGGTTCTCGAAGATCATGTTATGCCCTTCATGACAACTATGGGCAAGCGCGGCATTTTCATGCAAGATCATGCTAGACCTCACGTAGCCAGTAGTCAAAAATTATCTGAATAAAGTGAGAATTTTGCGGATTGATTGGAAAGCTCTCAACACGGTCATAAATCCTATAGAACATGTCTGAAATGAACTGGGACGACGTATTCGAAAGCATACACTTGCTCCAAGAACTGCTCATATCAACCAAAATGTGATCCTTAATTTAATTCAAAGTGTTCCTCATCGATTTCAAGCAGTCATTAATACAAAAAGGAGTAAGACTTGTTATTAGTGATAAAACGTAAAAATAATGTAAAAAAACTTAAATGTTGTTATCCGGTTTTTATTTGTTTTGAAGTTCTCAACAACAAGCGCCATTTGTAGACAAAGCAGAACATGTTTAAAGGTGAATGGTAAAATTTTTGAACATTTATTATAAATATTATGGTTACCAAAACGTTAATGTATGAAATTTTGTATATTTTCAACTACGCTATAACTTGAATACAAATAAAAATCGGATAACAACATTTAAGTTTTCTACATTCACGTGTACAATATATTTCTAGAGTTTGGTCCGTTTCTCCCGACTTACCCTGTATATAAGTATATAAAATATATACCAAATAAAATAAAGTAATAAATAAATAATGTTTTTTTAGAGGCGGCAAACTTTAAATTGGCAACACTCTTATCAGTAACGTTTGCAAATTGTTCAACTTTATTTTGAAAAACATGGTTCAGTTCGAGAAACTCATCGGGTATTACGTGCATTGTATGATGCTTATAATCGTCCATCAAAGCGATTAACTAGAGAAACTGTGCATTGTTTTTGCAATACGTTTAATCTAAGCGATAATAAGCATCCAATACGAAGTAGTACAGTGCGCACACAAGAAGCAATTGATAGTGTGCAGCGTGTTAATGATAATCCAAATGTGTCAATTTGTCATCGTGTTCAACAATTAAACTTGTGTCCATATACTTTATAGAAAATTTTGCAAAAATTTCTTGCTTTACAAGTTTACAAGATTCGACGTCTACAGAAATTGAAGCTACACGATTATCGTTCGCACCGTAAATTGGTAAATGGGCCGAAGAAAACATTGATCCACAATTTCATTTAAAAATTTTGTTCAGTGATGAAGCACACTTTTGGTTAAATGGCTATGTCAACAAACAAAATTGTCGTATTTGGAACAATAATAATCCAGAAGCCATTGTCAAAACACCATTCATCCAGAAAAAATTACCGTTTGGTGCGCTTTATCGACCGGTAGAATCATTGGTCCACATGTCTTCAAAAATGGCGATAGTCGGAAAGTTACAGTCAACGGTGACCGGTACAGAGAGAACTTTTTTGTGCATCAATTGAACAGCATTAATGTTGCAGAAATGTGGTTTCATCAGGACGGCGCCACATGTCACACAGCGCACGATACAATTAATTTACTGAAAGAAACATTTCACGAACAATTAATTTCACAAAATGAACCTGTTACTTGTTTGTGCGATTTGACGCTATTAGCTTATTTTTTTCTGGGAATATGTAAAGTCCCATGTCACACCGATAAACCAGAAACAATTCAGCACTTGGAAGCCAACATTCGACGCATTATTGCCGAAAATTATACCTCTAGACGCCATGTATGTCCGAAATCATATTCAAACAATTTCATGGATATTAAAAACAGTTTTCTATGTTTTATTTTAATTTAAAGTTCTCCGCCTTAAAAAACATCTTATAAATACAATACAGTATATTTTATTAAAATAAAATTATAATAAATGGAAAGATAAGTGCAAAATTTTGACAAAATTGTCAATTTTAATTTTTTTTGTTTTCCTCAAACAATTTACAGTTTATATTTTTTTAATTATTTATTTAATAATACATATAAATAAAATTTAGATTGTTAATATCGGTCCGAAAATTCATAAACACATTGCAAATCCAGTGACCAAACTCGGTAAATAGCTTGTAACAGGTGATGAATTCTTATTTAGAAGAAATTTGCCAATCTGTTACTATATAATATAGGAAGCGTTACTCCGCTGTATCAATGCTTATTATATAAGTGTGCATTACAAATGTATCAATACAAAAGAACTGAGCTATTTTTTGTATAATGAACCTGGGTTATGTTCATATTGATATATTACGGCATAAAAAATAATAACTTAAAATTATATTGTAAATAGTAATGGATGAGAGTAAAATAATCTTTATAATGTAAATAACGTACTTTTACAATCACTTGATGTGATAGGTACTTAATTTTACAATAATAAATCATATATATTATATATCCAAAACACAATACAAGATTATAAAAAATCATAAATACTTTAATAATATTCTGTCCTATTGAAATGTCAACATAAAATTTATCAGTAACTGTAACTCATATTGTGTAATTAATATAAATATCACAAGATCTACACGCCAAAATCTTTTTGTTTAATTTCGGTTCATTTTAAGTTTAGTTTCATTTGAAATTAAAGCAATTATTAGACAACTTGACCACAAAATCTATTTACAATTAAATCAAATAAATGTGACTAATTATACATGATAGAACTGCATACCAATATAAAAAATGTTGTTTATAATTAATGAGTATAATTATAAATAAATCACTATGTTTTCGGCTATAGATAACATTAATGCTTTGGCACAGTTTTTATAAACTTGGAATGCTAGAACCTATTATTATTATTATATATAATATACCTTCTACCAGATTTATTCATTATATTTAGAATATAACTCATTTATAACATTACATGTTTATAACCAATATAAAAATAGCAAAATTAAAATTAAATAAATATATTGATGTTTCTACAACTGTTATTATTTATGGCACTTTCTTTACTAAATTAATATTATGAATTCAAATAATTTGCATAAATATACATTTAAACAAGCCATGTTTAATTGCATTTGATTGATTAAATATTTATAAATCAGCTCATGTTAATTAATATTTAATTAAGGTTACACTAATGATTAATCATCCATCAATTAGCATCTAATTAATAATTAATTAATACTCACATCCTTCCTCGTCATCTGCTGCTGGCCGACAAGCTGCGAGATGTATCACCAGCAGGAACAAAATAGGCATCACGATATTAAACGTCGTCATTATTGTTATTAAATATGTGCTACCTTCTTGTCATTCAAATGCAACTAAACAAAGTTCCCTCCTGCCGGTACACACCTATATACCATGCAATTGACGTCACCGCAGAGAGTGAAACTATATGGGCTCAGAAATCAGCCGGTTGGTTAAATGGGCATGTGAAAAACCAGATTCGTTGATTAATAAATCAATATTAGGTAACGCTTACAAACAAACGAATGTGAATCGGACAATAATAAACAAATTTTGCAATTGTTTTAAGTGAGTCGTCATGACTACCATACGCGCGAACTGGGTTGGTTCCGATTATCGGATATTTATTTGCATTAATTTGTCTGAGAGACATATTTAAATTACCATTACATTTGTTATATAGCAGCAGTGTTATGTAATATTAGTGAAATTTTTTGTTTGCCAGTGCCAATTTTGCAATTAATTATTTCCGCAATAGTAGTAGGGAGCTATGGTTTTTATAGATTATTCTAGATCTTTAATACTTAATATTGGCAATAAAATTTGGTCAAGTCTATATGTTCATACGAGTGGGATTTTTTTATTTAATTGTACTCAATGGTTTTTTAAACTTTTTGTATGATAGGATTTAATAGTTAGTTTTATTTATCGCTCCTTATGCAGTTATCGGATATTACTAACAATGTTATGTTTGTATACAAAAAACTATTTTATTTATTTTAATCACATATTTAAAATTAATTAATTTTTTCAATTAGAAACAAATAAGCAAAAAAAAATAGTTTTATGTTTTATTTTATATAGGAAAATGTCTTATTACTTTTTACCTAGATGCAAACTAGAGATGATACTAAGACATTTTACAAGTTTCAGGACTTATTTTACAAAAAAAAATGTGCTGTAAAGTAATCTTATTTGTATGAATTTGACTACATTTTGAGATCTATTAATCAATTCATACTTTTGCTAAATTTTGATTATACAAGATGATTCCTTAACATTGCAAAAAAATAGACTGATTCTTTGGTTAAAAATAAACAAAAAATGTTTTATAATCGTGTGACCGGAAACTTTTAGTTACCGAGATACAGGGTGTACCACATACCTCATAACCTTACGTTTTAAAGAAAAACAAAATAACATTTGCTGCGTACTTATTTTATTCTGGGTACTGATGCACATAAGCCAATACAAGGAGTTATTAGAATAAGTTAATTAGTTGATGGTATTAATCAAAGCCAGCAAACAAATAAAGTTATAAAAGTTGTTGGAAGGATTATCTCTAATGTCAATACATACCACGTTCATACGTACTGGGGGCGTGCCAAATTATTTCACACGATGAGGCAATGCAATTATTTAATTTGTCTACATTTTTTCCAATAGTATCGGTAACTCATTTTGCAGGCCAAACAAGGGGTCTTCAACGATTCCGGCCCACACATAGACAGAAAATTTATTTTGATGACAACTTTCTACTATTACATGGGCAATTCCATTTCAAAAGGATCAGAGCAGGGGAGGTGCATTGAGAAATTTGCTTCAGTATATATTTTTAGTTTCTATAACTTATTAGTAGTTTTTTTATTAGTTTATAAAAGTATAAAACCCTTAAAAAAATTTTGTTTAAAAATTGCAAATTTAACTAAAAAAAAAAAAAAATACTAGCAAAATTAATCAGAAATTATTCATAGAATCCAAATCTTTTGCCATTTCAAGTCTATACCCTGCCTGTAAGCCGCAAAATCCATAAAACCAGCATTTAAAAAAAAAATTTAACAGCCAAAATTGACTTATTTAGATATAAATTAATTAGAAAATATAAATTTGTTCTGTGTATTTAGGTTTTAGGGGTCTAAAACTAAAAAAATCTGCAAATTAAGCTTAATCTTCAACATAAATTCTTACAAATACACGTTTAGCCGCGTTCAGAGGAACAATAGAGTAAATATTATTAAAAATTTGTTCTCATTGGCCGTAGAAAAGTTTATCTAGAAAGAATGCGTTAAACATTAATTATTTTTTCATATTCACAAAAAATATTATAAACACACTAGGGTGTGGTTTAAAATTTTATTTTATCAAATTTTGATAAGCGCCGGGCGGATTTATGTTTGAATGCCAAAAATAATAATATTTTCAAACTTTGGCGCAGATAGGTCGAGTCTAAATTTGTGTTCCAGCGCCAAGCGACAAATGATGTCTTTGTTAAACTTTTGAAATGAGCTTAAAAAAATATAGCAAAAATCTAAAAAACAAATTAAAAAATATTTTGTAAGTAAAGAAAAAATTTTGTACAATTTTTTTTTTATTTCTATGTAGAAAACTCAATTTTTTAATAATATTTGGTGTGTAGTTTCTCTGAAAACTGCTAAATGTGTATTTGTAAGAATTTATGTTAAAAAACAAGCATATTTTTGAAGTTTTTTTTTAGTTTTAAACGCTTAAAGCCCAAAAAATCAAAACAAATTTATATTTTTCAACTAATTTACATCAAAATACGTAAACTTTGACAGTTAATTTTTTTTTTTTAAATCCTTTTTTTGCCCAGCCTACTGAGAACCGAAACATAGTTTTATAGCTTTTGCGTCTTATAGACAGGTTATATAGACTTAAATGGCGCCAGATTTAGATTCTACAATAAATTTCTGATTGATTTTACTAGTAGCTTTTTTTTAGTTAAATTTGCAATTTTTAAACAAAAAATGCGACTAAGTTAAAAAACGACAAAAAAACTAAAAAAAATCGTAGAATTTTTTTAAGGGTTTTATACCCTCATGAACCGATCAAAAAACTAATTGCTCTGGTACGTTTGAAATAGAATTGCACACATGTAGATTCTCATTTGTCCAGATGTGGTTATTGTGAAAGTTCATTATGTCTTCTTTGGAGAAATTAGCCTCATTGGTAAAAACTATTTCTGCCAAAAACTGAGGGTTTTGTACACTTCTTTCTAACTTTGAATATAATATAGATTCAAGTTAATTTTTCAATACCCTAAAAACTGTTAACAAAATGTTTTATTTTTTATTCCTCTATCAAAACACAAATGACACTTAAAACAGTGGCGTCCCCATTTATTATTAAATGAAATGCACCTTGAGACGTCACTAGATTAAATAAGCGTTCGACCAGCCAGTTATGAATTAAATTAAATAAAAGACTTTTAAAATATTAATAAACATGATATCACATTAACAAAATGTTTACGAACACACGTTTATAATAATATATAATATTAAAAAATTATCCTGTATAATGATTAATAATCTAGCATCTTGTTGACACTACATGGTTAGTTAATTAACCTATTTAGTTCAATTCATACATCAGTTTGTTTTAATAAATTTTTTAAAGGTTTATCTGGAATTTTTTAAAACAAAGTTTCAAATTCTTGTGTCACGATAAGAAATTAAAAAAAAAATTGTAATTTATCCAAACTTGGTCTATTAAATTGTCTATTGCTTTGACAAGAAACAAGCACGCATATTGGAAACAAGTTTTTGAACAAAAATTAATTGCACATAACTAAATATTAAGATTAAACCTGTCATTTTTTACATCTAATGTGTTGCATTGCAATTAAAATACCCTAACCTAACTTAACCTTTTCAACTCTTTCTAATGGTTTTCTTGTGTGATTGGGGTTGTCTACCCCTTTGTTGTCTTTTGCAGGCGTACCTGGATTGCTAGAGCATTACTTCATTACGCCTGCTCTGTGTTGTTTACTTCTTTGTTAAGTACTGAGTTTTGTTATGTTGTTGTTGTCTCTTTCTTTCTTTTTTCTCTTTATTATTAATATGTGATTGTTTTGTCAATTAAGCTCTACGAATGATAGTTTTCCAGCATTGTTTCAATCATGTTGCCCATCAGTATTTTTTTCGACGTTCTTTTCAAATTCATTTCTGATGATGAAGATAAAGTAATTGCATTTTGTTATGGCTTGCGTGACCGTATCTATCTCCTCACAATGTTGGCATAAGTCACTTTTCCTGATTTGAAATCTTTAGAGGTAACTACCAAAGCATCCATGCCTTAATAAAGACCCTGTAGTTAACCTCCCTTTAGTCTCTGTTAATCCACATTTTCAGGATTCTGATCAGTGACTTAGTCCAGCTAGCTTTACTGCCCTGGTGGATGATGGAAAAAAATCTATCACCTATTTTTCTACAGATTGCTTTCTAATGGTGCTGCTTTTTTCTTATGTTATATACATTTCTGTTCCTTCTTCTACGAGGATGTTAATGAGTATTACTTCTGCAATTACCTGAATCGCTTCTAGAGAGGTAGTACGGTTTCCACTGCATACTCTTAGTCCAGCTTTCTTTTGAAATCTGGTCAGAATTTGTAGTTTCCTTTTCTCCAGGATTGCTTTACTCCATATAGAAACTGCGTGTAGAATTATAGTAATTATAACCGAACACAGTTTTCTTCTATTGCTAAATCTGAGTCCGTCTACGTTGAGCATTAGCTCTATTAACGCCATGAGTGCTTCTTCAGATGTTTTCTTTGGTTGTCGTTTCCGTTAAAGATGACTCCTAGATATTGGATACTTGGTTTTGAGGCAATTCTTATTCCTTGAACATCAATTTCCACTTCTGGAACCGCTTTCCGCCGTATGAAACTACCACTTCTGTTTTTTTTTTTAATGGCCAGTTTGAGTCAAAATCTTGTGGTTGGCCTACTTATATTCTTGATGGTTTGGTTTATTTTTTACACAATATATAGTTTTTTGTTTTAGTACGTGCGACTGTTGCTGTGTCGTCCGCACAACCAAAGATCTCTATTTCTTTTTTGGTTTTAATTTTTAGTACTTGGTTATATAAGATGTTCCAGAGAACCGGGCCTAGAACTAAACCTTGCGATACACCTCAGCTGACTTTTATTTTATTTTTAACAATTATTGATCTTTTAGCTTATTTGCGTTCTTTTTGAGTGTTCTTCTTATCTACGCTGAGGGGAAATCTTACAACATTTTGCCATTGGGAAACTGTTTTTGAGCTATTCTTATTTTATCGTTTTAGTTTAGTTTATTTTAGCGGCCCAAAATTTTTTGTTGCAATTCTGTAACCATCTTTCCAGACCTCTCTGCAGAAGTTGCTCCATGCTTCTATCTTGGTTTTTTTCTTGGTTTTTTCTTTGCCTTTGTATTGATCGTACGCTTCTTTGTTTTTCTAGTCCGCTACTTTTGAGTTTTTATTTACTCTGGAGTTTTTTATTTTGGCTGCCAATCATGTTTTTCTTAGTTTTAAAAAATTTCTTCATTCCACCAGTAAACCTGTATACTGCCGTCCATTGTTATTTTTTTAAAAGTTTGTTTTGCAGCTACCTCTATTGCCTTTGTTATGGTAGTATCGCTTATGGCCCACGTTTTGTTAATTAGATTGGAAACTTTGGTTTCAAACTCATTGGTTTTAATAACGCCCATTTTTTATCTTATTTGATATATTGTTTTTTGGTGTTTTCGGATATTACCTTAAAATAAATGTTTTGGCTCAGATTGATTTTGTTGCTTTCCAGTTTTTGATTTAATCCGACTTTTTGGTTATTGTAATGCCGGTAACCAATATGCTTGTCCTTCTCACATAGATTAGGCTGGTGCCTACGTTTAAGACTGTTAGATCCAGCTCTGCTGTCCATTCTAGTAAAAAGATTTTTCTTTTATCCTTATTTGATGAATTCCAGACCAAAGATTTGCTGTTGAAGGATCTTTATGTTGTGACGTTTAATACTGTTTCCCAGGTTTTCAGGTGCAAGCGCCAGTATTTTAGGACTTATGTTTGTGTTTCTACCTCACAAGCTGCATTTGAATATACAGGGTGTCCGGAAATGACGTGTACAACGTTTGACGACAGACTCCTGACGTCAAAATAGGTCGATCTAAGCCGACTTAGTTATATCCAAAATTGTCTCGTTTAGCCGGTAGAGGGCGTCAAAAATTTGTAAATATTAAAAAGAAATTACCTGTAACAATAATTTTTTAAGTGACCTTGTTGCTATGGCGTTTAATAATTTGACAATTATTGACAAATTGTCACCAGTCTATGAAATTTACTCAAGTATACGATCAACATTCTTGAATTACAAGTTCATTTTACCATTAAAAATGGAAAATTATACAAACTCTCAGAAAGTTGACATGCTCCTGGTATACGGGTTTTGTCAAGGAAATGGGCGTCAGAGTGTTAGGGTTTACATGGAGAGGTTTCCTAACCGTCGAATACCAAACCACCAAACATTTGCCAATATTGAGCGTCATCTTCGGGAAACGGGCAGTTTTGAAAAAAAGTTTGAAGGCAGGGGTCGTATGCGAACAACTCAAACTGTGGAAACAGAAGAGATGATTCTGGAAAGAGTTGAAGAAGAACCAAGTACCAGTACCCGTCTCTTAGAACGTGAGTTAAATGTTCCTAAAACGATTGTCAATGAGGTTTTAAGAGAACAGTTGTTACATCCTTACCACATACAAAAAGTCCAGGAACTTTTACCGACTGATCCCCCCATGCGGCTTACATTTTGTCAATTTATTAGAAACAAAAGAATCCTTGTTCCAAATTTTTGTAGAAAAATTATGTTTACTGACGAGGCATGCTTTACAAGATCTGGGGTAACCAATCTGCACAACGAACATATTTATTCCGATGAAAATCCACATGCCATTAAAGTTGCACATCATCAGCATCAATTTAAAATTAATATTTGGGCAGGTATTATTGATCACTACCTTATTGGTCCCATTGTTATTTCAGACAGGTTAGATGGAAATATTTATTTAAATTTTTTGCAAGACACATTACCAATTCTTCTGGAGAATTTGCCCCTTTTACTTCGGAGGGAAATGTGGTATATGCATGATGGTGCCCCGCCCCATTTTTCCGTTGCCGTTCGGCAATACTTACATCATCAATATCCCAACCGATGGATTGGAAGAGGCAATGATGCACCAGTAAAATGGCCATCACGTTCTCCTGAGTTAAATATGTGTGACTTCTTTTTGTGGGGCGCTATTAAAACAGAAGTTTACAAGACTCCGGTAAACACACGCGATGATTTATTGCAGCGGATTTTAAATGCAGGCAACCATTTTAATAATCCCGAGACATTAGATAGGGTCCAATATCATTTTTTAAAGAGTGTTAATAAGTGTATTCAGCAAGATGGCGGTCATTTTACACATTTGCTTAAGTAATGTTTTTGTTTTACTTAGTTTCTTACAATAGATACTTTCAACTTTGTTGTACTTTTGTTTTTTTTTGACGCCCTCTACCGGCTAAACGAGACAATTTTGGATATAACTAAGTCGGCTTAGATCGACCTATTTTGACGTCAGGAGTCTGTCGTCAAACGTTGTACACGTATTTTCCGGACACCCTGTATACATGTATATTAATTACATTATTTGCACTACCGTTAATTGAAAAAATAGAGGCGCTGTAGATACTGACGAGGTCTAGTATTTGGTTCACCCACACTTTCATATTAAATGTAATTATGAATACATGGACACCAATCATATATTAGAATTTATTAAAAATGCTCTGCCAAAGCTGAAGCTAAGATTCAAGTTAAACGCTTCACCCAATTGAGCCATTCTCTGGTCATGTTGGGAGAAACGTAGCAGGAATAGATTACTGAAACCTTTATTGCTCGTATTTGATTTGTGGATTTTCTTTTTTGTTAAGGAATACTATAGTGGCCTTTTTTCTCCGCGTTTGTGTGCCATGTTGCATTAATCCGAGATTTGCCCTGTGGCCTTCTTTCTTCAAGATTTAATGTTTGTTTTTTTTTTGCTCTAAAAAACAAAAAACTTTTTGAGGTGGCGCTACCTACTATGGCGCTCCCTTGCCATTTTTTCTAAGATCCTAATACTAAAAATTGATAATTAAAGATACAGGACCATCAGCCTTATAAGTAACACTCTTTCTAATCATAATAATCTACTCCATAATCTACGAGAAACTAAGTTCTAATATAGACAAGACCCATTTTGGATTCAGAAACGTGGTTGGCACGAGAGAAGTCTACAGCTTTAAAGTCATTGCACAAAGAGGCCTTGACGTAAACACAGATGTATATACAAGTTTTAAAAAATTATAAAATATCGCAATGTAATTAAAAAATTTAATAAACAATTGAAAATGTTAGATTCGCTGCAAGAATACCGATTTTAAAATCAATCAAAAAACTAAATAAAATAATACCAAACTTGAGAGAATAATTCTTTCTGTTTCCTTATTTGCATTATTTCACAACATATAATTGTTTCCAAATAAGTAATAAATATATTTTCTACGTAAAAAATATTTATTATATGCATTGTTAATTTTTTAATCTATATTCATAAAAATGTGTCAACATACTCATTGTCATTTGTGTTTTACAATGATTTACGGTATATTATATTAGTCAACAACACTTTTGAAGTATTGTTAAGTAATAACAAAGGTATAATAAAAATCAACAATTGGCTATTATTATAATACGTGACGTGGGTTTAAATACAGGATCCGTCAAAATGTGTTGATTTAATTTTTAATAGACAAAAATTATGTATTTACTATACTTAGGGCCGGTTTATTCATCTGTTCTGTAAGTTATTGATTAGTTACGTGTTCAATAAACTTATAGGTCACTTATATAAAATTTGGGTGTATTCATCCCATTTTACATGACAAATAATTACTGAACGCTTATAAAGTTTTTATACGGCTAGTACAACTTAATAGAAAATGATATCTATATACATATCTGTAAGACAGACAGAGATAGACTTACTAAAAAGAAAACGAGTGTGGTACTACTGCGTGTTGTTATTTGTTTGTGGTTACATTCATGTGAAACAAAATGGCATAAGGTTATGTTCTTTTAGTAATTTTTTTACTAACGGGCCAAAGTGATCTATATAATTTATCTGTCTTGTAAATTTAATATGATGACAGGTTGTCACTATTGACAGATGAATAAACATTAATTCATGGCAATCTTATCAGTAATGCTATAGAGCACTTTATAGAAAGGTGAATAAATCGGCCCTTATTTTTTAATGTGACTGATGTAGATTGACAAATTCTTTGACTGTATGTGTTGTGTATTGAGAAATTTATCAAAATAAATTAATTTATGTTCAGAAATGTTATTAGTGTTTATTTAATGTTACAAAATTCCCGCCGCTATTATAAGTTGGTAAATGAAGAACCAAATCAAAAATCAAATAAAACTTTTTTTTTTTTTAATAAATTATCCATAAATGTTAAAGATTGCAAACTTATTTTATAGAATAGAAACATAAAAGATTTTAATCGTTTATTATTTATATGAATCATCATACGCTGAAGATATTTCTAAAAATCATTCATTGCAGAATACGATAAAAGCAAACATGAACCAGAACATATACGTATGTTACTTGTACTATAATAAAGCTTTCGACCCGTACAACATAAATCTTTGATGCAACTACTCAAAAGCAATAACATCGACACAAGACACATTAGAATAATAAATAAACTCTACTATAGAGACAATAGTGCGAATAAACGATAACAAAACGGACAATATAAAAACGAGTGTTTTGTCAACGTCTTTATTTAACATGTACTCAAGAGAAATATAAAAAAAAAACTTCAAAATATTAGATAAGCGGACGACACCGCACAGAAAATATTAACAACCTATAGAGAATTTTTAATAAAGTAACAGAAGTAAACGAAGAGTATGTATTATTGCTGAATACAAACAAAACATAATTCATGAAAATAACAAAGAACCCTCCCTACGGCCAACGTAAATCTTTGTTTGAAAAACAAACAGATACTGTCAAACTACAATTACTTAGAAACGAACATCAACAACCTAAACGACTATGCAAAAAAAAAATCAAAATAAGACTAGAAAAGCCCGGAGCGCATTCAAGTTCAACATGAAAAAATTATTATGTTGTCAAGTTTAAAACTAAGAACGCAAATGTTTAAATGCTACGTTTTTTCTGTCTTTTTGTTTTTCTTTTGAGGCATTTGAGATGTGGTCATACCGTAGAGTTTTGAAAACTTTGTAGACAAACAGAATAACAAATCAAGAAGTACTCAACATAGTCAACAAAGAAAAAGAAACGCTTCATATTATTAAGACAAAAAAATTGAAATATATGGGACACACAACGCGAGGATAAATGCAGCTAAGAAATCTGAGAGAGTGGTATGGATGTAGCTCTATCCAATGTCAAAGATAAAATAACATGTCATAACAAAACTCATTGAGAGGCAAGCTTACTTATCACACGCAATACCAAACGTCGGTCACTTGTTATCTGATGACGACTATATAAACTACCAAGATGCCATATATTAATATTTCAAAAACTAACTTTAAACTTTTTATTAATGCTGGTGCAACAAGATCTATCACAATCACAGAAATGGCTGACAATTTTTCACACTAGAACCCTTCATGTTTCAACTATTAACTTTAACAACTATCCTATGAATATCCACATTACACACACACTAATACAAAATTTAGAAAGAAAGAACCAAATCACAAAACTCTTAATTTAAAACATAATTCAAGAAAGTCATATCCCATAGGACAAGTATTGTTCTTAAGAAAATGGACGCTTCAGAAGAAATAAAGTATAGGATGGTAATTGTCTACAAAAGATTAAACGAGCAGATCATAGATGATAAACACCCAATCTCCAACATCAATGAAATATTGAAGAAATTGACACATAACTAGACCTGGCAAGTGGATACTATCAGATAAGGATTAGTTCAAATGACATAGGAACAATAGCATGCGCAACGGAGCACAAGTATTATGAGTTCAAAAAATGTTTACGCGTCATTTCAAAGAGTGATGGATAACATTTTAAGAGAGTTGCAAGACGATATATGTCATGTATATCTCGTATATCGTCGAGATATACATGACATATATCGTCTTGCAACTCTCTTAAAATGTTATCCATCACTCTTTTCTACCGGTTTAGAAAAACATATAAAGAGCTTTAAGAAAGAATAAAAATTATCCCACAACGATAAATTAAAAAAAAAAATTAAAATGTTCTGATAAACAAACTAGTGTTGCAATATTTACAATATCTAGACTTTTAAAAATCACTGTTGTTTCCAACGTGGCTTTTTTTAATTTTCGATATTTTAAGGTTTATGGTTAAATGGACACTAACGTCTTAAATTAATAAAAGCCATAACATCTTAAAAAATTTCTGCCGAAGTTGGGATTCAAACCTGCGACAAATTATGCGACGAGATTCGAGACGCTTCACCCAACTGAGCCACTCAATCGGGCAAACTTAACTTCATCAGATATGCATGCATGCAGAACTTAAAGAGAAAAAAAAAACAAAGGAATTCTACTGTAAAAAAACGCTCTTAGCAGTTATATGGAATCTAAATACTGGTAACAAATTTACTCAGCTCATAGTAACCAAAAATAATATTCCTCATGAACAAAAACATCATAAACCTAAAAAAATTACTCGTTCAAATCTTAAATATCACATCAATCATTCATATTTAAACACTTGTAAAATTACTCTGCAAATAAATCAAGGAAAAACAACATATGGAGTTAGTATTCCTAAGAACCCAAAGAAATAATTTAATCAACGATAAACCGCAAAATAGTAGGAAGTAGGAATACTTTAGAAGAAGCAATAGACAACAATTCACAATATCACATTAATAATGATTCAAAGTTACTTTGTTGTACACGAAAATCATTAAAACACTAAATAATTTAATCAATAAATTTAGTACATTACAACAATTTGAAAACAGTAGAAGCAGTTAATAAGCGGATTAAAGAAAAATTGGAAGTTACAGTAAATATCAAGAAAATGGTAAAAGAAAGAACTGTGAATTACTAAAAGCAGAGTTACCAGACTGGAGACAAAAGCAAATTTTAGCTAAAAATAATTTAAAGAACACACAAATCTTCATAGACAACAACCTATTGCGAGAAGAAAAAATATTTAGAAGGAAATTAAAAGCATCGCTAAAGTAGAAAAAGCAAAAAAGAAAATGACCAAAATAGGATATTAAATAAATAACAGGAAATAAATTGGTTGAAAGAGATAGTAAAACTCCAAAAAACAATTAGACAAAAAAACAAAAGAAATGACCAGACATAAGAAACGGTTAATATCAATAGAAACTGAAACTGAAGATACAAAACTAAAAACATTTTCATTTCCATTAGAGGACTGAACAAAATTTGGAGATTTTAGTAATAACAAAAACTAAGTAAAATGAGAACGGAGAAAAGGAATTGGACAAAAAACATTTATAAATATATGTGGAGTTAGCAAAAAAAAAGAGTAAGAGCAGGGCTTAGATGTGTACTACATAGAAGTATAAAAACACAGTGAACCGTTGGGAAGCAGCAACTGAGAAAATTCTATACACAAATATCCAGCAAAGTAGAGACAAACAATTGATAATAGACTACATGGTAGTAGATATGAAAAACAGATCAATAGTACAAGATGTGGCACTCAAAATGAGACACAAAATTTATAGCAACCACCTACTGTTAGTTGCAAAAACTAAAGCAATGGAAAGCTAAAATAAAATCAGACAATAAAACAAAAGAACACCTCAAACTAATAGGAACAAGACAATAGCAAAGAATACATGAAAAATGCAAAGGAAAAGCTACATAATATAAAAATAGAAAACTTAGATGTGAGAAGTATTCAGAAACACCATCACAGAGGCAGCAAGAAAAACATGTGGACTACAAAGACAAAACAATCAAACGGCATGATAAACAGAACAAATAAAACAGCATGTAAAAATAAAAAAAAAAAAACTAGCAGATTTATCTACACAAGAAAACAGCAAAAAGTTATGATACATACAAAGATCAACGAAGGAATAGGATCGAAGCAAAAAACGTAGACAGAATTTGGAGAAAAAATAGAAAAAGACAGCAAAAGGAATCAAAAACTGTTTTAGAATTTTAATTTATTATTATTTAGTATTTAAAAATAAAAGAGGAAATGGGAAGAAAACGGGCAGTCTGGCAATAAAAGATAAGAAAGGGGAAATACTAACCAACAAAAAAATAAACCTCAGAAACGTTGTAAAACATAGAAAACGTATTAGAAGAGAGAACTGTTACTGAAAATATGCAACAAAATATAGACTAAAAAAGTAATTTCCAAGCAATGCAAAATAGGACTCATTTTACCAATTTACGAAAAAGGTGTCAAGATGGACTGTAATAACTACAGAGGTATAACGCTGCTAAATACATTAATAAAAATAATGGAACGGATCTTAGAGAAAACTTGGACAACAAATTGACTTGACACAAAAAAAACAGAGTAGATTTAGAAAATGCAAATTTATGCAGGATCATGTATTCACAATTAAAAAAATTATAAACAAATTTATATAAAGATCAAAATCTACATATATAGCTTTTATAGATATGGAGAAGACCTGTGACCTAGTACCAAGAACAAAAATATGGGAAAATCTATACAATATGAATGTTGACAAAAAACTAATTAGTTAATTAGAGTATTTAAGTGTATGTGTATATAAAAAAACAAGAAAATGAATAAGCAAAAAAGGAGTAAGACAGGGAGGCCGAATCTGCTCCTATTTATAATTTGTATGGATGAATTAATTAAACTTGTTAAACAAAAAACAAGACCATTGTATTGGATACTAAAAAATAGAGAAAAGTGCTTATTTTTTCAGAGCAGCAGAGTGCGTTTTTGCGGACAACGTGAGAATTTTAACCAAGAACGGAAAAAATCTAGAACATTACATTAAAGTCTTGAACCTTTTTCACTGAAAGAAAACAAGATAAAAATAAATTTAAAAAAAAAGTTAAGGTAATAGCAGCTGAGAAAAAAAATACAATAAGATATAGATAGAGAAACAATAAAACAAGTAAATACCTAGAAACAATGGTTGATGAATAGAGAAGGCAAGCAGTCAATATTAACAAAAGACTTGAAAAAACTAATCGGGCATACTATTTTCTGGGAGAGGTGCTAATAAATATAAAAGAAATAACTAAACAGACAAAAATGAAAGTGTATAAAGCAGTCTACAGACCTATACTTACATACGGATGCAAAACATCGGTCAATCAAAAAGAGACAGAAGCAGGATTGAGACAACAGAAATGAAAGTATTAAGAATAGTGAAAAGAGTAACAACAAAAAAACAAGATAAAGAGCGAGAAGATAAGGAAGAAGAATTTCATTGAAAAAAAAACAGTTTGGGTGAAAAAAAGTTTATGGGAAGGCACAAGAAAAAAGGAAAAAAATTATTAAAAGCCACTGAGGCCAACACTCTACATCCGAAAAAATAAAAGAGCAAATAACTATATATATTTGTCTAGTATTGATGGTATCTCAATCAAAATTATTAATCATTGTATTACTTTTTTAAAACGTCCAATGACTGAACTACTTAATAAATCTCTTTTATCTGGTGTTTCCCATCTTGTCTAAAAACTGTTATAGTGCTACCATTTTTAAAAAAAGATTATGTTCATGATATACGTATTAACGCCTTTGATATTGAAGAAATTTGAAATCAATGTTAGTTTCATTATATCTAAATTAGACGCAGTAGGAATAAAAAGTACAGTTACTGACTGCATACAATCCTACTTGACAGATCGTCAATTAATTGTTAAAACTGATGTGCTTTGTCGACAGGTCATGATTCATTGCTGCATCGGCAAGTAGTTAAGCCGATCTAAAGGATAAAGTAAAGGTTATGTCAGAATTTGACTCTAGTATAATAAAAATAGATAAATCCTAAATTCAGATAAATCAGTTATTCACATCCATCATCAAAAACTTCTGTCTAACAATTTCAATATATTTTGCAATAACGTTAATTATAAAGTATCAGAAACTGCTAGGTTTTAAAGGATCTTCATCGACAATAAAGTACACAACTTAAACAAAGCTTTTTTTATATTTTTATTTGTTCTTTGTGTGTTAAAATGATGTTTTGTGTTTTTGTGATATTAATGTCAGATTTTAGTTTATTTATTTCTGCTTTTATTATATTATATTATATTATTATACATTAACTATATTTACCAATTTTTAATAATTATTGTATGTTATTATATATTTTAATTATTTTTTAATAATGTGGTACACTCAATGTATTGGCTACGTACTAATAAACGAATATGAATATTAATTTGAATTGCATTATTTACATAACGTGAATCAACAGATAGAAGCCGTTCAAAATTATCATAAAAAAACAACCATTGTGGTATAAAAGTAACCCTAAAATATCTTCAAAAACAATATTATTGGTACAACATAAAAGTGACCATATCAGCATATATTGCAAAAATGCGAAATATGTAGTCGGATAAAATACGATCGTAACCAACCAAACCCCACTTTAAAATTACTGAAAGGGTGGATGTACCTTTTAAAAAATACACTTAGGAGAGCAATTATTTCTAATGATTATCAATGCTTTTACAAAATATGCGCAAGTTATTGGAGTAAAAGTGCAGTACTAGTTGCAGACGCCCTCATAGCATACTTTTCATAATTCAGAACTCCGGAAAAAAAATTGTATAAAAGAACTTTTGTTAAAACAGAAAATATTGCATTCGACATTTATCAAACACATGAGAATTTTAAAAACAAAATATAATAGAAGCACCACCAAAACACTAATAAAAATTGCTAAATAACAATAGTATACACACAGCAACAGGATGCAGACCCCATAAACTAACATTTGGACACACCAGCAGCCGTGACCCATTTGATTTTTAGTACTATACAAATTTTTACATCGGCTATGTTGAAAAACATGAAAAGTGCTCAAAATCAAAAATATAAGAGAAAACATGCAGCAAACAAAATTATTAAAGTAATTAAAAAAAAAACAAAAAAACCAAAACTAAAACCTTAAAAGTACAATCCTGCATAAAACTGCAGTACGGTAACAAGAACAAATTAACTTATCTATTCCAACAAATAATTCTATTATAAATATATATTACCCATACTCGGCATTAAATGAAAGAAAGTTTGTGTTTTCATCTACAAAATGCCAAGAAATTTGCCCAGAAAAATTCATCTGCCACTCAGAAAACAACAACATGATTACAGAAAACGCATCGTGTAAATTATAACTGCTTCACTTTACCAACAACTACTCTTGTCACCCGATCATAGAGAAAATAAATGAACCAAAAGTCAACAAAATTACCAGAAATAATTGGATAGTAATAACATCATTACCGACAAACAAATTTAACAATGTCGAATATCACAAAACGTTCACCATCAACAACAAGATTATACAAATGTACACATCACCACAAAAATCTTAAAAAAAAAAAATCCACAGCTTGAATTCAACACCATGTACAGAATATTACAAAAATCTACAAAGAACGGGAAAACTTGAAGAATGAAATAACACAACTTTCAAGAATTCCACAAAAAAACAATAAACGTATGAACGTTAATACTATACAAACTATACATGATAGTAATCTTCACTTTCATCATAGAATACGGGATCAAACATTACAAACTCAAGCCAACATCAGAGATAACCACGTTGGAGTCTGAGAAAAACCATCCATTGTGCTGCTAAGACCAATGAAGAGTTTTTCCCTCTTGGAATGGAGGAGTAAAAGCATGCAACCTTTCTTAGAATTAAATATATATATTATCCTATCAATTATTAATAACACACGCGTTTTAGGCTGCTTTTTCAGCACGAATACAAGATGTACGGTTTAGAAAATCTTACATGAGGTTATGTTGTAAATAACTTTATATGATTTGTTTTTGTTTGTATATATTAACAGGTTTTATCTGGACATCGTGGGTGTTTAAAATTAATATATGATTATGAATGTTTAGTGTTTACATTACACATTAAATGTTGTGTATAATACGCAAAACAAAACATAAAAAAATATGTTATTTACAACATATTTAATATTTCATTGTGAAACAAATGAGTATATATAGTTTTAATTAATTAATTAATAAAATTTAAGATTTTGATTACATTTTTTTCATTAATAATCAATATTATAATAGTTATACATTTACTAATTAAATTAGAATTCCATATATAAACAAAATTTAAATAACTGCACTCAAATTCTTTATTGTATTCGGGTTATAATGCAATAACGGGCAATATCAGCGCTAAGCTATCTGCACGAAGAAAGTTCTTATGGGCATGCATCATGCGCTACGTTGATTTTACGTTTTTGTTCGAATCAAGGTAGCGGGGTAACAGTCGCTGCGATTGTGATTAGTTAAAATAAACAAATAGCTGACTGCTGATTCATTCTATGTTTAAGATTTGTATTATTTGGATTATTACTTTTATGTGGCACTTTAATAATTAAATTTTAGATTTTGGGAAAACATATTAATATATACATACTGTCAATGTTAGTTATTACACTAATTTTGGATTAATAAATGCAATTTCTGATCTGATATCTAACCTGACTGACAAGCACTGGCTTAATACTTAAGACTACGTAACCATTGATTGTTATATCTATTTTTGTTTTAATTGAATATGGTTCATACCTTTGTTTTTCACAACGATATGTTTGTCGGTCTTGTCCATACTTAATATTGTGATACTGACTAAGGAGTATGTACAGTTATGTTAGTAACAATTGGCGATTCCAACGTACGTATCACGCATGCGTTAAAACTGATTCGTTCCTATTAAAACCGGAAACAATACAATGTAGAAGGAACACTTAAAAGCGAACGGACACAAGCAGGACGTTCTATCCGTAGACATTAAACAACATTTGTCAACAACACGCATGCTCAAGATGTTGCGGCAAAAAGTGTTGTTGATTGAAAAATATACTAAGATACTCAGCCCAGGATAATATATTGTTTATGACCTGTAGGTGGCGTATACACGTCAAAATATTAATTAAATTATATATAAAACTATGATAGCATTTATTCTGCAATGGTTATAAACTTTTTATTTATACATATCTGCATTATTCACTATAATATCATTGCGATTGTAAACAAAATTTACGTAATATAAATATTATCCTAGGTTGCGTACCTTAGTAAATTTATCAATCAACGTTATTAAATTGAAAAATAATATAATATAAAAGAAACAAACGAAACGAGCGGGACGTTATTTCAAAGAGTTCTATAACTAGAGATTCCAAGCTATTGTTTAAACGATATAACTCGTACACTCGTACACTCTCGGTACCTCCGTCTTTGTCGCATCATGACGTTTTTTCTCTACCACATACAACGTAACGCCGTACGCAAGCAGATTGAGAGAGAAAGAAACAGAGGGAAGAGTGTGCGACAAGAGCCAAGAACAGACAAGAGTTTAGAGATCAGAAAAGAGAAGTGATAGTACTAATAGTTCTCAAATTTGCCACCAAAGCGCTATTGCCGTTATTAATGCACGGTTTCTGTTACAATCCGGTATTTTTAAGGCACGAGCCTCCGGTTCCCCCAGAAGTCCGTTTCGTGTCTCTACTTCTTTTTCGCCCAGAGGATGTCTTTTGTTTAGTAGAACGTGATCCTGCGCCGGAGCTAAGAAGATCAGTGGCCCTACTGAATATCCTTTGGACCCACTTACGAGCTACACAAGCCCCGGTTAATGATAACTAATCCACACTCACACGTAATTACCCAGATTACCCTAATCACACAGGTTGGATTATTTTCCAGTTCTGCTAATTTGCTTCTGATTCACAGTGTGGCCGGTTAGCCGTGCCCTGGTCACTGCGAATAGAATTGAACCCGCTTGTATTCAGTAACTCGCGTTTGAGACTAGTGCCTCGGTTACTATACATGAAATGCACGCGGGATGGTATGCGTGCAACCCCGGATGAATTGGGGAGCGGGCAGTGTAAGACGCGCCCGCCTGTGGAACGCTGTCGCTAATTTTTCTTGCTCCTTTCCGCTGACGATTCCGGTTCGCAATGGGGTTGCCTATTGCTCCGGTAACAATCACGCCCACTTACTCGACTGCGTTTCAGTCTAGCGTGCTTGTGCAATTTTTTGATGTTATGTTTTCATGTTATTTTCTGATTGAATAGATGTTGTCTCTAATTTTGAAATTCAAGGAGAGGTAGGTATCACTTATCCCGTAGTTTAGCTACCCTTTTTTCTTCCTTTTTGTCTAATTAATATTCGTTGACTAGTCTTAAGGTCTGCATGACGTCGTTCAACAGGGTTTGCTTGTAGGTCGCATCGTATCCTACAACAGGCGACTAGAGAATTGGGGACCATTTTTCCGAAAAGATGATCTTCGGGTAGCCAAATCGATGGAGCACACGGGTTTCTAGTATTTTGATGGTAATTTTGCTTGTTGAGCAGGGTAGGGGAAATGTCTCTACAAGTCGTGTCGTAGGGGCCCATATAATCAATGGATATCTTTTCCCACAATTGTTTAGTGGGTTGTGGGCGAAGTGGCACCTTGGCTTTTGGTACTCCCCGCTTTCTACTGGCACATGGGCGGCAATTTCTTATGTGGTTTCTCACGTCCTTTTTTATATTTAGCCAATGGTAGTTGGTAAGTATAGCTCTAGTCGTTTCATCCCAATCCGGGATGTCCGTCCAGTCCGTCTCCATGATGGGCCTTTAGTACAGCCTTCTGCATTGCCGGTGGGACTACAATTTGATCCCAGCCATCAATGGTTAGTAGCAATTTGCCGTTCTCTCCTATTCTGAAGCCTAGAACTGTTTCTTTCCCATCTTCTGTTCTTGCTTCGAGAAGCCTTGCTACGATTCGACGGGTTTACACGCGTTCTTGTTGTGTTTCTAAAAATAATGCTACTTGTTAACAAATATTATGGCAAAACAATATAGAAAAAATAATTTAAACATATCGGATTAATACATTAACAAATAGAACCGCATCTGCATCATACCTGGCTACTAGATGCTTACAAGAATTAGTTAAAGGAAACAGGGATAAATATTCCACAGCTGCACAAGTTATTAATCACAATCTTTACGCGGATGACATGATCACCGGAGCAGAGAATATTGACGACTTAAGGAAGATTTAAAAAAAAGTTATATACTAAATAAAGCTAGACTAGTACTCTATAAATGGGCCTCCAACACCAAAGAAGTGCTGCTAGACTGTCTCATTCATGAAATGAGCATACCAAAGTACTAGGCACATAAAACTAGCAATCTGGAAATGCATGCAATTTGAGATGCCAGTGAATCGGCATATAGATGTTGCATTTACGTAAAATCTGTTAAACAAGAGGTAGCATATCATGCAATATCATACACCTTAAGTCAAGGATAGCACCAGTAAAAACAATAAATTTATTTTGCATAGAATTGTGTGCAGAAGTCTTAACTGTACAATTAATTTAGCAAATTACGTAGGGCTTTAGGTCTAAATTTAAGAAAATAGCATAATACACTGACTCAAAAATAACTTTAGCATGGATTAAGTTATCAAAATAAGTGGAAAACTTTTGTTGCCAATTGTGTCGGCAAAATTTATTTGAAAGTCAATATTGGCACCATAAACACAAACGAAAACCCAGCGCATTTGATTACCATTGAAATACAGTTCTTTTGTAAATCCAATCTGCTATCTCCGCCCAAAGTTAACTACAAAAACTTGAACATACTTGAAAGAAAAGAATTAATACTTCAGAATGGTTAGAAAGATACTGTTTATTTACTAGGCTCGTCAAAACCACGGCGTGGTGCGTAAGACTCATCAACGCATGCCAATCAAAAACCAAACCTAAGAATGTTGTACTGTCAACAGATGAGCTACAAGGTGCCAAGACTCGATCAATTAAAAAACATAGAAAATCGAGTTTACCAAAGAGTTACAACAGTTGCAGGAAGAAAAGGATATTAATAAACAAATTAAGCCGTTTATTGACGGCAATGAGCTTATGCATGTAGCGAGAAGATTAAAAAATGTTGCTTTACCCTATGATAAGTAAATTTAATAATAATACTATCAAAGCATCCCTTTACAAAAATGGTCATAAGATACAAGCATGAAAGAAATGTGCGTTCCGGACCACAGGCAAAGCTATATATCCGTTTCTTAAAACAATAGTGGACTATTGAGTGCTCATTCTAATGAAAGAAGTCAACCCGCAATCCAAAAAAACTGTAAAATTTTATGTGGTAATATTCATTTGCATGGTCACTAAAACAGTACTCATAGAATTAGCAACAGCAAAGCGTTCTTAGGAGCCTTGAGAAAATTAGTGTCCAGAAAAGAACTAATCAAAGAAATATTTTCCAACAATTTTGTGTTAATAATCTGAAGCTAAAAAACAAATTGGTAGAAGAAGGTATAAACTGGCACTTTATTCCTTCCGGTGTGTCTCATTTTGCAGGACTATAGAATGCTGTTAAATCAGCCAAGCGGCTTAAAAAAAACAATTAGAGAAACAGCATTAAACTATGAGAAATTGTATACACTGACTGATTCACTCTCTCAGCCGACGCAAACGGTCTAGATATTCTAACAACGGGCCATAATTCGAAAGCCATTGAATGTTGTGGCTAAACTTAGTTTGTAAAAGATAAATAAAATTGAATTAATTATCTCGATAGCAATACGACAAATACTGCTGCATCACTCTTGGAGTTGCTAGAAAAAGGAATATTTATCATAATTGCAAAAGAGGACAAAGTGGTAAACAAAAGTAAACAAGAGTACAATCCTAAAAATAAACTGTCATCCAAAAAAATAGGATGAAAATTGGCCAAAGATTCAGGAATTGCATCAGGAAAAGAATAGAATTACTAGAGCGGCTACATTAAAAACTTTATATTGAGTAATAAAACTGGTTATTTATAAATTCAAAACTCATGCAAAAATACTAAAACTACTAGATATTATTGTAAACCTATTTAACAGAAGGTACAACTTATTAAAGCCCGCTTTTATAGCAATACCAATAAAAGCAATGCTTAGACCACCAAAAAAAGTAAATATATGCTTCATAGACTATCAAAAAGCATTCGACAAACACAAAAAATTGATGAAAAAATCTGAAAAACTTAATGAGAATCCAAAACCGTAACAATAGTAATAATATATGTTTAATAAATACACAATCCGAGTTTTAATTCAATCAAAATAAAATCCGCAAACAAAAAGCTGATCGTGCCAAAACACTTATGATGTTACCCAAGATATTATACTATATTGTAAGGATAAAAATAAAACAATAATTGAAACCCAATTTACTTCACCAATGACAATTAAAAACATAACAAAACTAAACCGCTCAAGCTAGAGTTACATGTGCGCGTTGTCGTCTTTCAATCGGCAACAAAGCTCGGTTCAATGTATCAATTTCCCGGGTCAGCAGCAATGCTTAATAAAATCCTTTACCATTCCTAATATCCAAAACAAATAATATCTAACACGGCCACTGAGACCAAAACATTTATAATAACCTGTGATGGCCGCAGCTAATCACCCGGCTCAACCACTTACGGGACTGAGGCCGCATCCAACAAACACATAAGCTTTTTCACTTAATTGTGTTCAACATCATTGTTTGTTTTTAAAAACTCTAAAATTCATTTTTAACACAGCTTGTATTAATGGTACTAAACTTTGTATTCCTAATAAAAATTGCAAGGTTCTTGTGTTGGTTGAGTTCTGAACTGTTGTATTTAATACTAACTGAATTTTCCAAAGCCAACTCGGCTATTCTGATTTTATTTGGGTTTCAACTCTCATCAAGTTTCTGATAGTTCTCATATACCTTTCAACTTGCCCATTGTCGCGATGAACATCCTTTCCTCGACATATTTTGGAAATGGAGTGTTTTTAAACGACGTTCCAGCGTCCATAACAACTTTCTTGGGAAGCCTAAACAACGCTAAAGCACGTGTTTCAGAAGTACTAACTGATTTTATTAGAATTAAAATGCAATATTTTGTAAAAGCATCTACAATTACTAATATGTGCTTGCAACCATCCGACAATGTTGGAAGAGGTTTATTTACTGGATGTACTCGTATAAGCCCTTGTAGTAAACCTTTCTAACAGCACATACTACACAATGATTCACAAAACTCTTGACAGAACATCTTATACGAGGAAACCAAAAATGTTTAAATATTGATTCAAAACTTTAATCACTATCAACGTGACATTGTACATCATAAAAAATGCAAATAAATCCTAATCCAAGACAGAGTGCCTTGTAACAAACCATTGCAAACTGACAGTACCATCTGCATTTAGATGTCTGTGATACAACATTTTTTTCTTTTTTTAGGTATTGATTGCAATCTAAGTTTCTTTTCCTCAGTTTCATTAAAAGATTTTAGACTTCTTTGCTGCTTTTTTGCTTCATATATGCCCAATTTTTGTGAGATACTCTTCGTACGCTAACAGGGTTTTTACTTAAATAATCCATGACATGACAAAGGCTACTACCTTTTCTATACACAATCTAGCAACTCGTGGAATTAAACCGTTTTTTGTAACTGTAGCATTACAATTAGTGATCAATGTAAATATTACACCATGCAAGTATGTGCAAAAATGTTTTAAATACTTGTACGATTGCCAAAGTTTCTAGCTCATATAAATGGTATTTAAATTTGTATTCTGTCGTTTGCTTGTTAAAGTATGCTACAACTTTCAGTTATATATAAGTTTTTCAATGAGAACTGCACCGTATCCAAAGCTGCTTGGGTTTGTATGCAATTCGGTTGGCAGATTTGGGTCGTATACAGCAAGAAAGGGTTTAGATGTTAAATAGTCTATTACATACTTTCTAGCTGTTTTTTTGATTTTCTTCCTACTTAAACAAAACGTTTTGTTTTATTAAACCAGCAATGCAAGCTGTTTTTGTAGCAAATGTAATAATAAAAATCTCAAAATATTTTGCCAGCCTCATAAACTGTCAAATTTGCTTTGCATTTTTAGAAATTGGAGAATCAATTAGACATTACATTTTTTCTTTGCCAGGTCTAATGCCGTCTGCAGATACTCCAAGGAGGTTTAAAGAAATTTACACTTTTGTACGTTCAGACAAAACCTGCCTTCATCACTAGCCTTAGGTAGAGGAGACTTTCTTTGTATGTTGAGCTTGGTATCAATATGTCGTCTAAATAAACCAAAACAAGGTTTATGGCTTTCTGAAAAACGGTCAGTGCATTAACAAGGCCAAATCGTATTCTTAAATACTCAAAATGTTCCTCAAGTGTCACAAAAGCGGTTTTTTAATGAAATTCTTATGTATTGGTATTTGGTAAAATCCAAATGCCATATCCAGAAATGTAAAATAACATCGTTTACCCAACCTGGAAAATTCATTGTAATGTTTTTTTTTAGCATAATACTGCAGGAATCAATTTTATTTTTGAATAAATTTAAGAATCTGTCAGAAATTATCAGGTCTGCTCCTGTATTAATTAACGTTCAAAACGGATGCCTATATATAAAAACTTGAGTGGCAGCAAACGGTTTTCAAACACTACAAAAATTTATGCTTTGGTGTTTTTCAAGTGCTGCCTTAGTCAAACAATCAGACATTTTGTGGCTTTGTTCTGCACAAAAATCGCAAGTTTCAATGTAATGAGCATGGCTGATTTCTCGTGAACATATGTTTTATATGTATTTGCGTAAGTGCTATTGAATTTGGTTTCTTCTTTGAGCAACCGCCCAAGGTTTTTTATTAATTAAAATGCTTCAATAAATTTGTTACAAAATTTTGCTCAGTTTCTGCTATCCGGATTTCAGCGTTCAAGCCACTTTTTTGCATAATTTAATAAAAACCGACCAATCCTAGCCAATGCTTGAATATCAGACTTTCTTCATTTTTTTTGTAATCGACTCAACATGGTTAAGCCATTTACTAGACTCATGTACTTTTGGTATAAAATAAGGCCTTTACTAGCTCCGCCAATGCAGTTTGAGACGGATTGAAATTGCTATCAGAAGCCATTATACTTCTTTCTTTTTCCCTGTCGATGGCACACAATAACACGGTCACTAATGACCTGGGCCACTTCTGATGTACTTCATCAATGATAATTAAGAAAATAACAAAACCAAACAACCATGGCTTACTGCAAAATCATTGTTATTAGCGCAGCACTCAACAAATTGACTCGTAATCAACTGCCCTGAATCTCCTTGTGTGTGCTTTGCTCGCTTGCTTCTCTAACGCCCAAGCTTGAGTCACATGTGCGCCAATCGGCAAGGAAGCCTGGTCCGATGTATCAATTTCCCGGGCCAACAGATTTTTTTTTATTAAAACAGAATCAAAAGTGCGGGTTAGTTGCTTAGATGCTTGTCTCTTATGCTGAGTTTAAATCCTACTTTGCCGTATATTATTTGTGAATTTGTTTACTGCTATAACCGCTTCGGCATTCATGGTTTCAGCAACAAACAAATTTACAAACAATAATCATCTTGCCTCATGTCATCACTCATACTCGGAAGGACCTCCGGCTGCTAGAACCAGGTTGGTGAAGTCAATGATTTTTGATGTTTTTTATCCATTTGGTTAAAATAGTAATAAATAAAAAAGTTCATAATTTGAAGTTTAGGAGATTAATTGCTTATAACTCAAAAACAGTGCATTTTATAAAAAAAAATATTTATATAAAAATTACTCGGAATTAATCTTAGAACAAAAAATGTAAAAATATACAAGGTCTTTTATTTGAAAAAATTAAGTTTACCAAATTTTCATAATAAAAACACCATATTAAAAATATATTTAAACGATAGCTTGTTCAAAACCAAAAAACTTTTGTTTAAACTCAAAAGTAAAGTATTAATAATAAGCTACATTGAGTCTGAATGTATTAAACATTTACTTTATAAAGTTATTACAACTACAATATTATAATAGTTAATAGAATGATCAAAAACAACAATTAATAACAATAAAAATGTTTGTTATAAACTTTTGCGTATACTTTATATATAAGATATTTGCAACTAGTAAACAATCTAGATAAGTTTGGATAAAAATATTTGCATACTTTGTATAAAGTTCTTTGACGGTCAACTATAAAAAGAATTGACATTTTATCTCTTTTTGATAACATACTCATATTAGAAAATAGGAGTTAGTTACGTTTAACATGTTTTAAATTTGTCTTTTAGGGATGACAGTCCTTCTTTTGTGAGTTTGGTTCTTTCTCAAAAGGTGTCTTCCTTTTTGATATTTTAAAACTAATCTGTTAAACTCTGCATTAAAAGATGCCGCGCTGAACTGTTACGCGTCATGTGGTTATGAAACCTACTTACCGTAAAACTCAGTATAAAGGATATTTCTTGTTCCAAAATTTTCAGTATATTGTTAGAAAAATATGTATATATATACACTGGCGGGCAAAAACTAAAAGTGACTTTAAAATTATGACTTGATTTTGAAATTTTTTGTTTTAACTTTATGTTTGCTGTTTAAACTTTATGTTTGCAAATTGTAAATCAAAGTAGGCGTTTAATAATTCATTTCCTGATAAATGTTATTCTATCTGTTAGTTATTATCACCGTGTTACAGACTTTTATGAAACAGTATCCATTTCGCTCTAATTGAAAACTTACATTTTGTTGTGTTGTTTGTTGTGAGTGTTGATTTTTCTAGGCAAAACTTGTCATTCACATGGTGTACTGTACTTAACAGGTAAAAATACCTTTAAGTCCTATTGTTGTAGCAAGAATTATAACGTAAAACTGCAAGGATTGTTGGTAAAAGCCTTTGTGCTGTACAAAAGGTGTATCAGCGTTACTTGGATACTGAACTGATAACCAGAAGATCAAGATCCGGGCAAAAAAAACCACCACGAACAGAGATGACCGTTTTTTGGTGCCCACATGTTTGCGGAGTAGAACAGCTTCTGCAGTTTATCTACGAAATCAACTCCATGAAGTTACAGATGTAAATGTTAGTGAATGGACCGTTAGTTGAAAGCTTTGAACTGCTGGATTGTCTTGTAGAAAGATGGCTACAAGTCCACTTTTACAACGCCGACATTGTGTTGCAAGATTGGCTTTTGCCCAAAATCACCAGGCATGGAATAATGAGGATTAGAACAGGATACTGTTTTTAAATGAGTTGCGCTTTTGCCTCAATAAATCAGACAGACATCAAAAAATTTGGAGAAGATTATTATTTGATTAAAGAGGGGTCTGTAGACTACATAATTTCTAAGAAAAATTATAAAATTATTTGACATTGATTATTATAGACCGCTTTTAAGTCAAACGTTTTTTCTTATATGCGATATTTTCATACCCTATGGACCGCATTACACTTGTTTGTTTTTATCGTTACAGTTGGTCAGTTAAGTTTATAAATGTTTCTTTGTCCTGTTACCCATGTTATTACGGGTGTTTTCAAAGCGCGGTGATTGGCTGAGATGTTCTTACTGAGACATATTTTAGGCAATTACTGAAAAGAAGGAATTTAACAGGAAATTGAAAGATTTTAAATAAAATTGACTGAACTAAAATTGTCAGTTTTCAATCTATTAAATATTAATAGTTTGGTGCGGTTTGGAAAAATATAATTTTAATCTTTTTAGTCGTCTTAGCTTTATTTATAATTTAATTCACATTAGTTAGTTTTATCCAATCAAATTAATTGTATCAACTTAGTTTTTTATATTAATTAACAAATTTTAAGTTTAATTTTATTACATTATATTTTTGCTTTTATTTTTTATTTTGTAATCGTAAGTGCTAGAAGAAGCCAGCCCCGCCCAGGTACTATTAATAAGTTAAGTGTGTACTTATTTAAATAAAGTATAGCTTGCCCTCTATTACATTAATATCGCAACCTTTGCTCCCTAATTTGATAAAAATTGTTATTAACTCTCAGCTCATGACATGAATCTTATAGAACATGTCTGGGATGAGTTGGAACGACGTATACAAAAGCATACACCTGGTCCAAGAACTGCTCAGAAGCTAAGACAGTTGCGATTGCAGGAATGGAATAATATCGACCAAAGTGTGATCTTTAATTTAATTCAAAGTGTTCATCGTCGACTTCAAGCAATCATTAATGCAAGAGAGGGTAATACTCGTTTAGAGATAAGTTCTTTTTTTATATTTTTCGTTCCATATTAGTCCTAGGAACAAAAACTCGAACTTTGTCTGAACTGTAAATTTGTGATATTTTCAAAATACGCAATGAAAACAATAAATATGCTTTACGATTCAACATTAAATTTTTAACTTAGTGTGCAAAATACAGTACAATTGTTTACAAATTGCTAACATAGAGTTAAAACAAAAAATTCCAAAACCAATTGATCTCTATTTTTTGCTTGCCAGTGTTTAACAAAAATATTTATTCAATAGAAAAATACTGGTTTAGTTAAATAATTAAAAGGGATGTAAGCCAGTAAGCAGAATTAGTGTGTTTTTGTTTGAAGTAATAAAATGTTTCATTTATTTTATTGTACTTTTTTCTTAAATTTTTGTCCTCCTTATTATTGTAAAAAATTGAGTAAAAACATCATTTTGAGAACTTTAATATGATTTTAAAATTAAAAAAAAAAGTGTTTCTTCGATAAACCATTAAGTTTTATTTTAAAAAAATTATGCAAGATACATATAGGTCTTTTTTGTTTATTATTTAGAGAATTAAATTAAAAACAAAAATGCTATGATGTAATAGCATCAACAGATAGCTTTTTAAAATTACTAATTGACGTGTTTCAGCGGCCTTCTTTGGGTGTTTACAAACTTTATATTCGCACTGTATAAATTATTTAAATTTTAATTTAATTATTAATTTTTATTATTTTATATCCGCACTGTATAAATTATTTAAATTTTAATTTAGTTATTATAATTTACATTTATATTTATATTTCATATAGATATACAAATAGTAAAGAATAGTAAAAAATAAAATTAATTATAAATATTTAAAATAATTATTAATAAAATGACATCAGTTAGAATGTCATATTAAACCATCCTTTATTAAACGTTATTTTATTAATTTAATAAACTTCCAAACTACTACTGTAAAAATAAAACTCAGACAAACCCTATGATCTAATCAATCAATAATGCAATTATTCGTAAGTGGTTAGAATACTAAACAATCATTATCATTACTAATGCTGATACAAAAACAGTTTATAAAATTATAGGGGAAGTACAATATATGTTTTAGTCATAATTATATATGAAATATAAATAACCATAGGTTGTATTGATCTCAACCACACTGTTAAACTATAACGTCAAGTTTATTAACAGCACGTTACTGCACAGCTTATAGAAAGTTGAAGTATTACTTGTCAGTTGGTTCCGTAGTGTAGCGGTTATCACGTCTGCTTTACACGCAGAAGGTCCCCGGTTCGATCCCGGGCGGAACCACTTTTTTTTTAAGAAAATTTAGTTTTTTTTGTTAATTCATAAAAACATATTTTTATTTTTTTAATATTATACCAATTTGCATATTTATTTAATTTTTTGGGATTTTACTTTTTTTTAATTTAGTATGTCGGAAAAATAAATTTGAGTTTTATTTTATTAAATTTATACATGTAGTACTATTTTATGTTTATTGAAAGTACTATTTTGTTAAATAATCAAATAAACAACTGTGGCTCCAGCCAGTGCAATATAATACTAAATGTCCGCATTAATCGGCATCATTTAGCATTTATACAACTGATAGTCATTTCGTGGAGATTAAACGATTTTGAATTGTGAATGAATTAATAATTTATTCAAACTCAATCTAACGATCACAGCGGCCAAGGGTCAAGCACAGACAATTGTATGGGTTCTACAAACTTCGAAACCTTGTCAGTGTGCCTTGTATCACTACGGCAAGGTTTTTTTTGGCGTTGATTGTATATTTTGCTTGAACTACTTGCAAAATTGTCCCTCTTAGAGTTTGCACAGTACATAATATATATAAATTTTTCAATATGAAGTTTTATTTTGAATAGCAGGCTATTTGGGCAGCTGCTAATTTTGAAGCTATTATCTTTTGACATTTAACAAGTAAAAACTACGCCATTATTAAAAATGGAAATTTTTCAGTCACAGTTCGCAAAACTAAAGCATTTTTTGGTCGTCGTAAAGCACCTTCTCTGCCGGCAATAGTAAACCTGGTGGAAAAATTTGAGCTGTTGGAACAAGTTTGTGATGTGAAGAATCAAAACCGTGTACATTGCTCAAGAACACATGAGAATACTGCTGACGTAGCCCGTAGTGTTGAAGAAAACCCAGGTTTGTCGACTCCTCGTTGATCTTTGGAATTAGACATTCCACAAACGACATTACACCGTATTTTGCAAAAAACTTAAGTCTTAAGGCTTTTAAAGTTCAGTTAACACAAGAACTTAAGCTGGTCGATCACCATAAACGTCGTATCTTCGCTGATTGGGTCCTTCAAATGCATCAAAATGATCCGGAATTTCATTGAAAAATCATCTTCAGTGATGAGGCCCATTTTCAACTCGAAGGCTACGTTAATAAGCAGAATTGCCGCATTTTGGGCTCAGAAAATCCAAGAAAGATCGTTGAAAAGTCTTTACATTCTCAACGTGTCACTGTTTGGTGCGGTTTTTGGGCTGGCGGTGTGATTAGCCCCTTCTTTTTCAAAAATGAGGCTGGTGCAACTGTTACGGTGAATGGATGGCGCTATCGAGGTATGATTAATGATTTTTTATGGCCGGAATTGAAAGATATTGATGTGGACGACGTTTATTTTCAGCAAGACGGCTACACAAACAGCGAAACAATAGCAATTTTGCAAGAAAAGTTTCCTGACCGTGTTATTTCTCGAAGAGGTGATCACAATTGGCCACCGAGATCTTGTAATTTAACACCTTTAGACTTTTTTCTTTGGGGCCACGTGAAATATAAAGTCTATGCCAATGCTCCACAATTGATTCAAGACCTTAAAGATGGAATTCGTGAAGTTATCGAGAACATTGGTCATGGAAAATTTCATGAAAAGAATGTGGTACTGAAACCGTAACCGTGGCGGCCATTTGACTTATATCGTTTTCAAATGTTAATGGCACACCTTAAAAAATACCAGTTTTTTTTAAATATCAAAATAAAACCTCTTATTAGAAAACCCTATATACAGGGTGTCCGGAAAATACGTGTACAACGTTTGACGACAGACTCCTGACGTCAAAATAGGTCGATCTAAGCCGACTTAGTTATATCCAAAATTGTCTCGTTTAGCCGGTAGAGGGCGTCAAAAAAAAACAAAAGTATAACAAAGTTGAAAGTATCTATTGTAAGAAACTAAGTAAAACAAAAACATTACTTAAGCAAATGTGTAAAATGACCGCCATCTTGCTGAATACACTTATTAACACTCTTTAAAAAATGATATTGGACCCTATCTAATGTCTCGGGATTATTAAAATGGTTGCCTGCATTTAAAATCCGCTGCAATAAATCATCGCGCGTGTTTACCGGAGTCTTGTAAACTTCTGTTTTAATAGCGCCCCACAAAAAGAAGTCACACATATTTAACTCAGGAGAACGTGGTGGCCATTTTACTGGTGCATCATTGCCTCTTCCAATCCATCGGTTGGGATATTGATGATGTAAGTATTGCCGAACGGCAACGGAAAAATGGGGCGGGGCACCATCATGCATATACCACATTTCCCTCCGAAGTAAAAGGGGCAAATTCTCCAGAAGAATTGGTTATGTGTCTTGCAAAAAATATAAATAAATATTTCCATCTAACCTGTCTGGAATAACAATGGGACCAATAAGGTAGTGATCAATAATACCTGCCCAAATATTAATTTTAAATTGATGCTGATGATGTGCAACTTTAATGGCATGTGGATTTTCATCGGAATAAATATGTTCGTTGTGCAGATTGGTTACCCCAGATCTTGTAAAGCATGCCTCGTCAGTAAACATAATTTTTCTACAAAAATTTGGAACAAGGATTCTTTTGTTTCTAATAAATTGACAAAATGTAAGCCGCATGGGGGGATCAGTCGGTAAAAGTTCCTGGACTTTTTGTATGTGGTAAGGATGTAACAACTGTTCTCTTAAAACCTCATTGGCAATCGTTTTAGGAACATTTAACTCACGTTCTAAGAGACGGGTACTGGTACTTGGTTCTTCTTCAACTCTTTCCAGAATCATCTCTTCTGTTTCCACAGTTCGAGTTGTTCGCATACGACCCCTGCCTTCAAACTTTTTCTCTTCTCACATCCCATTTACAATAATACTAAAATCAATCATGTGCTATTGTGTTTGAGCACATGATTGTTTTTAGTATTATTGTAAATGGGATGTGGTGCAACTGTTGCAAAATGTTTGATTGTGACCAAATAAAGTGTGAAGTTTATGGACTGTTCAGTTCAAACCCATCAACAGTTTTAATGCTAGACACACTGATAATAGGTGCCTGACTCTGATATACAGTAGTATATATGTCTCGTTGCAGAGACAATTTACATAAAATACATCATTTATTAAATTAATGATAAACTTGTTTTGGTCATCTCATTCAAATAAAACGTGCCAACTATGCTGTTGCCTGTACTTGTAAGGATTCAACTGTACTACAGCTCTCCTTACACACTAATAAACTAACTGTAAATAAAGATAAATCAATAAAAGTCACTTTTCTTTAAAGACATTTTTTTCACAAACAATATATTTGCTAAAAGACTTAACACATACTTTTCTTAAAACATCATTACGGACCGCATGTTTTGCACTATTCCAGTCTAAAGTAACATATGGCATTTTAGTATGAGGTTACTTGACTATTGTGCATAGACTTTTTGGTCTGCAGAGACTCGCAATAAGAGTAATCACATCAGTTGGATATAGAAATTATTGTAGAAAAGCTTTTGTTGATAATGGATTCCTGACATTGCCATGTTTATATATATATATTAGACTGTCTGGTCTATATTTGAGAAAACATTCAGAATTATACTAGAAGAAAACTTGATATTTATCCAAAATGCCCGCGACTTTGCATTTCACAAAACGGAACTAATTATTATGAAATTTTATAATGCACTACCAGAGCTCTTTTAATAATAAAATATAAAACTGAAATTAAAAAAAAAACTAAACAAAGCTTTTTATAGAAACTTTATCAAATAGCTTTTTAGAAATATCATTTTTAATCTGTTTGTAATTCTGTCTACTTATTTGTGTACTCTTATTATTTTTTTTACTTAATGATATTCTGTGTATTGAACATTTGTTAAACTACCAGCAAGAAATAAATTATTTACTTACTTACGCGCAGTATAACGTTTTTCTAATGGGTGACATTGCGTTGCCACAAAAGTAAAAAGGTCGTCAACCAGTCCGTCAACAAGCTCCCTAGGCCCCCAACAAACCCTTTTACTTTGGCAGTATTAGTATTTATCGTATGTTTGCGTGAAATGCGCAGAAGTTCATCACAGCTTGAGCTGGAATAAAGCCAAGGAGTTAGAGCATGTAGCAACATGCGCCACGTGCAAAGAGCTTTACACTGCAAGTTACAAAAGTTATCCAAATTCTATCAAATGCCCGATCTAATGAACTTGTCTCAAAAAAGTAGATTTCAGCTCCTTCTCAAAGTACAGCCAACGCTTGCATAAAGAAATCCTAGGTGCAAAAAAACGGGAAATCAGGCGCAACACGTAAACCTTTAAGTTAAAAACCAGCTTTCGCTTGGCACAAGTTGATTTTGAAAATCACATCTCACATCTCTTAGTCTAAAAAGCTAAAGACCGACTAATTGTCCGACAGTATGTATCCAGACATAAACATGGTACAAACTCTATGCAACGCCTATAAAGAGGGCACAATAGGTGCATTCTTAACATGCAGGCAGTCAGTCAGTCACCTAATAAGTGTTGTTTTTTGTTAGTTGTCATTGTTATCTGCGATCTATCATAACAATAATTCTTATCATTTTCAGTAAACAATATGTTGCAATTTACAAATGAATTTAATTTTTCTATATGTTTTTTGCCATGGCAATGCATTGTAAGCTTGTAAAGAACACATTCGGAAATTTTCCAATAGAAGACATCTATTGCACAAAGTAATTTTTTGGTTCTACCAGTCTTCTTCGATAGTAGAATCATGTTAATGTAGAAGAGTCATGGTTGAAAAAGGTATAAGTACTAGACGAATTTCTACACGTTTAAGAATTTTGCAAAGCTTGATCTGGAAAACATTATGACGCGAAAAATGCATCTTTTTCATTGTCAATCAATGGTCACATAAAGCGATGAAAAGATATGGCGTAAATAATATTCACAATAATCATGTCAGGTTATTGAAAAATACGCATTGTATCAGACAAAGAAGATTTCAACAAAAATTTAGCGTTAATACATATTTAACTTCTTTTGATTCAGGTAGTTCTAATCTAAATCGTGTCAATGGTATTGAATTTTTTTTACAAAATAGCTTAGAAAATTTATTTGATGACGTTCCAATTGACCTATTAAATCAAATGTTGTACCAGCATAATGGTGCACCCCCACACATTGTGATTGACACGATCCAACTCCATGACCACCAAAGTTCCCCAATTTAAATTTATTACATTTTTATCTGTGGAGACAGAATTTGGTGTATACCGTCGAACAGTTAACACAAAGAGTTTTTAACGCAGTTTAAAATGTTCAGTATAGGCAGATAATACAAAAAGTGTACAACTCTTTTATCCTTCGATGCAAAAGTTGCATTCGTCATCAAGGCGGACACGATGAACAATTTTTATGTTTCACAGCTTTCATTTCTTAAATAAATAATTATTTTTATTATCTCACTTTTAATTAATTATTTTAGTTTTAAATCTTTACTCTCAAATTACTCGAAAACAAAAAAATCTTTATTTTTTTCAAAATTTTATGTAGAATATGTCATTTCATTTTTTTCTACCTGTTATGAATCACCTTTATAGTTATGAACGAAACTTTAAAAGTCTCTAAAATTCACAAATTAACATGTTTAAGTTTTATAAATATATAATATAACTGACGCCACAAAATTATGCTTTAGCAGTTTCAACAAAATAATTGGTTTGTGTTACAAATGCTAGTGATCACATTTGATACGTTAATTATAAAGAAAAACTAAAATATGTTCTTAAATTTTCAGTCTACATTAAAATTGATATCATTTGTGCATTTTACAGACTTTTAAAATTCTATCTAAAATTATGTATGTAATTCAATATGTATATAATTATAGACAGTGTGAAACGGGCAATAATGACAAATAGTATGCTTGCTACTCTATCTACATGTAAAGTTTGTAAAGTAAGTTGCATTACACATTTAATAAAATCTAAAATACAAACCTAATTACCATCTATCGATAAATATCAAAACTATAAACAAATTTTGAAAACTTATAGTGCTGCCATCTTAAAATGAAGAACTAAATTATATGTTTATTAATTTCATATTTATAAATTTTATAATCAAATATTAAATACTATCTAAAATGCGATATTTCGAATATTATTAGAATACCCAAATTACATCCTAACAATTAGATAAAATTTCGTAATAATGTGAAATTATAGCTATCTTCATTCAAACCATACACATACACCCACACGTGTATAAAATGACATTTAGCTAACCCTAAATAATCCAAAATTCACTTATTTTGCGTTTTAAAATTAAGGCATGAGTGTATTTCACGACGAAATAGAAATCGAGGATTTTGAGTACGACGAAGAGGAGGAAATATATTATTATCCTTGTCCATGCGGTGATAGATTCCAAATTACTAAAGTAAGACAAGCCATATAAAAGACATTTGATTTTACTTATATTTTCTTTATTTTAGGAGGAATTACTGGCAGGTGAAGAAGTAGCCACCTGTCCCAGTTGCTCTTTAATAATAAAAGTAATATATGATCTAGAAGCGTTTGAAAACGAATCAACGGAAGTCCAAAAATTAAGTGACGATTTAAAGAAACTTGAAGTGGCTCATTAAAATGAGTGGTCGTGGTCGAGGAGGACGTGGTGGAAGAGGAGGAAATAATAAGTCATTTAGTAGAGAACAATTATCATCGCTTGGTGTTACTGGAAATGAATTGTTGCCTGGACCTGTAACTCAACCACCTCCATTATATCCTATGCTTGATCGAAAACCTGTTCCATTAACAGTAAGCTAATTAAATTGATATTATTTACAATTAATATTTTGAGTTTTAGCCATCATTAGAAACCGATTACTTATTAATTCTACGACAAGATTATATCGATCATATGCAATTATCAGCTGCTCATATAAAAATGCCTGAATCAAAATTAAATACTCCTGAACATGAGATTGATAAATTAATTGCCCAAATCCCAAGTACTAGAGAGAAATTTGATTGGAATCTCTTCCCCACTGAATTACGACCTAAAATGCATGCTAAACGAACCAAGAAAAAAGTAGTTGTGAAAAAAGAAATTAACATTCAAGAAAAGTAATTTATTTAATTAATTTAGGCTAATATTTATTAAAATAATCTGTTTTAGGTTGAATAAATTAGAAGCTTTAGAAAAAAAAGAAAATCCTACTGATATAACTATTAAAGATGAAGTTGAGGAAGAACCAGAAGAAGAGGAAGTAGATAAGGATTATCCGGAAGATCCAGAAGATGAAGAAATGGATGATGGAACAGATTATGCTAATAATTATTTTGATAATGGTGAGGCATATGAAGATGAAGACGATAATTTGGATGATGGGCCCATTTATTGAAAGTGATATTTTAACATATAATTAAAAATATAAAGCATTGTGAATATTTTATTTAATGCTAAGGAATGTTACATTTGAGTATTTTTGTAATTTATTTTAGTTGCATAGTAATATAATGATTTTATACTATGAAGAAAGTAGTTTTAAAATTGTTAAAACCCACCTCTAGAGCTAGCAGTATTCTTAAAGTTCTCTATTTTCCTGACTAAATCTTGTTCATACTAATTATAGCAGGCAAGCTGGACTTGGTTAAGATCTCTTAGTTTATTACAGGTGAGGACCAGATTTGAAAAACTAAATAAATTTATATTACTCAACAATTTTCTAAGACCGTTTCTGCTCAAGCCCTGTGAAAAAGTACTAGCAACTTGGCAAGTAAGTATCAAAAGTAATCAAATTGACTAAAATTATTATTATTTGTATCCATGTGTTGTATACAATACGATACCATTTCGCATTTGATTTGCATTACAGTGTATCCATCTGTAGATGAATACGAGTATGTATAAGATATTAATCGTTCTTAAGAGAAGCACACAAGAAGTTCTATACTAAACAGTCAAAAAAAATTATATCATATACTGAGATTAGTATCTAGTATAAAACAATGCAAAAAGCTATAAAATTTAACAAAGCTGAACATTTATTAACTCTGAATTTCTTTAGAAGAACATAAACTGTTTTATTCAAGTATTTATTGAGATATTTAGTGAAACATTGATGGAGCTGATATGAAGTTGGTAGATTGACATCTGCAAATTTATTGGAATAGAATAATAATAAATTTATTCATTTGGCCAGTAAATGAATATGAAAAGTGAACTTACAAAAATAAAATAAGAATATATATATTATGAAATGAATTAATAATTTATTCAAAATCAGTCAATCGAATCACAGCGGCCAAGGGTCAAGCATAGACAATTGTTTCGGTTCTACAAACCTCGTCAGTATGCCTTGTACGACCACGGCATCGCATTAAATTAATATATATATATTGTTAAAAATGGTTATTGGCAAGATTAAATAATTAAAAAATACAATAAAATTAATGTGCAATACATACATAAATTAAATAAAAATACTTAATACATTCACAATATAATAAAATCATAAAATACGAGGCTCGTAGCCATTGTCCAATTATTAATTTCTTTCAATGTATAAAAACTGCCATCTATAAGGAACCATTTTAATTTGTTTTTAAAAGAGAATTGATTTGGCCAATTTCCATTCAATTAGCAATTTATTAAAAAAATGTGGGCTATTCTATATTTTTCAAAAAAATATTGCTAGAAGATTTACAGATTTGTAGTTAGTATTACCATTAAATGTAGTTCTACACAATTCCTTATAATCTAAATTAAACATTTGTCAAATCACCAGTTTTTGCAAAAACTATTATGTTCTTAGATTGACCCCACAAAATTATGTCATAGCTAAGAACACTGAACTGTAATATACTGATTCAATATAATTTAATAGCAACTGATGTTTTAAGTTCATTATTGCTTAAGTTCCTTTTGATATTTTAGAGCAGATACTGTCTGGCTAGATGTTTTTCCTAAGTTTAAAATTAAGTTGTTGCTGAGCACCAGAGTTTACATCTGTTCACAGTATCTCTAGCTTTAATCTGGTACTATCACTTACGGACGTATTATCTGCGTATATAACAGTATCACCATCAGTTAAATAATTTAGCAACTCGTTGATAAATAATATGTATAAATAAAAGTGATCCAACAATTGTGCCTTGTGCTACCCCAAGATTTTTTTTTTTTAGATTGATGTGTTTACATTTACTACAACATTTCTATCACTTAAATATGTTTTTACCCAACTATGAATTGAACCTCGTATACAAATAGCATTCACGTTTTTTAGAAGAAAATTATGATTAATTACATCAATTGCAGCTGAAAGATCTCTTTTTATCTAGTTGGTTGTATAGTTAAGACCGTAAATTGATTCAAAGATATTTCTTTTAATCAATTTTGTGTAGACCAAATATCAAAAATGCCATTTCTGGATTATGTAGATGTATTCATTCCTGTATAAGTTATTGCATAATATCATTCGTTTCTTTGCCAAGCTTTTACGTTACTGCTTTTAATGTTTAACTGATTGGTTTTTTATTTATCTTTCTTAACAAATTTATGACATAAGTTCAATTTTGATATGACAACATCCATTCCACATTCTGTTGTATCTCTAATTAAATCTATTTCACTCCAAAATCGATTGTTTTTGTGTAGACAATTTCATTTGTACACAATTATTTTGTGCTTTTCCGTTTGTACAAATTATGTTCTTGTCCTGATTGCTAGTTTTTTTACCATGTCATCATATTTTTAGTTAGGAATATTTCTATTTTTTCGGATTTATTTTTATTTGCCGGCTTATGACTCCATATACCAGTTTCTATTTCTATTGTTCTTTTTTCATTTGATTGCAATAGAATTCTGAACTCCAATGCAGAATAATGTTAATATAACCGTGGCCAATCAGCAAGAACGTGGTACGATATTTTTAGTCCTCCATCAACTTTTGGCAAAGAATCATCATTCTTGTCAAATAAGTCAAAGATGAAATCAATGGCACTACTAGCAAGAATTACTCAGACATAAACAAATATTGAGCGTAGAAGATGGAATAAAAATATGACGAAGAAAAAATATCTTAGCAACTCGACATCATAGGCTATGGATCAAAAACTTAATCAAGGTAATTTTTCTAAAGCCACTTTGAATCAATGGAACGTGACGTGATTCCATCATAGTTACTGTCATGTGCGAGTCGGTCAATCTTTGCATCTCAATTACTATGGCATTGTTTGTTTTTACTCGCCTCTCGCAGTAGCTATCCACTTTCAGGTCAGCAACTCGTATTGTGTAACCAGGCCATTACTTCGTACGTCAGACAATAGAAAAAAAAGTCGATTACTCGAACCCAATCCAACTAAATACATTTGAACCACTGAAAAACCAACACCACCTGTAGAACAGTAATAACCAAGTAAATGATGTTACCGTCATTGAAGTTGATGGGAATTGCCCACCATGAGCTTTGCCAAATAGCAGCAATGTAGGATGTGGTTCAAGTCTAACCACCGTTTTGTATAAGAGCGTCTCTCATCAGACGACACCATGTTAAATTCTGAACAAAGCACATCCGCTAGAAACAGTTTTACAAACATATACATTAAACAGTGATTAATCAAGCACCAGACCTTGTACAGCTAAGCTAAGAGTGGCTGTTTGTTCTCGATTTTCTTAGCAAGTCGGTGTGGATACTATTGCAACACAAAAAGTACCTAAGAAATGCAGAAAAAAAAGGTCTTGCAAAGCGTCGCATAGCGAGGTAATCGGCCTGACATTAGCAAATCAAAAAGCAAGTTGTAAGTTATCTGATCATGCATACATCTGGTTCAACATCGAATCAGAAGAAACGCTCCTTTTGGAATACAGGAACCCAAGAAATACTAAGTATGATCTATACAATGAAATACTAGTTAGCCAAATCGGGCAGCAAAAACGTCACACAAACTGGCTATGATTGCTTTTGAATGAAGCTGCCTAAGCACTGCCAAACACACCTCAAACAAGATTACTTGGTGTAACAAGCAAATACTAGAAACCTGTTAAAAAAAACAAAAGAAACGGTGACCACTTATAGAACGGCATATAACAATGCTATAAAGAAAAACAAAACGAAAAAACGGAAGAAATACTGTAAAAACGTTCAAAACGGTCCCACATGCAAACAAAAATACACAGAGCCTGTCACTTTTCAAGAGCTGCTGTAAACACACTTTTCGGGCTCTACGTTAATAAAAGCTCTAAATCCAAAGACCCAAAACTGCTCAATCAGAGCAATCTGAAATGGGGATCAACACATTCAAACATTTCAAGTCGCCAGGAGCCGATAGGATCTAACCCCATCATGCAACAGAAAGAGTTCTCAATTTTGAGAAAAGCTCAGAACGAGCTTAACACATACACAGATACGAGCAGATGAAAAAGGTCAAGGTGGTATTTACAACCCACGTATGCCCTGGCTAAATCCTACAGCCTGACATCCTATATAAAAAAACTATTTAAAAAAATAGTTGACAGATACATACAAGACGGGCTCTAAAAGCTCGGCTACTGCATAACACCGGTATACATACCAAACAGGAAAATCCTGCAAACTAGCTATACACCAGCTAGTCAGCAAATGCAAAAACACCATCCATTGCAAAAAAATAGCTTTAAACGGCAAAACACCTCTGGCCTAAAAAACACAAATGTATGGAGATACGCTTCCGACGATAGAAAAGATAAAATATCTGGGACTGAAACTTGCCGCCATAGCCCATAGTTTCCACACTCGTTTGGATAATACACCCACAAAGGCCATTTGAGTGCTCTTTGCATCGACAATGATGGTCGGACGCACATGGGGACTGACACCTAATATGACCAGATGACTAAGTACGATAATGTTAAGACCCATCATTACATATGGAGCGCATGGTGAGAAAAAATCGTCGCAAAAGTACTACCTACAAACTAGGTTCAGAGGCTAGCATGTCTGCGCATAGAAGCCTACAGTATCAATAGAAGTACTACTATCGTTACCGCCACTTCACTAGATTGTAATAGCGGAGGCAAGCCAAGCAACGTACAGATAAATGAACATGTTGTAAAGCTCGAGACCCACAAATCTAGTATATGTTGCATGAAGAAAAAACTCTATGAAAGAGGTCGGACTACATAAAAGGTTATAGCAGTAAAAAGACATTGATGTGATAATACCACAGCGAGCAAACAAACAAAAAATACCTGGACACAGTCAAGGGAACTACCTGGTACACAGATGGAGCCAAAAACCAGAATGGCATCGGAGCTGGTATATACGAGGACAAAGACCAGGGAAAGCATACTTCGCTAGCCCTGTGCAAACATGCCTCAAATTTCAGGCAGAGGTGGCTTCCATCGAGTAGTGCGCTAGAGTTATGATTGGGATGATACTATGCCCCAACAAACTGGTAACCATCATGGCAAATAGTCAAGCGGCATTGTAATCGCTAGTAATAAAATTCAAACAAGCAATGGCCTGCATAAACAGTCTGGAAGGATTGGCCGCAATCTGCAGTTCGCCTGGTCTGGATGCCAAAGGACCAGGAAAAAACATGCAAAGCAGCTCGCCAAAGTGGTAGCAAAGAGGACATTTACTGGACCCTAACCTGCTTTCAAAATACCATAGGAGACCAAAAAGAAAATAATCCGCAGCAAAGTTGATGCGTAACACAGTAATTGTTGAAAAACAGTATGGAATGGAATGACACTCAAAACTATTCATAACAAAACCATCACATAATACCAAAACATTAGTAACACAAATGAGTCGAATCGGGGTGCGAAGGCTTACAGAACTGATAAACTAACACTGTGGTCTCAACTAGCATACGCATAGAATAGAAATAAAGATGGGTGTATGGAAGAAGAGACTCCGCTACACTTGCCGAGTGAATGCGAAGCTTATAATCTGGAACGCATAGCCTCCTTTGGCAAACATAACTTAACCAAAGAAGAGATGAAGATAATCCCTTAGCAAAAGATTCTGAATTTTATCGATTAGACAGATCTGCCAAAGAAGTAAGACGTCAGAAAGTGCACAATAGGATCAGTAAAAAGAAAAATACAGGAATATGGGAAAACACAGCAGGCTCAATAGATTTCAACAATAGTTCGACCTAAAACTACATCAAGAGACCAAGAATCAGCAAAATGTATCTAAAACACCACACTAAATCCTACAGGAATTCAAGTAAATATCTTTTCAAACCTAGACAACATACACAATATCGCCAGATCTTGGGCACCTAACAATCTCCAGCGGATTCTACACACACCCAACCTTCAAGCGAGCAACTCCAAGCACTATCTCCGATAGTAATATCTTTATTTTAAGTAATTAACATACATGAAAAAAAGCCAAGTTCAATGTTTTTTTCTAAACCTTTGTTTCTTAAAGTCTTGCCAACTCTCCGTAGTGTATTCAATTGTAACATTATTTATAACAAAACTAGTCGAATAAAAATAAACTTAAAAAATAATTTATTGAATTAATCATATGAATCAATAATAAAAATGATAAAACTGAAATATTTAATACTTGGTAATAGTCTATTGTGAGCAAGGATGTTATACTGGATTGGCAACCAAGCCCCTTAAAGTGAGGAAAAATATCGAAATATGCAACCCGCCGTTGTGCCGCTTTAGCATCTCTTTTTATCTCACAGTCGTATACGAGGCAAGAGAGACAGAATTTTAGAAAAATTGATTTAAAACAATAATTACAAACTGTATTTTACTATTTTATATATCAAATTATACTACCAAGTATTACTAATCTTTCTCATAAAAAAGTAACATAATTTCAATTATTAATGACTTTAATAAGATTTATAAAAAAATAAAACAAACTTTCTTATTACAGACACTCAATATATTCAAGAATAATAATAAAAAAGTAAAACTAACTTGTACATTTGTTTAAAATATAAAATATATTGACAAATATACATAATATAGTACTCACATAATAATTCGTTAACCAAACCGTGAATAATGCGTGCTTTAAAGTTACGCATTCGTATGTCAGTTTTTACTTGTATCTGAAACATCTTACAAAAAAAAATTATTTATTAACTCTTAAGTTACTTAATAGAAACAGTTTTGGATTTCTTACACGGTGAAAAAATTAGAGTTAGTAATTTTTAAAAAAGTACTAATTTTATTATATTTTATTACAAATACTTTTAAAAAAGTGCATAAACTCGAAAGTAAAGTATTAATAATAAGCTACATTGAACTTTTGCATATATTTTATATATAAGATATTTAAGGGGAAGGTAATAATTATTTTAAATAAAACACAAAACTAGCATATAAAAGTATAATTATTACCCAACAATATTGTTTACTTGCTTTTAATATAATTTTTATATTAAACAGCATAACATATTTTAATTGCAAATGCTTACTAATGAAATTAAATTCCATTTCCTATTTATTTCAAAGATTTACATTCAAATGCAACCCAGTATTTAACCATTATTTCGCTTGTTAATATTGCTCATTACGGTTTAGTATATGGCGTAGTGACTAGTGCGACAGAGTAAAACATACAAATTTATACGGCACAACGGCAAGTTGCCTACCCACGGATTTGGACACACTATTTCCCTATGTTAATATACGGTGGTTGCCAATCCAGTATATAGTATAACATCCTTGATTGTGAGGGAATGCAGAAAGAAATTAGGTGTACACATTTTTAATAAATATTTCGTAATTTTTTTATAACATTTAATATTGTAATACAAAAATAGAATCAATTAACATAAACATAAGTTTAAATTACATTTTAAAATCTGGATTTTCATAAATCTTGTATTCATATTCAATATCCTTCTCTTTTTGGATATCTCCAGGTACATCCGGATCACTTAAAAAAGATAATTAAATTTGAAACAATCGATGTTGATAAAAGTAACTTACCTAACCAACTTCAGATTATCTTTTAATGGAGGCATGAATGTATCACAATCAAATTTCTTCTTTATCTCTGTCAAATATAATCTGTAGAAATTTTCCGAATCCATAGAATCCTTAAACACAAGTTACTTATTTATACCGAAACTAAAAATTTAGTAGTGATTATTCCAAATTGTTATTAATATTATTCATTTTAAAATTATTTGTTTTTATAAATATGCTACACATTTCAGATCAATATTTTATATTTTTAGACTTAAAAATTAGAAAGCATATTAACAATCAAAATTGTTAAGTTATAATGAACAATTAATTTTATATAAATTTTAAACTAAATTTATTTTCTTCTTCTTCAAGTGGCATCTCCTTTCAGTAGGTTTGAGCAGTTCGGAATAGATCTTTCGATGTTGTGTTGTACCATTCTCTCAGATTGCATAACCATGAGATTCTTGATGTAAAAATTTATTTTGAAAAGTATTAAACTGATTTAAAATGAATAATATATCAAAGTTTCATAAAATTAACAAGGAAAATATTGAATATTATTAATATGTTTAACATACTTTGTATATGTGGCTTCCACCAATGACCCAAACATTTTCAAATCTTGGTTTGAATGTTTCACTTTTCAATCTATCAATTGCTTCATCAAGACTTTTGAAGCTGAAAACATCATCATATTTGCTATAGTCTTTATCAGTTCTGGATAAAACAAAATTAATTCTATTATTCAGTGGTTTAAACTTTGGTGGTATGCTATCCCATGTCTTTCGGCCCATTATGACAACATTCTTCTTATTGCTTTCCTTTGTAGTACTAGTCATACGAGTGAAGTACTCCATTTCGTTTCTGTAGAAGATACATTTTTGAATTAAACATGTACTATTATATTTACTTTACTAATTTTATTTGTATGCTTATTAATTAAAAATTATATGGAACATTATTTTAAGCAAAACAGTTACCTTGCATTCAGTGCTCCAGTGTCAAATAGTGAAATATACTCAATAAGTTTTTTTTTTGCTATTTTTTTGAAAACCAAATAGTTTTTACTTTTAAAATGTAAAGATAAATTTGTTTTAAGTACAAAATAGTTAAACCAAAGTCTAATAGGCATTTTATCTGATAGATTTGTGAGAGTAAACACTAGATTATATTCAACTTAAAAACGCTGAAATTTGCATGCAAATATGCAATAAAAAAGCCGAAAATATGCATGAAAATAGCAAAAATATGACAAAAAATGCAACTATATGCAACATAAATAAAAACCAATATAGTTCAATCAACAATAAAACTCATTTATGCATTTTACACACTATATTATAATTCAAGAAAGAATTATAGATAGTGTCAAATGAGTTTAAGATAGATCAGAGCTTGAGCACCCGGCCGGCCTTAGATCCAACATTGACCCTAATAAAGCTGAGTCATTTGACAAGACAATTATCACAAGTTGTCAAGGCAGTATTGTTGCGAAATTCCAAAACCTATTTTATTACAACTTCTCATTATCTGCATAACACTTTTTTATTTAAAATTGCATTACTGATAAGCTCATTATTTTTGGTACAGAAATAGTAAAACACTACAAATAAAAACAAACAAAATTACATCTTACGCCCCATGACACTGTGTATAATTATAGCTTGAATTATATGTATATAATTATAGATAAAACTTTAAAAGTTTGTAAAATGTACAAATGATCATCAATTTGATTGTAGATTAAAATTTTAAGTTTTTCTGTATAATCGATACATTAGCAGTTTTAACAAAATAGTTGAGTTATATATAAATGCTATTTCCTACATTTTCTGCGTTGATTATAAAGAAAAACTATAAAATGTTCTTAAAACTTTAATCTACAATAAAATTGATAGTCATTTGTGCATTTTAAAGTTTTATCTATCTATAATATATGTTTTTATATCATCATTTATAAAGGCACACTGTTGATTTTTATTAGTTATTAAAATTCGATCGAATGAAGTGTTACATTTTTCAATTTTATAATCTATTTCAAAGTTTAAAAAAACCATATCTATGTTTCTATTAAATTATAATGTAAAAACAATAAATACAACTAATTTATAAATATAGAATGCATTATATTTCTATGACATTGATTAAAATAATAAACAACGTTTTTACAATAAAGTTTTAAGATCATGTAATTAGTTTTAGAGGTTAGGTTTTCTTACTTTAATCTCCATGGCAGATTATTATCCTTTCCAATACCCATGTTTTCACAAGCTGCTGCAATCAGATTTAATTTAATCGACATTTTAATTTTGGAATTTACAAACTTTAAAGATTTTCGCGTTTCTAAAATGAAAGAAAAGCCGCGAAATTTCCACGACACAGTTGCCAACTGAACTGACAATTGGGTGATGTACTATCGCGCCATAATTCAAATATTTTTACAGATACAGAACCGGAACAGAAATCAAACAATCGCACAGTGGTACCAAGTTCAGTTTTAGCTGAACAAAATTATATTTATGTTTTTATCAATAAGTATTAATATAAATAACAAAATTTAGTAGATATTTAAACAATACAAGTAAATATTAACTTTATTTAAAACAAAAATTACAAAAACTCATAATAACTTGTTTGTTGATTATGCATGAATACTAGGGAGCTCGTTTCTAAAGATACATTAATATCAATAAAAAGTTATTATTTATTTGTTTTATTTAGTACGATTCTTTACGGGCAATTCCATTTCAAGCGGACCAGAGCTAGGGGGGGTGCGTTGAGAAACTTGCTTATGTATTTATTTTTAGTTTCTATAACTTATTAGTAGTCCTTTGATCGGTATATGAGGGTATAAAACCCATAAAAAAAATTCTACGATTTTTTTAAGTATTTTTGATGTTTTTTGACTTAATCGCATTTTTTGTTTAAAACCCGCAATTTTAACTCAAAAAAATAAATTTACTAATGAAATCAATCAAAAATTTTCCGTAGAATCCAAATCTGGCGCCATTTTAAGTTTATACCCGTCTATAAGCCTCAAAAGCCATAAAACCATGTTTTTGTTCTCAGTGGGCTGGGCAAAAAGGAGCATTTTTAAAAAAAAATTTATAACATAAACTTTTACAAATGCACATTCAACAGTTTTCAGAGAAACTATACACCAAATATTATTAAAAAATTTAGTTTTGCAAACAATTTTACATAGAAAATAGTCAGTGTCGTGCTTATCTGGCAAAGAAAAATCCATCTAGAAAAAAAAATTTGTTCAAAATTTACTTAATTTTTTTTTTTTAAATTTTTTTTAAAGATTAATTGGATTATATTTTTTTGTTGTTTTTGTTAAGTTGATTTCAGAAGTTTAACAAAGACATTTTTGTCGCTTGAACCAATTTTTGGCCATTTTACTCTTTGTTTGATAGTTTTTGCGCCTGCGGCACAAATTTAGACTCGATCTATCGGCGCAAAAATTTAAAAATATTATTATTTTTGGCATTCAAACATAAATCTGCCTGTCGCTTGTTTAAATTTGTTAAAAAAAAGTTTTAAACCTAGCCCTAGTGTGTTTATAATATTTTTTGTAAATAAAAAAAAAAAATAATTTTTAACGCATTTTTTGCATAAAAATTTTGTAAACATTTTTTTCTAGATGGACTTTTCTATAGACAATGAGTACAACACTGACAATTTTCTATGTAAAATTGTCCCCAGAATTCAAATTTTTAATAATATTTGGTGTATTGTTCCTCTGAGCGCGGCTAAACGTGCATTTGTAAGAGTTTATGTTGAAGAATAGGCCTACTTTGCAGATTTTTTGAGTTTTAGACGCTTAAAACCCAAATACACAGAACAAATTTATATATTTCAATTAATTTACATCAAAATACGTCAACTATGGCGGTTAAAAAAAATATTTAAAATGCTCCTTTTTGCACAGCCCACTAAGAACAAAAACATGGTTTTATAGCTTTTGCGGCTTATAGACAGGGTATAAACTTGAAATGGCGCCAGATTTGGATTCTACGGAAAATTTCTGATTGATTTCATTAGTAAATTTATTTTTTTGAGTTAAAATTGCGGTTTTTAAACAAAAAATGTGATTAAGTTAAAAAACGTCAAAAAAACTTTAAAAAATCGTAGAATTTTTTTTTATAGGTTTCATACTCTCATATATTGATCAAAAGACTACTAATAAGTTATAGAAACTAAAAAAAAAATACATAAGCAAGTTTCTCAACGCACGCACCCCCCCCCCCCCCCTAGCTCTGGTCCGTTTGAAATGGAATTGCCCTTATACTAAATTTCACATTAGGTGCTTTCCTTTTACCAAGTAAAGTAAGCCAAAATACTCCACCTACTACACCTTACTTTTCATTTTTTTTTTTTTTAATTTAAATTTTCTTGGTTTCGTTGGTTACAATTTTATATATTTGTAAATAAAAGAAGTCAAATTCTTATTTTGGCTCACTTGCTATTTTGCAAATGGGACAGTCTATTAAGGGCCGCTTTTACAATCGTCGGATAAACTAATCCACAGTTATACCTAGTATAACACTCAATACATTTTACAAATGTTAAGTTAGTTTATTCTCTGAACTAAAGTTTAAATTTAAGTTGTTGTAAATTTTTCAATGTTTCATTCAGGTTGTTTTGATTTTGCTTAAAATAATTTTTAATTTTGAGGTAGAAATGATTTTTGAGTAGTTTTACTAAGTTATAATTTTGAGATTAAAGATTTAAGTTGAATTAAAGTTTAAATTTAAGTTAGGATAATCTTTTTCAAACGTCAATGATGCCGTAAGTTATTTAGATTGTCTTCTCTATAATATTACAAAACGTAAATGTGTTTAAATCAGATAGTGACAACAAAAAGCAACAAATCCTACTTTTTCCCTTATTTATTATTACGAATATGATATGTGCGGCGCTTATGAGGTTATGTGCGTTATACTAGGTAAACTACTGCTCCAAGCACCGGATAAGTTAACCCCGCTTTATTCCCCTCCAAACCCTAACTATGCTTTAACTAGGGATTGTAAAAGTAAAATAAAGTGAGAATAACTGAGAATAGTGGCAAAAGGAAAGCACCTATTATTATTAACTTTTGGTACATCAATTGTAATTGTATACAAAAGTTGTAGATAAAACTAATTTGATAAGAAGCACAGGACATAAATAAAAAAAAAAAAATCAAATAAACGCGAATAAAACGTTTGCGGTAATATTTAATACACAATATTTTTTATATTCACTAAATATTTTTAAATTAATATTATATAAAAAAGTTTACTACACATCTTGGTTTTATACTCTGACAGAAAAAGATAATAACTTGTTTAAATAATTTGTTATTTGTTAACTATAAAAATGTGAAATGTTAGTAAAAAGACTGAAATAGAACTTTTTATAAGTGCATACTTATATGTTATCCAACTCATTTTTTTTTAGGACGTAGTGAGGTGTTGGCCCTCAACAAGTGGCAATTAAGAATAACTTACGCATGGTAATATCTTCCGGTTTTTTCTCTGCGCAAATCCTGTTGTTAAAATGTCCCTGTCTAAACTAACCTACATTTGGCACTAGTTTGAGGTAGGCTGGTTTTTGTCTTGCGAATTTTCACGCAGCATCTGCTTCACGCATGCTGTCCCCGGCCTCTCTCTCCCTATAGCCCTTACCTTTATCTTATCTGTTTTGTCGTTTTGCCTTTTCTTATCTCTTAGCTTACTAAGGTTTTTGTTCACTTCTTCTTTATCGTATCCCCTCTCCTCCATGAATAGGCAGTTCCATTAGTTGTATTCCTTTTGGTCTTAGATTTGTAAGTTTTACCTCCAGTGATATCCTTGTATCTCCATCTGAAATTACTTCTTTATGTCCTCTTGTTGCCAGGTATATTTTGACTATCTGAAAGGTTGCGTACTAGGTTAACCTTAAGATAGCATATCTATCATTTGGCATTTCCCTTGTTATTTCTGTTATTCTGCTTTCCTTCAATATTTTTTTTTCCTCCTTCTCCTTATCTCTGCAATTTTGTTTGGTATTGTAGTTTCTGTAAACGTTCTTCTTTTTTCTTCTTTTTTCTTCTGTTTCTTGGTATGCATAATTGTCCTGTCCTTTCTTATTTCTTTTTTTTTAAATCTTTTTCTCTGTTTTTTTTGTTTCCTTTTAGCTTCTCTCGTCTCTTTCCTTTCTCTTCTATAGGTTTTAATTTGTGTTTGTTTCCATTGTTTGTTTTTCTATATTTTTCTATTGTCAAACTCTTTAATTTTTTTTTTTAGTACACTTGTTGAAAAATTTCTTAGCGCCTTTCATTTATTTTCATTTTTTAAGCATTTGTTAACGATTGTTGTTTTATCTACTTTGCTACCTAGTATATTTTCTAGTTTTTTTCTATCTTTCTTCCACGCCTCGAATTCTACTAGACTAGAGTGTGTTCTGCGTTTTTTCAAGAATTTTTTAAATCTCCTTATCCGGTCAGTATTTGTGTTGTATAATAGCACGTCTCGGGTTTTTTCTCTACCCATTCTTTTATCTCCGAAATTAGTTCTCTCGTCCATTTCCCCTTTTCTTCTCTATTCCATTGTCTCTGCCATCTTTCCATAGTTTTCTCTCTTGCTCTTATCATTCCTTTTTTTCCTTCTTTTACATTTTTTTTTAATTTCTATTCTTTCCTTCGCCATCATATCCGCGGGAGGAGTTGCCGCAATTACCTCTACTGCCTTTTATGACACTGTTCTATAAGCTCTACTAATCCTTAACGAGCTTGCTCTCGTAGCTCTTCTTACTTCATTTTTCTTTCTTTTATGTTTTTATGGCTTCTCCCCATGTTTTTGCGGCATATAGGAATTGCTTCTTGCTGCCGTTGATATTAGTCTTCTGCTTTCTTCTCCTAGATCTCCGTTGTTTGGCATAAGTCTACTAAGCTTTCTCTAATTTTTTTTTGTTCCCATAACCGCATCCTTAACCTGTTCATTCCATCCTTTTGCTTTGATTGTCAATCCAAGATATTTGATTTTTTTTTTATCACTTGATCTCCCTCCTGTATCTTACCTGTTCCTCTATTATTCCTCTTAGTCGATAGCTATGCCGCTTCTGTTTTTTGTGTTGTTAGTTTTAAACCCTTACTTCTCATCCATAATTGTATCATATCAATTGCCAGTTCTAGTCTTCCTTTTAGTACTTCTATTTCTATGTTACTACTTACTACTGCTATGTCGTCAAATGTCAAATGCTGTTATTGACATGCCTTCCGGCATCTTCATTTAAAGTAACTGTTATAGACAAGGTTCCACAGTTTTGGTCCCAGTGCTAAGCCCTGCGGTACCCTTCTGGTAAGTTTAAATCTTTCCTTCTCTGTCACTATGTTTCTGTCCTGTAAGTAGCTCCATATGATCTTGATCATTATTTTATTCAGCTCTTTCTTCTTTGCTGCCTCTATGGTTGCTTCCCATGACACGCTATTAAACGCGTTCTGTATGTCCAACGCTATCATTACACAGTGTTGTCTTTTCCTTTGCGTTCCGCTGTTTGCTTCTTTTACTATTGCTTTCACTTTTTCTATAGTTCTAAGGTTGTTTTTCCTTTCGTAAATCCGTATTCTTCCTTTTCCCATCCTCCTTTTTTCTATTTCTTGTTCTATTCTCCGTACAACAACTTTCTCCATTATTTTAACCAGTGAGTTGATTAACCATATTGATCTGTATGACGTTACTTTTCCTACTTCTTTCTTTTTTTCAATTAGTACTAGAGTAGCTTCTTTCCAACATCCTGCAAAAGTTCCTTCTTTTAAGCATCTGCTGATTATTTCAGTTATTTCTACCTAGTTTCCGTCTAGAGCTGCTTTAACAATCTCTGTTGTTATTTTGTCCGGACCTGGTGCTTTGTTGTTAGGTTAGGTTAGGTTCTTTTATCTATTCCACTGTTGCCATAACTGTTTCTTTTTTTTGTTTCTGGTTCTCCCTTGGGAAATAGTTTTATAATTATTCGACTTCTTCTTCTTCGTCTTCTTTTAAGTAAATTTCTTTTGTTCTTCTACCCAATTTGTCCATCACTATTTTGTACGGCTTTCCCCAAGGATCCCCGTCTATAGATTCTATCATTTCTTTTCAGCATCTTTTTCTGCTATCCCTAATTGCCTTTTTTAAGATTTTTCTGTCGTTTTTTAGTTCCTCTTTTATTTCCTCTGTGTTTTCTCCTGTTCTTCTCTGCCTTTTGACTTTTCTCCCTGTTTGTATTGTTTTTTCCTGCATTCTTTTATTTCCTCACACCACCAGTATGGTCCTTTTCGTCCCCCTTCCCTGTACCTAGGAATTGCTTCCTCCGCCGCTTTTCTCAGTTTTTCTGAGTACCTCTCGCATCTTTTCTCAATATTTTCGTTTTCTGTCACTTCTTCTGTTTCCATGTCTCTTTATCTTTTTTTTTTGTCCATTCTTCTTACGTTCCATTTACCTTCTCTCGTATGTTTTCCTTTCTCCTTTATATTGTATTGTATATGTTTGTGTAGACTCAGTGATTCTTCTTCTGTCACGGTCCATTCATTTATTATTTTTTGCCATTTTCCACGTTGCTATGGTAATGTCAATATATAATTTTGAGCTTCCTCTTAAAAACGCCGGTTTGTCTCCTTTGTTGCAAATTGTAAGACTTAACCCTGCTATCATCTCAGATTTTTCCTCTTAAATCGTTCTTGTAGCCTTCCCATCTCGGTGATTTTGCGTTGAAATCTCCTCCCACAATATTTTTTTTTGTTTTTCTGTTTTCTTAAACTGCTTTCTAAATCATCTATCCACTCTCGATAGTATTCCAGACCGCAGTTTGGACTGATATAACAACTGTATACTATCATGTTTTGTACTTCTGCCCACACTATTCCTTCTTTTGGTGTTCCCCATCTAACTCAATAGAAACTTTTTAATTTGCAGACAAAATAGTTCACCCAATATTTTAATTTTTTCCAATTAAAATTAAACTAAAGTCTACTGTGTCTTGAAAATTGGAAAACGATAAGTAATATAACAAAACACTTATACTGTACAAATACATTCTTCAGAAAATCATCTAAAACAACAAGCAAATTATCAAGTGATTACAAAGTAGTTAGGGCTAAAATCACTACAAACACCAAACTAGAAAAGTACAAATTTATCAAAAAGAAAAGACCTCATACAGCAAAAGAATACCAAGTTGAACTAGAAAGAAAGTTAACACCAATAGGAAACTTAGAAACACTACCTAACAAACTAACAAATCCCTAAAGCAATTAATCCATTAAGTTGCCCACCGCTCTAAAAAATTATAAATTTGAAAATACCAAATTAATAGAAGCATTCTACATTATATACAAAACTATACACTTTGGTCATACCAATAAACATTGGATCAAAAGACTTTTTTGGCAGAACGCTAAAGCCAACCAACCTACATCGAGAATCATCGTCCGATCAGCTTGCTCTCACATTTGTGCAAACTTTTCTCATAAAGAATTACAAACCGACTAACAAAAAAAAAAACTAGGTTTAGATGATAGATACTACACCAAACAAAATCAACATCACCCTAAACATGAATAACACCTTGAAAACTTTATTTTGAGTGGAAATTTGCGGAAGATGTAGCCTTTATAAGCCATGACATTAGGAAATTAAAAACAATGCTAAATTAACTCATAGAAGCTTCAAGCGAGATAGGCTTGGAGATAAACTAATTGGCTAAAACAAAGATCATGACTCAAGACAACATCCAGATAAATATAAACCACAAAATCATAGAAACTAGGTAAAACAAGCCAAACAACTGAAATTTGGAAACTTACAATATATATATATATTAAAAAATCTAGGAATTTCTTAAACAGTAAAAATAAAAGTGTGCAGTACTTGTATCCTGACTGTGCCATATGGGCTGGAAACAACAACCCTAACGAAAGTGATGTAAAGATCAAAGATGGGCAAAAATAATATCAAACAGCAAAAAACAAACACTACTAGAATAATATGAAAGAGGCCTATGTTCAGCAGTAGACAACGCCCGACAAAAAAAAACAATAATCTGATTCACTGATTATTATCGAACATTACAACAAGTTTTATTACCAACAACAAAAATTGGTTCTTAAACATTATCATCAAGATAATCTGAGATTACATTAAGATATAAATGATTAATGCATACAACTAATTAAAAGCCAGCAAAACTCAAATATTTGCCAATAGCAATTGATTAACACTGAATATCATACACGTAGAAGTAACAATATTCAATTTCATTTTCGGTCTTTGTGAAAAATAAATTTGTTAACGTCAGTTGTTAGTTAGTTTTATGCAACATTTTTCTAAATATCATTTGAACTATATATTTTATCTATTAAATTTGCAATATTGTCTTTCAATCATGTTCTTTCGGAAATTATAGTACGCGCAAACACCTGCACTTATCAAGTTTTGCTTGTTAAATTCTACTACCAAATTATTAGTTCTGCATTCAAAACTATAAATTTGGTTCTAAAAATTGTGTTAAATTTAATTGTCAAACTGTTAATTTGATTTTCAAATTATAATCCAGACTTTAAAACAGTAAATCCAAATTTTAAAACTAAAAATTCTAATCCAACGTGTTAAATTCTACTGCAAAACTGTAAATTCAAATTTCAAATTATAAATTCATTCTTTAAAAATGCAAATCTGGTCTTCCGTACTAAAAATTTGGCAATCAACTTGTTAAACTTTACTACCAAACTATAAATTTGGTTTTCAAATTGTAAATCCGGTCTCTTAAATTGTAAATACTTTAAATATTAAAATCCAATGTATTTAGTCTACTGCCAAAATATCCGGATTTTAAAGGTGTAAATTTGGCCTTTAAAAGTTGAATCTAATCTAATGAAATGTCAAATTTTACTGCTAAATTGTTAATCCGGTCTTTAAAACTGAAAATCCGACATTGAAGACGTTAAATTTAATGTCTTGATAATCTGATTTTCAAATTATAAATCTAGTCTTTAAATGTAAATCCGGTTTTAAAAGTGTAATTGTCAAGTCATAGTTTTTAAAGAAATTCATTTCAACTTGGTTGCACTCCACACTCACTTATGCCTGTATTCATAAAAGCTCATTAAATTTAATGACTATTAAATGTGACAGCAACATAACCTCACAATTCGATAAAACGTCAAAACTATTTTTATAAATTTGATAGAAATACATGTTATTTATTTTGCGTTATTATTAAATATTATTTTTCATTAATTTCTGATAGTTATTTATTATGCCAAACTTTTTATGGAAGAATAAGTATAAATAATTTTGCGGTTGTCAAATTTAACGATCCGTTACTTTTATGAATACGGACATTAGACTCATATATACTCAAGTCATATTTGACAGGCAAAGTTTTACATAATATATCATACTTGACAAATTATAAAAATAATATGTCAGCAATTCAAAAGTCCTGTAGTAATTCGTTCATTAAAAGTTAACAATGTAAAAATCCGGCTATAAAATGTTAAACAGTACTAAAATCCGGTAATTAAATATTACAATCCGGCCACAAAACTTAAGATTTATGTAAATAATACCAGAATGAAGCCATAAAGTCAAAAATAAAAACTAAACAAACCATTAAATGTTAAAAATATTAAAATTCGGCCACAAAAGAAGAATCACCTAAATAATAATTATTTATCATTACCGATTACGCAAACAATCAGGCACAACGTTTGAGAATTACATAAAAAATACTAAATTCAGGCTATAAAATGTAAAACCATATTGAAATTTAACTATAAAATGCCAACATCTAATAATAAAATATCAAAAATCCGACCAGAAAACTCAAAAAAGTATAAAAACTGACCATAAAATGTTAAAAACACTAAAATTTGGTCACAAAACATAAGAATCACCTAAAAAATACCAAAAATCAGGCTATAAAACGTCTTTAGTTATAAAATGCCAACATTAAATATTAATATGTCAAAAAACCTTTTTCTTTTTTAAAACAAGAAATTTTATTTATTTTATGCTCTCAAAAGTTAGCCTCAACAAACATTTATAAAACTAAATTTTTATGAAAAAGTAGAGCCGATTTTTTGGACCATTTTCTCACCTGTTCCAAAAACGAATACAATTGCTAGTCATCCATAGAGGCTGCTACCTCGCCATTACATTCTACAACAAAGTGAAGTTTGAGAGTCGATGTTTGAGTAATTCTCTCCAACAGTGGAACTGTACGAACCATTGTATCTTCGTAACTTCCGTTTTCCCATTTTAGACAGATGTCAGACTTTGAGGAGCCCCAAGGCAATCCTTCCATGGCTTTTTTGCTAAACATACTTTGTAGTAAAGTTCAGTATTGAAACAATAAATAATCAGTTACAGTATTGACTAGTAATATCGTTGAAATGTGTTGCTACTACATGCACAGATATAAAGCTGAATGTGATTGCTATAAAAAATCAACATCAAACGTTCGAAAAATAATTAAAATCATCACATAAAACTTAAACATTTATTTCTAAACTTAAATTACAAATTCTCTATCAAATAGAACAGTAAAAAGTTGCACCAGCTTTGTGACCAGACTAGATCTACATACAGGTATAAAAATATTCCGACTGGCAGCACACAGTGCACAAATATTTGGTTCAAATAAAAAAATATATTCAAAATTTAACTTTTATTAACAAAATAACCATGGTGAATTAATCATGTTCACCTTCTGGAGTATTTTTAACATCGTAATCATCATCAACAGTGATTGGTTTTCGACAAACAAAAAATACACTTTCATATTCATATTGAAGCATTGCTTTAGGATTTTGGCAGTAACGTGTTTTCAATCCAACTTCTTGTTTTTCCATCTCAAAACCGATGCTCTTAATAACACCACAAAGAACTTCAAAACTTGGTTCAATGCTCTTTTCATTTTTCATATCAGAATAGTGATATAATAAAGGGCCTAAATTGATCCAAACACCACCTGGTTTTAAGATGTAATATATGGTTTCTATAAATTGTACAACATTAGGTGCGCAGTCAATAAAGAAGCAGGTAGCAATGCAGTGCCATTCATTAAAGTCTGTATAAACTTCGAGAAAATCACCAGCTACCATTGAAAATTTGCTATCAGTGGCTAGTTCTGGTAAGACATCTGGAAATCTAAAAAAAAATATTTGATTAAATATTAATTTTTTATAATAGAAGTCATTTACCTAGCACTCATAGTTTGATTGGCAGCTGATAAATTATTACAATATTGATGAACCCACGGATATATTTCAAACTCATCAATTTGTTTACAATGGTTCAATACATAAAATGATACAATAAGCATGAATAAGTTAAATTCATTTCCTTGGCAGTTAAAATCTCGTTTAGCTATTTCAAATGCCAATCTTCCCAATCCTGCTCCAGGAACCAAAATTGATATATCTTCTCGGTTTACTTTATCAGCCGGAAATCGAGCCTCTATTTCTTCAATTATAGGATCATAGCATTGTTTACGTTCTTCAATACCTTCTATACTCCAATCTCGCAATAGATGTTTAAACACTGATTGTACTTTATCCAGACCTTCAGATAATGTGCCAACATCACTTTCGGAATGAGATGTTGTATCGTGACTGTATACATTTTCAAATATATTTTTAGCATGATCAACTACCAGAGGTACAAATTTTGAATTAACTTCTACAGCTTTTTTAAAACTCTCTAAATCTAATTCATATTGTTTTAATAAGTCTTTGTGGTGCTGTGGTAAAGTAGCAAGACATTCTTCCCGATGTTCAATTCTCAACAAAGACTGTTTCCTGAAAAAAAAAACATTAATGTAATTATAAAGTCTATTAGTTTTTATAGCTAATCATTCATATTATATCTTTATTTATTAAAACAATTAATTGGTTAATTAAAATTTACAATAATTACTTTATTTAAGTGCAGAATCTTTCCAAGAACCAATCAAAACTTCAAAGAAACTACTAAGTAAGTCAATTTAAACTGAAATAATAATCAAAATCTTATATCAGTTGCTTTCCTTCAGCCAAGTTAGTTATAATTTAAAACTAAATTTTTTTTTTAAATGTGAAATTATTTAGGCAAATTACCGGAATTTTGACTAATTCTGTATAAAAGTAAAGTCGAACATGTGAGGCAAGACTATAAAATTGTCACAAATAAAATAAGCCAAAGATCCCCGCTAACACTGACGGAATAATTTTCGAACCAAAGCAAAAATGGCAGGAGCTAAGAGGTAGACGTGTCTATAATACCGGAATATACAGAAAAAGAAATACAGCTGACAGATAGCAAAATTAATAAGAAGAAATACAAAAGATCGCAGCTCTGTGTGAAGGTATAGAACAAATTTATCAAAGGCATCTTTCCCACAAACTGAAAAAAGGCAAAACTTACTACTTAAAAATTCTACCATAACCGGCAATGGCAAAACATTTGCCTACTGAATTCACTAGGAAATCTCTATGAGCACATCCTTAACAAGAAACTTATAGAGGCAGGCCCGAGAGCAAGCATTAACACGAATTCACTTTACTCGTGATCCCGTCGGTCAAGTAACTGCGCACCTTACACAAAAATTTGCTGTGCTGTTCAACTACAATATAAAGAAAGCTTTTAATACAGTGCCATGGAGGATTCTAATAAGAGAACTAGAAAAAAAAAAAAGAATATCAACACATATCAGAAAGATAATATGCCACTATCTGTGGGGTGCCACAGGGCTCCGTTCTGGGCCCCACCTTGTGGAACATTTACTATGACGGTCTATTGAGGGTACAGATGCCACACGGAATTACCACAATAGCCTATGCGGACGATCTTGAAATGATGGTCAGCGGCAATAACATAAAGAAAATAGAAGATAGTGTAAAATGGGCGTCCTATATGATTAGGAAGTGGATCAAGAAGATGGGCTTAGAGATGGCAACACAAAAGACGTAGTCCTGATGAGAAGAAAAAAAGGACATCGTAGTCAAGATTAACCTAGGGGAAACCACAATCAAATCCCAAGATAGTATTAAATATCTAGGGATGAGAATAAGAAAAAACTGGAACATAGGACCCCACATAACTGAGGTCAAACAGAAAGCAGAGAAACTAATAATAGCTCTGGACACGAATCATGACAAATAAGAAATATCCAAAAACGGAGAAACGCAAAGTAATGGGAGACTGTGGACTCATACTGCTGTACGCCTATATGGAAAGAAAGCTGCAACATTAAAAAACACAGGGTAATCCTAGAAAGTGCCAGAAGAAAAATGGCAATCAGAATAGCAAGTGCCTATAGAACAGTCTCGACTAAAGCTATACAGGCAATAACAGGAACAATCCCCATACACCTCCTTGTCCAAGAGCAAGACAACAACATAGCAAAACAACTAAAAGAACAAAAAAGGCCAATAGAATAAAGACGATGGATAAATGGGAAGAAGAATGGCAGAGCAAGAGAGATGTAGCCAAATAAACGCAGACTCTTATACCCGTGGTGACACCTTGGGTAAACAGGAAACATGGAAATCTAAACTATCATCTCACACAGATCCTAACAGAACACAGATGCTTTGTTCGTACTTAAAGAAAATGTGTCTTGCGGTGCATGACGGCTGTCCCTACTGTGGGAAAACAGATAATCCAGAGCATACACTCGTAAAGTGCCCTCGCTGGAAGGACATCAGAATAAAGGTACAGAATAAAGTCAGAAAGGAAATAACCATCAGCAATCTGACCCCGCTTATGGCGGAAAGTTAAAGCAACTGGAGAGCTATTGATAAAAGAAAAAAATAATGACAACAAAAGAAGAAGACAAAAGGACTTGGAAGCCAAAAATAGGAAGTGTCTTGGACTTGTAAAGTAATTCCACAACGGTGATTCCGCAAGCTCAGGAGAATAAAGAATTTCAAAGTTTTAGTGGCTATACAAAAAACCAAGAAGAACAAGAAAAAAAAAAAAAACACTATCTGTAGAATAGAATTACAACGGAGTGCAGCTCCGGAGAAACTCTGGATATGACTTACCACTTGCCATGGTTGTCAGAGATAATAATATAAGATAGCGCAAAATGAGCGTTAAATAAACATTCATTTCAAGCTTTTCAGATAAAGGTTTCTTGATTTTTTAAATACAAACAACGTAAAAACATTTTCATTTATACAGGGTGATTTGAACCATCTAATACTTTTGAAAGATTAATGCCCGTATTCATAAAAGCTGATAAAACGTCAAAACTATTTTTATAAATTTGATAGAAATACATGTTATTTATTTTGCGTTATTATTAAATATTATTTATCATTCATTTCTGATAGTTATTTATTATGCCAAACTTGTTTTTATGGTAGAATAAGTATAAATAATTTTGCGGTTATCAAATTTAACAATCCGTTACTGCAACTAACTTTTATGAATACGAGCATTAAAGTTTAATTTTAAATTTCACAACACATACAGAATTAACCCCATTACTTGAATATACAGATTGTACCCCATTAAATTTTTCTGGTCAAGTTTTCCAAAACTACAATAGATATTTTAGCTTTAATAATTATTGAAATAATAAACAATTATTATTATCAATCTAATTGATTAATAAAAGATTACATTCAAAGCATTTCATATAAAGGGTTTTCCAATAAGAAGTTTCATTTTGAATAGCAGGCTATTTGGGCAGCTGTCAATTTTGAAGCTATTATCTTTTGACATTTGAGCAAGCAAAAACTATGCCATTATTAAAAATGGTAAACATTTTTTAGTCACAGTCTTCAAAACTAAAGCACTTTTTGGTCGTCGTAAAGCACCTTCTCGGCCGGCAATAGTAAACCTGGTGGAAAAATTTGAGCTGTTGGGTCAACTTTGTGATGTGAAGAATCGAAATCGTGTGCATTGCTCAAAAACACATGAGAATATTGCTGATGTAGCCCGTAATGTTGAAGAAAACCCAGGTTTGTAGATTCCTCGTCGATCTTTGGAATTAGACATTCCACAAACAACATTACACCGTATTTTGCAAAAAGACTTAAGTCTTAAGGCTTTTAAAGTTCAGTTAACACAAGAACTCAAGCCGGTCGATCACCATAAACGTCGTATTTTCGCTGATTGGGTCGGGTCCTTCAAATGCATCAAAATGATCCGGAATTTTATCGAAAAACCATCTTCAGTGATGAGGCCCATTTTCACCTCGGAGGCTACGTTAATAAGCATAATTGTCGCATTTGGGGCTCAGAAAATCCAAAAATAATTGTTGAAAAGTCTTTGCATCCTCAACTTGTAACTGTTTGGTGTGGTTTTTAAGTTGGAGTGTGATTGGACCCTACTTTTTCGAAAATGAAGCTGATTCAACTGTTACGGTAAATGGATGGTGCTACCGAGCTATGATTAATGATTTTTTATGACCGGAATTGGAAGATATTGATGTGAACATTTATTTTCAGCAAGATGGCGCTACGTGCCACACAAGCAACGAAAGAATCGCAATTTTGCTGGAAAAGTTTCCTGACCATGTAATTTCTCGAAGATCACAATTGGCCACCGAGATCTTGTGATTTAACACCTATAGACTTTTTTCTTTGGGGCCACGTGAAAGATAAGGTCTATGCCAATGCTCCACAATCGATTCAAAACCTTAAAGATGGAATTCGTGAAGTTATCGAGGACATACAGCCGCAAATGTGCAAATAGAAAATTTCATAAAAAGAATGTGGTACTGCAATCGTAACCGTGGTGGCCATTTGACTGATATCATTTTCAAATGTTAATGGCATACCTTCCTCTTTACAATAAAATAAACATTTATTGATTTCTCTTAAAAAATACCCGTTTTCTTTAAATATCAAAATAAAATCTCTTATTGGAAAACCCTATACAACATGCAAAAATGAATGATCTTCAAACTACATTGGTAATGTACAGTATATTAAAATTAGATAAACTGAATTACTTCAAATGAATTGTAGAGTTAATGAATTGTTTCTGGATAAAGTAAAAAATGTCAAAAAACAGCTAAAATTTGTATCAATCGCAGCTAAGAAATCCCTAATCTGGCTGCAGATTTGTCAATAAACTGATGTTGACACTTTGCGATGTTCACATTAACTAACAACTACACAGTGTTTATACCTATCAATTTTATTGAGGTTTGAATATCATATGTTTTGTTTACTTGCCATTTAATATAATCCCTGCCAATTCAGATAAGAATAAATGATGGATTAACAAGTAAATTTAACAGATTTTTAATAAGTGTCATCAATACAAGGTGTCCCAAATTAACTAGTCATAAAATGAATGCCAGAAACTACAAGCAAATTGAGTAATATTGACCTAATAAAGTAGTATATTATATTTAATAAATTCGGAGTTATAGCTCTTTAAAGTATACAGAAATTTTTGATTTTTTTTTTAATTATCAGTTTTAATTTTTAAATATTTTATAACAATTTTTTGTTTACATTAGTTTATTTCTTATTTACACAAACTGTTAAAGTTTGAATAAAAAAAATCTTCGGGAAGATAGTTTTTTAAGATTCTTTAGATTAGAGTTATTATGGAATCGTTTCATTGCCAAGTCGAGCTATTTAAAAATAAAATAAATGAAAAATTCAAGACAATCAAAAAAATTTATGCGTTGCATAATTAAGATTTGAGACCGAGAATGTAGAGGTTTTGTAATCTATTTGTATTTATACAATAAAATCATATTTACATTACGAATTGTTAGAATTAAAGCGTTATTATTGTTATTAAGTTATTTAAAAACATAGTAGTATTAGTAGTTGAATTTATAAAATATTATAAATATTAAATACATATTTTGTTTTTTATATGTAATACGAGAATAACAAATGTCTAGAGAAAGTAGTTACTGTTTTTATAATCGCTTACGAGAACTTCTTAAATTCTCAAAAAAATAGTTACTATTTTTATAATCAATTACAGGACTCGCATGGCAAGCTATGTGGTTCTCGAAAAAGCAGTTACTATTTTGTAATCGATTACAGGACTCACATCACATTGATGCGGTTCTCGAGCGGTTTAAAAAGTAGTTACTACTTTTGGTTAGATTTAATCGATAAACTTGCATCGCATGACACATCTCCCTACTTGCAGCCGATACTTTTGTTGCATGATATATGTATAATTTATTTTATATAAATGTTAACAATTAAAGATAATAATGTTTCCTAATTATTAATTAATATTATGTTGCTTATATCGAGGGAAGAGGATAATCAATTATTAAATTAATCGAATACTAAGTAATCGTTTATGCCCATCACTAGTATTAATTAAAATAAACTATGCTTGATTGCTAGGGAGCTGAATTTTATTTTAATTATTAGGTGGTCTTATTTCAGATCTTTTGTAGTTAAGCCAGATTGTTATAAATCAAAGATTTGATTTGATGAACTTCTTAAAAAACTATACAAAATTTTAAACATTTATATTTGCAACAATGATATCTTTTGCAAGAATAAAATGTTTTATCAAATACGTAGTTTATAAAAAAGTTATATTAATGCAAGGATGTTATACTATATACTGGATTGGCAACCAAGCTCCTTAAAGTGAGGAAAAATATCGAAATATGCAACCCGCCGTTGTGCCGCTTTAGCATCTCTTTTTATCTCACAGTCGTATACGAGGCAAGAGAGACAGAATTTGAGAAAAATTGTTTTAAAACAGTAATTACAAACTGTATTTTACTATTTTATATATCAAATTATACTACCAAGTATTACTAATCTTTCTCATAAAAAAAAGTAATTTCAATTATTAATGACTTTAATAAGATTTATAAAAAAATAAAACAAACTTTCTTATTACAGACACTCAATATATTCAATAATAATAATAAAAAAGTAAAACTAACTTGTACATTTGTTTAAAATATAAAATATATTGACAAATATACATAATATAGTACTCGCATAATAATTCGTTAACCAAACCGTGAATAATGCACGCTTTAAAGTTACGCATTCGTATGTCAGTTTTTACTTGTATCTGATTCATCTTACAAAAGAAATTTATTTATTAACTCTTAAGTTACTTAATAGAAACAGTAATAGATTTTTTACACGGTTAAAAAATTAGAGTTAGTAATTTTTAAAAAAGTACTAATTTTATTATATTTTATTACAAATAACTTAAAAAAAGTGCAACTCGAAAGTAAAGTATTAATAATAAGCTACATTGAGTCTAAATGTATTAAACATAAAGATCTACTTTATAAAATTATTACAACTACAATGATATAAATATTAATAGAATGATCAAAAACAACAATTAATCACAATACAAAATGTTTGTTGTGAACTTTTGCATATATTTTATATATAAGATATTTAAGGGGAAGGTAATAATTATTCTGAATAAAATTAAAACACAAAACTAGCATATAAAAGTATAATTATTACCCAACAATATTGTTTACTTGCATTTAATATAATTTTTATATTAAACAGCATAACATATTTTAATTGCAAATGCTTACTAATAAAATTAAATTCCATTTCTTATTTGTTTCAAAGATTTACATCCAATTGCAACCCAATATTTAACCATTATTTCGCTTGTTAATATTGCCCATTTAAACCGTATATGGCGTAGTGACTAGTGCGACAGAGTAAAACATACAAATTTATACGGCACAATGGCAAGTTGCCTACCCACGGATTTGGACACACTATTTCCCTATGTTAATATACGGTGGTTGACAATCCAGTATATAGTACATCCTTGTATTAATGTGACCACTACACACTGTATACAAGAATCTACTAATTATATTTTTTTCAAGTTGCCACATTTAATTTATTGATTGTATTTATGGCTACTATACATGAAAATAGCTACTGAACTAAAATTAAACTCATGGGAAACAGAGTTATTGATCTTAATCCGATGACATCCCATTCTTAAAATATTTACAGCTTAGCATTGACCTTTACTGTAATTAAGTAATTTTTATGTAAAATTCGATTAAATAAAGATGTTAATAATTTATATAATAAAACTCATTACCATTTTTTTTAAACTACGTTAATTAACATATTATTTGCAAAACTCAAGACATATCATACTAATTTCGTTAGACATTGACTGAGCCTGTGGACTGATCTAAAGATAGCATTTGTTGTTCACATTTAAAAAATTATCTGCTTAATTAAAATACAGTTACGTAATATACATAAAGATTTAAATTACTCCCACTTATTAATAACAAAATTAAAAATAAATTGATACTAAATACAAAATATTTTTATTTTCAATTAAATTATTAAATAAACAGTTAAAATGTATTATATTTTGTATATGAAATTATAAATTAATTATAATTGCAAAATGTATATTAAAATTTCAATTGTTATATCGGAATAATATTAAATTCTATTACTATATTTAAAAACTTTGAAAGGATTCATCGTAAACTTTAAATTGTAAGAATGATTTAAATAACCCAGATTCAGATAATGAATGGAATATTTTTGTAATTTGTTTACCTGTAGCTTTGGAAAGTTTGCAAAACTTGCATAAAGTACTTCCTCTCATCAGATGCTTTTTTGGTTTCCTGGTGCATGGTGATGAATTATTTGGCGTGGATTAGACAGGCTCTTTCTTTGGAGTTTGGTTACAACTAATTACTAATATCACATATTTAAAAGACCACCGAAGCACATAACCTCGATTCTCAATTTTGTTTATTAGCCTCGGGCGGGTGGTAGATCGAGAATCAAGATCAACGTGAAGTTGCAGCGGATATTCTGTGGCGGAAAGTGTCTCTTTGAAACAATTCAAAATGTGTTATACAGGGTATGACGTTGACAGGTAATTTTTAGTTAGCAATTTTGTTATAACATTCTAAAAACTATTATTCATATACTTTATTATATGTTTCTACTGATATTTATGTGATTTTTGTTTAACTAAACTAAAATATTATCTAATTTGTTATTTTGTGAACTAGGTGGAATCGGCTTGAACCAAATTCTTACTCTTATATAATATAAATTGCATAAATATCATATGCCATAAGAGTTTTGACAAGATGGAATTGGCTTGAACCAAATTCTTACACTTATTTAACAAAAATTTCTTAATTCTAAGTTAAACAACTTATGTCATATGATATGCCATAAGTTGTTTAACTTAGAATAATGATCAGAACTTTCTAAAGCAGTCTCAACAGTAGTTGAGAGAAAAATATTTCAGTTGCTGAAAAAGTTGAGTAAGATTATAAGAAGCAGCAAAAATTATAACTTATTGTTCGGATAGTGATGTAAAAAATTAGTGACTTAACTATTCAGTATTATGTACATTAAAATCTTCTAACAAAATTATTTCAGTTTTTCTATAAATATCTTGAAACTTTCAGAAAAGTCATTAAAAAAGTTTGAGTTGCTTTATTTGATGAACCGTATATGCCTACTACAAAAATAGTTTTAGTTTAGTTTTAAAACATGCTATTATAACCAATGTCTTAAATTTTGTACGTTGTGAGTCTAGAATATGCTTGTTGTTTGTAGATGTAGGCACCCTGTTGGTTAGTAAATTAATGTTTAAAATGATAATTAGAATCTACTAGATTAAAGCAATCTGAATCTTTATTGTTTACTTTGGTTTTAGTCAAAAAGAGGATATGGAATTTTGTTATGTTTGAGATGCCGATGAACAGAGTTTAATAGCCGTATTCTGAACATTTTTTACAGCGGTGTTAATTAACATTTTGAACGTTGCTAAGCAATATTTAAAAAACTCGATACCTGATTGGTTAAAAATCAATTTCTACAGCGATGTTAGCTAACATCGATGTTAAAATATGTTCAGAATAGACCCATAAGTTTGCACTATTTTAAACAAGCGACTTTTGCCTTGTAGGCTAGGCAGGTATACCGATGTTTGTGTTACTGCCACTAGGAGGTAAGGCAATTTACAATAAAACAAATTCTTTTCAATTAAATCAAAGCAAGAAAACGCAAATATAACACAGTGCAATACAATGCATACTTTTAAAATAATATATCATGACGTTTGTAGCATATCAAATAAAATTTTATAGTTAGAGATGTTTTTAAACAAGAAAAAACCAGACTTTTTCTTAGTTACAGAGCATTTTCAACTTAAACAAAATATTGTTTTAATAAATTTTGAAAATTATAAAGTTTGTGCTGTTTTCTGCAAGAAAGTTACAAAACGTGGTGGTGCCGTAATCTATGGAAACACTAAATACCAAGTACATACAAGAGACATCACGCGATTTTCAACTGAAAGTGTCTTAGAGAGTGGTGTGCTTCTCAATATAAAGATATTACAATTAATATGCCTCCTAGTAGAGTATTTATTCTTTTTATGGATATACTTTGTGCTATTCTAAAATGTGCTACTCAGAATAATAAACAGATTATTTTGGATGGTGACAAGAATATTAATCTACTAGTGGATTAAAAAAAATCTAACTTTATAGACTTAATTACATTCTATAGACTTAGACCAACAATTCACAAAATAACCCGGATTTTCCACAACAACACTTTTACCTGCATTGATAATATATTTGTAAATTTTAAAAATATTGTATTAGCTGGTTGTATGAAATCAAGTTTTTTGATCATTTATCACAATATATTACTTTTTAACGTAAAAACTCAAATAATACTCAAAAAAATGTATATAAAAGGATACTGAACTCAGATAATATAAAAACATTATGCAATTTTTTACAGTAAGAATCATGGACGGAAGTATTATCAAACCAAGACACTAACAATTTGTTTGACTGCTTTTTTGTATATTTTTCTTTATTATTTTAATATGCATGTGCCATTACTTAAAGTAAATTATAAAAAATAAATCTTCCATAGATAACACAAAACGTACAGACTTTTAAAATTCGTGTTTTTAACTTGCACGAACTTTTAAAGAAGTACACTGCTTATAAAATTGAATACATAAACGTAAATAATAATTACAAAAATGCTTTAATTTTAGCTAAGAAACAATATCATGATGACTTAATTACTAATTCAAAAAATAAATCAAAAACAATGTGGAAAATTATAAACAATTTGAAAGGCAAAGATAATGCTAAGCATGACATTTGTATACATAGTTCCTCAAATAAAAAGCTAAGTCAACAGGATGCAGCTGTTCAATATAATAATTTTTTTATAAATATTCTACACAAACTAACAAAAAACTTATTATGTGATATTAATTATACATACTATTACATACCTCAATAACAATATAAAACAAAATCAATCTTCTATATTTTTGACACCAGTCTCTAATTTTGATATTATTAACATTGTTAGATTATTAAACAATAGTAAGTGTTTAGATAGGGATGAGTTATCGTCGTTCTTAATAAAACAGTGTATTCCTTTTATAGTCAAACCTCTCACATATCTATCGAAGTTGATATCATACGCAGATGATACTAATGTCGTTTTTAGCGGTAAACACCTAAATGACATTATAGACTCCGCAAATGTAGCTTACAAGAAATTAGGTTTGTGGGTGAAAAATAACAAATTAGCAGTAAATACAGAAAAAACATCAATTATTCTATTCAAGAGTAATAAATTAAAAACAACAACATCAACTTTTGTCACTTTTGATGAGGTCTCAGTAAATTTTTCTGATTCAGAAAACTTTTTAGGAGTAACTGTAGACCAATTTTTGTTTTGGGATAAACACATTGATTTTCTTGCAGAAAAGTTATCTTCTGTAAATTTTGCATTAAGAACAATATCACAACAATGTAGCTTGAATGTTCTAAAGACACTGTACTTCGGTAATTTTCATGCATATGTCAAATACAAAATTGTACATTGGAGCAATTCTAAAAATTATTTAACAGAAAGAATATTTATTAATCAAAAAAGAGTTATGCGTATTATAGGTAAGCTGAATTTTAGAGAATCATGTCGTGATACTTTTAAAAACCTTGGAATACTTACTGTAATTAGTGTATATAATTACTATATATTTACGAAGTTGCTGTCTTTGTCCATACAAACTTAAATATATTTAGAACTAATGGATCGCATCATAATTTTTACACCAGACATCGGGACAACCTATGTATCGATTTTCATAATTTAAGTTTATATGAAACGGGTTTGCATTACAATGGATTTATAATTTATAATCACTTACCAAAAGAATTGAAACAATTGTGCATTTATCAATTTAAAATCAGATTAAAAAAATATTTTAATTCAAAATACTGTATACAGTCTTTCAGAGTTTTTTTCTTGATCTTTGTCCTAATTTTATATATTTGTTGTTTTTATTTTTATTTATTTTTTTGACATGTTTGTACTGCTGCGTTAGTTGTAAGTAATTACTATTGACTTGTTTTATATATTATTATATGTTTATTATTATATGTATGATTATTTAAAAAATAAATTTATCTATCTATCTATCCATCTATCTATCTAACCGACACATCAAGACACAAATGATGATAGGCCAAAGTCTAAACGTTCATATTGAATATGAAAAATATTGCTGTTATAAACACTTGAGATTATTTATTTACGGTAAATATGAAATATGCCAATTAAGAATCCAACTAAAATTATTGAAGCAACCATAAGATGTAAAAAATAAAAATTTAAAAATAGTTTTAATTTTTGCTGGAAGATGTTATAACTTCTCTCAGTTTACGAAATGACTAGTATGAAGAACTAAACAGAAAAAAAGTACGTGGATTTAATCTGGGTTATTGGTAGAAAAGGAACAGGGTGTTTACAACATAACTTATTTAAGAAAAAAATCTTAAAACAATATCTAAATGGGGCACTCTCAACATGGTCAATTTTAACTCTAAGAAAACTCAACTTTTTACTGTTTCAAAATCTAAATCCAAGGTACCATCAGTACAATATATTAAACTTAACAACGAATTCATATCTTAATCTTTCTTCAGTTTGTTTTCTAGGTGTGACAATCTCATATAAACTTCTCTGAAACAACCATGTTGTTAACATAGTTTTGAAAGTATCTAGAAAACTAGGATTTTATAATAGATGTAAAACGTTTTGCATATATATATATAAAACTTATATTTGTTTTTATATTGAATATTGTTCTCAAGAATGAGGAGGAGCATTGGAAACTATACTATCTATTCTAAACTTTATTCAGAAACGAGCTATTTAAATCATTGCCTATTCAAAATTGACTTAAAACTTAGATAGTTTACAACATGTGCGTAATGTTGCAGATCTTTGCATTTTCTAAAGATATTTTAATGGACGTTGTTCAAATTAAATACAAGACATTTTGACATCTAAACAAATATTTACTCGTAGTACAAGGCTTGCTAGGAATTCTAACAAATATACACTGACACTTCAGAGATGTATGTGTGTAAGAGTGTGGTTTTACTTGTTGAATTTCAAATGTATATGTTGTATGCCACATGTAATTCTAAATATCACATTTAGAAATTGACTATTGTCAAGATGAAAAAGCAGGTTGTGCTGGTATTATTCAGAGAGTATTTGTAGAAAATAATGATTGAAGTCTCCAACCCCTATTCTTTCAAGATTCCTTAAGCAAATCAAAACTATGCAGCTTAAAGAAGATTGTTGTGAAAAAATCTAATGTGCTGCAAAATGGTGTTGTAAACTAGTTACGTTTCTTTACATATATTTGTGATATAGTACATAAAAAAATTGTTTTATTTATTTTATAATGAAGTATCACATAGTATTTAGTATGCAACCTTTGCCTAAAACATTTTTTTTTTAATTCAATAATAATAAAAGGGGGTTAAGGAAAAAGTAATACAACATGCATTACTTTTTCCTTAACCTGTATATAAAATAAATTATAAAATTAAAAAAAAAAAAAATTGTAAATTCTCAAATATCGTTTTTAGTTACCTCATTGTCAATAATAACTCTATGAGCACATCTACTAGGTTTACATGAGTGTATTGTTAATTGCCTGCCTTAGAAATTGATATCAGCAAACTCATTGTACATTAATGAGAAAATTCTAGTATGGAAATTATGTTGATTTTAAATGACATGGAATGTTTTTAATATTTAACTGTTAATTAATGACGTTGAATATTGTTATATTTTTTTAACTATTAACAACAAGTCACGCATTAATACAGCAATATTAGGAAACAATTAAATAAAGCAAATTTAGATGAAACATTATTATTATTCGGAACAAAATGCAAAAACTGATGATGCTGATGTTGTTTTTGGTTCAATATAGGGTTTTCCAATAAAAAGTCCCATTTTAATTATAAAAAAACATTTATTTATTCTTATTTTTTTATGTAAATTTAAAGTATAAACTCTACGATTACTTGTAGAAAATTTAGTAAATGCCCACCTCGACTCTATCTGCAAAAGGTCATTTTCAAACAACTGCTCAAATATTGTCTTTGATGACTGGAATTGTTTGCGGGGTATTAACGTGACTCTTTCCTTTACGTAGCCCTAAAAAAGTCTATGGGAACTAATTATGTCCGAGTCAAAAAAGTTTGCTTGCATTTCCAGCACCCAAGAAACAAAAGTTTGGCGCTGTTTATGATCTGCCGGTTTTAACTCCTACGTCAACTGCATTGTATAAGCATATAGGCTAAAATCTGTATGCAGTATGAAATGAAGGCTGGACGGTAAAATCTTTAATTGCTTTAAATGTCTTAGAATAGATAAACCTGAGTTTTCTGCGACACTGTTAGCGACAGCGGCAATCTTTTAGGCGGACCTGACAAGTTTGAACTGGTAATTTTACACTATTAACTTGATCATTTTGTTCAAATTTTGCATTTAGCTTGGCGGAAAAGTGATTCTTACCGACCAAAAACACTACAAACTTTGCAAACTGTCACGGCAAAAATTTCACCGTGTCTATATTGAGTTTTTATATTTCTATACGTTGTTGGAGCGTGTATGGTACCATTTTCTTAAAACGTATAGTTTTTAATGGTAAATGACAAAGATTTAAGCCTTGCTATTCAATAGATCAAAAATGCCGCAAAATTTAAAATGAGTCTTCGTATTGGGAAATCGTTAGGATTTACTGGATGTTTTATTAAAAAAGCAATGTTTATGTTATAGCAACATAATAATTAAGTTCAACAAGGTATTTAAAATCTGTTTAATCTTGCATTTTATTACTTTTGGTTATTAGTACCAACATAAATTATAAATAATAATTGAACGAATGCTTATTAATTTAAAAGTAGTCATGACTATTAGTTGCAAATAATTGCCTAATGGTTAATTAGTAGTTCAATAAATTTTCCTATAAACAAGTTTTAAATATTCTTTAGAAGCTTATTACTATTTACGTTCTTTCTCAAATTTTTAAGCTTAATCTTATTACTTAAAACATGATTACCATGTTTAGTAGAGTAATCATGACGCTTGATAATTTTTTAAAAGTTATGTTTGATTTTTGTATATAATAAAGTATATCAAGTACAAACAACGCCGGCAGTTAATATATTTATGTTTTTAAAGTATAGTTTACAAGGCCAGTCAAATTTCAGTTTGCACAATATTTTAATTGCTTTTTTTTGCAGTACAAATAGTTTATTTGAGCAGCTGGAGCTTTTGCCCAGTTTGGTTCTGTACAAAAGTTGTAGTAAGTGATAGATCAAGATTTGTGCATTAAAATTGATAAAACAAGTAGCTTATCTAAGTGTTTCATAATAAATAATGTTTAGACACAAATAATTTGCAAAGAACCAGTTTTTGGCTCTTGTTTCAGGATCTCTAGACAAATTGTTAAGCTCTTGCAAATTTTTGTGTGATGTTATAAAATTGTAGTATTATTTGTGTACAATATACATTTTACAAGGTTCAAACAAGTAGAAAAGTCAATAATGTATACTAAGAAAAGCACAGAACCAAGGACAGAACCCTGTGGCACATTATCCTTACTCTCTAAATAAGTTAAAGGTGTTAACGCAATGCTTCCTATTAGAAAAAATATTGAACTGTTTCTAAATAAGATTTAAAAAGTTTAATGTGGTACCCCGCACACCGTAATGTTGCGGCTTGGATACTAGTATACTATGTTAAACACAGCCAAAGGCCTTGCTCAGATTGCAAACTATTGTAACTGTCCTCCTTTTTTAAACCTTTTGAGTATGTCATTCATAATATCTGCACCTATTGATGCAGGTGCACTTTTGAAACATAAATCTATACTGCTAAATGCATTATATTATGTTTTTTACTAAAATTTGTTAGACGTCTTTTAATAAACACTTCAAATACTTTACCCAAATAAGGTACAGTTAATAGTTAGTTTTATTGTTTGTGTAGCTTTTTTTTAAACAAGTATTACATTTGATTTGTTTTCAAAGTTGATGGAAAAGTTTCATTTATACAACTTTTATAAAAAAAATTAATTAGTAGATTTACAATTATGTTTGCATTATTTTTTAATAGCTGACTTGATAAGTCATAAATATCTCTGCTTTTAAAACTGCTTAGTAAGCTATTAATTTTGTTAATTCCTGATAAGTTACTGGTATCATAAAAAGTTAATCAATGTTTTATGGTATGTAATAAATAATATCTTTAATCTTTTTTACAATAATTACAAATTTACAAGTATTATAAAACATATTAAAATTAATATTAATTTCAATCTACCCAAAAAATATACATATTAGCCTTTTCAAATTAGATATTTTTCAGAAAAATTGTACCCACAGCTTAGCGACCTGTATACTTAGGTGTATTTGGACCGTCTGAAGACTATTTTTACCTAGCGCACGGATAAAAAAGATTGGTTTTGGAGTAATAAAATGGTTTTTTGCATTTTTAGCAAAAACTATGCATTTTGGTCAAAAACTATTTCTATTAAAAGTTGTTGAACAAAAAATTTCAAATTGATATAGGTTATTTGAATTTTTTAATCATTTTTTGTTTTTCCGCTAGAAGGCGCAAAAAATAAACTATATATGTATTTTATTTTTTGCACGTAGAGTCGAAACTATGCATTTTGTTAAAAAATTACAAGAGATCAAAGTTGTAGAGCAAAAAACTTCCGATTGTTATTGACTATTTGGATTTCCAATAATGAGAGCATTTTCCGCTAAAGAATGATGAAAAATGTCGCAAATTCACCTTTTGCTGATTTTTTTAGATTTTCAACCAAAACTTTACATTTTCTGGAAAAATTATTAGAGACCAAAGTTTTAGATCAAGAAATTTCTGATTGATATAATTCTTTTGATTTTTCTAATAACGCGTGGTCTGCTTGCGCAAAATTGTGACTTTATTTTCCGCGTCTATATTGATTGGAAATTTTCCGCTCTACAACTTTTAACTGAGTTCATTTTTGCCAAAAACGCAAAGATTTTGCTAAAAATGCAAAAAACCATTAGAAAACGCAAAAATGGATATAAATATGTCTAATACTCCAAAACCACCCTATTTTATGTGTGCGCTAGGTGAAAATAGTCTTCAAACAGTCTAAATTCACCTAAGTCTGCAGGTCGCTAAGCTGTGGGTAAAATTTCTCTAAAACGTCGATTTTTTGTCTAATTTAAAGGGACTATATATGAGTCTTCTAGATTCAAAACCAGTTAAATCACCAAAACCAAATTTTACAGAAATAAAAAAAAAACGTATAGTATACTCAGAAGGATAGCACACACTAATAAACAATAACAAACTAACAACAAAGTATGTAAGATGATGTTCACTACAAATGACAACTGTGAAAAAGCAAATCACCTGATATTAACATCATAGCTATCTCGTTTTGAAACTTATGTTCTATTACTTAACTGGTTTTAAAAATGGCCTAAATACTTGTAGACTACAATGAGTGGAAACAAACTGGATTTGAAGCCTGAAATTCACTAGGCACATGTAAAAAGCTATAGACTTGATCAAAATGAGATAATCTCAAATTTATAAAAAAATGATGTAACTGGTTTTGAATCTAGACGACTTATATAAAATATAGAAACCTGATGATTATAATTATAAACCAAAATGTTATTATATCTAACAAACATATACAAATTGTTGAATGTTTACCAAAATTGCTGTTCTAAAAATTTAATTTTATTGTGTTATGTGTTAAATCTGATAAATTTATATTCTTTTGCAATTTACGCAAAAAGATGTTTAAGTCTTCAGAAGGTATTAAAACCAGTTCTCAATTTATTAACAAAAAATGTATACATATAAAGACAAAATATAAAATTATTTATTAACACATTTTAATCGATTCTTAAATGTACATTCAGAAACGCAAAACAAATCAATGTTATTAGAAAAGCTATACGCAATTCTACACATTCTGCCAATTGGATTATTAAATAATAAAGACTGTTTAGTTTGGCAATTATTGTTGAATACTTGAAACAAAAGAGATACAAGTAGATTTTGGCAATCAATCTCAGACATCATAAGTTTACGTAAAAATGATAAATCGGCTCTTTGCGTCAAAGTTTTAGGGATGGAAGATCATATTGCAATGCAATGTGGTTGAAATTGTAATTTTCAGAAAAAATGCCTAATTTATACGACAATAAACAAAAAAAAATATTTTGAATGAGTTCTATATTGCGTATATGAATGCTGTAGAATGAGTACTAAATACTCTAAATGAGAGCGTACAAAAGAACAATAAAGTAGTTGTGTACTTGAAGGTAGGTCAGTAGACATTTTGTAAACAAATCCTAACATTTTTATAGCACGGTTACACATATAATTTATATGCTCAAAAAAAGTTAGTTTTGGGTCAAAAATTACGCCAAAATCCTTTATTTGCGTAACATGTTCTAATACTTTATTGTCAATAGTATAATCATACTATACTTTACATAAGATCTGTTGAAGCTTATGAAAAACATTTATTTATAAAGCTATTAAAAAACTGTGTGAATAAAATCAACTTGAACTCTTGATTCAAAAGCATTTAAAATATTATTTTTGTAACAAAAAAAGTTTGTAAGAGTAAAACGACCCTCACAAAACCCATGTTGCTGATCCACTGTAATGCACATCTATTGTATTTGGTCAGTAATAATTTGATTAAATAACTTAAGAATGGCAGACTAGATGCATATACCTCTGTAATTAGTAAAATCCTTCTTAGCTCAAAATTTATGCAAAAGCATAATGTAGCTTTGTTTCCAGATTTGAGGAAATTTAGCATCATTAAGAGAAACTTTAAACAATAAATGCAATGGCGTAAAAATAGAATAAAAACATTGCTTTAACAGGATAGATGAAACGCCGTCCGTTTCAGTCCTAAAGTTACATTTAAGATTCTCAATCTCTTTAAATACATCTAACAGACTAATTGAAGTCAATTCTTTGTTGAATCTAACTGGAAAATTATTTTTACGCTTCAGTTTTTGGGAACAAAACAGTTTATAGCAAAATGACAACACAGAGTAAAATAAATTGACGCAATAATCAACATCATAATTATAAAAAAGGGCGGACTAATTAATATTCAGCAACAAATTATTGATTGCGTTAAAGTCGGGAAGTTTAAAACCATTAAAAGCATCATTACACATTAAAATATCACGGTTAGCATCAAATTTTACATTTATTACATAAGAGTTATGATGTTGGCTTAGTTTTAACAAAACATGCACAGCATTAATCACAAAAATATTACACATATTGGTAAAGCGTCAATCTAAGAACACGCCATTATTATTAGGTAGACATTACAAATAACACGTTGTTTAACTCATTGTTTATCTATGCCGCTGCAAGTAGATTATAATTGCTCAGTAAAATTAGTTTGCTGTTTGGATATTTGTCAGCAATAGATTCAACGGAATAACAATAACCTAAATATTTATCACAGGCTGAGTTAAGTGGTAAGTAAACTGCACTAACAATATACGATACAAAATTAAACTTAATAATTACAAACAAATGTTCAACAAGTTTTATTTGCAATTAAAACACCACCTTTGTCTAGCTTAGGACCTGTTAACATCTGAATGAACTGTAATCATTTAATTGTAACTCTAAAGCTAGGTTTTGGTCAGCATAATACTATTGCAGTTAGATACAGCTACAACCAGCATAAGTTCTTTGAGCTTAGTTTTTATACCCCGACGTTTTGGTAATAGATGGAAATTTCGCTGGTGTTCCTGGTGTTTAGTTTAAACTGTTGGCTGAATCCAGATTTCGGAAATCAACCGAAGATGAAACAGGAACGGTATAAATTTTAATTAATAATTTTGTTTTATTAGCACGGCAAACTGATCGTATAAGTGTTTATTAATTATATTTGACATGTATTTAATGACATTTGTTAAGTTATTATCCATCAACTCAATACCGCAAAGTTCTGCAGCTATTTCAATAGACAGTTAGCTAAGCTACAAACTTTGTTTGTACCTATATCTCTTTTGTATAAATACAAAAGCGGTTAAGTTAATGATACAATGCAATGATAATGGCAATGCCAAACCAAATTTTAATCTCACCTGCATATGGTGCTTTTTGCCAAAAACTAACGAGGTTCTGTCGACCGATCGTCTACTGGAATAAATAGACCTTTTCTTGCTGGCCAACAGCTTTGAGTAAAGAAGTTGGCAAGAAGTAAAAGCTCTCTTTTGTTCTTGGAAGTAGAAATGGTTTCTAAAGTTGGATGAGTCAGACAAGATTAGCGGCAAGGGGATGCAGAAGACAACAAAAAACCATTAATGATTCCAAAAGATGTCCTTAGAAAATTATCATGGTTAATCTTAAAACAATTTTTTTTTGAATATTTAGTTTTTTGCTTGGATCTTTGAAAGGGACGGTTTTGAATAAACAAAAGACAAAAAATTTAAGAAGAAACAAAACAATAAAAGTGGCAACATGAAATGTGTTGCAGTTGAAGTAGAAAACGCAGTACAGTTTTTTAGGGCTTACGTCTTCAACACTGTGGCGTAGTCTGTAAACAAGGGGCAATGCGGAAGGGACCATAAACAAAAAAGCTTTTTCGACATTTATCTCAAAGCTTGGAGACCAGGTAATCCTTTTTATGACCGAATTGACTATTGTCAAAATTTTTATGGATGTTGCATTTTTAACAGTTTATGTATTTTAGTTTTTTTAAGCTGGATTTTGCTATGTTTGACATTTGATGGCTAATTTTTTTTTTAAGTTTCTGAATTTTACAACCGGATTTGGCTAATTTTGACTTTTTATACATAGAATTTTGCATGTTTTAACAGTTTATGACCAAATGTTAGTACTTTATTACAATTTTCTTATACTGTATGGTCGTATTTTGCTATTTTAGACATTTTATAAACAAGATTAGCCTAAATTTTGTTATGTTTTTATAAATAAAGTTTGCACTTTTAACAACTTACGGTCGCATTTTGGTGCTTTTGCTGTTTTTGACATTTCTTTAACAAAGTTTTGCACCAGTTTTTGCAGATTTTTAAATTCTATAAATAAAATTTTGCACTGTTAATGATCGGACTTTGTTTTATTTTTATATATGTTGCTATTTTTGACAATGCATGTGTTGATGTTTATAAAAAAATACATTTGGTTTTTGTTGCTTTCTGACAATACTTTGATGTTTCAAAGCCGAATTTGGATATTTTGTTATTTTCGACGTTTTATGATTAAAATTATGCACTTTTGAACCGTTTTTAGCCGGAATTTGATTCTATTTGAAAACATTTAAATGATTTATGACCGGATTTAAATATTTTTACTTTTTTAACTACTCAGACCATAGCGCAAAAAAACATATCATCAGCAACAATTATTATATATTTGCAAAATGATTTGGGTTCTGTTCATTCATGGTGTCTTATTAATAACTTGTTGTTTAACGCAAATAAATGTTTTTTGATAAGCTTCAACAGAACTTTAAGTAAAGTATCGTATGACTGACTATACTATCGATAATAATCTCTTGGAACATGTTACTCAAATAAAAGATTTGGGCGTAATTTTTGACTCAAAACTAACTTTTGTTGAGCGTATAAACTATATGTGCAACCGTGCTATGAAAATGTTAAGGTTTTTGTACAGAATGTCAACTGAACTATCTCCAAGTACACTAAAACTACTTAGCACGCTCCGTCAGTTTGGTGTCCATTCTACAGCATTCATATATGCAATATAGAACGTATTCAAAATAAATTTTTCCGTTTATTATCGTACAAATTAGGCATTTTATCCGAAAATTATGATTGCAATATAATTCTGCCGCTAAAAATTTGGCGCAAAAGAGCTGATTTATTATTTTTACGTGGACTAATGATGTCCGAGATTGATTGCCAAGAGCTACTAGTAACTCTTCCTTTTCTAGTTTCTAACAGTAGTCGCCGAATTAGACTAGTCTCCATTATTTAGAGAATTCTATACATTCTACCAATTATGGATTTAATAATCCAATTGGTAGAATGTGTAGAATTGCAAATAGTTTTTCCAATTATATTGATTTATTTTGTGTTTCAAAATGTAACTTTAAAAGTCAATTAAAATGTGTTGATGAACTTTTTTATATTTTGTTTTTATATATGTATATATTTTTTCCATGCTTTTATTATTTAATATTTGTTTATATACTATTGCTTGTATTTTATCATGATTTATGTACAGAATGATGTAGATGTAAATGGTTTTTTTTATATACAGTGAATAAAGTATTAAAGTATTATTATTATTATAAAACCAATAAACAAACAAAAGTTTACTTAAAATTTTTGGCATGTTACCTTAAAAACACTATTAATGAAACAAACACGAATAAACATTTGTTTTGAGCAGATACACGGGCAGTGTTTTTCAGTCTCAACCTAAATTCACAGCACAGTGTCAAAGTGATAGCAATGTGCCAGTTAAAAAAAAGCAAAAACGAGGTTGTTAACGCCAGCAAAAATATGCACAACAACTTAAAAAACTAATAATTGCTTACACCGACAACCTCAAAAACACATACGACATTGCCATTTTATAAGTAGAATTTTGCACTTTTTAGCAATTGACAATATTTTAATAGTTTATAGATGATTTCTGTTATTTTTGAGATTTTATTAAAACAAACATTTTTTTTAATAGTTTTTTAACGGTTTTTAATGCTTTTTGATTATTTTTTAATAAATATAGACCGGATTTTTGACACTTTATAAACAAAAGATTACAGTTTTCAACAGTTTATTACTAGATTTTGATGCTTTTTGAAAATCTTTTAATGTTTTAAGGCCAGAATTTGTCATTTTGACAACAGATTTCAACAGTTAATGACCAAACTTTGTTGTTTCAACATAATTTTTATATTTTTTGACCAGATTTTGCTTTTTTTAATATTTTATGAAATATGTTTTGCACTTTTCAACAATTTATGGCCCGATTTTTGTGTTTTTTGACCATATTTAAACTTTATGGCTGAGTATTACTATTTATGACATTTTATAAATAAAATTTTACATTTTTCAAAAGTTTTTGGCTAAATTTCTTTTTTTTTGACAATTTTTTGGTAATTTATAGCTTGATTTAATTATTTTTAACATTTTATAAATACAATTTTATCATTTAAATTTTATAAAAAATGTATTTTATGTAAATTGCTTCTTCACCTAGTGTGAGACACATACACTAGTGTTGTAGAGTATGCAATCATTATCAGTGTGTTCATACAATACTATTATATATTCTATGTATAAAATTTACATTTTTTAACAATTTTGTGGAGAGATTTTGATTATTTCTAACAATATTATACAGGGTGTCCGGAAAATACGTGTACAACGTTTGACGACAGACTCCTGACGTCAAAATAGGTCGATCTAAGCCGACTTAGTTATAACCGGATTTTGCTATTTTTAAAGTTTTGTAATAAAACAAAAATTAATAATATTTTAGACTTTTTAATAATCTATTATTGGATTAAATAAAAAATACAAAATTGTGTACATTTTTTCAAAACCGCGTGAAGACGTTAGCTATGCCACTGCTCCGACGTACCATCACCTGATGTGTTAATTTGCACAGTAAACAATCCAAAAGCTAATATTACAAGTGACATATGATGTCTTTGAAATCTGTCTTTGAAACTAGAAAAGCAAGGTAAATCTTTAAAAAAGCTTTTTTCAAAGCGTCACACCTGTCTTATGAAACCCCGATTTGTGTATGACTTTGTACTTCAGAATAATAATGGACAAGATTTAACTATTTTTATTTTCAAAGTGATATTAATAAAATTAGTGGAAAAAAGAACTTGTTTTTCTCCCTCTTTAAATTTCTATGGTATATAGAGAAAATTAGTGCTTGAGAATAAAAACAAATATGAACATCCATATTTAGCAAATATTTGAAATAAAATGTAATATGTATTATTATTAAAGATTATTACTAATTTATAGAAATTAAATTTGTCATGAAAAAAGTTGCTGCCATTATCAGAAGATTAATGTTATAACAAAAATAATAATGCATTAAATATATCTAATAATAATAATTAATATATTAGTTCAAAAATATGTAAGTAGAAATTTTATTAATACATAAACAAATATATAATTTTATGTGAAAAATTTATGTATTTTATTAATCAAATTAAAATAGTTGTTTTTATTTTTCATACTAAATATTTGAAAACTCTCATACACGTTTATGCGTTTGCAATTTTGCCGATGATATACAAAGAAAAAATGTTTAGTAAAATATACAAGCGACATCTCTTATCGAATGTATACAATCAATTGTAGACACTTTAAAACTATTTTTTTTTTAATAATTTTAGATTTATCATTATTGATATATAATTATTGCAATGAACAAAAATAAACAAAAATTGTAACATGCGCGTATCATTCCAGACATTACAGTCGCGGTTGATCTCCCCACTATAATCATAGGCCGGCGCCGGTTACCGGTATAATAGCAGCAGGAACTGCAAGGTCAACTCAGTTTAACGATGGGTTGTCGCATGTGCGGACGTTGAGAAAAAAACATTATACAGTGCATACTTATTTTGGATTAAATCTATTTCGTATAAATATAAGCCGGAACATGAAGTTTACGGCGAGGAATCTGGGCAGCTTCGCCAAGATGCTCGACTTCTACTCACAATTCAACCCTTCGCCGTTATCCATTAAGAAATTTATTGATTTCGGTGAGTGAGGCTTGTTAGTTATTTATGTATGCATTTACTAATTGCACTTCACTGATAATTAAATAAAAGATTTGTCCCGTGAAAGTCACACGTGCTTTTTTGTAATGCGCCAGCTGGTTGAATATAGGTCAAAGTAAATATCAAAAACGCCCATTTGGCGCATCGATTGGATGCGCTCTGTCTGCCCGTACTCAAAAACGAAGCAATTTGTGCAAAATATTTCATCATTTCTTTGCGCATAACGCGCTACAATAATATTTTGTATGTTACAGTTTACATTTTATTTTATTTTTTACTAGTCTTATCCTTGAACTTATTCAAAATAAACAAATTATTTTGTAATAAAATTGCAAACAAGTTTATTTTGGGTCAATGAATTTATCAATATTTTTAATTATTTGCAATATAGACATAGTATTTCATAAGTATGTACTCATTTTCATAGATTATAAAAACTAGTTTACTAATTTGTTTGGGTATATATTTTAATTTTGGAAATTGTTTTTATGTCGAAAATATTGTGCAAATTTCTGTCAACATTTATATTTCAGTTTGCTTCCAATAAGTTCAATTTATTACTATTAATTAACTACAAGTTATATTTATTTAATGTATCTATATAATTCTAATAAATATTTTTTTGTAGGATTCGCCAGTTTAAAGAATTTGCCAATAAAAAACTGTTCACTCTGGTCCTGAACCCAGTGTGAATGTAATAATTACTTTGTGTAGTATTTATTCTAAACAGAATTTTCGAAACTGGTTTGAAGAAATGAGCGATTTTTAATTTTTTTTTTACATTAATTAACAATGATAAACACGATTTGGTAGACTCAACAAACAAATGTTTAAACCAATTAACCAATTATTTCTTGCATGATCTGAACAATTTTTGATGATGCAATTGGAATTAACAGTAATAAAATTACGGGTTTTAGATTTAATTATTGTTATTATACAAATCAGTCAAAAATGGAATGTTGCGTTTAGTTTTTTTTTTTTATTATAAATTATGTTATTGTGGTATTAAGTATCATGTTTTAATCATACGGATACTGCTTGAGAAAATTTATGAAAATGATATTTGTGAGAATATTTTTCTGAAACAAGGCTTGAAAAGTACATTAAATATGTTAACTATGTTGTAGTAAATTTAACTAGTTTTAGGGGAAATTATATTTTAACAGACCTTTATTTTTAAAGAAACTACTTCCGGCGAATATCCACCCCTTATTTTTAGTACCGTTACTTTTTTTTATGTAAAATAGATTACATAATTTGTTAATATTACAAACAGAAGATTCTCAATATTTACATTGACTATTCAAGTACATACATACAGTGACAAGCACTTTTACATTATTTAATATTTAAAATGAAGCAATATCAATAACAATTTGATTTAATGAATATATAATCATTTAATTCATCTTTATAATTGTTATATTATTGAATGAGTTTTGATAATCTAAAATGTCTAAATAATATGATACAGCACAAACAGGATAAATATTGTAAACATTGAATAATTTATTAAGCAACGTTAGTATGCACTTGTAAATAATGTATAATCTTGTTTTGCTCTGTGTGCAGTGTTTGAATTATCAATTAGTTTGTTATAATTGTTAATTATCATAGAGTTATGAAAGTAACGCAATAAATTGTACTTGTTTATATAAGATATAATAACTTTTATATTAAGGATGTTCATTAATGGCCGTAATATTAAAAAAAAACGTCTAATAACTATTGGCACAATAAGTTTATTCAGTAGACAAAAATATTTTATTATTACGTATTGACAATAAAATTTATTAGGACATTGGTGTTTTGAAAACATATTTATTAATTGTTTATTAGGAGTAAACATAAGATAATTATCTAAATAAATTAAATTTAATATATTTTATACTTTTTTACACCAGTACAATAAAAAAGTACAGTAAAAAAATGCTAAAAGATCTGCAAACTTCAAAATATCTTTCTTGTAATCAATACACAGTTTTTTACTCTAGCCAGTGCTGGATTTAAAGTATTTTATGGGATTTTTTGAGAAACTTTTTGACATAAGGGGGCTACTTGATTAACCAAATTGTGCATATTTAACAAGCCATTTTTTGTTTGTTTTGAAAATGTTAAAATGTTTGCGCCCAGAGTAGCCATCAAAGCACCTGCAGTCGATTTGTCGAACGTTGGTCAACATGTGGCAAATGTGCATTTGCGAAATCGTATGTAAGATAAACGCATCACAGATGTATGTACAAATCGTTGTGAGAACATGTGTGGTAGGTATTGTAGTATTTAAATATATATGACTTTAATCACGAGATTTTTGAGGATTTGATATTCTTGGTCGAGTGACAAAAAAATAAAATTATGTTTTAACTTGGCAGTAGTCTTTTACTGTCTCTACTTATTGGAACATTTTCTATGTTTTTTTTTTGGTTTGAATGTATCTAACATTTTTAAATATAATCACAAATTTTTGTTGTTTCAATTTTCTAAACTCTTCGAATGTTTCTTCTAGTTATAGAGCAAGCTTCAATAGCTAAAAAACGCATGCAAATATTGCACTTTGTTTGTTAGTTCTCTAGTAGTCTCATTTCTTTAATGAAGTCTTGAAACTTTTTTCAAGTAACTGCTTTAAGCTTTTTTTTGGTTGTGGTACGTTGCTTATTGTAAGCGACGCATTCGCTCAGCAGTGGAATTTCTTTATACTTTAGACATCCATCTGAATTTTTATTCTATGTATGTTTGATTAGGCTATTGTGTTTTGATTATGTTCTTAGCGCATCAATTAATAGAAGCTATCTCTGCTTGAAAAACTGGCATATTGGCTTGGCTTCAGTGCTATTGTAATCTTTGTCTCATCTGTATATCAAATGTTTCATTTAATGTGTCCGGGTATTTTTTATTTGTTCATTTTTCTTGAAACGGTATTTTTAAATCAAGTGAGAATGAAATGAACTTTTATTGGTTTTATTTTTAGTGTCTTTTTCTTATCAACACATTTTGTTATTTTCTGTCTGTGATCTTGATATTTACATTGCATTTATTTATCTGTAGTTGGTACGCTGCTTGTTTTGTCTCCATCATTGCAGCTAATTGTAATGGTGATAGGGAAAGAAGCGTTTTTATGTCTTCTGTGGGAATTATTCTCATTGCTTTTGTTATTAGCAAATCTGGTCATATTAGGTGTTAGTCTCCTTGGTTGCAAAAGTCACACGGATTGCTTTAGTACTTACATTGTCCAGATGAGTATTAAATGTTAGTTTGGTATCAAGCGTGAGTCTTAGGTTTAGATTTTAAATTTTTAAGTTTTTGTCGTCTTGCAAAAGAGACGATTGTCGTTTGCTCCACTTTTCTACGGTGTTTTATTATGTTAGATGCCTCTTTAATATCTACACAGGCTCCTAGAGCAATTTCTCTGCAGAATATAGTTTTTTTGCACCTGTTAACTAGCTTATTGTATAGGTAGTTTGCAGGATTTTTCTGGTATGCATATAGGCATTGGTATAGAGGCAAAACTATTTCTTTCCCTACAATTTTATAATAGCTTTTGTATAAAAGATGTTAGACTGCTTGGTCTATAGGATTCAGCCAGGTCCGACGTGAGTTGTCTCCAACTAGCTTTGAGGGTTTTACATAGAGGTCTTTTCAGAGCAGTAAGTTCTCTCTGTAACTTGATGGGATACATATTGTGAGCATCTTGTGTTGACACGTTTAGTCGATTTTTTATTTTAAGAAGCTTTTGTTTGATATGGTGTTTGCCTTTGTAAATTTGCTCTGCGGTTTTTTCTCGGTGTTTTCTGGAGGCTAGAACATGTTCTAGGAGTATTTTTTGCTTTTTGTAATGATGTTGGTTCTGTATGACGCTTATTGATTATCTTGATATTGTTGAACAACAACTTAGTGCTTGCCATTGTTTTATCAAGTTGCTTACTTCACTAAATAATCTTGTTGGTAGTATGTTTGACAGTGCTTGGGCAGTTTATTAGTAACAAACGTGTTTGCCATCTCTAGCTTGAGACTTGTTTTTGCTGTCTTTGGATGCTCTCCGTTTTGAATAATTATTATTTTGTTATACAAATTCCTGTTAGTTTTTCTTGGTTTCTTGTATTCCTGTAGGAGCGTTTTTTAAGATTCAATGTTGAACTGAATGTATGCATGGTTAGACAGCGAAGGCTTATGTGGCACGTGCTTTTTATTTATTACTTTATTTGCTTTATAATTTGCTAGTATTAGGTCTATTACTTTACTCCGTGTCTTGTTTCTAAACATGGACTAGTTACCTTTATTCATATTGTCTATGTTAGTTTCTAAAATATATTCTAGATGTTTCTCACTTTTTGGGTTGATGATTTTCTACCTAATATGGGTTGGCGTTACACTTAACAATTAGCGGTGTATTGTTTTCGGTATATCAGCTTCTGCATTTTTTCTGGTGGCGAAGGAGCTTGCTGATATGCTGCTATCCGGATTTGCGAATCATTTCTTTTCTGTTTTTTTGGCCGTAGGGCTATTTTGTTGAAACTCTGTTTGCTTCTTAAGGTTTTTATTTTTTTCTGCTATGCGCTCTTGTTTATGAGTAGGACATGTCGAGTTTTTTTTGTTTTGCACCTCTAACTTGTTTAACAGGGAACCCGATTCCAGTTATAGAAGTCTTTTTGTTTCTTTTGCTACTTCTTGTCGGTTGTTTTTGGGACGCCAGCGTACTGCTGCAGGACATGTTTTGCTTTTGCGTCTCTGTCGTGCTTGCAGCTGAGGAAGGTGGTGTCGAGTGTTGCTATTGCGTGTCTGTTCTTTTCACTTTTGTATGTGGATTTGGAGAGTTGCTGGGCCTTACTGTTAAGGTGTGCTAGATTGCTTGCGCCTTGCTTGATATGCCTTTTGTTTTTTTTTTTTCAGGTTTAGTCTGGCCGCCTCGAGTGCTTATGCATCTTGGTTGCGGTAAGGTAATTGCTCTCCCCTGCCTGATCTCCCCGAAGCTCGTGTGCTGTCGGTTTATGACACTAGTGCTAGTGCTATCTACTTGAGGTAATCCGTTATTAATTTTTGACGTCGTTAGTTTATTAATATTTACTAGCATGTTTTAAGTTTGTAGAAATAGTGTTTAGGTTTTTTGGTTCTTTAGCATAATAGCATCGGCAACCGAAAATCAGTTAGGTTTATCGAAGAGTTTGAACATGGGACAGTTTACCTAGGAAATAGTATTGGTAGTCTTATTGCCAAGGCTTTTTTCTGTACAGTGGTGCTGGTCTACGTGTACAGTTCCGCCAGCTGGGGATGTGCCTGGAAGAGGTTTTCACCATTTCTTATCCCTAAAATGATGGTGCCCAGATTTGTCTATACTAATAAAACGTTAACGAATTGATAAAGTAAACATTTTGCAAATGTTACGTTTACGTTTGATAAATAAATTAATAAATGGCGACTTTTCACACATTGTCTATAGGAGCTCAACTCATTGTTACGGAAACATAATTTTATACAAAATAATATTGCTTTTGTCATGCTGTATAGTTGAATATAAATAGAGATGGTATAGTATTATAAAAGAAAACTTACTAATATAATAATTTGTGAAATGTTTGTCGAATAAAACTTTTCTAGTCTAATTAATGAGTATTTTTGCAATTTTGTTATAATAAATATTAAAAAAAATAATTAAGTCAGTACGTGTTATTTATCATTTCACGTATGTTACAAATTAACTATTTTTTATTGTTAGTTTTTTTTATTTTCTTGATATCACGTGAGATATTAGATTTGTAATCAATGTAATTAGAATTTTTATAAAAATTTATTGCATGATAATATTGTCACTATTATAACCTAGCGAAATTAGTCAATATTAGTATCTTTTCAATTAGAAAAAAACAGGTTTGATACGTTACATAGTTTTATAAATGGTTTTATTCTAGATAAATTTAATGTTTTGATTATTTTGTTAATAAAACATGACATTTTTGCATACATTTCTTTTAGCTGCTTTGTTGGAGTAAATTAGTTTCTTCAAACACAACTAAAAAAAAAAGATTTATTAACGTTACCTCATTTTTTTTAGAAGATTTAATACACTGTATGACATTCTTTTTTGAAACCACACAATACGATCCAGGCACTCTTCTGACGCAATTGTAGTTTCTTCACGAACATGCTGGTCAATAATAGTATATACTGAAATATTAACTATATTATAGTATATTATAGTATACTTAAATTATCTAAGCCATTTAGTAGCCCGTGTACAAGAAAAGTATAGTGTAGTTTTCTTTATTCTAAAGCTGTGCCCAGATATGAACATGCATGAATGCAAACCTTGCATCAAACTTGTTACCATTCTACTTTGGACGCGGAATATGGTATTGGCTACGTACGGATGTATGATGTGATATAATCAGAGTTGGGTTTTTCATGCCAAACCAAAGAGAGTTTTGCATCAACATTTTTTTTTCTTTATTTGCACATGTAATGTGTCAGTATATATTGGAATAATTAAAATTGGGTTGTCAAAAAAGTAAGTTTGAGTTGCGACGATCCGAGCGGATTGAATTTTCCTATCGAACTTTAACGCGTACGCTGGTACGCTACGAGATTTGTCAAAACAAGAGAATGAGGATATGAGATTCGTGACCTCAAGATTTGACATATGCGAGTATTACAATATTACATATTAATTTTAATATAAGTTTTTATATTATTTATTATTATTTTTTATCAATGATGTTCTAGATTACCCTTGTATAACTCTCAACAAATATATTAAATTCATTGTTTTGCGTAGACGCCCAATAAAAATTTCAGTAGTCGTGTCTAGTTATATCTAGTTTAACTTAATTGGGTTAGGTTCATATTTGACACAGCTTTGCAATTATCATCCTGTTATTTATCTTTATTTTATGATTGGTTGTTGCTTAATGTAATAGTTTGTCTTTGTGTAAATGTATCAAAATTTCGATATTCTTTTAAGTGCACATATTCCTTTATTTTAAAATGTTGTATGCGTAGAAATGAATGCTATGTCATCATCAAATGGTAATTTGTTCTTATGTAGATTAAAGGACTGAGCATAAATTATACGTTAAGAAGAAGCAGTGATAAAAAGGAACAGTGCGAAACAACTTGTTAACGTTGATGATTAAATGATAATATGCATAATGTTATGGTTATTATTTGTACTGAAATAATATCATGTTTTTATGTATGTAGTTTGACACAGATTTCATTCTACTGGTCTGATGTATTAATAATTTGCATGTTATTTGAACAAGTGTCTACCCAATATAATGTTTATATATTAATCTTGAAAAACGAAATAATCGTAGGTAATGTTTATATGTTAAAATTTTTATATAATATTAAATCTGCATTGTCAACTTTGTTATTAAACTGGTCTGTTTACTGATAATATTTGAATAACAATTTTTTAAAATTATAAATAGAAACATTGTAAAAATATATTAATTTTGTTAGATATCAATAAATTTATATCATTATGGATACAAAATTATAATTTTTTTTTAATTACATTTGTATGTCTCAAATTATCATCTTATTATGGTTTGCATTAATTGAAATAGTGTAAGCATGATTAAGTTACAATATAAGGCAATGCTGCGCAGCACTAGAAGTTTTTATCGATGTATTAAATAAAATAATTATATTTTACAAATTGTGCGGAGTACAATGTATATTGTATATAATTGTACTTGTGCGTGCAGTTGCGAGGCAAATGGTGTTGATTGTGATTTGGTTTCAAAAGTATAAATTTTGTTTATTGTTTATTGTGTATTAATTTTAATGCGTAAATAATTTATTATTATTATTATTTATTTACTGTTAGTACAGTCTAAAATATGTCATACGATTCGAAAAAAATATCTTGTTTATTTTATAGTTATATTGTTTTGATAATTTAAACATAAATTTAAAATCTAATCTGAATCAACGATTAATATCGAGATTAAAACTGTTCTCAAATCGTTCGCACATAAATTGAGTTAATTACAAACTTATTTAAAAATATAAATTTAACCCTTACCTTTGCGACGAAATAGTGTCCTGTTTAAAATAATTCTGCATTAAAACTAGCTACTTTCAATTTATTAGAAGTTCTTTAAACAAAACATTAACTTAGCTATGGGTTCACTCTTAAGTCCCTTGTTAGCTGAAATATGTATGATTTTTCAGACTAAGAAATATATTTCCGTTTGGTAACGATATGTTGATGATATCTTAGTTTGCTTTAAAGGTACCTCACGCCAATAACATTTTTATAACTCGGAAAAAATACCTTTTTAGACTTAACGATACGTTACGATAATAATAATCTCTTATTCAATATTTTTTATAAGCCAACTTATACAGACTCGACCATACCGTTTGATTCCGTACAGCCTACCTACTATTCAATGGTCCATAGATCGTTCAGTCTACTACTAACACCAAATTCTCGGCAAACAGAGCTTAATAAAATCATATCAATAGATCGTAAGTTATGGAACCCATGAAATATATGTTAGTAACATATCCGAAAAAATAGAAAATATTTTCAGTAAATTTAACCAAACATTTTATTCAACGATAAATACCGTACAGACAGAATTTTAACATCAGGAGTGTGTGAGTTTAGTCACATGTAATGCACGATACATAGGACAAACAGGAAGAATTTTGGAAATTATATTTAAATAACATTACCACTTCTTCAGACTGCGTCATTTAGATAGTACTTTTGCAAATCTTTAGAAAATTGTTACACACTTCCAGATATTAATAAACTTAAATTTATTCACAACTTTTCTAAAAGGCTGAAAATTACATTTGTTAGTAGCTTTTGAAATTACTAAATCATTTTAAGTTGCAGACTAAAGTTTTTTTTGTTTTTGAAAATAACAAAAAAAAATGTTTTTGTTATAATATGGCTCGCTGACGTGAAAATTACAACCATATATTTTGTTGTTGTTTTTTACGCTTTATAGTTTAGGTTATAAGACTTTTTTAAGAACTGGTCACTGTTGTTGAGATATTGAGAAAGGAATAAAAGCTTTTTTCCCACCACTATAGAGCTGGAGTTTAAGACGCGTTTATCTTCTTCTTGCTAAAAATATTTCTTGAGATGTAGAGATTCTTCAACTACTTTTCTTGGATAGTAGAATTATTCTCATTGTTTGATTTGTTGTTATGGAGCAGGATGTCGACTTTTGCAACGTTGTTGCATGTTTGTTTACTGCAATGTAAGCAAATAATGGAGCATACAATACTTGCTTTTTTGCACCTATAACTATCTTTGCATTTTCCTTTGCGACGATATAATTTTTAAAAGTTGCAGTCTACGGTTTGTTTGCCGCTCCATTTCTTTAGATTCTTGTACAATCCGAGCCAAGATGGTATTTAGTGATAAGTACGAAAGATGTTACCGTTCTGCGCTTTTTGCTGGTGTTAGTTAGTAGTGAAAGGTTAAATCTATTTTTTGTGACTGATTTTGCAAAGTGTAAGTAACTGTAAGCCATATAAGGCGATGCGCAATAAGGTTAACCTCTATATTGTTTTCCTTGTTTAAACAATTTCACTAATAATAGCTGTATACTTTTTGAGAGTGTTGATAAATTTTGGTTTTGCTAATTTTAGAAAAAGATGTGGTATTGCAACTTCTAAAAGCATGATGGAAAAGTAGGTTTTTGAAAACGTATTTACCATGGTTTAGGTGATTAAAGTATTGTTAGTGTGTTTTCTGAAGTAAACGTTTGTTGTGACTACTGAGTAAGACTAAAAGATCTATGTCTTTGTTAACTTTTTCAAAATAAAGGCGAATCATTTGTACAAAATTATTTTTGTTTGTGACTTTTGCAAGAAGTTTCTATTGGCTAACTTTTAGAGCTGTAGTTTTATCGAATGTAAATTTAGGCGGTTGGTACTTTTTTTTAACGTTGTACTGTTTTCAAAGTTTTGGTTTCTGCGATACTTATGTTGTTCGGGTAACCGTTATAGTTTTTATGGATCGCATAATGTCATGAAGAAAGCAGTTAAAAACTGGATTCAATCTTTTAGTTTTTTACTTTTTTTTTGATATCTTGACAAATATTGATAGTACCTGAAAAAATCATATAACCTAAATTGTAGAACGTATAAAAGTAACAAAAAAAGATATGGTTACAATTTTTATATCACGTCAGGGAGTTGAGTTATCTCAAAAAGTGTTTTTTTAATTTTTTTTTAAGTTTTCTACACACAAGTAAAAAAAATGGCTTTTGAAGATGCTTGGAGTACGGTTATAAAAGCAGACTTTATTTGCAATAATGTTTTTATAGATGAGATTTAGATATTGACAGTTGGAAATAATATAGTATTACTTTACAAACTATGCATTTATTTAATTTAAATTTTAAGCATAAATATAAAGAATAAATCTGTACAATATATCAAATAATTTAATTATGTAAAGGTGTTTTTTAGGGGCGGAGAACTTTAAATTGAAATAAAACACAGAAAAATGTTTTTAATATCCATGAAATTGGCTTTATTTGACGAATCTTTTTATGGAATATGAATTTGGACATGAGACTGCCGCGTAATCTGGAGGTTCAATTTTCACACACTGTTTTCAGTAATTTTGCAATAATGCGTCGAATGTAGGTTTCTAAGTGCTCAATTGTTTCTGGTTTATTGGTGTAGATATGGGACTTTACATATCTCCAGAGAAAATAATCTAATGGCGTCAAATCGTGTGGCTTCAATTCCTGCACAAGTTGAATCTTGTAAAACAAGATCTTTTTGCAAAATGTTTCATAAATTTATAGATGGACACAAGTTTAATTGTTGAGCACTATGACGAATTGACACATTTGGATTATCATTAACACTACGCTACACACTATCAATTGCTTCTTGTGTGCGCACTGTACGACGTCGTATTGGATGCTTATTATCGATTATATTATACGTATTGCAAAAACGATGCACGTCTCTTGAATTAATTGCTCTGATGGACGATTATGAGCATCATACAATGCACGTAATGCCCGATGAGTTTCTTGAACTGAACCATGTTTTTCAAAATAAATTTGAACAATTTGCAACGTTGCTCCAGCGCGAGTTTATTCATGATAAATTGACAAACCAAACTAACCTCAAAACAACAGATACTGTCAAATCAGCTGTCACAGATAAGTGTTACCAATTTAAAGTTCGCCGCCTCTAAAAAAACACCCTTCACATATCTTACTTAGTAAATGGAACATAAATAGTTAAATGAGTATTAAGTTTGTTATGTTATCTATATTGTGTATTATGATAAAAAGATAATCTATAATTCAAATAAAAAACAGGTTTGAAGTCCAAAAAAATACTCCTATCACAGAAGACATTTGTCTAATTCTAGAACAGTTTAGAGTTTTTACATATAAAATAAAGTAAGTATAATCATATGATTGATTATACTTACTTTATGTTTCATAAAAGATTCGTCAAATGGTTATCAGTATTTATAATAACAATCTGAAATAACTTAAGATTAAAAAAGGAACAATGTTTGATATATAGAAAATAATTAGTTTGCTTAACTTTTTTAATGTGTCACGTCTATAAAGTATGTATAATCTTGAATTTTAAATATTTAACATATATTAGTCATGAAATATTTTGGAATAAAAATACTATTAGTACGTTTCCTGGTCAAAGGTACTAAAAGAAGAACTTTGGATACATCTATTTTCCACCAGACAAACATATTACTTGTTATTTTTAATTCACTAAAAAAACTGGAATATTTTAAATTTAATTTTAAAGAGGTCGTACTAATATTTATAAACGTTGTAAACTTTGGCCAATTCATTAAGTTTTTGGCACGAGTGTGTATAAAATGTGGGAAATGTTTGAACTATTGCACGTACATAAAATATATAAAAGAAAAAATGTAAACATTTCATGATCTTGACCTGCAGCAATTAGTCAAGGATCAATAAAATAGAATATCACGTAGGAAATAGTTGTCGAATGTTGCGGAAATTAATGTTATTAATAGCAATGTATTATAATTAATAACAAATGTTTTTGTTTATATATTAGAAATATATTTAGTGTTTTTATAGGAAAAAAAATTCTTGTGTTACGGATCGAGTATTTTAAAGACTTTTTACTAACATTAAGGTTTTATCAAAGTTTTATTAAGCTGAAATTAGTAGTTACATATACAGGGTGTTAATTAATGTCGGAGAGATATTACACAGGGACATTCTTTGTCTGATTCTAACACGAAACGTTCTTATAAAGTTATGGTCTAAAATGCTTCCTTGGATGTTAAAATAAATAATATTAATTGGGAAACTAATAATTATATTAGTTTTTTTAGTTTGAATTATATTTAAGGGTAATATTCTGCGTTTAAAAATAATGAACTACTCTGAAGTAGCTGCTTTCTGACATTTATTTGTTGACATACCATTGATTAAATTTTGAAGGTCATGAGTCTTCTCTTAAAAGAAATTATTTCTATTTATATTTTTTATGTTATCTGATTTTATTTTATTTATCAAATTAGTGATATAATTGTTGGTATCTTAAAGAAAGCGAAGGCTTACGATGTTTCACCAAATTACACTACTTTAAAGAGAACTACTTATTGAACTGCATGAGGGGGGCGTATGATTTTGTGAAATTTTGGTTGACCGCACGCTAGTGCAAGTCGAATTTTGAGAGATTGGCAGGAAAAACCCAAAAGCTCGTTATAGAGTCAGTGTACGACTCAGAATGACACAAGAGCATGAAGATCGACTCTTAAAGAAAAAGTGCAATTTGAGATCCGTCAGAACCAACACGAGGAGTTACGTATCAAGCGAGGAATGATAAAATCAAAAGTTACACAATAGGTTTGTTCCAACCGACATCGCTCGGCAGTTTGCAAACTGGTTGCGACTAATACATGGATTACTTTTGCGCAAGCGCCGACTTTGTACTGGTCCCCGACTGAATACAAATTGCTTGTCGGTTGGAACACGCCACAACCAAGTTTTTGACTAAATTCAAACATGAAATAATAAAACAATTTTTATCACAAATTTGTGATAAATAACGTAGTAAATTGTTTTATTATATCATTAACATGAGTTATCACGTAGTAGAGGTCACAACCATCAATTATATTAAATTCAGTTTTAAAAAGTGAGGTTATGTAATGTAAACAAATATTAAAAACTAAAATTGTTTAACATATCACACCTGACGTTGTGTATCACGTTATTCTATTACTTTTTTATACAAATAAATATATAATTAAACAGTTACTCATCTTTTAAAAACTATTTTACAATGAACTTTATTCCTTTATTTTTCACTAAAACTATAATTAAGTTTCAGATAAATAAATTACTGTTATTATCATTAAATTTAAATTCTACTAATTAAATAAATTGCGGTAGATGCGGCAGGAGGTATTTCAATTTCATTAATTTCAATAGCGGCAACATTTTTACTTTTTGCGCATGACTGGGGCGGTTCCGGATTTTTAGTACATGCTTCTGATCGCTGACTGTTTCTGACGGTCCACAACTTGGTTGTGGACGATTTGGGGTCAGGTTGGAACGCCCGACTTCTAGTCAGAGTCATGGTTTGTGTACGGTTGGAACGCGAAAGTTCAACTGCGCACAATCCTGACGATCCCAAACCGCGTTTGGTGTCGGTTGGAACAAACCTATTATATCGTTTTTTTTTTTACAAATTTGCAGACACCAATGACGTGAAGGATCTTAAAACCGCCAAACAGAGGATCGAGAACATATACGATGACTTTTCCAACAGTAATCAAGATGCAGTGATAATATTACCATTAATAACGTTACCCAAATTTAGCGGAAAGACTTTATTATTTAAAATCTTTGCTTACTGGCTAAAATAATCGCTTCTCTTGACGTAACTCCTTCAAACTATATTGTAGTATTATAGCTTGGCAGCTGTACGGAAACATGTCTGCGCTATTCTAGACATCTCCGAATCCCGGCGTGACGTATTAGATAATGTTTCTAAACTGGAAAACTGCATTCCGAAACACAACAAACATAAATTCTTCCATAAAAACGTAAGGAAATACCAGAAACATCATCATCAGCCACACCATATTATCTACAACATCACTATCAAAATGCCAACCGGAGTATCATTAAATGACATCTTGCATACTGGCCCGACTAGACAACTTTTGAAGACATTCGAATTTGTAATCACAGCGGACATCTAAAAATGTATTGCCGGATTAAAGTAGAAACTTTACAAACGCACTTATAAAGAATCTATGAAACGTGTAATGGAATAACTGTAGAAAACAATGAAGTCATCAAAACTGTTTGCTTATATTGGAAAGCAAAAAATTTACCCTGCACCGCCAAACACAAGCCGATCGACGACCAATCGGACTATTCTCTTTGACATTGCACCACCATTGTATTGAGCTGGTTAAAGGCTGTTAAAGAGTGAAAAGAAAAAATAAAGAACATTTTACCTACATCTCAGAGAAGATACAATTCTATAATGAGTGTTTATTTAGCATTATCAAGCACACTGAGTCAATATTTGAAATGTAATTGTTTACTATGAGTTTTAACCTATATACAACAAATGTGCGAAAAAGAAAAAAAGGGACGAATTTCTGAAGCCGGCCGAACTACTGGAAGCCGAACAAAACTTAAATCAAATGGAGCAGGCAAGACATTTTCAAGACATTTTGGAGAAGAAATTAAAAGATTTAAAGGCAGAGCAAATAGCAAGTTGCTACGTTTTAAATCAGTTCAAATAGCTTAATAAGTGTAGGAGGAAGATTGAAAACACTTTGTTGCAAGTTGTTTAAGAAATATACCTGATTACCGGTTAAAAAACTTGTTAATAAAATTCGAACATAAAAGACTTTTACATAGTGAACTAAAAAAACGGCGGCTATTAGAGGCCAATATCAAGAAGAATCGTTATCAGGAAGTCCTAAAAGGATGCATAAAATGTTGTGAAACAACAACTATTAGATTAAAAACGCACGTGATGGGTGATCTACCGCAGCAAGCAAGAATTTAACTATCAAGGTCTTTTACAGTAATCGGAGTCGATTATTGAGGGCTATTTACAATAATAACTAGAAATTGGCATTTGAAATGTCACACAAAGGCGTATGTGGATGTAATTGTTTGCTTGTCTATACGAAAGCGGTTTACATGGAAGTTGCCATACATAGCAACAGTGGTACAAATTTTGTTGGAGCCAAAAACGAAATACAAAAAATATACCAATTAATAATGGATTCAGAAAAGCCACTTTATATCTCTACGAGCTTTTAATTTTGGCAGTCTTTGGTAATCTGCAATCAAGTCTGCCAAAATTCACATGCGGGTAATAGGAGACACGAAATTAACTTTTGAAGAATTAACTGCATTCATAAGCCAAATAGAAGCTGTTCTTAATTCTTGGCCATTGGTCCACTACCAAACGCGATCCAAATGACCTTGCATACCTAACACCTGGGCATTTTTAATCGATAACGCACTCACCGCATTATTTCAACTAAGCTTTTTGATGTTTTTTATAGATATTACGTTGGCAACATTTTTGGAAAAGGTGGTCATCTGAATATCTGCATACTGTCTAACAACGACTACTGTCAAAATTCAGACAATTTTTATCCCTAAAGATTGGCCAAATGGTAATTATAAAGGAATATAACGTACTTCTACTTCACTGGAAGTTAGGCTGCATTGAGGAAGTATTTCCTGACAAAAACGACGTTTTCAAAACGGCAACTATACGAACGGCACTGACTTTGTCAAACAAAATTTGTCAAATGCTCAACTAACAAGTTTTGAAAGAAGACCTTTCAAGGGGACAGCATTATTACATATCATTATGTCTATGCTTTAATGATATGTTTATTGCACGATATTAGGTGGGCTACAAGGTTAACCAATTTTCTAAGAATAATTTGAAAAACACCTGGTCTATCAGTAAAATTTGGGAAAAACTTGTCAGCAACAGTCTTTTTGTTAATTCTAATACCGACACGTTTAAATGATATTCTAAATATCACAATTGTACACAATTTTCTGTATACAAATACTTTGATTTTTATAATAAAAGTCAAGTGATTTGCAACCATTTGATTAAGCGATTCAATATTTCCGCTGCTAAACCGTTAGCCAACGCTCTCGCACGAAACACTGGTCGTAAATATATTTGAAAATAAGTCGGCGGCCTAGCAGGGGACATTCTTAGGGATTACATATTAATTTATTTAAACATAAATTGAAAATTTCATGTCCGAAATAAAATCATTAATTACACTCAACATAGCGGGACGCTGCATGTTGTCGACACAGCAACCTTCGCGTAAATTTTGATTACAAAATTTGTTGATAGTTATAAAAACCTTATGAAGAAGATTTGTATTATGATCTAGTTTTAAAAATTTTGTTCTGGGTTTGGACAAATTTAAAATTGATGAGTAATTTTTGGGCATTTTTCAGACCATATAATCGGGGCTATTCTCTATGCATATTGTTAGAATGTAAGCAAGGTATATTGCTAGCTAACAATATGAACTGTAATTTTAACAAATCTTGTTAGCTAACAGTATGAAATGTCATGTTAACAAAACTTGTTTGTTGACAATATGAACGGTCATCACATCAGGAATTGTGACAAATCTCTAGATAAAATAATAATAATATATATATATATAAAAATTTATTTTGTTAAAATTACACTTCATATTGTTAGTAATCAGGATTTGTTAAAATGACAGGACATTTTGTTAGCAAGCAAGATTGCTAAAATGACAGTTTATATTGTTAGCTAGCAATAGATATCTTGCTTATAGTCTAGCAATGCACTTGGAGAATAGCTCCGAATATTTATTTCATTTACTTATTTTTATAGTTAAAACAGCGAATGCGATGCTTTTATTTACTTTACAGGCAACATATATAATATATTTGACGATTGAAGTGAAATCTTGCTTTGGTTTTTTAATATGAATTTCCCACAATCATAGCAACATGGACGGTTAAAGCGATGCATACAAACGAATGTATCTATATAAACAATCAGAGCTTGTAGACTTGATTTTAATCCTTATTTGTTTATAACAAACTACGTATATCACTCTTGTCGCCGCGTGTCTGCGTCCGCTGTTGACGCGTATAATATGATTATCGATTGATACACTTTTTAGCTAATACATCACAATACTGCTGCAGAGAAAGTAGTTTAATCATTAGTCATATAGAACTAAAGGGTGTCCCAAAATGAACGCAAGATTTGAATTAAATACTTTAACTTCAAATAACTACATAAAAAGAAATCTAATGGTGTTAAATCACACGATTCCAATTCTGATCACCGAAACGAGAGAGTACACGGCCAGGAAATGTCTCATGTAGTAATTGAATTATTTCGGGCTGTATGGCATGTGGCTTCATTTTTACTAACCCTAAACTCTCAGCTGTCAAATTGTTTTTTTTTCAAGTTTGCGAACAATTTACTGTTACGTTACACCTTTTATAAAATATACTTATAAACAAACTGGAAAAGAAACTATACATTTGGGGCTATTCTCTAAGTAAGGAAGATATACACATATTGCTAGCTAATAATATGAACTGTTATTTAAACAAATCTTGCTTGCTAACAATATAAACAGTTATCACATAAGAAGGCGTGGCAAATTTAACAGCATAACTTTGGAGAGTGCAATTAGTTCAATTTGGTACGTGTTTTTAGTACTTTCAGTTTTACGTGTTTACATGATCATTCAAGCAGACATATGTTTTACTCGATAAATAAAACATTATGTCGCGCTTCTCGGGACCTTCTCTCCATGATATCTAATTTATTATCACATTAAAATAATTTAATCATTTTACCACTCACTGTACTAGTGAAATATCAGTTGATTTTTGAATGTCAAAATGCCATCTCTACTCCTTTTAGGTCAATGGTGAACAGTAGAGATTTAACATAGTTGTCTAATTTTAACTATCTAATATTTTTTCTAATAATATTGGTGCTTAATTTTATTCTTAGCCCAAATTTAAAATAAATGAAACATTCAAAATAAGGAAGTTAATAAAACTGCAATAGTCAAGGCAACGTTCCAAATATGCTTTATAAACTTTATTGATAAAACAACAAGGTGATAACAATTAAGCCTTCAAATCGGACACATAAACATATTAGATTTACATACTTACAAACATACATACATACGATATCTCTAAGCATATTCATAAAATTTAGGTCAATGTCGGATGCGATTTTACTTAAAACATTATTTATCCAACGCATTTACAACTTGCGCTGACATTGTAAAAATCCGGTGCTTTCTGGCTTGTGATCTTTTTTTAGTTGAATTTAACCCCACCGTATATGATATCTAAAAATATTGTTGTTAATAATACATAAAACATGTTTCAAACGAAAAAAACTTAATTTATTATTATTTCCGGTGACAAAAGGATGTAATTACTGTTTATTTCGAAAGTCCATAAGCTGTAATTATTATGTTTTATTTACCAACAAGTGTTAATGTAGTAGACAATAATATTGTATAACAAAACAATACTTAATTACTATTCTCTGATGGGTTTGGGCAATTGTTTAAAAATATACATTTATAAATTTATTTTATTATTATGAATCACTACAATGGACATAATATAATTAGATGCAAGTGGAACATAATCTTAGTGATCGATCATATTCTGGATACAAAGATATGTATTTATTTATGTAATATTTCTCTCAACAGTCTATGCAAATTACTTTAAGATAAACGAATTAAAATGTAAACGAAGTTTTGATAAATAAAGTTAGAAATAATATTAAATAATAAATAATTATCATCTCTGTTTACAAATTATATTTAAAACTATTATTGCAATGTTATGTACCGAAATTAAGAAGTAATTTGTGATTAACTGGCATTAGAACTGTTTTGGCTGATCCTAAAAATATTATAAAATTTCCATATGTAAATTATAAAAGTCATCCCAAAGTCGAAATAAGCAAACCTAAATATATGATTCAGTTTTATTGGAAATAACATTAATATTTTGTAAACAAAGTAGAGTTTGCATTCTAAGTGAAATTAATGAATGTTGTCTATGCGATGCATTTTCACGATGTGCAAAGCATATAAATACGGATGTTGCAATCAATCACAACTTCAGCATGAAGCATTAAAGGAGAGTATATGTTTGGAATTTCATGTAATATACGTGTGGAAATTATTAGGTTTATTAATATTTATTTTATATGTGTTTACAGAATCATAATATTTAATTTTATACAAATCGATCTCTTAATGAGTGGACAAATTAATAGACTTTAATTATGTAGATATATTAACTAACGGTTGATCATAGTGTTAAAGATATTATACATTTTTTTTTTCAACTAGAGTTGCATTGATAAAGGTATTGAATATGTTTGGTTTTTGTCGTTGTTGAATTCATGTTAGAACTTTATTTTCTGAAAATTGTTTTTATGGGTCTACTCGAAATAATTTTTCTTACGCTTGAACAATCTAGAACACTTATTTTTTTTTAAGAAATTATTTTTTATTTTATTTAAGGTCATGTACTGAAGAAGCTAGTTATTTAAAGGTTTACACTATGTTACACCCTTCTTTAAACTTTGAATTAATTTTTATAATGGTTTTTTCAATTGTCGTTTTCGGACTAAAATTTTTGATTTTATGTTGTTTTCTTGCAAGTTTTGTTTTTGATTTTCATTAACACTTAAAATGATATTATGTACATTACGGGGTTGCGATTCTGATTGCTGTGGTTTTTGTTATCTGTGACTTTTTTCATCGAAATAACGTAATTTTAATGAAATGAGACAAAAATTTTACCAAAAAATAAATATGAAAAACTTAAAATTAAAAGACTCATAAGTCATTGCAAATGTAAACTTTAAAAGTTTATGTACATTGTAGGATGCTTTGGGATGAAATTGATATTAAACTAAGCAACTGAGATGATTTTATTGGCATGAGCTTGGGATTGCTTTTGTATGGTCTTAGTAGGTGCTCAAGAATGCCATAGTTTTGTGAAATTTTATTATTAATAATAATACGTTTATTTCTTGCCTTTCGGCCTTGAAAATTACATTTACAAATACATTTACAACTTCCCAAAATAATAAAACTTAATCCTTATAAAATTAACACAATTAAGAATATTTTCTTCTCTGTTCGTCTATTTCTTTTCTTCGTTTTTTAACTGCCCTCATCCATTCTACCCCTCTTCCGTCCCCTTTCAATATCTCATTTTTTTCCATCTGTTCTTCTCTCATTTCGTTACACTCTTTCAACATATGTTCTATAGTTTCCTTAGTCTCTCCGCACATTCTGCACATTTTCAAATCCTCTTCCATCCAAAATCTTGTCACTTGCTCTTCATTACCACATCTGAATCTTGCAATCATCTTTTTGTCATCTTTACTATATCTTTCGCTCACTAAGTACATTGGCAATTCATTTTCTATAATATGTTCATAGTTTGCGTTGTACCTAGATTCTTTCACTCGCATTCTCCTTTCTTGCTTTTGTATATCTCTATCTCTTTCCATAATTTCGTACCATGTCTCTCTCCCAGATTCTCTCATTCTTTCAATTTCTTGGCTCGCATATCCATTTCTATTGTAATAATTTTCCCTAATCTCCCCTAGCTTTTCATTTCTTGCTCTCATTTTCTCTTTCATGCATTCTTGTAATATTTTGCATTCGTGCCTCTGTCTCATTCTTTCTTCATACTTCATTGCTCTTTTTCCTGCTTCTACTCTTAACTTATCTTTTTTGACTTCCTCCAGCACAATATATGCTGGAGTTTCTCTATTTAAACCTAGCACCCATCTCCAATATTTTACATGTATTGCTTCTAATTTTTCTTGTTCCTTCCATCCCCATATTTCTGACCCATACAATATCATACTCTTAACTAAACTATCAAACATAAGCCCTTTTATTCTCATACATTCAAATTTTCTTTCACTTATTCCCCAAACTTGTCCCACTACTTTATTTGCTTTTCGAGCAATCTCTTTAATGTGCTCGCTCTCGGTGTTACTCGTACAAAAAACATATCCCAAATATTTAAAAGATTTTACTTCCGTAATACCTTGCCCATTCCATTTCCAGTCCTCTACTTTTTTTCTCCCACCCCCTTTTTTAAACACCATAATTTTTGTTTTTTCTACGTTAACTTCTAAGCTTTTTTTTCTAAAATATTTTTCTAAACTTTTCATCATCTCTTTCATTTCCTTCGCTTCTTTTGCTAGTATTACCATGTCGTCTGCGTATGCTAGCGACCACACTTTTTCTCTACCAACTATTACCCCTCCTGCTTGAGCCAACCTCAATTTTTTTTCTACATCTGCTATGTAGATTGCAAATAAAGTAGGACTCAATGGGCAGCCCTGTCTTACTCCTTTTGTTGTCCAAAATCTTTCACTCATTTTTCCGTTAACACATACCCTACTTGCTGTCTCCTCATACACGTCTTCTATTCTTCTTACCAGGTGCTCGCTAATTCCTTTCTCTCTCATACACTTCCACAGTTTCTCTCTATCCACACTATCAAATGCCGCCTTTAGATCTAGAAATAACGCATATACTTTCCCCCCTTTCTCTGCTATTTCTTTTTCCACAATATGATGTAAAATATATACGTTATCCATGGTACCTCTTCCCTTCCTGAAGCCGGCTTGCCCATCTGGAATTATCTCATTCATACTTAGTTCCTCATTCAACTTTTCTTCTAATATCATGGCGTAGATCTTGTATGCCGTACCCAGTAGTGTTATTCCTCTGTAGTTATTTACTTGCTTTTTGGATCCACTTTTGTGTATAGGGCATACAAGACCTTCTCTCCATTGACTCGGAAACCCTTCTCCCTTCCATACTCTGTTTATTAACTCACTCAATCTCTCAGTCAGTTCTTCCGTACCATACAACCACGCTTCATTCTGTATCCCATCCATACCTGGCGCTTTCTTTTTTTTTAGTTTTTTTATCTTCTCCCATATTGCCTCCTTTGAAATTTCTTCCGCTTGGTGGATTGGCTTTTGTCTTTCTAGTTTTTTTTCTTTTTTCTTCTCTCCTCCAAACAAACTTGAAAAATGTTCTTTCCACGCTTCCATTGGTATTTCCTCAATATCTCCCTGTTTTCTTCTTATTTCTTTGTTTATGTATTTCCATGCTTCTGCTTCTGTCTTTATTTTTTTAATTTCTATTTCTTCTTTTTTTATAAATTCACTTTTAGCTTTTTTACATTGATTTTTGTAAGCCTTCTGTTTTTTCATATATTCTTCTTTTGTGCTTTTGTTGTTTCTCCAGTGCCTTAACATCTTTCTGGCTTCTTGTTTTTTCTTAGTACATTCGCTGTTCCACCATTTGCTCTTTTTCATTTTTTCTTCTTTTCTTCTATATGGTTTTTTTACTACCGCATCTCCAATTGTTTCCTCTAATTCCTTCATTATCTCTTCGACATTTCTTCCGTTTTCTCTAATTTTTCTCAGATTTTTTTTGTACTTTATCACACTTTCTTCCGTCCATGTTATCTTTTCTTCACTTTTTTCTTCATTTTCCTGTCTTCTTACAGTTTCCCCAGTTAAGTTGAGTTCTAATGGCTGGTGGTCTGATTCAACTCTTATTCCTACTTTAAGATTATCTATCTCTTCCCACGCCTCCTCATTTACAACTACGTAGTCTATTACTGATTGCCCGTTTGTCCCTATATAAGTAAATTCTCCCTCTTCATCTCCTGTGATGTTTCCATTTAAAATGTCCCAACCTCTCTCTTCTATCATTTCTATCATTTCTTTTCCTTCTCTATTTTCTGTGGTATCTTTTGATTCTCTGTTTCTTGTGTCCTCGTGTTTGATTTTTTCTCCCTTCTTTCCAATTCTTGCGTTGAAGTCCCCTCCTATAATCAATTTTCTTTCTTCAGTTTCTGGTATTAGCGTATCTAACTTTTGTCTTGTGTTTTTCATGCCTCTACTATATACTGTTATTGCTTTATATTTTTCTCCGCCCCTCAAAAAGTTTCGTTCTTGTATTCCCTCCATTTCAATAACATCATCCTCTTCTTGACTCATTTCTTTTTTTATGCCGGTAATTATGCCTCCTTTAGCTCTTCCTTTTTTTTTCTCTTTTATAGCTGGTTGGCATTTCCAGATGTATTCGGCTGGCATGTTGAGCTTCAACTTTTCCCATTTCTTGTCATCTATCCACGTCTCTACCATTCCAATTATGTCAAAAGTTTTTATGTACTCCCAGAACTCGTGATCTTTGTTGTCTATCCCAGCTACGTTCCAAAACAAAATTCGGCTTGTTTGTTTTTTTGCACTGTCTTTATTTTTTACTGTTTTTTGTTTTTTTCTGTTTTCTGTATCTAAGTCATGTCCTTGGTCCTTGCATGCGTTGTCTACTTTTTTTGTGTTGATGCTACAAATTACTTTTTTGATTTGCGTTCGCTCTCTTTTGAAACTCCTTGATCTTGATCACTCCAATTGTATATCTCTCCATCTATTTCCAATTTTCTGTACCGTACCCATACTCTTTTGCCCTGTGATTTTTCGTCCCTTGCTATATCTCTTAATTCTTTCTGAACTCGTCTTTCTTCCAAGGTCAAGTCATTTTCAATGTATATGTTTGTGCCTCTCAGTTTGTTTTTGTTCTTCATAATATATTGTTTTTGTACCCATGATTTTGTTTCTGCTATTATTGTTTGTTTTTCTTCATTTTTCACAGAATAGGCAGAAATTATTTCCGTCTCTATTTTTAAGTTTTTTTCTATCATTTTTTCTATGGTTTCTTTTTCTTTTCCTGCCTGTACCTCTACTCCTCTTACTACAAACTTGTTTCTTCTCTCTTCTCTTTCTTTTCGTTCCAGCGTGTCTTCAATTGCTTTTATTTTACTCTTTAGTTCTTTTTTCTCTACTTCCCACTTTTCTTCTCTTTTTATCATTTCTTCCTTCATATTTCTCATTTCCATTTTTATTTCTTCTGTGTTTTTTTTCATTTCCACTATCATCTGTTGCATCATTTCTTTTATTTCCTCCATTTCCTTATCTTCTCCGGAACAATGTTTTTCTTGCTCGTTAGTGCTTACTTTTCTTATCACTTCTATTTTTCTTTGTTCCGGTGACCTGAGAACTTTTTTGCTTCTTTGAAATATTTCCGGTTTTTCAGCACTATCTCTATTTCTTTTTCCTTCTCTGTCCATTTAATTTAGTTGAATTAAATTAACTAATTATATTAAATAATTAAATCAGCTAATTAAATTAATTTATAGTTTTTAAATTTAAAAACACACAAAAAACAAAAAAAAAAAAGTTTAATTGTTCTCGGGGCTCGAACCTATAACGCGACTTGCCGGTTGTTGAGTTCACGCGCACTGCCCGCTACACCACGGAGTACTGTCTAATTATTAGCTCTTACGTTCGTCTCTTTTTCACAATTGTTTTAGTTATTATTATTGTCCTCGTGTTTGTTGTGTTAGGTTAATGTTTCTGCCTGCACTTAAATATTAAGTTTGTTGTGGACACAACACTTTCCGCGGCTAAACTGCACTTTCCGCACACACACACCACACTGTTCCCACCTTTTTCAACTAAAAATAGTTTATTATTATGACTGTTTTTCACACGTAAATTCAGCATAAATTACTCGATGTTTCTATCTCTCTCTACAAGTACCCATCATTTTATTATTCAGTTGGATAGTCAATTGGAAATTTTGTAGGTGGTGAATATTGATCTTTTTAATCTTGAGGATAAGCATGATTGGTACCGTATATGGTAAAGTTGTGACTTATAATGGAAATGAGTTATAAGTACTGTAACAGCTGCTACCATGTTTGGTTTGCTTTGTATTATGGTGCTTGAGATGGTCTGGTTGACTTGGCGAATTTGGAATACTACGTGTTTATTGTTTTAGAAGTGATCTACTTTTTTGATGGACTGCCTGGCACTAGAAAAAACATGAGGGTGGTTGTGACGTGACGTCGATATAACAACAGGCTGCAGTTGGAAATGGAAATACTTGCGTTGATACTGCCCAGTGTCAATAGGGGTTGAAGTTAAGATAGTAGTTAAACAGAACAACAATTTTCTGTAAATACTAGCACAAAACTATTACAGACGATAGTAGTTACAATTATGCTTAAAACGATATCAGTTTTGTATTAACCGTCATGCAGTCGTTTTATTTTGCTAATTATATTGGTTTCTTATATGTTTGAATTTTTTTTAAGCAGGATAACTAAAACTGTTAGCGTATGCTAATAACGTTACCATAAAATTATTAATTAACTAAACATGTTTTAATTAATTATCTTATTTCTAAAGAAAATTAAAATCAAATACTATTTAAGTTGTTATCGTCATTGTGATTGTAGAGCAAGGTTACCCATATACATGTGTTTATCATATGATTGATAGGTTTAGTTTTTATGTCTATTAGAATCGACATTAAAGTAAACTTGTGTTTTTAATATTAAAATATTATCATCTTTGCTGTGACTGACAAATAAGTCAACTGATTCCAACACTTGTTACAAATTTATCTCCTCAGTTGGTATATTTGGTTTAAAATTATTTGTTATTATGCTCTTTTTAAATGCAGGTTTAGAATTTTGGATTCAGGTGATACATACGTTTAAATGGGACCTTTCAGACTTATTTGGGAGACGCGAGGCCTTCAAATATCAATTATTTATACTGTGTGTTTTTGGTTTTGTGGTTTTGTTTTTGAAGAGTGATAAACATTTAAAAGAAGGGTATTAACGCTAAAACTTAATAAAAGTTGGGTATGGTATGCTCATAGATATAGTGTCTTTACGACATGGGTTTAAATTATCACTACTGGAACTCGAGGTAGTATTCAAGAGTGAAAATATTGTACATTTATATAATATTTTCAACCTTGAATACCGAGGTGTTATAAACTATTTAGGGTATATAATACATAATTGCTTCTCCAAGGCGATTAATGAAGTTATTCGCTGAGATAATTTAAGCTCATGTTGTAAGGACGTTATATCTATACAGGAATGTTCTGAATAAATTCTAATAAAGAAAAGCAAAAACTATAGCTTATTGCAATGATGAATACATTGACATATTATTGATTTATGGAAAAGTATGCCAGAATTCTGTGCTGCAAGATGATTGTACGTTGAGAGGTTTTTTAATGCCTCTTCCAATTCATCGCCATGTACTTCGTTTACGAAAAACTGGTGTACTGCAAATAATTTATGGGCGTTGTGGTGGACCTGGCCGACACCAATTTTGGATGCAGAAAATGAAATAAAACTTCTAACTAATCTTGTTGAAAAATTTTCTTCTAGTATACTCGAAAAATATCTTGCAAAGTAGGTGTTTTAAATTGGGTTTTCTGGCATACACTGCGCAACATTGTACTTTAATCTTTACAACCTGTAGATCATTTTCTACGTTTACAATGTTGCCAATGGTTTCTACAAAAACAAGCTGAAATTCCAAAATTTACTTCTATTGGCGACTGATAAAACAACATTTACACGTAACTGCATATATAACTGTCATAATACCTATATCTGAGCGGTTGAAAATCCGCATGCCGTTTGTGGTAATTATTTCCAGCACAAGTTTTGATAAACTTATAATACTTGCCACGTTATTAGAAGTTTCAGAATACGAAACTGATTAAACTTAAACTGGAGCTAAATTGTTTTTATCACCTCGATTGCTACCTTAGGGATATTACACCGGCGGGAAGCTGTAAGCCGTTTATTTCGGTCATTTTTTTTTAGGTAGTGTTTACTTTTAGGGCAGCATTTTGAACACCCCCGCTCTAGTTGACGCGACCTCTGTTATTTTGCTGGTGGTCCTCAAACGGAGGTGCGACGGCGCATAGCTGCTTTGGGCAATCTTTGTTGTAGTGTTGATAGGATGTTGCCTTGCCATATAGGCTCTATCAATGACTGCAATTGCAGAGCTGTGCTTGTGATAGGCACTGTAGTCTTGTTGTTGTTTGTTTATACTTGTCTTGTTTTATTTGCTCGGGGTTAACAAATAAGTTGCTTTATATGACGGTGTCGATTGCGGCTACGGTTGTCACTATTGATTTTGTTGCGGAAAACATGGGTCTTACAAAATCTGAAGGGTTTTACGAAACCGGTATTACGCTACTGAGTTGTATGTGACGATCGTTACTTTTTAGTATGACGAGCTGAGGTTTTGCTTGCTATTTTTTCAATGGCAATATTTGAACGGCCAGAAAACATTAGTTTTTTTGTTTTTAAACCATTTACCATTGTGTTTGTTATTGTTTAAGATATCTTGTCTGCTGTTTAGGACAGACAACATAAAATAATTGGTTATTATGAAATAAAAGGTATAATAATTATTTATTTATTATTTAAATTATTAGGTTGGTGTAAGGATTGATGCAATTTCTATTTATCTATCTATACCAATGTTGTATTTGAAAATAAAACGTGCCAGGGTGGGTGTCGGTAAACGTCGTATGAAAGGTTGTCGGGTGAGTAGTTATTGGGGAAGTCGTGACTCTGGTAAGAAGTCAGAGTTAATATTGGATTTGTGTATAAACTTAATCAATTTGGAGTTATATTGGTCCGATGTTACAATAACTTTAGGTTGATTTAAAAAAAGAGTTCCTTTAATTTACTTTTTGATATATTGCGACGTAGCACAAAATCTCAACCATATATAATTTTGCTTTATAGGTTGTTTTAAAATATTATGAATAACCAATAAGATCACTCAGTGCTACTATTTTTACTGGATAGGTTATAAGCTACATTAGTACCTGTGTTGTCTAGTAATGCTGCTGTTTTCTCCTGAAATGGTGTTTTGTTTGCCAATTTTTTAGATTGTTTGTTAGGTTTTTTTTTTAAATTTTAGTTCTGTCGTTACTTAATAATATAATATTTATTTAGCAGTATTGCTACATATACGGAAGACACAGATATTACGCAATATACATGAGATACGCTTAAAATATAAAAATAAAAATAGAATCAAAATTATACAAAACAGAGTCATAAAAATAATAAAAAATAATAAAAAATGCATATTGCACAATAACAATTTAAAATGAATTTAAAGTTATTTTTTGGGGTACGAAAGGTACGAAAGTTACAATAATTTGAATTGTTTTACAGTTTTAGTAGATTTTATTTTATTTGGAAGATCATTAAATTTTTTTACCTTATCAAATAAAATTGAAATATGTGTAGATTTTTTCTAACACGCCGAGTTCTAAAATGGCTATTACTTCTGGAAAAATAAGAATGATATTCATTATTGGTTTGCAGGTGAAAATAACTTGGCATTTTATTTATTTTAATTTTAAATATAAACATTAATGTATAAAAATTAAAAAAAAATGTACAAAACTTGTCTAGTTATAGGCTTCTGGTTTTTATAGTTGATGTACTACCTGAAACTTTGGAAATGCAAGTCAAAGTTTGATCCAGTTTGATATTTATGGCATCTGAAGTACAAGTCTATTCTATTGGTAAGCACTCTTTACGTGTTTGGACAACCCCAACTCTATATAAGATGAAAAGTACTCTTCTAACATGACGGTTAAGTTCTTAGGTACTAGAAAATTATTTGTTGTTTGAGATTTGACTTTTGTGACAATCTCATCCAAAGGAAGGGTTTGGTTTACGGAATTTTAAAAACTTTTTTGGGATTGTCATGCAACTCATGTGTTTAAAGCGAGAAAATCATGTTTTAGTTTTCCTATTATAGAGACACTAACGATTTGTATGGTACCATAAAATACTCGATACTTGTCAGCAGAGTATAATGCTCGGTCCATGTAGCGATTGTATTAAGATTTTTATATATATACAGGGTTAGTCAAAATTACCTAAATAATTCTCCAGTTTTGTAAAAATAATTTAGAATTAATCTTAGAATAAAAAAATAAATAATATTTAGGGTGATTTATTAAAAAAAAAGTTTACAAAATTTTCACAATAAAATGAACACCCTGTATATTAAAAACATGTTTAAACATTAGTTTGTTTAATAAAAAACTTTTGTTTGAAACTTTTTTTACGGTTGGAGAATTATGTAGGTGTTCCTGTAATTTTGACTAACTTTGTATAACAAAAATGATGATGGTTCCAGAATAGAACAGAATATTTCATGGGACACACAGTCGAAGACCTTTACAGAAAATATTATCTTAAGGGGGGAGAATAGTTGCGCTATTATAAGGGTTTACAGCATCCAACTCAGCAAGAAAACACCTGAATGTAATTGAATAAAATTTTTACACGTTGTAGAAGAAAGTCCAATCTGTGTCCTCAAATTTCTAGAAATTTGATGCAATAAGTCGTTTCTTTGCAATTAATTTTTGAAAAGTAGCGTTTTTAATTAGTTTTTTAATAATTTTTTACTCGTTAAATATAACTTCAAATCTTTAACCAAAAACATGAAGACATAGAATATTGTATGTAGTTCAACATATAAAAAGAGTGATGACTAAAATCTTATCGTTTGGATATTGAGTTGATACGCGTTTTGTCCTATAAGAACCAATTTTAATTTAAAAACGGCGCTGTACGTAGCAATATTTGTCTAGAGAGAAAGGTTCACCGATATTCTCGTAGATGTGATAGGATTTAATATTTTTCCATAACAATACTACTAGTGGCAATACAACAGGACGTGGCGACTAAACCCGGCAATTCTCTAGCGTTAACGATTTTTCTTATTGAGATCGTTGGCAAAGCAATTTCCCGTAATATGTTTATGACCTTGTTATGTTAAATTGTTTCACAAATTGCAATTCTTTTATATAATGTACATAAATCTTTATTTGCCATAAAATTGCACAGTTACAACAAACAATTACTATAAACATTATATTTTGTTCAATTTTTCATTCATTGGTAATCTGTATTTGCTAAATTTATTATTATTATACATTCAATTAAACGAAAAAAATTACATTATATCTTATGTATAATGTTATGAATGATACTGATATTATTTATTTTTATCTTTTTAAAGTTACATTATGCACTTTTATGTAATAATTTAATTGCTTAATTATATGGATAACACATTGACATTTAGGTTAATTAAATAGATTGTCTCTCAAAGGATGTGACATTTCACATCTGTTTATCGTTTTAATTAATATTTTAAATTTAGTAATTGTTTATTAGTAAAATAATATTTTTCACAAGGTTATATAAATTATAAATCTTAATTTTACCATTATTGCGTATATTCTATATTTTTGTAAATATTGTGGGCAATAATATGATAAGTATACAAGATAAGTGTTACGTCATACTTTTAACACTTTTAATAAAAAAAGGTTCAAGTTGAGAGCTTACGCTCTTGACAACATGTGATTATAACTATAGTAATTATAGACCCCAATTCTCAAACAGATAACTCATCTTTGAGAATTGATTGGGTCATGGTATGTATGTAGTTTTGCATGTACGTGTCTTTTATAATAGGTTATATTATTTAGATACAGTTATTTACAAATAATTAAATGAATATTATAATTGACTATTAACATGAATTATAGAAAATGTATTTTATGGAATATTACCAATATTCTTCATCTTAACGTGCCGTCTCCTAGCAGAGGTTGGATATTATAATAGCAATTTTTTTTAAGTATTTCTGGATATTTCTTTTATTTTGATGATGTTTTTGTCGATGTGTTTTAATTTTAAAATATGTATAAGTTTTTTGTGTCGAACTTTGTTGAATGCTTTATGAAAATTAATAAAGCATGCATACATATTGTAGTTTTTAGCACTTATTGTTGAGATTAGCTAATCTTTTGGTATTTTATCTATTTTGTAATAGTTTTCTAGAATCTTCGTTAAGAGTACAATGGGAACTTTATATAGACCAGTAGGTTTCCTACTGTTTGTTTTAGGGCATGTTTAATTTTACTATAAAATATTTCTAGGTTGTTGTAATTTTGATCATCTTGTGGTAAGTTGAGTCTTTTATCTGCAAATGTTTATCTTAAGAGTTATGCATTTTTCTTGTTCTTGTCATCTCTTTTATTTTTTTTTTATGGACGATAAACTTATCATATCTTTTTTCATATATTTTTATTTCCTTGCACCTTTCTTCTAACTATTTTTCTGTAGCATATTTTATTTTGTTTGGTTTTATATAGTTGGTTTTTTTATTTTGTTTAGTTTACGTATGTTTTAACTCCTTTCTTGCTTCTTTAAGATGTAGTTCTACTTTGGAGTAACTATAGACGATTGTCAATGACAAGGCTTTTTAATTGACATCATGTTTGCAGCATGACTGTTTTATTAGCTATTTTTTACGCTTGAGTGACACTTGATTATATTTATTTTTAAGGTAACTTAAGAATAAATTTAGACGAATATCAATAACATAACATTTAGACATTTTTTACTTTCAAGAGGCATTTGTCTAAATAGACTTTTAAATGGAGACGTTAATGTTTAGGGGTTTTGTACTTTTTGCAGTTTTTGGAGTTAGGTAACGTACTTTAAACTATTAACTTTTACACAACTAATTACACAATCTAAAATGCATTAACATACTCAGCATCTTGCCTTTGTCAACAAACATCTTTTGCTTCTTTCCAAACACCCATTTTGATGTTATCTTTCTTGTGTGATTTTGATAAACTGGATCTAACTGACAGATTTGCTTAGTAGTAATTCTTTTATTATGACGTTAATGTAGTTTTATTTTGAATTTATTTGAAACCATTGCCATCTAAACTATCATTTACTCGTAGTACAAGGCTGGCTAGGAACACTGACTGTTTAGAGATCTACACATGGAATTAAGGTTTTTTGTGTTACTGTGATATATAAAAAATTTCCTAAATCACATTTTGAAATTAAAAAAAAAAACACATGTCTCAAATTATTAGTTAGTCTTTAAAGAAATTTTTATTGTACATTAATTCTAAAGTAATGCAGCTGCGTTGTAGTTTTCTTTCAAAAAATAAAAGTTAATACAGGGTGTTTTATTAAAAAAAAAAAAACTGATATATCATATCACATCAAATAAGGCATGCAATGAAATAAATTTAAAATGCAGTCAGAATTTGGATGTTCCCAAACATTTACCCACTCTGTTATAGAGATTTAACAATTACAGTCTTTGTTTTTTTTTATTTGAGTTACCGATTGTGGTTTAGGATTTGATTTATGTATTAAAAGCATTACTCACTGAGTTGAGTTAGGAATATACTAGTATTATCTTAATTATTAGCACTAACACTTAAACTGCCATTATATAAGTGGCGGTACGTGTCTTAATAGCACCTATGAAAAATAATTAAATTATAAGCCACGGCTTAACTAACCTAGTACAACAAATTAACTAACAATGAATCATTTTATGAAAACATGACCATAGTAAGTAGCCGTTTAAAAATGATACACTTTAGGTTTACTATACGACCAGTAAAATAAATCTTCTATTTCAAATTCAGTGGGTTGCTTCTTACATCATAAAAACTCTACATGCTAATATTAGTTGATTGAGGGAGGGTAATATTATGTTGTCGGTACTCTAGAAGCATTATTAGATTTAGATTATTTTTGGAACTTTATTGGAACGTTATTTTGGTTTTATTATATTTGTTAAAATCCAACCAGCGTATCATATCCCGTTGCGCTCCTGAGGTATAAATAAGCATAATACACTGCAAATATATGAAATATGCCAAAGAATTATTTATTTAGTTATTAGTATTATAAATATATATTAAATAGTACATATAAATGAAACTAAAACAAAACAAAGTGTAGCTTTTAATAATATATTATTTTTACATTCAGTATTAAATTATAACAGCATTAAAAATTATATAAATCATAAATTATGGATGCGGTTACCTAGACACAACAAAGCCAACTATCATTAAAAAAAAATACTAGTATGTTAATGAAATTCATGAACCTTGGACTCGCGTCATATAATTTCTAAATAGTAAACAATCGCTTATTTACCACGCGAAAAACTTGTTATTTGGAGTGGATAATAAGCGGAAAATAGTGTAGGAAATTCTTGGCCGATTGATAATTGAACGTCTGACGAAATTAAGCTATTAGTTGAAAGGGCTCGTCACATCCGAGTCTGATTCTAAATTTAGGTCACGTGCTTGGCAACTTGATCATTACATCACTGCCACAATGATGCTTTTGTTTGTAGTTTAGTTTACATAGATAGAAAATGCTAATAAATTATAGTAAAAATGTGTTATAAAATAACATGTATTTTATTTAATTCTAAGATGTTACGATTCATTTATAAATAAGTTTATAAAAATACTATACTAAAGTTTATTTAAATTAATTAATGAAATGATTTATTTACTATGTTATCTAAATTAATTAAGTAATATAAATTATAGTTTAGAGGTTAGAATTAATTAATTTCAAGTTTGTTTGGTCAATGTAACATATATATCTTAATGTTTAATATTAACAAAATGTTTATTATAAATATCCATGGTCAAATGTTTATTATTAAAGTAAGCTATAAATTATAAATAAAATTTGAAGGGTTTTTGTTGTAAAGTTGTATCTGTTCTAACGTATGTGAAGAAGTGTTTACATTAAATTGAACATATTCCTGTACATATTAAACTTTAATTATGTGTGATAGGAGAGTTCTTTTATATATAGAAAACTATTACCCTTTACACACCTATTCCGAAATAACTTTTTTTTAATTCTTCATTTGACAAAAAATCGACTGTGATGCCTTTTCGCATTTGGCGAACCGGGGCAATTACTCTTTCTGCTAAGAATTGTGTCTTCTTGATGTGTGGTGGAGAACTCTGCATACTCTAGTTTTTTTTATACTTCATCTACAAATTTGTATTGTTTTCAATCTCAGAGAAGCTTGGGAATTCACTATCCATACAGTTTGCTTATACAAATCTTAAAATTAGTTGTCTGTGCTTGACTTTTTGGCCGCCTTGATCGTAAGATTGAGTTTGAATAAATTATTAATTTCTTTTATAATTAAAATTAGCTGTTTTGATATTATTATTGTTCTAGCAATAATTGAATTGCGATTAGTCAACACTTTGACTTTCTGTTTTTTGGGACATCGCAAACTGATTTCTTGCACTAAAATTTAACTTAAAAATATAACGGGTTATTTTTCCCATACACTACCATTATTTTTTTAAGGATTTTCTTTGGGTTATTGCTTTTTGATAGTAATTTTATGAAGTTTTTTTGTTGCTCAGCTATTTAAAAATGGCAAATGTTAAGAAATTTGAAATAGATTTTGATATTATATTCTAAAATGTTTGTTTTTAGCAGCTCTCACTCGCTTTGCTCCTTTGTGATGCTAAAAGCAGCGGGGTGTGTTTACTAGCTTGCTTGAGGAATGCGTGCTGTTTTTTGGAGTTCTCTTTTGTCATTTCTTATTACAGCAACAGAATTAACGTAATATAAACTAAAGTTTTTAGCCACTTCTACAGATAGTCATCAAGAGGAATGTGGTCCGGATACTTTGAGGACCAATTTTGTGGACTTCTTCGGTGATCTAGCGTCAAAGTAGTTTCTTACAAGATTACTAAAATGGATTTTGGTCCCGTTACGGTGGAAATACGTAATTTTAAATGACCATCAAACACTACTAAGCCAAGGAGTGATTATTTTTAATTTTTGAAGATTAGTTTGGTATTAATGTATGGTGCATATTAATACTAAACTGTTCCTAAAAATTACTTTTTACCCTGGCGTAGGTATTCCCATCTGATCATTGATGTTTATTAACTCTATCCGTAAACAAAATGTAAAAGGATTGTCTACGATTTTGATTTACCCAATTAATAAATTGCAGGACAGAGTCACTATTTAAAAGATTTTGAATTTTAAGCGTTGAACAACGTATGTAAATAATCAAATTTTATTATCAAAATTGTTACGTATATTTATCCTTGCCACAACCGCTCTACCTAGTCGACTATTTGATGTTTAGTGTCTTGAGTGGTTTGGTTTGATTAATAAACAGCCAACACTCGTACGTCACCGACACGCAAGGTTTGTTGAAAACGTTGCTGCTGTGCATGAGAGTGTATGGAAAAACCCGAGGCAGTCAATTTATTTTTTGCTTTTCTGCGATTTTAGTTTGGCGAGTTTTGCTTGGGGCTTTGGGTTTGCACTCGTATAAAAGTGACCCAGTAACTTAAGGAAGTTGGTCATGATTTACTTTAAGTTTGTGTGTTTGATGATTGGGCTTTGGAGCAGTTGGAAATTGATCTAAATTTTGCCAAAAAATTATCTTTAGCAACGAGCCCGTTTTTAGATAAATATATATGTGAACAAACAAAATTGTTGGATTTAGAGCGATACCAATCTACCCGAGATACACCAGCACGAAATGCATTTCGAGAAAGTCACGGATTTTGGTTTGGCGTATTCATCGGTCTCTACTTTTTTCAAAATGAAACTGGACTTGCCATAACCGTCAACGACGAGCGCTACATTGATGATAAGCAACTTTTTGTGGCTTAAACTGGATGATATATATACCGACGGATGTTTCCTACAGGACGGCGCTACCTGCAACACAGCGCATAATGTACAATGCCCTCAAAGTCAGCATGTCGAACGTCATCCAGCCGTATTTATTTTACAAAGTTATCGAAAATTGGACTTCTCGAATACCATCAAGCAAAACTGTTTCGACATTTGAACGACGTTATATTCTACACTTAATGCCATAAAATATACTTTCAAATAAAAAAAAAAAAGTGGATATCTCACACACAACTTGTTTTAATTACATTTTAAAATTGAGCTTTGTTATTGGAAGATTCTTTATATTTGAGATTGACATTACAAATCAGACATATTATTATTAGGCTAACTTAAATGCTTTCTTGCAATTTTTGCTTCTTTGTATGTAAATATGTACTTTTAATTTGTTTTAAGTATTATCTAAATTGTATAAGACTATTCAAATCATTGATTTTATTCGACCTTGCAACAAGATTTACTTGAATATGTATTTAAAGCCTGAGTTTTTTTTTTTTTGTTGGTAAATACACGCGCACAATAGATTATGAAGACTTTACTAAGGGATAACTTACTAAAGGTAGATGATATTAGATGTAGTGGAATGAAGATAAAGAAAAAGGTTTATGAAAGACAGAAAGGCACTTACAACCTGCCATAAAAGCAGAAAACTAATGATAATAACAAGTATATAATTATATTTCTCATAAATAAAATTATACACTTTAAGCTATATCTTACTTCAAAAATATATCATTTCAACTCATACTACTCTCTGTATATTATGTTGTTAGATCATTAACGTTTGAACTCATTTTACAATTTAATTGAGTACACTGGCAACACATATATTGCTTCTTTGAAAATACGCCTTCTTATTTTAGTTTAACACCCGCATGTTCTAAATTACGTACACAAGGCGGTGATATATTACTTTTAGAAGAGACATTTGCAAAGTTTAATTGACTGCAATTTATGAAATATATTTATAATGTATAATTTTGGCATGTATTTCTACTTATATCTGAGCAAATTATTAATTATACTAATACTTACTTACAACCTCAATTCAAGACACATTTTCATAAAAATGTACAGGTGGTAATATGTAATATAATTTATGTTGTCATTTTACTACACTACAAATATAACATAATAAAAACAGTCGGAAGATATACGAGGGGGAATTGATATATAGTTAACTTACTATATTAGCAACAAAAAATTATTTATTACTTTCTAGGCATTTATTACTCTCTAAACATTTCAAAAAGTGAATTAGTTTCGACTAATTTAGTTTGAGGTGAGATATGATAGTCCCAGGCAACCAGATCTTATCAATTTAAACCCCATTACAAACTGTTATTGAAATGTGCAATTTTTATGCTGACGCATAAAATTTTGAGTCTTTTTTGTTATTTATTCTTGTAGAGAGGTTAATAAAGTCAAATAATATAGCTAAGATATTGATTTTTCATAATCGATCATGATTATTCTACGACAATTTCAATAAACTGAAGTAAGAACTTGTCTGGTAAATTTTTAAACGCGGATTTCTTTAGTCTGGGAAGAAGAACTAGAATGTTAAACTTTATAAATTCTTGCTTTATTTCTGGGTATAAGAAATGTACACAAGTTTTTTTATTTATTATTTTCTCAAAAATGAGTAGCACAAATTGAGCGCGATGATTCTAATTTTGTTGTGTCAATATTTAGGCTTTTGTCCATCATTTTGCTGCAATTTTTTATGTCTAATTTGACGTGAACTATAGGAAAGACTCGTTCATGTGAAATCGGTGTCTTAAATATTTGCTTTAGCCCAATTTGATGATGTGATAGTATTATATCACTGAAATTAGTCGTCCCGGTCTGTTCATATTTTCAATGAAAGTTTACTTTTTTTGAAGCATTCAGTCTGGTTTTTTATGGTTTTATACAAAGGGCATTGATTACTTAATGATTTCTCGATACTTCAATTTTTCTATTTGCACACTAGTTGGCCGGTTTTTTAACTTATTTTTTTATTTGGGTATTTTATTAAGTAATTTTCTTGAATGAAATTGATTATATACATACTTATTAATTTAAAAAGCTAATCATTGTGTAAATATTTTTGTTGTCGGATATTATAATTACTTAATTACAATGATTAAAAAAAATTATAGTTGACAACCAACAATGCTGCTTTGTCATGACGTCATACTTTTTGAAACTTTTCTTCTAAATTTTTTGCTATCCATACTTTTTATGTATTTACACACATACATTTTTGTGTAGTTATTTTAATTATAATTTTAGGACTTATTTTCGCAATTTTTGTCTAAATTTGTAGAAAAAATGTTGAATTTGTTATAATAATAAATTATAAGTCCAATCTAATATATACTTTTATTTTATTTTCAGGTGAGTACTCATTGACAAATGTGGAATTGTGAATGCTATGTACAGTAAGTAAAATGCTACGCTATAATTGTTGATTGAAATCAACGCTATAATGTTATGTAAATCTTGTATTATGAATACGATAATTTTATCAGATTCAAACTTTAGACATAATTAATTTTGATTTGTTTATTAAATATCAATTATTTTGAAACTTTTCTGTATTACCTACTAATGTTCACATTTAGTATACGTCTGAAGCGTCAACCATCAAAAATTACAAATGATAAAAAATTTATGCAATTTTGAAATCAAATATTTTTTTTGAAAATGACTGCAAGGTTACAATTTGTAATAATTAAGCGGTTCTACAAGCTTTTAGCTCAAAGATTTCCAGATAGCAAATGGTTGTTTTGAGGAGCAACAGCGATTTTTTCAGATGAACGTTGATTGAATAGAAAAAAACATCTGAATACTGGAAGCGGCTTTGAATGAGACGACTTTGAGCTTTATTAGGACGATTAGACGATTTATGTGGAGTCATTAGAAATTTTGAAAGATTTAATTTTGTATTGTATTATGTGATACTTGAGATAGCAAAGCGCAAAGGCATGTTAGCTGCCATAGTGAACTAACTATTTAAAGCTTACCTACGATAAGGCGCAGACTTGTTTAGAAATCTCAAGGGGCATAGACAAAAACGCGCTTGGAGATGCAATGGGGTAGAGTGGTAAAGCAGTGATGTCAATATTGTTGTTTAGTTTGATGGTTTATAGAGGTTTGGAAAGACTTCGAAGAACATTAGGTTTCAAATTGGGATGTCATTATTCAGTGCTCTTACGTTTGCTGCCGACGTTCTTATTTGTGCACAAACGGAATTAGGACTTTAAAAGAAGTTAGTCGCTTTTGCGAAAAAAAAATGACAATCATTATTCTATGTGCCGAACGAAAAGACGAAAAAAATGAAGGTAATTTTTGGAACAAGGTTTAAAATTATTTACGCTTTGTGGATTCTGGAAGTTTCTTGGGATCGAGTTTAAAGGTTTTAAGGTAAGGACAATTGTTTGTAGTATAGTGAGTTTGGTGTCATAGCACTTGCGCCGTTGAAGCTCTGAAAGTTAAGCCTTTTGAGAGAATATGAGAACATATCATCTTTAGTTACATACATTTGTGGATCCTGGGTAGTGTAGCAATAAGTTTTGTTAACGCGAATGCACGTGCTTATTTGTAAAGCCGTTTGCAAGTGGTTTTTCTTCTTCTTGTGGTACCTTGTCTGGGTTTCGACGTTGGCTATTATCTTGTCGGTAATTTGGTGGTATATTTTTCGATCACTTGCAGAAACAGTTTCTTAACCATTGGTTGGTGTTGCGGAGCCAGATAGGTTTTAACAAATTAGGCGTAATAGATGATATTTTGGTTTTTTGACGATATGCCCAAAGTATTTTCTATTTCTTGTTTTTATTGTATTTAACAATTCTCTTTCGGTTTTTATTAGGTTTAACATTTCTCTGTTGGATGTGTGCGTTGTCATTTTTAACATCCGGCGATAACACCATAGCTTAAATGCTTCTAAACGATTTATGATTGTTGTTTTTAGAGATCAAATTTTGCAACCATACAACAAAATCTAACACACGTAGCACTTGAGGATTTTTTTACAAAGATTAATAGGTAGGAATTATTTGATACATTCATCTAGCTTTCAATTAGTAGAATGCTGATTTTGACGATTTTTATGATTGCCATCTGTTTAGTTTTCTTGAAGTTGATCTTTGATCCTTTGTTGGAGCTTGTGTTGCTAAACGCGTTAAGTAGACTTTGCAGATCTTTTAAACTCTCGACTATTATGGCAGTATCATCTGCAAATCTTATGTTGTTAATGTTTTTTCCTTCAATCTTTACGTTTTCTGCTCTATTAGATTAGATTAGATATTAAGTAATGTTGGCGATAAAACGCATATTTTTCTCACTTCTTATTTAATTGGGATTTTCTGTGTCAGTACATCGCCGACTTTGATTCTGGCTACTTGATTATAATACAGTTGTTTTAATAGTCTTAGATCATGGTTGTTCAGTCCTATTTTGTCTAGGTATTTGAAAAGTAGCTTATGGTGGATTCTGTCGAATGTTTTCTCATAGTCTATGAAGCAGACATAGCACTTTTTAGTATCTTTGTGTTTTTGAAATCCGAATTATTTGTTGTTGTTTTTGCATCGTGAGTATATGCGGTGATTTTTAAGAGGATTTTTAGGGTATGGCTTATTAAACTAATTAGTTTAAAGTCATTGCACCTGCTGGCCTTAACTTTTTTTTTGCAGAGCTATGAATAGTGATTTTAATCCCTCTACTAGTATTTGGCCATTATGATTTTGTTGAACAGTTTTGTTAGGACATCTAAACTTTTGTCATTTAGTAGTTTGAGGAGCTTGCATGGTATATTATCTAGACCTGGCATCTTGTTACTTTTGGCCTATTGGATGTCCATCTCTACTTTCGCATTTAATATGGCTGGGCCTGCATTTACATTGTCAATTACGGTAGCGTGTTTTATATTTCTACGGTTGTCGTCCTAGAAAAGATCCAATATATACTTCTCCGATTTTTTACAGCGCATGTCATATTTGCGTATAATGTTTCTATGATCTTGTAGTATAGTTGGGTGTCTTGTTTTCCTGGTTCCTGCCGTTTCCTTTAGATTTTTATGTAAATGAAAGTGGCGCATAGCAAGTTGTGGTTATAATTTATATCTGCCTTAGGGTATGTTCTTGCTGTTTTAATAGCATTCTTGTAGTGACGGTTCATCATAACTAAATCTACTTGGTTTTTCACAATCTTGTTTTAATTTTTATCTTGTGGGGATTTTTATGTGTATAGCTTTTTTTTCGGTAAATCATACCATGTGTTGGTTACTGTGATTTTTTTTTAGAACTCTGTCAGGCGTCCACTTCATTTATTCTGTTCTTCCAGCACGAACTCTTTGGTGACTTGTTTGCTCATAAGCATTATGACTTTATGTATTTTGTTATTCTCAAGGCTTCGTGTATTTGTTGGTAAAAAATGTTTATCTCTTTGTCCGTTTTATCTGCCGTTGAAGCATACACGTGGATAATGTTGATGTTAATGGGCTGTGCATGCAGTTATGTTAGCATCACTCGATCTGATTTTGGTATAAATTGAGTTACCGATCTGCTGGTGGATTTCTTCACGATGACTACCCCATTTCTGTGTCCCGGCTTGTTATTTCCAGAGAAATAGATCTCATATTTAAAATTGAAAGTTTCCAGTATTGTCAGCATTTACTCTACAGATTTACCTGTTTTGTACAAAGTTGTGACATTCTATGTAGCAATTTTGTGAGGGATTTTTCTCCAGATATTTGAGTTGGGAAATTGAAGCTTCGGATACTAATTTAGAGTTGGATATTGCCATCATGATAATTTTTTTGGGGAAATCCGTTTAGATCTTTAATGCAGTGGTTTTCCGTTGTTTTTGATATCTATCTGTCGTTGATCATATCATTTTAGTTTGATTTATTCGTTTTTTCTAACCCTAACGGTAAGTGGGTGTTTTTACTCTTGCTAGCTCTTCCACCCGTAGCTGTTGGGCAACAAGAGGTGGTTGCTTATTTCGGCAATTGTTTGGTCGACAAAGCTTTGTTAGTTATACAGAAGGATGCACTAAATGCATTGCATTCCTGCAAGTCGGTACGGTACACTTGTCTAAAGAAGTACACTTGCATAAAGATGTGCCAGCCAAATATATTATTCCGGCAGACATTGCTCAATACATCCTAATTAGTTGAGCAGATGAGGTTGTTATTTGCTCTTTGTTGTCATTACTCATGGCTATAATAAAATGGGCTCAGAAATACTTGCGTACGCCATAGACTACAACATGAACATAGATAACAAGGAAATGAGTTAGAGAACAAACAAAATTTCCATTCTAGTTTTAACAATTTCAAACGATATGCTTATAAAAAAAAATGTTGACAATCGACACATTTTCTTCAGTTTTGGAAAAAGATAACAGTAAAAAGAGGCGAGATTTTAATTATAAGGTGGATGCATTGCTAAGAAGTGTTATTGATTACTACTTAAGCGGTTTGTGCTTTATACACTGCATAATTTTGAAGCTTCCAAGTTATTGATTGCTACTCTTAATTAATTGAATCTTTCCCCGAGTTTCAGAAACTTTTTGCAATCACTTACTCGCTGAGCTTGTTTGTTGGTGGTCTCAGTGATATTCTCAGGTCTTATCTTAAAATAAAGCCGTTACATTTTTTTTGTAAAGTTGCTTACATAGTTATTGTTTGGGATTGAGGATTCTCTACCGTGCGAAAACTGCTTATTTTCAAATATTCATATAGAATCTTAAAAATACTTTATTCTGATATTGCTATTTTTCTAGCAACAACTTAAGACTTTTATTCAACACTAAACCTTGAACTTCTGTGATAATCTCTGAAGTATTTTGGATAATGGGGTAATGGTACTATATTTTATTTGAACTGATTGCACTAAAATTTAATTTTTTTGGATAGACATTTTATTGCGCTTTGTGATGTTTTAAATCACTTATTTTTGCATTTTAAATTTTATATAAAATGGCACATATTATGACAACAAAACTACAATATAACTCTCTAATATAAACATTTTATATTTTTTCCATATAAGCGTATCATTTATAACTTAAATTTGAGTTTAATTTATATTTCTGTTAAATTTCCAGCTGACATTATTTATTTCTTACAAATAAATGACTAGTGTAATTTTTTTAGTTCATGATTTTATCACGTCATATTTAAACGAAACTGATATTAAAATAATGACAAAATTGGGTCACACATTATGTACTAAAATAACTTAACGCTATTATCGATAATGTTTTAATCTATTAGAACAGAGCTACGTTGACGTCAACCTCATGTAGAACGTTTTAAATTCTATTATGTATATTAAATTTAATTAATCATACTAAATAAAATCAATACGTTAACAAAAAAAACGTATTATTTATAATTACAAATCTTTTGGTAATTAATAATTATAATCAGATTATAAATGATTTACAATCTGATTGTGATCAAAACAAAGCAATAAAATAATCAAAGGTTAATATTAAAAATCATATTAATTTTGTAATGTGTTAATCAAATATTGTATCACATTCCTATTAATACATTTTTTTCAGGATGAAATGAATAATAAGATAAGAAGCAGTCTGCTCTAGTATTTATTTTTTGTCAGATAAGATTATAAATAAATACGTAAATATTTTTTTGGCACAATATTGCCACGGACTTTGTGTTGTGATTATTTTAAGGAATTCCCATCCTTATTTATAAGTTAAACTGGGGATCTCTTCTAAAATTCTTCCAATGAAGACTAACTGATCTCAGTCACGTATTTCATAATGAATTATCGTCATGCTTACGTAATTATTTGTGATTACGACTGTTTTGTTCATTCATGATAATTATATGAATAAATATTTAATGAAGGAGTAAACAATAAACATAATCTGTGATAAAAGTATTATGAAAATATGTATTTTTATGTAGAAATGTGGGTTAATTAATATGATTAAAATGCGCACAAAATTTATAAATACATTATGCTCACTTAATGATATTGATCGCAAGTGCTGAAAAGTTGTTTTTTAATTGGATGAGTTATTTAATAAAAATATATTAATAACTTTAACTTTGATAATCCATCATGTAAACAATAATTATTTTGTTACCATTATTTATAATAGAGTAAAAGAATATTATAAAGAAGCCTAAGGTTAATACATTTGCGCGTACTCGCGTATGCTGGTGCCATAGCTGTATCTGTCCTCCTCACATATTAGCTATCGACCATCTGCCATCTCCAAATCTCGGTAATGGTCTCCGAGTCCTGTTCTTGGGAGTAAAGTGTGGGTTTCTTAGATGTTGTCTGTCTAACTTTCGATTTTTTTGAAAATTGTTCGTAATTTTGTTTTTTGTCTGTTTTGGGGCGTTATTCTGGCATATTATATTGCATATCGCTTATCGCAATTAATGACGTCATCATTAATTAAAAAAATCTGCTGGTGATCTTTTTTTGTACTACAGGACCATCTAGTGATATAAACTCAATACCAAGTTTCATGTTAATTGTATTTTTTAATGTCAATATGTATTAATAATTACAAATTTATGATTTAAATATCACACTTCCCCTGCATTAATTGCGATAAGCGATATGCGACGTATGCCAGAATAACCCCCTTGATTCAATCTTCTTCAGTATTTTGTTGTGTTTGAGTTCTTCACTTATGTTGCAGTGTCTAGTTCCTAGTGTTTGCGCTGACAGTTAGTTGCGTTTCATAAAGTTGACTAGATGGGGGTTGACTGTCCCGTTATCTATTAAGTTAATTTATACTATTGATTTAGATTTAAGTTTTGAATGACTTTCTCTATTTCTTAGATTATGTTGTTGTAATGGAGTGCCAGGAGCTGCTTATGGTTTTTTTATCATTCTCTTCACTTTATGAGAGGCACACGCCTCGTGTAACGCTACGAGCTGTGAAATGATTTCTACAGTGTTAATTGAGTTTGCAGAAGAGGTTGATAGTGGATTTGTTAAGAACTTATTTTAGGTTGTTAGAATGTTTGCGTTTCAATAGCTTTTTCTAGTGGCTGCCTTGTGTGTTTTAATATAGATTGCGTTGCGAGAGTCTCAGCAGCGTAGTAGTGGTTTCTTTTTACATTCGGTGTAAAGTAATCTCTACATGGATTTATTTACTTTATGAGTATCAATCTGCAACATTATTATTATTTTCAACGTTTATCTTACTAGAATCTAGATCATTTTGAAGTTTTTTGTCAAGTGTCTCATTTCTAATCAAATGTGTTATGGCTTTTTTGCTTAAGGGTGTTCAGGTGAGAAGTTCCAGAACTTGTTTAGTTTTTGCTGGAGGGGGTTGTTGGAAACTTTATGTTTTAGGTTTTATGTACCAATTTTATTGTTTGTCAAAGTTGTTCTTTAAAGAGATGTAAAGATTGCTGCATTGGGACCTGGGATATATAATTGTCTTCAGTGATTAGCACTATAAAAAACTCAAAACTTATAAGAACCTAAAAAAAAAATTGGCAACAATGTCACTGTTACTGCTCAACTTAACTTTTTGTACAACAACTACAAGGAGCGACTAAGATTTATAAAAACAATTGCACTAAATAGCAACTGACATATTTAAATCACATTGAGAAAACGCTAGCCAATATACAGAATGGAGGCGTTGTAGATGCTGACAAGGCTTAGTATCTGGTTTACCCACACTCTCATATAAAAGTAGCAGGAAAACGAGTATAAACTTTGATTTGAAAACACAAACAATTTAATCTTGCTCAAAATTAACATTTGCTGCAAGTTTTAGACTACCACTCCAAATTGCATTACTTGCCAATAAGAAAACTGTCTAGGCACTAGTTGACTTGATTCACCACATCATAACATGAACACCAAACGGAACAATTTGTAAAAAGTTACACTGTATAATACCTCAATTGGATTTTAAGTTTATATGTTCTCGTGCAAATGTTAACCTGGCTCTGCGATGCTTTGCGGTTATTAGTGGATCCCTTACGGAAAATTAACACCACGTAGTTGTTTTCTTATAATAATAGCATATTATATTTCTTATAAATATAATAGCAAGGAGCTGTAACGAAACCTTATTGTTTGCATTAACAAAAGGCGACCTTGAACAGCATTTGTGGAACGTTTCTTACTTTGCACTAGTTTTCTTGAGTATTCGTGAATTTTTTGTTGTTTTAAGAATTGAGGTACGGTCGGTTGATTGACAATAAACCATTAACCATTAACCTTACTCTGCAAGAGTTACTATTTGCACAGTTTTTGTAACACTTAAATTGTCATTTTGTCGTATAATGACATTTATTCTTCACTATTTCTGACGTTATTTCTAACGGTAACTTGAAACAAACAAAAGATTAAATATTGACTATGATTTGTAATAACATTAGCTTGTAACTATTTAAATAAAAAACAACAAAAAGTACAGACTTAATATCTTTGATATTGCTAGTGCATACAACATTATTTACGCACATGTAGAGTGTGTTGATGTTATTCACACATAGACCGATGGGTCTTAGGGGTGTGATAACGAAGTAGATTTTACAGTTGTACAGAAACTTGAGAACATTGTCTCAGGGGTAGTGTTAGTTAAGTGACTCTGAGCGGAGTTCTTATGAGTACATTGTATTATGGTATACCATATAGGGGTTATAGTGTTGAATGTACTTTAACTAATCAATATACGACGTAAACGCTTGGTGTGGTGGTTGGGTGGTTGGGTTGAATAATTAAATCTTAGAAAGATTGGTTGGCATTGTCACATAGGAAACAAAGTGATAAATTACTAAAAAATAAATTAAAAGCACACAAAAGGATAGTTTTGAGTTGAAGGGTAGAACCATTTCTACTACACTTAGGCTTTTTGTTAGGTTAGGTTAAGCTCCAACACACAGACAGCCTGTGTGGTTGATGTATGCTAGGATGTTGCTTGGAGGTTTTTTTTTTATGGTGGTCGTGTCAAGCTAGCAATTTTCAAATATGGACTTTCTTGCGTAGGAGAGTACTGGACAAGTATATAATACATGTTTGAGTATCTCGTCATTCATTTCACATCCTGTACATATCGGATTGTCTACAATGCCTATAGTATGCAGGTTCTTTCTGGATAGTTTCAAGTAGCATTTGGCTGTTTGGGGCAATTATTGTCTTTTTTGCTTGTCTACAGCCCGGTTTAAGGTTCAGGCGCACACTTCTCTATTAACTTTAACTTTGTATAGTTTGTTGGAGTGTCTTTTTACCCAGCACAGTTTTGATGCTATTTACACATTTAAATATTAGCCTGGATAGGAATTTGGGCTTCTTTATAGCTAGAATTTACTTTTTTGCTGTTTGATATTTGTACGTTTTTACCAGATGTTTGTCGGGTTTCTATTTTCATCACCCCCATGTGTTATCTTGGCTTGAAGGATAGTTGTGTGTTTCTAAGAGTAAGAATATTGAGATGTCTAGGTATTGAGAGTAAACAACTTCTCAGAGCTTCAACAAATTTTTAGTCATAGGTGAAGACCTGAAGGAGTTTGTTCTTATTTCTACATTGCTCTTATTTTTTATGTGTGTATACACTGTAGGATCTCTTAAATACAAAATGGGGTGGCATGATGTGTGTTTGCACTTTTAGCAGAGGTGTTTTCTTTACAGTGTACCAGAGTTCAGTTGCATTCAGTCGCTGTGCTGTTGATGTTGCTACCTTTTTGATACAGCATTGCTTCTAAGGCTGCAGTTTGCGTTGTTTGTTTGTCGTCTGTTACACTTAAGCATGTCGTTTGTTGCAACTGATTTAGTTAATTTTTGCATGTTTTTAGCTTAGTTTACAACTGTGTATAGCCATATCTGGAGACAGTTTTTCAATAGCCTGTCTACATTGCCAAAACGACATATATACTTATTTACATCTCATGTTTAAGTGTGGCCTCTATGTGAGCTTGTTGTCAAAGATCACAATTTGGTTGACAGCGTTGGTGGGGTGTTTAGAAGTTTTGGTAGAGTGAGTATGCCAATTTTTCTTTTTTTGTGAGTGTACCATATTGGTTTTTTGAGGGTTTATTTAAACATTTCTACCTTATTTAAATGACATGTCCTATCGATTTATGTAGTTGTTTATTGGATCAATAAAGTATCTATCTATCTATTTATCTAAGGCTGTCTAACTGCACCCCACCTTGACAGCAAACGTTGGATTAAATTTTCTTATTATTGGGTCACCTATAGTGAATGTTATTGTTTTTTTTTTCTATAAAATGTTTTATCTATCTACTGATTGGGTTTTGTCAAATGCACTTTTAATATCTATGAACACAGCAAGGGTGGAGTATCTTAACCTGTAGTGATTTTTGATTCGGTCTGTTACACGGTGTAGCGCCGATACTGTAGATTTTCCCTGGGTGTATGCATGTTAATTTGGGTGTATTAGCGTTATGGTAAGTGCTGTTTTTTTTTTTGGATAACTTGGTCTTTCCTACAGCCTCTTGAGTGTTTTCATAAGAAAAGACGTGAGACTTATTGGGCGGTAAGATTATTAAATACAACTTTTACTTCCTTACATGCTATGGCCGCTATGGGGATGTAGCGTAGGGCCCCATCGATTTTCTCATTGGGGTTAGGATGATGTACTTGTCCCATTGTAGAAGAGCTGGGAATATCTCATCTAGTTCTGGTGTCTTATATGGTAAACAGTTTCTGATTGCCCAGTCAAAAAACTTAAAACTGTCAGGGCACATAAACTTTGCGATAGGTTGTCTTGAAAGGCAGTCTTGTTAGTGAACCTTTGTTTTATTTTGTGTGCAAGTTATAATTTGTATTTTATTTATATGTGATCTGACATTGAGACTGATTTTGATACTTGCTAGTTCTGCATTTTGTTTGAAATGTTTCTGGTACTATACCGCACCAACTTCTCTATAGCTGTTGTTGGAGGTCAAATATTTGGACGTCACAAAGGTGTTTGCTTTTAGTCTAATGGCCGAACTGATCCTCACAACTGTGATATTGCTGGTGGAGAAAAAAGAAATGCTGTTATATGCTTAGCTGTGTAAATGCACTTCTTAGATTACCATTAGTAGTTTGTAAAGACATTCTCTTTGAGTTTTCTAAAAACTTTCTGTTTATGGTTTCTGGATTATAGCTATTGTGTCTTGCATCACTTCTAGTTCAAGCATTTGTGTTGCCACGGCTGATGAATTACATCAATGCGGCCCGGTTTTGTCCGGGTGGGTTGACTTCTTCTTTCGCCTACATGCTCTCTTCTTGCTGAATCGCATCTTTGCTGGATTGAGGTGGCATACGTAGGTAAGTATTTATATATTTTTATTTTGGATTATTATTTTCTTTAATTTATGTTTTTGTTTTATTCAGAAAAATTCAGAATATATTAAGAAAATTATTGTTTTTAAGGAAGTTGGTTTATGACTCAATTTATGTTATTAATTGGATTTATTATTAATAAGATATTGAGTCTCTGAGTATAGATACACGTCTAAATATGGCAGCATTATCGCCAGGAGCGTATGTTGACACAATAATTTGACACTACAAGCATCGGAAAAAGTGTTGATATGAATGTAAAGCGTATTTTTTAGTGAAAATATATAATCAATAATAATTGCTTTTACTATTATTAGAAAGGCTTATTTTTGGTTTGGATTTACAAAAGAATTTATAAAATATTCAAGAATATTGACTTATTGAGACTTATTGAGGATAAAACAATTAAAATAGAATGTATTGTTTGTAACAACATATTTGATATTTATAATAAACGAATATTTATGAAAATCGATTTTTGTTTAAGTATAGATATTTGTTGAATACGTTAAATATTAATGAATACAAAACGTCTGAGTCTCAAGGTTACGTGTACTTGATTTTGTATTATTATCTTCTGTCTCATACGAAAGAGTCACCCATCTAATCTCTATTTTTTTTAAGGTTTTTGATGAGATAATTTTTAGTTCTACACCGTCATCTTTTTTCTTTTAAATTAATGGGAAAATAAATATAATTTAAAAGAAATTAATCTTTATTATCTTGCAAAGTACATATAAGATCATCTTGAAATTCTTACAGGATATACAACCATTCAATCTGAGAAAATTTAATTCTTTGCAAATTTATTTTACTATATTTTTTTACCATTGTGTCAATAATGTTCAATGTACTAATTTAACGTTAACGCTATGCAACAACCATCTACAAAACTTGACTTATAGTTTCCTAGCCCCGTCATGCTAAACTTGAACTTTTTGAGGCCTAAATCGATGCAAAGCATTTCTTCTTAATAATCTGTGAATAGTATATTTTTGGATATGAGTTTGAGACGATACGCTTGTACTTGGTTACAAATCAAGAAATTTGCTTTTTTTAGTAGACGCTTAGTGTAGGTCCTGCCTGATTTTTGCGACGATTTAAATTACCCGTTTCCAGTAATTTTTGTTCTACCCGTCTTATAGTTTTTGCATCGAGGTGCCGATGATTTGAAAACCTCTTCGCATAAGTCCTAGTCGCAGCAGTGGAATTGTCATTACATGCCCCTAATACTTTCAACATATCGACATAATCTCAGTAATATTGGGCGGGTTTAGGAAACGCAAACGTTGACAACTGTTGGCAACTGTTGCCATCATGATTGCTTTTTACAATGATTGCTAAATGAATGCGTTGAATATATCTTGCCAACCAACAGTTGAGCATTTTAGTCAACGGTAAAATTTTAGATTGTTTAAGTAAATGCTTGCCTGTGTTCAGTAAATTTTCCATTTTTGACAGTAATCAAATTGCGCTGCATGTCAACAGTTATTCCCTAAACGCGCCCATTGTTTCATTTTAAACTCACAAACCCGAAATACTTATCAATATGACAGAACGATTTATAAATTCTAAAATAGTTATGTTACGGAACTAAATGTCAAATTTGACAGTTATGTCACTAGATTTAACAAAATAAATAAATTATAATTGAAGACGCAAGTGGATGAAGGGTTCATGTAACAATTTCTTAAAAAATGAGATTGTTCAATAAATAAAGGTTTTAAGTCACTGGATTTTTTTGGGCTGTCTCGTTCATCTATTGTAAGAAATATAGAAGTTAGTAGTTGCTAAAGGGTGTATAGACAACTATTTCTCTGAATGCATAATATAAAATAATTATTTTTTTAAATGTATAAGTTTGTTTCTTATTTTATGTATCTAGATATAATTCTACAATAAATGTTTATATAACTCCACCAAACTTGTTTTAGTAAATCTAACCCCAAAACACTGCGGATAAAAAAACTTTAAACGGCAATATCTCCGAATGAAGACTATGCGACATGAACCTTTTATCCACTTGCGTCTTCAATTATGTTTTCAGTATAGTGGTCGTAGAAAAAGTTATTATTTACATTTTTATCAAATTTTTTAGCCTCTTGAGTAAAATCCCAAAAGCACGAGCGTCAATTTTGAGAAAACATGTATATATAATAATCTGTATGCTCCGAATCCAAATATTCTAACTATTTTATAAACTGACTAGATGGAAAATACTTCCCTGATGAACGAACTCTAACCATCTTCTTCTACTGCCCCCGAGAGTTACGTTTTGTCGTATTTTTTTGTCGCTTTTTTGTTCATCTACGCCAATACGTCAATATTTTGCTATTATAGATTCACTACCAGCACGTGGAGTAATAATTCGAATTGACCCTATTTTCCGATTAATCTACCACGTTCAAAATCACATGATTGCTTATAAACCGCACGCTGTCGGATACGAGGCGGCATTTTAACGATTTGCGGAGATAGTACATATATTGATTTACACAAATAAATTTATTTTACATAAACAATGACACAAAAAATATTAAGTTTTATTTTTTATTATCATCGAATTAAATGTTTTGCGCAAAATGGTTTGATGTTTCTCTATCTATGGCAATAAGTATATTTACTTTTATAATCAACAAATATTAACAAATTTAACGCATATGTAATTAAGCGGTAGAAATAGACTTACATTAAATAAATAAAAACAGTTTCAATGTTTTTAAAGCAATTGTGTTTAAATAAAAGAACAAAAACATAAAAGTTACGTAAAAAGGAAAACGCAATTGTGTAATTTATATTAATGGTGACAGTTTCATTTACTGTTACTAATGAGATTAAATAATGAATACGCTTGTATATACAGTTTCATGTTTGTGGTCCTATAAAAAGGGTAAAAGCTACTAAATATAAATTATAACTTGTTTTAATTTACACTTAGTTTCAAGTTTTGAAGTATAAGTTTACAAAAATGAAGCGTATAATACATATTACTAGTATAATACCAAGTAACAATATTTGAATTAATAAGTTTATGGTTTTGTTCATAATAAAATAATATTCTTAGTTTATGTGTTGTATATAGATGATATTCATTTCAGTATTTCACGGGTTGCACTTTATTAACACGAGTTTGGCTATATTATAAAGAGCAAATTAGAAATTTGACTTGACGTAACTAATTTAAAAATTATTCTCGAATGACGTGGTGAATAAATTGCACTTGTGAATGCATCTAGCACGTGACACATGACACATGCACCCGAAATATTTTATGCTTTTAACTGCACTCGACCTCGAAAATACCACGAAAGTGCACCGGCTAGATGAAACAGCTTATTGATAATGAATAAGTTTTTTACCAGTTACAAAATTGCAATTGTTTTTACTGTTTACTGTAATGTGTTCATTATACAATTATTTGAAACGTATACAATTTTATACTTTTTATTTCGGAAGGAAAAACATCATATTACAATATTTGATAATTATTTTATATCACACCCGAGGTCAAACCATTGATTTACAAAGTACATTAATAAATTGCTAATATTTGTTAGTTATTGTTGACATAAAAAATGTATAGTGTACAAACTCTTACCTAATGCTCATTTCTCAGGAGTAGGAACATTGTAGCTCGAGTCTTTGTAAGTTAATTATAAAATTGTTGTTTCTTGGTAAAAATTTACAGATATATTAAATTATGAAAGTCAATTAATATTTTTTTTATTACGTTAGAATTATAGTTATAGAAAAAATATAGAGTGCAATTGAAAATGTTGATTTCTATTTTTTTTTTAATTCTAAATGCTTCTATTTTATCTAATTATCTACCTCAGAAACGATTTTAGCTTACGAATGAGTTAAAGACAGGCTAGACAACATTGATCACAAACGACGTTATGTTAAGTATAATATTTGTGAACATGTGCACAACTATTGGTAAGTTTAAAAGTTTTTAGTTGTTATTTAATCTTGATATCGACTAAAAAATTTTAGATTGTTAATAAATAACTGTTTTTATTTAAAAAAAAAAATGGATAGTTTAATCATCTTATTTTATTTGAAAAATAATACTTCAGATATAGTAAATATTATCTAATCTATATTGAAGTAGAATATATTTTTTCTACTCCGTACTTAAAAGTGTGTATTATGCAACTATTATTGCTAAGACAACGTATGTTTTTTTGTACGAAATGGTCTTATACTACACAGAGCCATCGAAAAAGTGACAGATTACCTGTCAATGTCATAATATAACAGCCAAAAGCCGGTGTTGCCAAGGTTATACTTGTATGGCTAAACTACAGTGTCATAAAATACACACACCGGCAAATTTAAAGGAGTGGATTTTTTTTTAAATTTTTTTTTGCTGTTTAAATCTACACCGCTTTGAATTTTGTACTACTGTTTTCCAAAGCTTGCAACCTGTAATTACCTGTAAAAATCTCTTTTTAAGTTTTATTGTATTGTGCTAAATGTAGTTTTTTATTTCAAAATCTGATATTTTGGAATTACATAATATGCCACAACAACATAAAAATACCTTTCACATTGAAGACTAATTTTAAGCAGTCTGTGAACATTGACTTTGAATATTTGTGGCTTATAAATTTCTCTTAAAGGTTTTGGTCTTACATCTGTCAGTAAACTTTTGTTAGAATTACTAGCAAGTCTTGTACTACGAGTAAATATTTGTTTAGATACTGTCGATATGGTCTTTGGAAAGTATGAAGTATGAAGGCTGCTATTATCTGCAGAACTATGAATAGAACTTTTAGTTATTTGAATAAGTTTATTAATGTTTATTATGGTGTGATAGCTCAATGGTAGTACCTAGGTTTATATTGTTCCATTTTAATTTTTGAAAACTTTTTAGTTATGAATTTATTTTTAACCATATTTGTGTACATATACTTTTTCTATTGTTGTATTTTAATGAATTTTTTAATAAATGAATTAAAGTGTAAAAAAGTGTAAGTGCATATCATGCGAGCAGTCCCGGGTTCGATCCCCGAAATATGGCTGAAATGATAACTTGCTCTTTATCTACCAGCGTGGTTCGGAAGTCACGTATTAAGCTGTTGGTCCCATCAAACCACTTTAAACAAGTCGTAGACTTACTGTGGCGATGTAAAATAGCCGTAAAAAGCATAAAGCATAAATAATGTAAATCAAAAATATAGTTGGCAAAAGAGCAGAACCTTAAAGAACACCAGCGTTTATGATTTTGGGGTCAGAGTTGAAACCATCAATTCTAACTATATTTTTTTTTATTTTTAAGAAAACTATTGATGAGATTTACAGTTTTTTATCAATACCTATGCAATGGAGCTTGTTAATATGATTAAGGTGTCATACCCTATCAAACGCTTTAGAAATATCTAGAGCTACTAACATAAGTCAGAGGATCTGTTGTCGAACGTTTTGATTGAAATCCATATTGAGTATCTGAAATGAAGTTATTTTGTTCTAAGAACTTGACAATGTGAAAAGTAATATACTTTTCAAATTTTTTTTTGACAGATTCTCAATTTTGAAATGTCACTTTATATTTAAAACTAATCAGTTTAAAATGGGTTATTTACCATAGACTGGTATCGCTAGAGCTACAGTAATGATTGAAAATGGTAGAACGTACAAAGAGGTTGCCCAAATGTTTGGTAAATCAATATAGACGATCCATCTTAATGTTACACGTTGGAGCCAGACTGGATTGTATGTGAGAAGACGAGGTCAAGACAGAAATTGCTCAACTATTGCCTCAGATGATCGGTTTATTACATTACAAACGCTTAGAAACATACGACAAACTGCAATTCAAACAAGAAACGAAGAAGACTTAATGAAGTTGGTTTGAAGTTGATTTGCTAATAAAAGCCCTACAAGACGACATCGAGTAACTAGACTTGAGAATACCAGAATTAGAATTATGGTCAATGGAGCCAAGTTTTGTGTAAATTAGATTGTCGGTAGGGAAAGAATATATTGACCTTAAGGAAACCAAAATGCACTGTTTAATATTACTCCTACACTCTCTTTTGGGGGAGGCTCAGTTATGATGTGGGGCGGAATATGTTTAGTTAGTTTAGATTTATGGCATATTAACCTAAAAACACTATTAATGCCGTTCTTTTTTCTCACTATAAAAAAGTGTAAAATAATATGCTGTAAAATGGCATATTAAAAAATAAATAAGTTAAAATAAACTTTCACAAACTATTAAAATAATAGCAAAAAATGACTAGATAATTCCAACAGTGCTAGGGTGTAAAGGGTTCTAAACACTGCTGGATTTTACTATACACAAACATTAATCACAATAAATAAATAATCATATCTATATACCTAATCTGCTTCGTCGAACAAATTTGAGCAAACGATCGACATCAGCGATTTGATCGCCCGAGACAATCTACAAACTGGGTGATAATTCAGAAGCAATTCTTTGTTCCAAAAACTGCCGACAATCCAATATGATATGACGAACAGTTATTGGGACGTTACAAATATTACAAACTGGGGGCACTTTAGTTGCCAACAAATGCCTGTGGGTTCATCGACAGTGAATATGTTAAGGGGCACGCACAGAGTTGGTGGTGATAAACGGCGCCAGCACTTTAACTGCAAATACATAGTTACATTAGGGACGTTCTGCAAGATCATGCAGTACCTTTTGCCTCATACATCTGGTAAAATTTTATCTTAATATAAGACAATTTTTAAATCAAGTGAGTTTAACGAAATTGAATTGGCCAGCATGTTCTCCCGACCTGAATCCGATTGAACAAGGTAAAGAATACCTGCTGTACAAAACACAGAAGAACTGCAAGTTGCTTTAGTTGAAGAATGGATTAATTTGTCTCAAAGAATGATGGACGGCATTATCGGAAGTATTGGAAGACGGATGACTGCAGTCACAAGTGCTCGTGGAAGCAACACACGTTTTTGAAAAAGTAATTCATGTAATTTTTCTTATTCATTAGATGTTTAAATTAATTTCGACTAAATAATTCTTTTATTGCAAAACGGTATTTTTTTATTTTATATTTTTTTAAGTATTATTATTTCACAAAGCTTTGCAAATACTTAGTTTAACTTGGTTTTAAAAAATGCCTTTAAACATCGTTAAAAAATGCACTGAAAAAAAAAAAACCGAATTTATCTTCATTTCTTTAATTTTACCGCTGTGTGTAGTTTCATTTTTTTTTTCTGAACGTTCTGGTAAAAAATTAAACAAACAACTGTATGTAGAGATAAGCTAATTGCTTTTATATATGTAGTGGTTGATATCATTTAAAACTTTGAAAACATGCATTTACTTTCAATTTAAAATAATGATGTATATTTTACATACAAACATGCATACAAAAAATCTTGTCCAGATGTTTGCTTCTTAGCATATGTGAATTGAAGCAAGCGATTAACTTTGCGTTTACTTTAATTAATAAAAATAATAACATTTTTAATTAAAACTTTATAAAATTAAAAAATACAAACATTTTACAAAAGTGAATCAATGTATTTAGATTTATAGGAAATTGAACACAATTACTGCACAGTATGTATTCAATAACATACTTTTTTTTGTATTATTTAGTTAAGTAGTTAAGTATTAATTTTATTATTTTTTATTCTAATATTTCATATTATTTTTTTATATTATGCTATTCACAAGACCTTAAAGTGTAGACGTTCTGACTTTTGATGGATAAGGACATGTTGTTAATATACAAACGATTTGTATAAACCTTTATCTAGTACCTATGGCAATGACCACATGCCCCATTATATTCGGCGGCAATAAAAATGTATACTTAGCTTAATTAAAGGTGATTATTGTTGTCTACTAATGACCAGCTTTTAATCATCTATAATATTCTAACAGCAATTATAATTACGAGATAATTTTATTGGATATAATAGTTATTTTCTAACACATTAGGGTCATTGAGCGATTAATTTTTTTTGTTAATATGCAGAGTGGGTGGGGTCAATTTATTAGAAAGAAATGAGAAGTGCATAAGTTACCGATAAAGTACTTACTTAAAAAAAAAATTGATAAAATGTAGCTGCTGTAGGATTATATTACTTCAGGTTTGAAGAAAACAAACAGTCAACGACTAAAAAGTCAAACAAAATCTTCCTAAACGTGCAAGAAGACGTCGGAAACTTTAGTTTTTTGGTTTCCGTTAACAGTGCACTGTAAAACAATTATCTTTTTTAATTATGGAAAGATGTTGAAAACTCCGTTGACTGCAGGCCTTTTTCCTGACCAAGAACTAAGACCTTAGTCATTACAAAGTCGTATTGCAGAACTAGTACCACAAAATAATGGAACCGTTGTATTGCTTCTTGATTACGATTAAGTGTACAATAGACTATACCCACTACACTACTAGCAACAAGCTATTATGCTCCCATGGTATCTGACATCACATTTGACACAATAGTAGGAGATGTCGAGTTAAAGACTGAAAGACTGCCAGTTTACAACAGAACCTTTGGTCATCTATACAATGGGAGGCACGAAATATCTTAGAAGTTACCCAGTTTTCAGAGCAATACTAGGCCGACAATTGCTCTTAAATTGAACGCACAGGTGTGATACGAGATACTCGACTTTTGAGCTGTAGCACTTTGACACTAGTGCCAGAAACGATGGATTCTAAAGAAATTAAAGTGGTAAAGATTGATTCTGATTATGGAAGCAAACTTGAACTCAGCAACTACAGCTTTCTAAGTTGACTGGAATTACTTCTATTAAAGGTATAATCAGTTTACGGTTACGTTTTGGATAACAGACGTAGGAAGAAAATTAATACCTTTTACACTGAATAGAGCAGCTCTACTATTAGATTTACACATATCTTGGCCACCCATGTTTGTAGGACGCAGAAGAAAAAACCTTGACACATTACGAGGCAGAACGGGAAACATTATGTTAGACCATCATTTTGAAAATTGCAACATTAAACCGGCTGGTAGACTGGGTCTCGACATAGAGGCGACCTCCGGATATACCGCCAGAAAACCGCCACCGCAAGCGTTTTTGAACGCGGCATAGACACGCGAGCGTAATGTCGGATAACAGCAAAACTGGTGACTAAACTATAGAGAGTACGATTTCTCTCATTAATTGAACTGGACTCCCTTGGAGTTTGGTGAGTACTTGCGGCTTGATTTGACATTCTAACATGACTACCTAAATGCGACTAAGGTTTGATTTTTGCAAAACTATGGAATAAGTCTATGGAAGTTGTTGACACGTTTCTATAACCTAGTTGTATTTTTTAAGTACATTGGCCCGTGTTTAGATGATTTTTGGTCCCCAGGAAGATTGGTTTGTTAATTTTCTGTTGAGCATAAACTTTAATCCCGTCTACACGATAGTTTGTGCTGTTTTGGAAACAGCTTTGCGTAAATAGAAGCCTAACCTGTTTGTAATGGCTTTAAGCAAACCTCAGGCTCTACAGTTGCATAGAGGAATTACTACCTACACACAATATTTACCAAGGGTTAGGAAACCGGAGCAAACCGAACTAACATAGCCATGATATTATTGCATTGATCATTTTTTGTCTAATCCGGCCAGGCGGAACCGAATCTTGTATGAGCTAGGCTAGCGGATTGACCAAGTACATAGACTTTAGGATGGCACTCCTTTTTGCTTTGCCTCTGCTTCTCTGTTCAATTTGTTTATGGTGATCTGAAGTTGACGTGTTATGGCAGGTATGGTATCTCCCGCTATGTAGATCACCAAATTGTTGACGTACATGTATTTATGTAACCACCGCAACGAGGTGTTTTCTTGCCATAAAGGCGTCTTTGATGGAATTTTCTAAGTAGATTAAATCAACGTCATTGTGGTATTATCTGACATCGGCCTGGTGTTAAGCTAAAAGACCGCGACTTTCTAGTATCCACACCGGTCGTTGATAATTTTTTCCAAGCACAGCTATTTGAATATCGTTGTTCCACCAGAGAACCTACAGACCGGCCAGCTGATCGGTGGACTTTGTATTAACACTAATGCTATTGGACGATACTACAGGGAGTTTATAAATGAATGGGATTTTGTAATCACTTTAAATATGCCTTTTTTTTTAAATTGTCTACTGTACTACATATGTTTTCATATGTTTGCTTAACAGCTGTCAAAGTTGATCTGTCAAAACAAATAGTATAGTGGACAACTTTAAAAAGGCGGCATTCTTAAAGTGGTTACATAATCCCATTTATTTATAAACTCCCTGTATTAGTGGTTGGACCAGGTTGACTTAAAAACCTTGTTGCGTTTGAGACACCATCTATAGGGGATGGGCTATCTGACCCGTTTGAAGATGGTTTCAGTTGCAATAGGAAAATGATCGCGGCCGTGAAGGTCTTCTAACAAATGCTACGATAAACGTGTGGCTAGACGTAGAGACGACAAAGACAAATCAATTGCCGAACAATTTGTACTCCTACCTCCTAAGTCTGTGGGGAAACCCGTGTTAAGGAGGACAGCGTTGCTTTGATCGAGAAGATTTTCTATTAAATGAACATGCGTGTCTTTCCTCAACGAACCCCAAAGCGGATTATTTGCGTTAAAATTGCCTACCAGGAGATAGGGCCGCGCTGTAGAAGCTGCAAAATAAGTTTTTGTATATCTTCTAAAGTCCAATAAGTTATATATTGTATCTTTTATTGGAACGGTAAGCCGAATCGCAATTGCCTAGAGTCCAATTTCGAGTTTATTTTCTTAAACTGTAAATTTTCTTGTGCACATAAACGGACAGCTATAGAAATAAATTAACAAGTAACAATTAGAACACATAAAGTAAAACGTAAATTCTTAAAACTAGTATCACAGATGACATCGGAGTTGTAAAGTAAAATTGAAAATTTGTTGATGTCAAAATCTTAGAAAGGAATGAACAATACAAGTACACAAATGACACCGCTGTTGTAAAGGGCTGCAGTGCCGATAAATTTACAATATTATTGATGCTGTTGTGCATTTAAAATGTCAGTTAAGTTATGTTTTTATTTGGTGGAAATTAACTAATCAAAGAAAATGCTTCTAGTGTATCTTGGTGGTCGTCTTAAGTTTTTAAATTTATGATTACAATTGAGGCACTCTGTAGAATAAGCTCGATTTTACTGGACCTAAATTTCAAACTGTAATAACAGTAGCAATATTTAATTTTTTTAATGATTTAATTGAATGATATGAACTAAATGTGAAACACTAAAAAGTGTATGTGTATTATTTTTAGTTCCATAGAAAGAAAGAATTAAAATTTTAAAGAAGTATATTTTGGTAAATAATATATTATGTAGTTTTGAAAATATAATGTAATTTTGCTGAGGATTACTGTTATCAACTGTGTATTTTATAAAATGATACCCAACATTTATATTAAAAAGATAAAAGGATTTTCTGTATAGACTAATAATACCTTACACCACTTGAAATTATATATCATAATTATTGTTTACAACTTGATACTGAACTAATAATTGTTTTTGGGGAATTAGAATAGAATCCTGTTTACCTATGTAACCATGTGAACATAATTTCAATTTAATTATTTAATGACATACATTTATAATTATCTTTTATTTTACATATTTATGCATCAAATTATGGAAAATTATTTAATGATTTGATGAATTTAATGATTTTTTTTATGACTCATGTATTGTTTATTATGTACTTTTATTAGTGAGATAAATAATTTTTTTAATAAAAAATGCGTAATTATGATTTTTATACAAGAGGAAAGGAGATAAAATTTATAGCTATTATTTTTATTTGGAATGCGTTTAATGGATTTTAAAAATACGGTATGATACTTGATAATAATTATATTTTTTAATTCTAATATAATACTTGACTAGCTTGTTCTCTAATTAACGTACTTTTGAAAACAACAATTGTCAATAGTACATAGTGTTTAATTTGTATAATAATATAACATGTCAATAAGCAGCTAATGTAAGTTTCCATCTAATTCTTTTTTTTTTTGTTTTCAGGTCTCAGTGCATCCGAACAAAAATCATTTATTTTTCTACGAAAAGAACTTCCAGTGAGGTTAGCGAATATTATGAAAGAAATCGCTTTGCTTCCTGAGAATCTGTTGCGTATGCCGTCTGTTGTTGCAGTGAATGACTGGTACATTAGAAGTTTTCAAGAAATCATCGAATTTGAGAAGAGTGAAATAAATAGTAAGACAATGTTACATTTCTGTGACAGTTTGGTGAAGATCAGGAATAGGCATGCGGATGTAGTAGAGACAATGGCACAAGGTGTCTTGGAGTTGAAAGAGTCACATGATGTTGATCATCAAACCGAACATAGTATACAGTATTTTTTAGATAGGTTTTATATGTCCAGAATTTCTATTAGGATGCTTATTAATCAGCACAGTAAGTATATATTATTTAATTACTATTATATAAGAGTCTTGAGAATTTATATATCGGACAACGTAATAGTTTGCATACAAATAGTTTTTTTAAATTGTTTTTAAAAACTTCAAATATACATAATGGAGCCGATTATTTAAAAAGTTACAGCCAAACACTAATATTGTGGCCGGTGACTCCGTAGACAAAAGTGGGTTGAAACCATTAAGCGAGACCAATAATAATTTAGGTACATTCACATGCAAAATCAATTTTAAATCGCGTCAGTCTAGCATGAACTGCGAGAAAAATAACATCGATGCTGCGAAACATTTATTTGTTATTTTGCGAAGCCGGCGCTACCCGGGAATAAATTCAGTTTGTGTCTCTGAGTGTATTGTTTCCCTTTCTCGCATTATGCATCCTTCATTCTGGCTATAGTTTTCTTTCTCTCAAGATGCGCGGAAACGCCTGTCATGGGCCACATTATTTGTGTTTGGCTGTAACAATAGTGTGGATATAATTCTATAAACAAAATATTTACTTATCATATTATTGAGATATCAAGCACAATGCCATTTCTATTAAGCGAAATTAGTTTGTGAACATAATTTTAATTAAAAGTAAAATAGTTTTAATAATAATAAATGAATATGAATCTGTTTTAGAAAATTAACTGGAAATCCAAGTCTTTTTTAATGGTCTTAATTACGAAGGTATAATAAAACTTGCTGGACCAGAATGAAAGTGAAATTTTCCTAGCTGAACATGCTTGTTTTAACTTTTGTATAGTTTTTTTTATTCTGTCCAGGAATTGACTTAGGGGAAGGGAGTTATTTATATATTACGTTTTGGGCTGTTCCTAATTTGACGAGGGACAATTCTGTTATATCATTAATCTTGCTTAAACGAACTTCTTCCCGAAATTCGTTGAGATTACATAGGAAGATTCTGAAACTATCTCATGCTTTACATTTCTTATATACATCTTTTATGTTTTTTTCTTTTTGTTGGACTACTTCTAACGTATAATAACCGACGTGAGGGACAAACTAAGGATGTGGAAAGCATACCTGTCGCAACTCTTTGATAACGAACGAGCTCCGAATCCTGCTTTACATTCAGACAACGTAAGTTTAAAAATATTAAGACCAAAAATAGAACATGCATTGGAGACTATGAAACCCGGGAAAGCCGTTGGTTCGGACTTAATACCTATAGAACTTATTAAACTCTTCGATGACGACGTAATTGATATTCTCCAAGGTATTTTCAATAACATCTACAAAAAAGGGGAAATTTCTAGACAATGGTCATTGTCTACCTTTGTTTTTATACCCAAGAAACCAAATCCAAGAGAATGCTCAGATTACCGAATCATTGCGCTTATGAGTCACACCTTAAAGTTGTTCCTGAAATTCATTCACAAAATATATAGAAAACTTGAAGAAGGGATAAGCAATACACAATTTGGATTTCGCGAAGGACTAGGCACAAGAGAAGCGCTTTTTGGCATTATTGTTCTTTTCCAGCGTTGTCTAGATATGAATAAAGAGTATATGCGTGTTACATCGATTTCGAGAAGGCCTTTGATGAAGTCAATCATAATAAGTTACATCAACTACTCATCAGTAAAGGCATTGACTCGGATGACACTAGAATAATCATCAATCTATATTGGGGCCAAATGGCTAGTGCTAATGTTGAAAATCGATACACGGAGGAAATTGAGATCCGTCGTAGCGTAAGGCAAGGGTGCATTCTATTGCCACTACTATTCAACCATTATAGTGACGAAATTTTTACCGAAGAGAAAGAAACAGCAGGTATAGTTATGAATAGAGAAGTGGTCAATAACATGAGATATGCTGATGACACTGTTCTGTTTACAAGCAATTTTAATGACATTTAACATCTTTTACAAAAACTAAAAGATTGATGTAACGAGTACGGTCTTAAAATAAATCTTAATAAGTTAATTATAATTACAAAGTCTCCACTTAATCATAATCATATAAATCTGAGAATAGGGAACACCGTTGTAGAAAATATACAGACCTATAAATACCTAGGGACATGGATAGAGAAATCGGGTGATCAAACAAAAGAGATACGAACACGAATCGAAATTGCCAGGTCTACATTTATAAAAATGAAAAAGCTATTCACTAGTAGGGACATTAATATAGAACTTAGGATGAGGATGCTGTGGTGCTATGTATTTTTCACACTGATGTATGGAGAAACATGGACCCTTAAGAAAAACCACATAGACAAAATTCAAGCATTTGAAATGTGGTGCTACCGCAGGATGTGGCGTATCCCCTGGACAGATAGGATCACTAACATCGAAGTGGTAATCAGAATGCAGAAAGGAGCAGAGGTTATTAATACCATAAAAAAGAGGAAGCTTCAATACTTAAGGCACATAATGAGATGCCCAAAAAATAGACTTTTTTAATTGATCGTGCAAGGAAAGATTAGTGGAACGAGATATATTGGAAGACGCTGCGTGTCGTGGCTTAAAAATCTTAGAGATTGGTTTGGTTGCAGCAACATTTAACTCTTCAAAGCTGCAGTCAACAAGGTGCAAATAGCTATGATGATAGCAAACCTTTGATAGGAGATGCACTAAAAGAAGAAGATATAAGTATATAATGCGATTTTGTTTCTATATTTATTAGGTCGTGAAGTATTTAGTTGACCATATGATTGCTACGAGATCTTTTTTGATGGTAGAATATTTCTGTTCTGTTTCACTTAAAGTTCTTTACGCATAACTGATAGGTTTATCCCGATTATTCCTTGTGATAGGACGACTCATAATGCCAGGTTGGAATCATCAGTCGTTAATACAAGGTGGGGCAAAAGTAATGTCATAGTGTGAATTGGCTGTCATTTAGTTAGAAATTAAAAAAGTTTTGGTTCTGTTTCACGAAAAGTTTATTTGAAGGTGTAAAATTGATGGCATTAAAATGAAAAAATGATATCGGTTAAATGATCACTTTCTGAGTTGATGCACATATGTGCTTGTTTTACAGCATTTTGAATTGTTGCTTGCAAAACATCTGGCTCTAAATTGGCGATTTTTTATTCAATGTTGGCTTTCAAGACTTGTGGTTTGTTGTAGTAAACACGAGATTTCAAAAACGCTTAAAGGAAGTCTGACATCGTTAGATCTGGCGATCTGGCCAGTTAGTTCAAATTGCCAAAACGGGATATTAGGAGATTACACGGCTCGAAAATTGATGTTTCAAAATCTCTATAGTTTCTGAGCTTTGTGAGTGGTTGCTTTGTCTTGTTGGAACAAACAATACTCTTGACCCAATTCAGCAACTTGCGGAAAGAAACTTGTTAAATATCTGTCTGTAGCGCTTACTAGTTTCGAAGTTTCGGTGGTGCCGTCGATGTCTTTAAAAAAATAAGGGTCAATCACGTTTTTACTGCAAATGCCGCACCAAACAATCACTTTGATGGGATGCAATGGCTATTTGTGCATATTATGTGGGTTTTCCATGACTCAGAAATCTAAATTTTGATTTGTTAACATAACTAGTTAAGACCATACCGACCGCTACTTTGATTTGTATTATTTTGACGAAAGCGGCAAGTTTGGCTTTATTGCTGTTTCTACATATAATTTGATAATCAATTAATTATTTTATCAGTACATTTAGAAAAGATTAAAGTATGACATGTCGGAGTATTTTTTTATATTTTCTTTATTTATTTTATAAAATCTTTGTATTTTATTCATATTATTGAAATTAATGATTTTATTTAATTATTTATTTAATTTAAACATGTATTTCGATGAATAATCATCATTATCAATGTATTAATTTTGTTTTGTTGTTATATCCTTTTTTTTATTGATTTAAAAGTTAATTATTTTGGAGATAGGATAGGATATTATCCTATCTCCAAAATAATTAACTTTTAAATCAATGTATTAATGTATTTGAGTATTTTTTGTAAAATTATTTTTATATTTGTAAATAGCAACAAAATGCATTTAAAAATACATAAAAACGCATTTATTTCTATGTTTGATTAGTTTTTTCGGCTATATTCTAACTATTATTTGACTAAATATTCCAACATATCACAGATTGGTCTTTTCTGAATGTACTGGTGAAAAAATAAATCGATTATTAAATTATATGTAGAATCAGCAATGAAGCCAAAGTTGCCGTTTTTGTTAAAATACTACAGTTGAAGGTAGCAGTCGGAATGGTCTTAAGTGGAAATGGGCTTTGTCGCTCATTATGATTTTGGTTACGAAATCATAATTTTCTTGTACCAAATCTAACAGAGCATGGAAGTAAGTTAACCTCACTTACGGTCAACATGCAGCAATTGGTGAACGGTTTGCACTTTGTAAGGAAACATATTCAAGTCTTTTATCAAAATTCAACGCAAAGAACGTCTGCTGATGCCAAATTGTATGCATCGTTGTCTAGTTGATGTTTGTGAACTCTTTCAGACGTCTTCGGCTACAGCAGCGATATTTTCGATCGAAAGACTCTGGAAAGCTTTATTCAGTTCTATTATATGTTTTTCTAAACCAGTGGAATAGACGACTATATCATCGAGATATACATTGCAGATATTGTCTTGCAACCTTCTGAAAATGTTATCTACTATTCTTTGATAAGATGCGTGAGCATTTTACAGACCGAAGTGCATTCTCTTCAAGTTATAATTTATTTGTTTCGTTGAGGATGCTGTTTTTTATGTTCTTTAGGTACATCTATATCTGATGATATCTATTAGTCAGATCTAGCATTGTGAAATACTGGCTTCGGACCAATTTGTCTAATATCTTAGTGATGTTGGGAATTGGGTAACATAAAAAAAATGTGTAGCCAATTACTATGTTAAGAAACTGTTTTGAACTTTGGTAACAGGTTGAAATCAATGGAATCTGGACGAAGTTGAAATTTAATCATGTTAATTGTTTTTCAAATATGTTCAAATGATTTTAATAAGTTTTTGTTTTTGACTAAAAAAAAAAAATCAAAAATTCATTGGTTTTCTAAAACAATTATTTTATCTATCAACTTGTATTACTTTTTCAGTCAATTCAGTCTTTGCCTTCTATCCATTCATGTTCAGTCAACTGTTTTCGTATTTTTTTTTAGTTTGAAATGACTTTAGGTAAAAAATTGTTTCTTAAAATCTGTTTATTTTATCTTAAACACTTTTAAATTATCAATTGAGAAAGATTTCTGAATTTTATTTAATATATGTGAACTATTAATTTATAGGGATGCCAACCCTGTTATATGTTTACACACTTTTGTTTGGCGTTTAGCCTATTTTTTATTGTCTTGTGCAATTTAAAAAAAAATAGAGTTTGTTTTTAAAAATTATTTAATTAATGCATTTATACATATTATTTTATATTAATTTATCACAGAAATTTATAAAACTACTTACATAATTGCTTGTCAAAATTAGACTATATTTTTAATGGATTTGTGATTTGTAGTACATTTTTTTGATATTTTGGGAAACAAAATATCTTGGACACTACAGAATACCGTATTTGAACTGATGAAACCTATAGTTTTATTAATTTTATACACGGAACTATTTTTGAAAACATTATCTTATGTTTTGAGAATGGAATTATTTAAAAGCGGCTCCGTAGTAACTATAGATGCAAAACAACACCTCATTAAATATTAAACTGGTTGGATTTTTGTATTTTGGATCGATTATCTTTAATCTATTTGATATAGATATTGTCGTAACGAATATTGGCATGTAACACAAGAAACATAGTGAAGACGCCAAAAAGTACACATACCGTGTGAATGTTGGCATTGAAGCGTACATAGCAATGATCCTAGACATAAAGGCGGCTCAGTGCGCTAAGCAAGGCTTGTTGACCAGTTGGGATTGTTAATTGTTAGTAAATATTCAAAAAATATAATCAATGCTTATTGATTGTTTTTAAGTTATGTCTAAACATGCATAAAATTCGTTTTTTTTCTGTGTTTGGTTAAATTAAATTCAACATCGACTATCATTGTTTTTGATTCAGGATGTTTTATTTATTTATTTATTTATTTATTTATTTATTTATTTATTTATTTATTTATTTATTTATTTATTAAATCTCAACAGAACTAATAGTTTTACATAATATGAGGAAAACAAAATATACAAAATGAATAAATAAAATCGATTTACTACTTTATACTACTTTGTTTATAAGTGGTACAGCTGCCACCACTCTGTTTAGGAGTGCTACAGCAATTACCATTTTGAGTGCTTCAGAGTTTATGAGTGCGGTTTGCCGTAAATTATCATACGAACCTAAACTAAAACCAGATTTATTTATACTAAGAGGCGAAAAATAAAACTTTGTGTTTGAGATTGGATTCTAAATAAAAAATACGAAATTATTTTTTTTATTGGCTTGATTTTAGAGATATTTAAGTTCAAACTTTTGAAAGATATGATATTATAAATAAAACAAAAAATTAATAGTAAGTTATATGAAAACTTTATTCAATCACTTGTAAAACAGACTTATATAAATTAATTTTTTTTATAACTAACGCGACGCACGCTAATCCTCTCAACCACCACTCCGTGTTTAAACGGCGTATATTAATTAACTTAACACTATTCAGCTATTGTTGTCAAATCATTTGACCGCATCGCTTCACTGCGCAAAAGTTACTCTTGCTCCTTTGTACGTCTCGCGCCCGACCCTCGCTCCAAGCTGCTATGCTTCACTCCATTCGTGCCGGCTTGGTCCATCTCATCTTCAACGCGTCATTGTAACGACAGGAAATTGTTTCCGCGCTGTTTTTCTATAAACTAAATCTGCACATAATTATTGATATGTTACCGCAATCTCTACAATTACATCAATTACCTAATTAACACATCCTCAAGATATACTCTAATACCAGTGGGTTTATAACTGCTTCTTACTAATGTAATGTGCCCTGCATACGACCTCATGACCCAACTGGCCTGTGTAAGCTTGACAATCTTTTGCAGTTATTGTGCAACCCCAATGCTTCAACTGCCAGTGCACAAGCATACCCCCAACGACTGTTACGTATAAGACTTCAATGCCAAATACGGTGCTAACATACAACCCTAAGGCCTCGTGCCAGTGTATGAATAACCGTATTTTACAGCTTTGTACAATACCAACTCTGGCAGCGTATCTGGTATGCTACAACTGTCAAGTACCTCAATGACCTCAATGCCAATGTACTTAGTTTTACACATCTCCAAGATTCTTTCTTCTCAGCCTACGTGTGAATAACCTCAGACAGTATGTGTGAATAACCCTCAGATTCTCAGACAATACATGTACGTAATTAACAATCGTATACAGTACATTAATAATTATAAGCAACGCTAACAAAAACTACGTCTAACACACTACTACTTTAATTTACAACTCATGTTCGAAAAGTCTACAGCCCGCCGCGATGCAAGCTTGGCAACTTAAAACCACTGAATTATATGTTTCAGCAAAATCTTGCTCATTTTCAATTTGATGTGTGTGCAGCGTTCATAATTTTGTCTTGTAATTGCTCTTTGTTGTGAGATTCCTCTTTTTCCCAAAATCAAAATTCAGTGGATTTAGATCTGGCGACCGCGCCTACCTATATATCTTCTATTAAAATGGTTATCTACTATTCTACAACAGCCCTTGAAACATGCAGTAGCTCACTATTGTGTTGATACCATATCGCATTGCGCAATACAAGTGGAACATCTGCTAATAACTCGTGCAAGTGATTATCCAACAGTTCCAAGTAGGACGAAAACTATGTCGTCTAAATGCGTGCGGATTTTTTACTCTTACTCTTACTTTTTTACTTACTTTTTTACGTCTCTTGTGAATGTAGCTTTGTTGGACCACAAAATGGAAGCAATAAAGTTAGGGTCTTGTCGTGCTGTTTGAGAAGCCTTTGCGAAAATGCAAATCTTTCTACTTGATCTCCTGGTTGTAAGTGATACATTTCTCTTATTAAACGAAGTTTTGAGAAACTTGCAGACGGATTTTTGGGATGTTTAGTTGTTTCTATGGGAGCATTCTGCAAGTGTTAACTCTACATTACATTTTGCAATAAACGTCTGAAAAAATGCTACCTTGCCGTACGTATTTTAATTTATTTTTTTAAGTATATTACGTATTAACGGTAACTATGTAAAATATGTATTTGTTGTAATATGTTGTTTAATGAGTTGTAAGTGTTATTGAAAAAATGTTCTAACTTAAGCCGAAACTTTTATTTACAATAAGAGCTTAATCAGTCTTTAGATAAAGACATTTTAAAGTTATTTGTAAAAAATAGGTTGTAAGTGATTATCTTGATTATCTTTGAGGAGCTGTAACTTATCAATGAGTAGACATGCATAAGTTTGCTTAAATCGACTTATTTTTATACCAAGAACTTTTCCTAAAGTGAATTTAAATATTGAGATACATTTGCCAACTACTTCTGATTGCTAAAAGGAATTTAATTTGAACTAAAGAAAGGAGAAAAGCGACATCAACATATAAATTATTACCATGGAAGTGAAAACTATAAAATTATAGTAATTGGTTGTATGACTATTAGCAAGTTTTCGAGATATGTGACCTATAAAAAACAGTGATTGTGCAATAATTTATAGGTTTATTTAAAGTTAATTGTTTTACGTGATAAAAATGTTTCTATTATAGCTGCGTGCAAAATAATATTACTAAGAATTCGTAATTGAGGAAACGATAAATAAGAAAAGAGATTGCCAAAAAGAGAATAGATTTAATGTTTCAGTTTTGCCTTGTAATAAATGCTTTACAGCGTCATTAAACATCAGTACTTTAATAGTCATTGAATCTCGTATTTTACAATACATGTTTCTATTTTATTTTCAACTTCCGAACCTACTATAGATAATATTTATAATAATTTGTTTATATTATTATTAGCAATTTTATATTTTTATCTATTTTAAAATGTTATGAATGATGATTGATTAGAATCTTTAATATTTAAAAAAAAAATTTAACATTTAACATTTTAAATTGAGAGAAAGGCATTTTTGTATATAATATCGTATATTTTTTAATGATTATATTATTAATTTAAAAGCGTATGACCCCATATCAATACATATATAGCAACCTTTGTACAGTAGTTTACTTAGTTCTGCAGTTGGGAGCGTTTAATTAGCATTAGTTATTATGCAGGAATGTACATATACACGATGACATTGATAAGCCAGCGTAGCTCAGATTTGGGATAATGGTAAAGCGAATCACTCTTGTGACAACAAGAACGAAATTCTACTAAGGATTGTTTGGGTTATATTGACTCAATCTCTGGATCAACTTATTTCTGCTTATTTTGATTTTGTGTACAATTTCATAGCTTACTCTTAAACAGTTACTGTTCTATTGTACGAATCTTCAGGTTTCTATGCAATACCGTCTCTAACGTAATAATGCGCAACAGTAATAAGTTGAAATACTTTGTTTGAAATACTTGCAGTCTATTTAGTATTTGTGGTGGTATGCAGTACGAGCGTATGTTATGATCAGCCGCAGTAGACTTGTGTATAACAATTTCTTGTTATTAAGTTCAAGCTTAGGTTGGCAATTTAGCTGTCTGTGCTTTGCCAATGACATTTTTGAAGTGAGAATGGAAACTTACTTGCTTGTCTAGGGTAACTTCTAGATGTTTAGTTTTTGTTTTTTACGGTCTGATTTTTGCAACTGCATACGCACTCTAGGTTCAGCCAGTTGAACCTTTTTGTAAACAAAACAGCGTTGTACTTGTGGATATTAACTTTGATGTACTACTTATTATAGTAGTTCTTGAGTTGAGTTGCGTATGCACCTTTCTGGTGGCTACTTGAGCCATTTTTTTAACAGATTGCTTAGACCTGAAAGCAGGCTTATTGGATGGTGGTTTATTTGGCACTTCAGCAGTTTTCTGGCTTTGGGAACAGTAATAACTTTTTTGTTGGAAAGCATTGACGGTTGTACATATTGTTAACAATAACACCATCAATTCTAGAGAATGTTGAGTAGGCACTTGTTGTTGTCTTTTGGTCCTTTTTGTTTTGTTTTGAGTGACTGGCTTGTGATTGTGTGACGGACAGTGTTAACCGTGCGAGCAGTTCTGACTTGCCTTGTGAGACAAAGATTACGTTTCTGTTGCCGTTTACAAACGCAGCCTAATGTTTTGTAAGCTTCTTTAAACAGTCTGTTGTCGTGGACAAAGTTGTATCACGCCAGGATTTGTCACGAAAAGTTTGAACCTTTTACTTGATCAATTTACTCAATCAAGGCTGCCAGTAGTTCTGCCAAAGCTTTTGTTCTCGTTTTTTTAAGCCTATGGGAAATGCGCTGGCGATGTCAGTGTTATTTTCCTCAGATCTGTGTCAAATTTGATCTTTATTTCAACATCGGAAGTCAACTGCTTAACTACGAACATTTTTTAGTTTACTTTTTGGCGGTTTTCTTAGGGTGATAAGAACCAGGGATGTGGAGTTTTTACAAAATTGTAGCGACTCCGATTTCTTATTTTTTTTGTTTTGATTCCGACTCAATATCCTAAAGTTGTGCAAAATAGTGCGTGGGCTGTTACTGTGTTGCCACCAACATAAGTAAGTGTGGAGCGATTATTCAGCTTTAAAAGTAATAAAATTGGATTTTTGAGAAGATATTTTAGAAGCAATTATTTTTGCAAACAAACAGTTTTTAAATGTTTTATTTATATTATTTTTTGTAAAAATTACCTTATTTTTAGCATTATTAATATGTATAATTTTTTTGTATACTGTTTTTAAGTTTTTGTATTATTAAGGAGTCTGAGTTACAGTCGACTCCGACTCCTACTCCGACTCTTCAAATATTTGACTCCACGACTCCAGACTCCGACTCCAACTCCGACTCCACACCTGATAAAAACTGTGCAAGATTTGCTCACTGTGTATAACACTGGGATCGCAGTCTAACTCAGCTAAATTCTATAAGTTAAAACGATTACTGATTTCATTTAGCATTGTCAGATTTAACACATTGCCTGTATGGCCTTGAATGTGAAAGTGGATTAGTTTTTCCGGTTCTACGACCTCGAGTTCGTTAGACTTTGCCAATCGATGTAGCGTTTTACTATCGGTATTAGTATTTATTATTTATAAATATTATTATTAGTTTATACTTTTGCTACTTGTAGTTATATAATATTATGTCTCAACTAATGCAGCGTGGCAGTTTCCGTCTGTCTCCTCACTTTCAGATACTGTTGCAGTGTCTTCCAAGAATACCAAACACAAAGTCACTGGATGTAATAAAGAAAACGATTTATCAAATGTTCAGTCACCACCCGAAAAGAAGGTGCGCTGTGAGGAATCGGCAGACCAGATGCTTGTAGATTACACCTCAGATAAATATGTAACTGGAGAAACTCGCGAATCTGAAAACCCAGTAAAATATTGATATATCAATCTTTGCTGTAGAACTTACCGACATACCGAAGCTGAGAATTTAAATGAGCAAGAAAAGAAGGAAGTAAACAATTATTAAACGAATAGAAAAGTAGTTTTTGGTTTCAGAACGGCTACTCGTTTAACCGAGCACTATATTATTATATAAAGTTTTTGCTCTATTGCAGAATTACTATATCGAATTTTACCAAAAACAGAGAGTTGAACTCAAACCAGAATCAATTTCGATGCTAGAAGAACAAATTATAGTTACCATCACTATGGACTGCATGTTGTATTAGTCCCCAAAAAAGATAGTTTGGCCCGTCTATGTATTGATAATCGTAGATTAGTGCCATAACTAAAGTATTAGATTCTTATCCGCTTTTAAGAACAGATGACATTTTGCATTCAGTTAAGCCTGTCAATTACTTATCAACTATAGACTTACGCGCTGGATGTTGGCAGGTTCAAATGCGACAAGAAGATCAAGAAATTTTGGAATCTATAAATTTACCTCTATTCATTTGGTTTGAGAAATGCACTGGCTACATTTTAACAAATGACGGTTTAAGAATCGAATGAATTTTTGACCGTTCGAATGTTTGCTTATTTAGATGACTCAAGGCCGCTTTTACAATTCCTAGTTAAAGCATAGTTAGGGTTTGGATTGGAATAAACCGGGGATAACTTATCCGATGCTCGGAGTAGTAGTTATACCTAGTATAACGCTATACGGCAGATAATCTCGTAAGCGTCTCACATAAAAAGAAAAAAGAAAAACAATGTCATAATAGTTGGAGTTGACAAACAAGAAAAAAATATGAAAAATCGTAAGAAGTTGTAATAAAGATAATAAAAGGATTAAACACAAACATATAGAAGGAACAGATAAAATTAACCCAAGATACTTTGAACGAAAAAAGTCCAATAATAGTTGAATTCAAAAACAAAGAAGATAAAGAAAATATACTAAAAACTCGAAAAACAATTGGATTAATCACTACTTTAGAATGCGATCTAAAAGGAAAAGCCAATGAAATATATATAAATGAACAACTACCATGAAAAACAAATATGTTGTTTTATAAAGCAAGAGAACAAAAAAAGGAGCTTAAATATAAATACCTATGGACTCGAGATGGAAACATATACATAAGAAAAACAGAAGCAAGTATAAAACTTAAAATTAAAAATCTTTTCGATATAGAAAGTTTAGAGTTAAAAAAAATTCAATTTAAAACTAAATAAATAAATTTAAAACTGAAATGTATACTATATATCTGCACAACGCAAGAAGTGTAAAAACAAATATCACGAAATTGAACTTATACCTACCATACACAGTAATCGCTATAACGTAAAGTTGGCTTAAACCATATAACCAAGAACTGTATACTGAAAATTACAATGTAGAATACAACTCTAGAAACACAAAAGGAGCAGGAATTGCAATGTACATTAAAAAAGGTGTAGAATATAAATTAATAACTAGTAAAACAATCAAAGACATACAAATATTAACAATACAACTTAAAGACGAAAATACTGCAATAACTCTAATATATAAATCACCTAGAATAAACTTTAAAGATCTTAAAAATACTCTAAAACAATATAATCAACAGAAAGAAACCAAAAATACAACAAAAGAATACAAGAACATGTTATTAGAAAAGAATACAAAAACATGTTATTAGAAAATGAATATAAATAATAAATAAAACATCTATAAAATACTGCACAAGAAAGAATCCAGATCCAAATGGAAAAAATTCTATATTAGATCATGTTATTACAAACAACAAACAGGAAATAGAAGATTTAAAAATATTACCTTTGAACATATCGGATCACTGTGAATTAATAACCAAAATAAAAAGAAAACAAAAAACCAAACAAATATATGTATCAGTACTTTGAGCACACACTCACAGATTATCAAAAAATACCAAAAGATATCAATAACATGGACACAAAGGATATAAATCAATTTCAAGAACTATCAAAAAAACTGCAAGCAATTATAGAAAACAACCAAACCAAAATAAGAATCGAACGAACAGAAAATAGCCCATGGATCAACAAAGAAGTGTTGAACAATATTGAAAAAAGAAACAAACTACAAAAAAATCACCTTAAATATCCAAATAATGGATCAACAAAAATGAATATTACAAACAGAAGAAAAAAACTACAAACATAAAGACTAAAATGTTATACTATAAAAGAAAATTCCTAAATAATAAAATTAATCCCGCAAAAATATAACTAACTAACCTAACTAATAAAAATAATCTCACAAAAATATGGGAAATAATAAATAAACAACTTATGAAAAAAAATCGAAAACAAAACAACATTGAAGAAAGAGTAAAACAAGATGGAACAAGAACTGAAGAACCGATAGAAATAGCAAATGAAATGAATACTTTACAAATATGCAAAAACTCTAGCTGAAATCAAATCACAGGAACGAGCAACGAAACACATACAACCACAATGAAAAACAAAATAACTCACATTCATTTTGAACACACATCACAAGAAGAAATCCACAAAATAATAATAAAACTGAATAAAAGAGTTTGATTCTTTGGGCTCATAGTCTTGTCAAAAGAGATCTAACCCGATTCTGAAAAAGTAAAAGCAATGGTAGATATGGCAGAACCAACCTCTTTGAAACAAGCATTTCATTCTCACAAACATGTGCATGGTACCACCCATTTCTTAGAAATTGGGCCCTGAACAACATGAAGCGTTTAAGAAATTGAAAGAATTCATTTCCTATACTTAACCCTTCAAGCCTTTATACTCAAAACTGATGCAAGTAACTATGCAATAGGTTAGTACAAATCAAAAAAGATAATGAACATCCGATCGAGTATGCGAATAAACTACTTACTAGTGCCGAACAAAACTATTCCACGACAGAACGCGAAGTTTTGCTATCTTTGGCAAATTCATAAATTTAGTGGATATATTGAAGGATGAGAAGTATCAGTCATAACGGATCATCAAGCATTAAAATGGATAATGAATTTAATGTCTCCAACCGAATTAGCACGATGGGCGTTACAGTTACAGCTCTATAATTAGAAAATATTGTATTCATCGGGAAAAATAAATCATATCGCAGATGGATTATCAAGACTACAATGCACTTTTGAATTTCAACTTTCTTGCAGTATTTGCAATATAATAATTGACATTCTTACTAGGGGGAGCGCTATTTGTACAGAATAGTTTATGGATCGCCGACGAAAATATACACTATTGGACATCTAAAGGTGTAAAATTGATCCCGAAGAGAGATGGATGTACCAACATCGTATGCAATAGCTTTGTCTTTGGAAGTATATCACACTTGTATGCTACTCCTACTACGCCTGATATCGCACAAGTAATAAATCTCCGAAGAAAAGGACCTAACTGTTGCTGATTCCTGTTCGTTTACTCTAGAATCAGAGGGAGATTGTGGCGTGCAATAATTTCTATAATTAGTTTTGTTGCGCTGCCTTGTGGTCTACTTTATTGTTTATTGTAACTATAGGAATTATATGTTTCCTCTGTGACAATTTCCTGTGATCATATTAGCACGCGTAATTGCTCATTGCCAGGATATAAATTTTCCTTAATTCCAATTCTCTGCCAGATCAGACACTTTGTCAAATCTAAATTACAAACTGTTGCCATTTGTTTACACTCAATAAACAAATTATACAACGGTAGATGTTTTATGCTTTTTATTCATCAGGCAGATAACAAATACGAAACTTAAATAAAATTATGTTATCTAAACTAAATACCTATTATCCGTTGTCCGATGTATACACAACATGATATAAACTATTATTAACGTGCTTACATGCATGGCATGTTTGTACGAATTATTAATAAAAATATTATTATTTTGTTTTTTGTAATTTTAGCTCTATTATTTGGAGGCCAACTAGAAAATGCCCCCGGGCCAAACCGTAGTAAATATATAGGATGCATCGATCCCCATTGTGATATAGTCAGTGTGATAAAAGACGCTTATGAAAATGCCAGATTTCTATGTGACCAATACTATTTGGCTTCACCAGAGTTGATCATTAATGAATCACAACATAATGGTAAGTTATACATAAAATTAGTAAACTTTTAAATCTTTTTATTATTTATCTTATACTTCAACCCTATTAATTCTAATGGTACCTCAACTGACATGTTCAAATAAATAATAGTGTTTTGGTCATTTTTTATTCTGAAAACAAGATTGTTGTCGCTCATCATTGAAATTCACGCGATAAAGATCGTCCGGAAACCCAATCCGGAATTTGGCCGTACGGAATAAATAGAACAGGTCTCGCTTTATTTCCAGACGGAATAAATTCCGGATGTGTGTGTGACGCATTAGATTTAAATACGAGTTTTATGTTTTTAATGGAATCATATGCCGTCTTTCCGGACTTGGAAAACCGCAATGTGTCACACACGATGCATTTTTATATCTTCAAGGTTTTTTCATGAAATAGTTAAATAGTTCTATAAATAGGCCATTTGACTTTCTTTGTAACTAATATTTTTTTTAGATAAAAATTAATATTTTCTAATATATCAGATTTCTATTTTGCATTCTCTATTTTAATCTCTATTGACCAAAGCAGTTTTTGGAAAACAAAACATAAACATCTCATCTGTCAGATCATGGTTGGTTCATATTGTTTTAGCTGTCGGTATATCTTTTCTGTCAGATGAAGAATGATTTGTATTAGGTTTATTTACTGTCTGTATTTAGTGTTATAAAGGATGAAAAAAGCACAGCATCAACAATTTAAGTAGCGCATCTCTTCTTAAATTGGTTGCAGTATATGATTAAATGTAGAAATAAAATAGGACACATTTAGTTTATATTCCGCGATGGTAGCAAAAAATTTAGATGTACATGATGTTATCTTTCTAGACTGTAGTTGTATTTTTGTTCAATAATATTGTTGTACCCAGTTGCGTAGCTAACTGTAAGCAAGAGTCTGCAATGCGGAAGAGGCCACAAGCCTAGGGAGCTCTGCAATGCTTGTTTTAAATCTACTTCGATGGTGGTCCATTCAATATTTTGCAGCAGTGCTCAAAAATCTAGCTAGATGTGCTACTGAATTTACCATACGTTCTACAAGCTTCTTTAGGTTGTAGTTCATTTAATTCCACTTTGTACAGTGTTATGGAAGAAGGGTTGCCAGTTACCAGCTGAAGCCAGTGTTACATCTTGATGTTCCAATTAGTCTTTGATTTCTTAACAGGAAATCATGACAATTAAGGTTGTGTAGGAAGTGAGCAATATTTTTTGTGATGACTCACTAACTGTTTGTTTGCTTTATTGTGGCTCTTCTGGAAAATGATCAGAAAATGAGACTGTTTCTTGGTACTTTTAACCAAGGCTGCTTATGATCTTAAGCAGATTGTCCAGTCGACATTCTTGAAGGCCAATGAAGTTGCGTCTGTTGATATAGTTTTTGTGACAGATAATCGCTTTATTGAAATATGGTTATGCTAATTTTGGATTGGTCCGTCGTACATAGCATTCTCTTTCTTGGTTTTATCGAATTGGCTTTAATAGTTTTTTTTTAGTTGATATGTCAAAAATTTAAACTAACTTATTTCTCTTAATAGTAGTTAGACTTTGTTGCTGGTTTTTTGTTTGATATTAAGACTTATAATTGAACATTAGAAGCACATTTGGCTATGGTTGTTTAGATAATGTACAAATGCAAATGAACACATTTAACGTCTTTAACACTGTGACGTAGTAGGTCGCTAATGCTTTTGTTGGACACATCTTTCTTGATACCTTGATTAATCGCTACACTGTTTAGTTTTATTGGCATATGCAACTTTTGACTCTTGCTGTTTATTTTAGTTTTTTGTGGACATTATACCTGTTTCAGTTTGGTTACGTACTTAACTTAATTCAACTATGAATATCATTAAATCAGTGTTGCGTCTTGGTACGTTCAAGTTGACATTCGATTTGCCGGTAGGTGAAATGTTTCTTTTTTCTGGTTTGTTCAAGTTAATATTACTTTTCGAGTTGTTTGTTGAGAGGAATTGTATTTATAGGAATCAAAGTGGCGCAGTCGGTAGGTGGAATATTTTGATATCATATCTGATGCAGGTCGGTCATGTATACAGTCTTTAGGTTGTATTCTAAAAATATAAACTAGACTTGGTCAAGTATCGAAATATAAGGTTGGTTGAAACCAATGCTTTTTCTGGTATATTCCGCATATGCACCAAAATGGCGTAGTCGGTAGGTAGACAGTATGTTTTGGCATTTCGTTTTAATAGCAAGGAATATCATGTAGTTAAGCCCATGCATAGTCTGAGGTCGATTGTTGTGTCTCGGTTTCATAATGAGAACGTAATACAATGACGGTTCTTCGCAGTGATCTTGGCATGTCGACGTGGTCTTGATTTGTTCCAGGTTTACTATATCAATAACAATTTGATGGGAATTTTCAAATTTCTCAGAGCATGGAGATGTTTTGTAGTTTATTTAACAGGTTGGCGGAGTTTTGTAGTATTACATTCTTGCATTCTTAAACTGTAGTTATTAATGATAATAGATGTTTATTTTGGTATATTGACATTAATAATTTTTAAATTACATTGTAAATGTTTTTTAATTCTATTTAATGTATATATTCTGCTTCTCTGTGCAACGAGAAAATAGAAACATTGAGTTTGACTTTCCAGAAAAGTGAGGCAGATTGAATTTTTCAACACGGACGGCGAGGATTCTATCTTATCGAGTATTTATTTTTTACTGCGTTCAGGTTTAGCTATTTCTTAACAGCAAAGTATTATGCATCTTAAATAATGATAATAATAATAATGGCTTTATTTATAGTATAATATACTGGTTACTGAAAATATAATAACACCAAAAACCTGTAACTCAATTTAATAAAAGTTTTAGATAAATTATAATATATTCACATAAGTTGTTTTTAGTTTCAATAATGAGTTGCCTTTTTACGATTTTTGGAGTACTCAGCAACTTGCCTGGGCATGCTAGAAATCAAATTGTCAATCTCAGCCTGAGGTATTAAATTCCAAGCTTTTTGTTTTTTTTTCAGCCTTCATTAGACCACTCTTGGACGTAGGCCTCTCCGTACATCTTATGTGTCTGTCGGTTTTGAATTTTGTGAAACTAATTCTTTCCCGCAGTTGGTTTAACATTGTCCAGCCATCTCTTTTGTAGCCGTCCTCTCTTTTTCTTAGCTGCCAGTGCGTGACTCTGACTGCTATCTATTCATTTTAACTGAAGAGTTTTGGAGAAATAGGTCTTCCTTGTTGCACCCTTCTGGCAGTTTTTAATTTATTTGTTGTATGTCCGTCATCGATCTTTACATATTTTTAAGTATGTCAGAGTCTCTGGAGTCTATTCTTGTGTTCTTCAGGACTTTTATAACTCCACGATTCAATAGTGTCAAAGGCTTTGTGAAAATCTACAAACGCCAGATGGAGTGGGATGTTGTACTCAGTGGTTTTTTCTATTAGGTTACGTAGTGTGTGTAAATATCGACCATTTACACACACTACGTAACCTAATAGAAAAAACCACTGAGTACAACATCCCACTACTGTATCCACTGCGAAATTCTGCTTGCTTGGTATAAGTTTTGTTGTTAGGCGATTGCAAATAAGATTGGTAAACAGTTGTGAGAGCAGACTGATGGGGCGGTAGATTTCGATATTCGATGTGTCACTCTTTTTGAATATTTGTTGAGTAGGCTCTGAACAGTTTTTTCCAGCATTGATCCGCTAAGTTTTAACATTTCAGTTGCTATACGGTTCTTTCTCGGACATTTATTGTTCTTTATATGCTTGAGGGCTGATTTGATTTTGTATACTGATATATCTGGTATTTCTTCTGATCCCGCGTTTACTACTCTTGTATGCGAATCGGGTTTCATGTTCGGTCTTTCTGACGAGTACAAATTTTTATAAAAGTTTTCTACAATTTGTGATGTTTGGTATAAATCTGAAATTATGACTTGTGTTGTGTTTAGAATTATGTCGGTTTTGTATTTTTGTATGTCTTTTTGTATGCTTTATTTTCACTTTTTTGATTATTTTCTTTTTGTGCATATTTTCTTTGACGTCGTTTGTATTCTTGTTTTTATTTTTTCATTTACCTTGATTTAGGCTTATACTTATACTAGAGGATTTTAGGTGTTGGTTTTGGCATTAAAATCTTTGATTACTATTTTGGAGTGTGTTTTTTATTTGTTTGCGAATTATCTGGGTTTCTCTATGTTCTCTTGCGTTGGGATGGTTTCTTGAAGAACGTGTTTAAGCAATAGAGTTTGTTTTTTTCGAGGAAGTTTGCAAGCAATTATCTTTTTCTGTTTCTGTTACATAGGCCGTACTGCGCAATATTTTTGGTATCTGTGGATGTTTTACTTCTCGTTTTGGCATTAAAATTCTCGATTACTATTTTGAAGAGTGTGTTTGTTATTTGTTTTCAAATTATCTGGGCTTCTCTATGTCCTCTTGCGCTGGGGTGTTTTCTTGAAGAACGGGTTTAAGCAATACAGGTTATTTTTTCTCGAAGATGTTTGCAAGCATTTTTACTCTGTTGTTTCTGTCACCTAGGCCGTATTGCGGGATATTTTGGTTGTTTTAGTCCTAGTTGTGGCTATAAAATTTTTGATTACTGTTTTGAATGTGTGTTTTTAATTTGTTTTTGATATGTCCTTGTACAGTTGTTTTGCTTTTTTGTCTGTTAGAGCTTAGACGTTAATGATTTGCGTATAGTAAAGTGCGTTTAGTCTCAAGTTACTATATGTTTGATCCTCTTGTTGATAAGGAACCCCACACCTTCACAGATGGTGGCTTGTATCGGAGTTATTTTGACATAATACGTATCTTGTGTTTAGATCGGTGTTTTTTTTTGTCATGTAGACGTGTTTTGGATAGTCTGACATAATCTCTCTTAATGTGTTCTAGTTTGTCTTCTAGTTCTTCAAGATGGTCGTTCGTTTTCAATGTCCGTATATTATAGCTTGCTAAAAATATGTTTTTCTAATGTTGATTTTCTTCAGGTTTGATTTTAGAAACGGTTCTATTTTATTTATATTTTTCGAATTTTTGTTGTCTCCAGAATCCGTTGGGCCGACTGCATGAGTGTGAGATTTGGGACGTTGCTCAATTTGTCATTTTACAGTTGGGTATGGAGGTTTTTACAAGTTAAAACGCCGCGCTTGCCTTGCGTATTGGCGAGTGTAGTTTTGTCATCAGCCGCCTATTTTGGGTCGGACGCTGTCGGCAGCCGCTCGATCTCAATCAGATTCTGCTTTTTGCTAGTTTTACCATTTGTGCATTTTTTTTTTTCAAATATTTGTTTTTTTTTTATAGACTCGTTTGATATTGACGATTGGTTGACTGGATTATATTTTCTTTGAACTATGGTTGTTTGATTTGTTTTGAAATCAATGTGATGTCTGGTCTAATCCTGACGATTGCAATTGTTCGGATCCGTATAAGTGTTTTAATAACTGTTGAGTATTATTGCTTAATTTTGTCATTAACAATATTTTTAATATATTTTTAACGGAGTTAAACTGCATGATCTGGGGGGTCAATTTAGTTTTGTAAAACAATACGCACAGGAAATTTCTCGTACAGCACTGCAATTGTTTCGTGGCTTGTGTGGCTCTTAGCGTCATCCTGATGGAAATAAATATTGTCTATGCCTAAATTATTCAATATAGGCTAAAGATAGTCAGTTAGTTAGCATTCTTCTGTAGCGATCCGCATTGACTGTAATACATGAGCCATTGAAAACCAAAGTGGTGTAAGTCACAAAAATTTTACCTATATTCTTTTACCTATGTGGTAAAATTGCAAAAAAAACAATAATTAATTTTTATAAAAAATTAAATTGGTTCTATTTAAAAACATATATTGCATACAAGTATTAACTTTTAATTTCACGATTTTTCAGTAACGTTTTGAATTTTAGGATTTTGTATTTCAAAACACAGTTTGACTTACACTACTCACATGTATGTACATTTGCCAAACTCATGACTACGCCGACCCAAAAACTGCACCAAACAATAGTCGTTGGGGATAAAGAGGTTTTTTGACTAGTGTTCTAGGATTATTAGAAACAGAGATGCGGTAGTTCTGTCTATTGATCTACTGAGATGGAAATGGGCTTTGTCGCTAAAGATGATTTTTTCTAAAAAAATCAGGATTTTTTGCCTGCATTTCCAGCACCCAAGAAACGAAAGTTCATGATTAGCCGGCTTTAATTCCTGCGTCAGCTCCACTTTTTAAGCATGTAGGCTAAGATCTTTATGCAGTATGCGATGAAGGCTGGACTGAGAGATTTTTAATTGCTGTGAACGTCTTGGGATTAACAAACTTGGATTTTCTGCGACATAATGTATATGGCTGACCTCACAGTACAAGTTTGAACTAGCAGTTTTACATCAGTAACTTGACTTTTATTATGCTCAAATTTTGCGATTAGCTTAGCGGGAAGCATAGATAATAGCGGGAAGGTGATTCATACCGACCAAAAACACCACGAACTATGCAAACTGTGTTGGCGAAATTTTCACCGTGTCTATAATGTATTTTAATTATTTCTATACCTTGTTGGAGCGTGTATCGTATCATTTTCTTAAATTGTATAAAAACTATACGACAAATGTCAAAGATTCAAGGCTTGCTATTCAACAGATCTAAAATGCTGCGAAATTTCGCACTTATATTTCTATTTCTTTTATTATTATTTTTTTAAGAATATATGCTCCGGAATGTAATTGTCAATCTAGTTATATAATTAGAGAAATTTATAATTATGTTATATGTACTTTACAGAAGTGGAGCAGGAAAGAGATATCAGAATAGTGTATGTTCCTTCACATTTGTACCATATGCTTTTTGAACTCTTTAAGAATTCCATGAGGGCTGTGATGGAGTACCATGGCTCTGTTGACATTTATCCACCCATTACTGTAACAGTAGCTAAGGGCAAAGAAGATATATGCTTAAAAGTGAGTTAACAAAAATTAACATGTTGATATTTAATTATTTAATATTTTTAGATGTCTGATCAAGGAGGTGGAATTGCAAGAAGCACAACAGATCACCTATTCAAATATATGTATTCAACTGCACCACAACCTAGTAAATCAGATGCTCATACAGTTCCATTGGCTGGATATGGGTATGGATTACCAATATCCAGATTATATGCTAGATATTTCCATGGTGATTTAGTACTGTTATCATGTGAAGGAAATGGCACTGATGCAGTCATTTATATGAAGGCAAGTTTCTGCTTTATTTACTTATGTTATGTTTTAACTGTATATTATTGTTGTAGGCTTTATCAAATGAAGCAAACGAACTCCTTCCAATATTCAACAAAACTACATCAAAATTCTATAGAACAGTAGTACAAACTGGTGACTGGTCAAACCAAGCATCAAATTTGACCAACAGACAAATTTGCACAAACATGAAGAAGCACCAGTTGCCTCAATCTGTGCAGGAATCCATGACTGGCTCAGGCTCCATTTAAAATGATTAGTTTAAAATTACATTTAATTTAGATTTTCATTTAGGTTTTAATTTAATTTAAGTGTGGATATGGTGTTCTCCATTGGATGGGTCCATGTATATCCATGACGTTTCTTTAGAATGTAATATCAAATCGACTGTGAAGTTTCAGGTGTTAATGTCCCTTTTTTTATGAAAAAAAGGCGATGCATCAAATGCACGAGATATATATTTTTTGTTCTGATTTTGTATATATCAAGATAAGTTATAATATGTAATATGCAAGGATATCATGTACATATTTTGTTGGAATTGTAAATATTTTTATTCGACTATAATGTCATTTGTATATAAAAGTTAACTATTGTGTAATAAAGTAAAACGCATTATTTTCAATTTGCAATTGATGCAATACAATACATTAATAAATGATAACATCATTGGTAATTAATATTTGTTTTATTTAATTTGAATAAACAAGTAGTCATAAGAAGCAGTTTAAGTTTATTCTTGTAAAGTTCACAGTTATAGCCATATCACGTCGCGTTGCAACTCTGATCAGGATGGGGGATTAGCAATTGTATGCTTTTGGGAATAATATGGAGTTTTATTTCATTAAAGTAAGATTTAGTAAGTAAATTTTGTTTGAAATATTCTAAATTAGTTAAGACCAGAAATTAATACTAATGATTTTTCAATTTGATTTTCAAACTTATTTTAATATTACTGCACAGCTATATCTGATGGCGTTTTTGGCTGTGACATTTGACGTCGCACTGGGGCGCCCTGAAATTTGACGTAAGAGGATATTGCTCTTTCTCAGCCGAACACAAAAATATGCACCACAGTGCACAAAGAGTGGTACAGCCGAAAATACCATGAATTTGCTCCATAATTCCAAAATGTCATTTATAATAACCTATTCATCCGCATGCAAATAGAGTATTTTCAGAAGTGAGTAGAGATACTATTTCATTATAATAAGCATAGAGTACAATCACTTTTTTTAATTTCATTTTTATATCCATAAAACCAAGTTTTTGCATCAGGGTGATATTTTTATTAGGCAAAATCCAGTTTTTATTTATGCATTCAAAGTTCAGATCATAATCTGAATTGGCATAAATACGACCTTTTTGATCTATATGTCCAGTTTTTTCTTTTAGTAATCCGGCCATTTATACACAAATCTGGTATATGCGTAAATCAAGCCTGAATATGCACAAATCCGTCGTTTCCTTTATCATGCCAAAATCGGGCGTTATTATGCTCAAAATCTTTACTTAAGTTAGATAAATCCGGCTAATTTGTTATGAGAAAAATTGACTTGCAGAAATCTAGTCAATAAATCTGGTGTTTTCTTATGGATTAGTAACTAAATTGTTTTGATTATTTTGAACTACCTTGCAATGAATTTATAGTTTTATAGAAAATTGTATTTATGGAAAACAGAAAAATTCAATTATTATTCAATAAATATTTTGTCGGAATTGAACAAGTACTTTTGTTTTGGTTTAATAACAGAGAATGGAATACATGTTTATGACTTTCTGAATGGTTTTTGAGAGATTTTTCAGTAGATAATATGTGTGAATCTTTGCAATTAGTATTAAAATAAAAATTATTAAAAAAATTAAGCGCGTCTTAGATTTTGCAGTATGTAATAGGAAGAGATGTTTTAACAACAAAATATTACAAAATAGTTATCGGGAAGTATATTTGAAGATTTATTGTTGTAAAATTATATTGGTGGGACATAAAACTATATTCAAGCTTGTTGGCGGTTTGCTCCCTATCTATGGTAGACAGCTTGATACTCATTAGACTCACCGCTCTCTACCGGAACTAGTGTTACTCCCTTGTTCCGTAAAAGTTTTATTTGTTTGGTTAATTTCATATTGTTTCATAGGCTTAATTCTTTTCATTTTATACATATTCTGGAAGATTGTAGTCATCCGTGTTATATATCAAAGAATGAGGTAAAGAGATAATGCAGTTTGTGCTCCATCTGTAATTTTCTTTAGTCATTAATAATAAAATACAAGCAGATATACCGAATTCAAGCACATTGAACCGTTTCATTTTTATCATTATTGAATACATTGATATCTGCAGATTCATAAGAAGAATGTACATACTCCAACAAAGATAATTTTAACATCACCGCCTAAAGCTATAGCCGCTATCTACAATCTTGAAACTAATAATAAGATTTTTACAAAATGTTGGAATTGTAAAAAAGAAGGCCACATATTTAGAAATTGTAAGAAAAAAAGAACCAATACATTTTGTTATAGATGTGGTGCATCTGGAGAAATCTTGACTGCAAAAAGTGTCCAAAAACCGTGAAAGGAGAGCAGAGACCAGCGGTTATCATCCCTCTTTACAATATAAGGCCGACAATAACTGAAATGTGGAAGGAATGATTAAGTGCGATAGAACAATTTTATAACAATACACTGATTTGTCAATGTTTTGTTGCACAACCTATTGATAACCGTTTATATGTCAGTGTTAAAATATGGGAAAAAAAGTGTTAGCATTGCTCGACACTGGAGCAAACGTTTCAGTCATGGGAAAAGAAGCTATGTGGTGTCAGGTGTGTGTATGTCTTTAATTTACAGATGATGAGTTTGATTTTAGGTATTGACTTTATAAAAAAGTAGAATGTAACTTTGAATTTTAGAAAAAATACGTGGACAAAAGCCTAAATGTCATCAACAAAAAAATTTTTAGGATTTTTATTTTTGTCCATAAATGACAGAAAATCATTGACTGATCTCAACAGGTAGAATTGAATAATGTAACAATGTTGTTTGAAGTAATAGGAACCGAGGCTTAAGGAAAAACTCATTTATTTCAGTACCAAATTGATACCGGCACAGCATTACCAATCAAGCAAAGACACTATTGTCTGTCACCTTACATGCAGCGTTTTGTAAATGAAGAGCTTGACCGCATGTTAAAACTAAAAGTGGTAATACCATCTAAGAGAGCATGGGCTTTACTTGTTGTTCTTGTTAAGATATTTTCAGGGGAGTATCGATTTTGTTTTGATGGGCGCAAATTAAAGTCACTAAGAAGGACGCATACCCTCTACCGCTTTTGAATGATATTTTAAGTAAATTAAGAGACTTAAATTATGTTTTCAGCGTAGACTTGAGAAGTGCGTTTTGGCACATTTCTTTAGAACAAAGTTTTGCTAAAAAGACTGCATTTGTTGTACTAAGACGTGGTCTTTTTAAATTCATTTTTATGCCCTTTGGGTAAGCAAACGCCGTCCAAACTCAACAAAGGCTGATGGGCTCAATTTTGGAACATAAATTGGAACCATATGTGTATGTATATCTTAACGATATAGTGATATAGACTAGCACGTTTGAAAAGCACAGGAGGTGAGACTGAAAAAAGCAGGTCTGACAATCAACTTCAAGAAAACCGAGTTATGTCGTTCAACATTAAAGTATCTAGGATTTGTTATAGTTCAAAATGGCTTTTATACTGATTTTGACAAAATTGCAATAGTTGCTTATCCAGTTACTAAAACTGTTACGGAAGAAAAAAGTTTTCCGGCATATGCTTCTGGTATAGGCGTTTTATACCACACTTTGCCTGCCTTATTGCCCCAATTCATGATGTCAATAAAAGAAGAAAGAAATGGCAAACAATAAAATGGACAGAAAATGCTTAGAAATCTTTTATTATTATAAAACAAGCTTTGATGTCAGCTCCAATATTGTGTAATCCGGATTTTAGCAAACTTTTTACAGTGCACAGTGTCTCTTTAGACGTAGGAGTTAGTGAAGATCATTTAATTACCTACGCTAGTAGATCTCTCACCAAGGTAGAGCGTAACTACATGTGTTAGAGAAAGAGTGTTTAGCTCTATTATTTGCCGTAGAAATTTTTTGTATGATCCAGTGAGAAACTTGCAAGGTGGGCAATACGCTTAAGCCAATTTGAAATGGATATTTTTCATTAAAAAGGGAAATTACATGTAGTACCGGACGCATTATCTAGATCATTTTGGGTAATAGTGGTTGAAGAACCTATAACAGATAAATGGTATGTTGAATTGCAAAGTAAAGTATTAGATAATCCAAACAATTACACCCAATAGAAAGTTGAAGGTGTGACCTTGTACAAATACTTAGAAGTTATGAAAAAAAAAATCATTGAATAGCAAGGAGTGGAAAATAGTCATACCACGGCGTTTTAGGAAAATGGTACTTGATAAATGTCATGATGCACCTACAGCAGCATTTTTGTTTTTTTTTTAAATCTTTTAACAGAGTACAAGAACTCTAAGTTTCTTGAGATATGTATTAAATAACTTAGAGCTAGGTAATCATTGCTTGGGAGTATTTCTTGACTTAAGCAAAGCATTTGACTTAGTAAATCATGATATTTTGTTACAAAAACTGGAGAGGTATGGCATACGTGGAATAGCACTAAATTGGTTTCAGAGTTACCTTCAGAGTAGATATCATTATGTTAAAATAGGAAACTTTGATTCATCTCCATTAAATATGAAGAGAGGTGTGCCACAAGGTTCTGTACTTGGGCCACTTCTCTTTATTATATATACAAATGATTTTAACTTTAAAAATTCTATAATGTATGCAGATGATACCTCTTTCCTGGTGACTTCCAACCAAGGTATACAACATCTGGTATCATCGGCAAACAACACATTACTTGAAATGAAACAATGGTTTGAAAAAAATAATCTTGTATTAAATACTAATAAGACCGTTTGTCTTAGATTCTTTGCTAATAATTTGCAACATGATCATAGCTTGTTTATAAAATGTGATCGTCAATCAGTAGTAGAAGCTAACCACATTTCCTTTCTGGGAATTAAAATAGATTCAAATTGTAATTTTAATTTTCATGTTGACTATCTTTGTAATAAACTATCGTCTTATTGTTTTGTAATGTGCAACTTAAGACATCAGGTAAATCGAGACTTATTAATTTTATTTTATAACAGCCATGTGCAATCAATACTATCATATGGTATAATTATTTGGGGAACATCTAGCCAGTTAAATAGAGTATTCATATTGCAAAAAAGAATCGTACGATCAATGCTAGGACTACATCCTCGCATATCATGCAGACAATCATTTCAAAAACTAAATATTTTAACGGTACCTTCTTTGTTTATATTTCAAGTATTGATATATGTTAAAAATAATATTCATCAATTCACTTTTTTAAGTAGTTACCATAATTACAACACAAGAAATCAGAACATATTAGAAATTCCTAAGTGTAAATTAAAAATTACAAAAAGAAGCATAGACACAGTAGGTGTCAAATGGTTTAATCATCTACCCGAAGTTATCAAGAAGTGTTCAATAAATATTTACAAACAAAAGATAAAAAAGCTTCTTGTTAAAAAAGCTTATTATTCAATACATGAGTATGAAAATGAAATGTGGCAATAGCATCAGTATCTAGTTGAGTCTAATTCTGTTTTTTAATTTGTTTTTTTTTTTATCAGTCATATATACAGGGTGTAGATTAATTGGCGGATAAACGCCAGGTAACTTTATAGATCGTGCCAAAAGAAAACGAAAATCTTAATTCCAAAATGCTGAAAAACTCTTCGTTTGGCCTCACGAGGTCCTCAAAGTTTCAATTTTGTCAATACAAATATTGTTTTAATTGCGTATATTATGTACCAATTTGCTTTCTTTTTTAGTATAATAAAAATTACGAGGTTTATTGAAACTTAATAATAAAAAACATTGAAAAATGTGCAAATTACTTTTGAAGAATAAATCAAATTTAAATTAAAAATACGCTTGGCAACGTAGCAAAATTTTTAATAAAATTCAAATTATAAAGTAGGCAATGCAATAAATGTCAGGGGGTCAATTCTGATCTCCGGTGACTTTTGTCATCAGTGACTTTTAAATTCAAATAAAATTCAATTTAAAATTATGATATACTTTATTCTTTTGATAATCATTAATTTAAAATTGTGTGAGGTTGCACATTGACGACACATACCGCATTATTAAATTATGAATGGTGTTTTGATGCATTTGCGAAATATAGTATGTTGCGTTCGTCTAGTATGCGGCGGTCTGCCTTATGTCTGTCTCGGATTAACAACTACTACGTTGCCATCTCAATCCCGTGACCATCCTTGACAAAAACCATCGGTGACTTTTGTCGTTGCACCATGCGGCTAAAATGCGTTTTCAAAATAAATGTGTGAATCCAGCAAATAGGTACTATAATTGTTATTGAATTATAGAACAATTTATACATTGCAGCTGATACAACTATTATAACTTATTAGATTCTGTCATAAATAAAAATATTAATTATTTCAATGCACAATTGATGGTTTGAAAATATATTTAAAATAATTGACATGAATATAGCAACTCTGACAGATTTAACATTTAACGCCGGCGATGCTTGAGAACGTCATAAATTCGATATCGATACGTGCTGTAAAGTGTTTAGAAGTAAACGGTGGCCAATTTGAACATTTGTAGTTTATAATAAAAAATAAAATTTGATGTGTGTATTAAATTGCCTATTTTATGTGTATTAAGTTGCCTACATTATAGGTTTGAATTTAGAAAGTTTGCAACGTTGCCAAGCGTAACAAAACATTGAGGACCTCGTGAGGCCAAACGAAAAGTTTTTCAGCATTTTGGAATTAAGATTTTCGTTTTCTTTTGGCACGATCTATAAAGTTACCTGGCGTTTATCCGCCAATTAATCTACACCCTGTATAATTTACTTTTTACATATAGTTTTATACTTTTAAATGTTTATATTGTTCTATATTTTAATATGTTTTTGTAATTTTATTTATTGTATTTTATACCTGTGTGTGTTTAAACTATTATTTGACTTTTCATATCCTTTTTGTATATTTGGCTACATGAATAAACGTATTATTATTATTATTACTATTGGCCACAAATGAAAAGAGACGTAAAGAAGCATGTTTGAAATAGTGTGGTGTGCGGAGCACAAAAAGTTGATAATACAGGAAAAGCCGGAGAAATGGGTAAAAAGAAACATGTCGAGTATCCATTTCAACTTATCTCTACAAACCTGATTGAACCGTTACCATGTTTTAAGAAGGAAACAATTTTTTACTTGTAGTGACAGATTGGTATACAAAAGGAGTATTTTTACATCCCCTTAAAAAGGCAATTGCATTAGAAGTTTGTAAGTACAATTCGATATTCTTAACTTTTGGTGTATCTTCAATTGTAATGGTAGATAATAGTGTTCAATTTGCCAAAAAAATGTTTAAAATTTTATGCCAACAGTATCACGTAAAGACCTGGTATAATGCTAGATACCACCCGCAGGTAAACTTCACAGATAGGTCTATTTGACAATAGGAACAGCTATAAGATCTTACATAAAAGACAAACATAATGAATGAGACAAGAGTATTCACAAAATTGAGTATGCTATAAGGGCATCAACAAATAAGGTTACAAAGCACTTACTAAACTCATTAATATTTGGAAGAATAGTGCCGGAGGACGGTTGTCACCTGGGGGTATCAATAGGTATAGCGGATATGGCCACACGTATAATTCACGAACTGCACTGACCCAGGATCCAAGCAGTGGCTCGAATAATGGTTTTATTTTATTTCCGTCAAGGTCGAACAGCTGTTTATTTAGACGCACAATTTCAAGCGCATCATGCCATGAATGCCGGCGTAACGGGCATAACCTATTCGCGTTTACTTCGATGTTTCCATAGTTTTTAGCACAGATCATACAATAGGTTTTTAGTTATTATTGTTATTAGTTTTATAGTTTAGTTTTAGGGATTGCCTCAAAGGCAATGTCACCACCAGGTATTTGCAAATATAAATTAAAAGTGTCATTTTGTAATAATATATATTACAGTTCTATAACTGATAGCAGTTATAGGACTATAATATGTATTATTATTTATTTTTACAGAATTTATATTTTGTTTATTTTAAAGAATTATTTATTTTAATAGAATTTTTATTTATTTGCAAATTCTGTGAGGATTTGCCATTTTTAACTCTGCCGTTGTTAGTTCCCAGCCCGAAAATAAAGAGGGAAAATGGCAAGCAACGTAACTCAGCGCCGCTAGGCGTCCGTTTTACAAACTTAATGTTTCTTCCCAGGAGCGAAGAGGCGCTAAAACTCGTGGCGAAATATTTATAGGGAATTGACTTATCTTCTATTGTATGATCTGTGGTTGTCACTATGACATTGTTAATAAGACTGCTGTAATAGCTGAAGATAGAGATATCTATGCTAATAAACTAGAAGCTTTTCAGAAAGTAAGGAAAGAGATTTAAGTATATTTAGATAAGGCTTACAAGAGGAATTGTAAAGCCTATAATTTGAAGAAACAAAAAATAAGTTTTAAAGTAGGAGGCTTGGTGTGGAAACGTAACTACGTGTTATCGAAAGCCGTAGAAGGTTTTGCTCAAGTTAGCTTCTAAGTTTGTGTTCACATAATAGTTGAAGTACACTCAAATTTGGTGTATACATTGAAAAAAGTTTATGCAAACCGTTTTTTGAGGAAAATAAAGAATTAATCCCAACATAGAATATTGTTAGTTTAATTAGAAGAAGTTGCTGGTGATTTAGACCAGATTAGAATAAAGAGTTGTATCTGTCATAAAGTTATAATTTAGTTTAGAAATAGGTTTAGTTTGAGACGCTAGTTTAGTATATGTAGAAAATGTAGATATTAAGCTATTAGGATAATGTTTGTTAGAGTACCAGCTTTAATTTAAATAAATCATCATGTCAGTATACAGTGTTTCCTGTAGAAAATTTAATAGTGCGTTAATTTTTTTTAACTAATTATTATAGAAATATATATATAGTATTATAAAAATAATTGAATAAATTCTGTTGCATACTCGGTGACGTCCAGAGTGTGCAGTGCTAGAAAAGAAAAGAAAGTTGAATTAAATTTATATGCGGATTGTAAAGTGAATCTTACTTCTATCAGATTATCGTGCATGATCACCACAATAGAATATCTTGTATGAAGTAAACCGGTCTAACACCGTGGGTGATTGCATGCCAGTGTGGTTGCTAATCTAGAATTTAATTATAATTCAGTCCGGATAATAAATTTAAAACAACTTTAATTAACGTTAATGTTAATGATTAAAATGATGTAACTTATATACCTTATAAAATCATTAAGTGGATGACAGCGAAGCTAGCTCACGGTGAAATTAATGATTTAAAAAAAATATATAAATTCATAATTGGAATTATTAATACAGGGTTACTTTAATGTTTACTTGCTATTATTGCTAATATTCATTGTTGTTGGTTAGACTTGGTACATAAGTAGAATTAATAAAGTCACTCGCGATTAATTTTGTAAATAATTAAGCTAGCGTTATTTTTATGGTGTCAAATTTAACTTGGTATAGTGGGCCAGTAGATCCGTGGAATACCTGATAAAATATATATTTGCTTTTCTTTAGAGATGGAGAAATCAAAAATTATGAATTTTTTTAGGAGGTTGTTGATTTGAATGGAGTGCAGGATTCTAATTTTGTCTTGCAAGCGCAGATTTTATGAAAAGAGATACACGGTCGAGAATAAAATAGTGTACAAGATGAGCTGAGGAAAGATAGTCTACCATTATTTAAGATAATTTGAAAGCTGTTTTTATGAAGTACGATTGGTTATAATTACAATTGATTGACTTTAAGTAGTAAATTTAGAATTAAAATTGTTGTTGTAATTAACCTGTTACTAACATAAATGATTTTTTTTTTATCTAAATTTTAACTGTTGATGATAACTTGTTACAGGCTAATTTTATTGTTTTTTTTTTTCTATTACCATCATGGATGTAACCAGTAACAGTGAAAGCAAAACTAAAACTAAATAAGATATTATTAAACAACAATTGGCGTTCTATCAGAAAATTGCAGTAACAATGAGTAAGTTATCTTGTATTTTTTATTCTTCAAACTAATATCACCTGTTGCTTATGAACCCTCCCCACACCGCATGAGCTAGTGGGACTGTCACATCTAACGGTGACTGAAGTAGCTTCAAAAAATAAAAATTTAAAGAAGAAGTTAGTTACAGCTGGTTGTAAGTTTTGTCTGAGTGCGTAGCGTAAAGCTCACTATAAACCTTTCTAGACGATCTGTGATTTGTCAGTTACAACAAATCCTGCATTTTGTATCCTAAAGATGTTTTTTTGACATTTTTTATCAAGGTTTTTTTATGTTTATGTTGTCCTCTAATGTGCTTTGGATAAGTTTTGCATTGCGTTTGGCACGCAAAATCTTTTTGAATCTGCTTGATGATGATTTTATTAAGTTTGTATTTTTGCGTATCTTGAAATATATATTGTCTAAATTCTATTGATTTTGTTGTTTTCGGACTTAACTTGTTTTTTTCTTTCTTTCTGTTTTGCATGCATACTTTTTTGTTGTTACTTGCATGCTTGATGTAATGAAATATCTAGGTCGTTAAGTTTGAAATCTGTTAAGATTTTTGTAGGGATTAGTTTTTAGTATGTTTTTTTAACTGTTTTGTTGTTGTATAAAGGCTCTTCTTTGTTATTTTTTTTTGTTAAAACTTTTGTGTTTAGCCAACAACGCCACCACGTTCTTTTTAGAAGCCGCGTGTTTTGATCAGCACATTAATCAGACACAAAGCGTTCGTTTATGAGTTTAAAGCAAAACAACATGGCGCTAAATACAATATTGTTAATGTTGCCTATAATTTGTGAATAGTTTTTAAACTCTTGTAGCAATAGTAAGAAAGAAAAAAATGTTTGCAAAATTATTATGTATATTTTTGTGAAGCACAATACAGTTGTTTTAAATTACAATTTATATTAAAAACTGTAATTAAATAAATTTATAGTTAAATGTCAGTTCGAGCATCGGTTGAGAGAACACGTGCTTTTGGTGAGACCGTAAAAATATATAGAAAATACGGGAATTTAGCGCTGCATGCAAGGCGTGAATCAGTGAAAAATAAGTAGTTAATAACATAGATTACAAACTATTAGTGGATGAAAAGTGATAGTGAAACTAGAAGCTGAAAGGGACAAAGATAAGGAAAACAAATCCCAACAAATAAAATTACCAGACGGAGAGAACGAAATAAAGGAAGCGGCGTGCGCTAGAAAGAGTAAGATTCAAAACAGCTGCGGGATAATCAACAAGGACAGCACGCGCATAAGAAATATTGAAATGGAAAATAAATGATAACATTCAGAACAAACAAATATAAATAGATCAAACGAGTACAGAGATTACAAAAATAAAATAGAATAAAAAGGCAAATAAATAAATGAAATTAAAATTATAACATAGAAGCGACAGGGAAACATTAAAGCAAAGTCAAAAACAAATATCAATAGTGCAATTAAAAACAAGAAAAAAAAAGAAACGAATAAAATAGTGAAGGATTATAAAAACCAAAAAAAAAAAGAAATAAATGAATAGTAATAATAGTGAACAATAAAAAGATTTACGCCGGAACTAATGAGTGAGAATAATAAAAGAAAAATCCAAGACACGAGCCTAGAAAAGATCGAAGGGGAGGAGCAAGAGGTCACGCAGAAAAAGAAAATAATAACAACAGCTCCGGAAAAGGAAGAAAGACAGAGGCAAGAGATGGAGGAAATACTCAGTGCAATAAGAGTTTTAACAAAAAATATGAACGAGGAATTTGATAAGTCGCAAAGTCAAACAGAAGCACTAAATACAGAAATAAAAAGAACAAACCAAGAACTAAAACAGATAAAAGAAGAGCTGAAAACGAAAGAGCAGGAATGGAGGAAAGAAAAAAAAGAAATTATGGACAAGTTGAATTTAATGGAAGACAGAATAAATAAACAAGAAAAAGAAAAAAGAAAGAACAATATTATAATAAAAAATGCAAATATACAAGGACAGAAAATCAAAGAAGAAGTAGAGAAGTTTATACAGGATAAATTAGAAATAAATACTGCAATTAAAGAAGGATACGCAATCAACGAGTACATCATAGTAGTCAAATTGGAGAGCTGGCAGGATAAAATGAAGATTATGAAGAACAAAAATAAGATCAAAGAAACAAAAATATATATAGATGATGACATGACAGTACATGAGCGAGAAATACAAAAAGAACTAAGACAAATCACAAAAGAAAAGAAAAGTGAAGGTGTAAAAGTAGGATACCAAAAGATTTTCATAGATGATGTAAAATATGAATAAACAGAAATAAGCAAAATAAAGGTCCCAAAAAACTATTAAAAACGAATGCGAAAAAACAGAAGATGAAAAAGGCTAGGAATAAGGACATGAGAAAGAAAAAAGATTTAAAATTAAGTACATGGAACATAAAAACAATGCTAAAAGAGGGTAAAATGGAAGAAATAGCAGGACAATTACAAAAATATAGCATAGACATAGCAGCACTGCAAGAAATAAGATGGAAAGAACATGGACAAGTGAAAACAGAAAGATACACGTTATGGTACTCAAGTGAAAGTAAACAAGGGAGAAATGGTGTTGCCTTTATGGTAACAGATAAAATAAAAGAGAATGTGATAGAGTTCACCCCAGTGAATGGTAGAATAGCATACATAAGAATAAGAGCGAGACCATATTGTATAACAGTAGTGAATGTATACGCCCCAACTGAAACAGCAGAGGAAAGAATCAAAGATGAATTTTATGAAAGGCTGGAAGCGGTATATAATGAGCTGCAGAAACAAGACACGATAATTATTGCGGGAGACCTAAACGCACAAATCGGGAAGGAAGTATACAATAAAGAGGTAGCAGGTAAACACACAATACATGAACGAACAAATGACAATGGACACAGGTTGTGTAACGCAGCAAACTCAATGGGAATGGTAATATCTAGCACGAAATTTAAACACAAGAAGATACACAAAATATCATGGATGGAACCAGGGAACAGATATGATAACCAGATCGATCACGTAGCAATAACGAAAAAGAGAGAAAGAATGATCATAGATGTGAGATCGTATAGAGGTGCGAACGCAGACAGTGACCACTTTATGGTAACGGCAACAATTAGACAAAAAATAGATAAAAATGTGAAACAAAGTAGGGGACAGAAGTGGAACATAGAAAAGCTAAAAAGTGGCAGAATACGAGAACTTTTCGTAAACGATATTGAAGAAAAAATGATGAGGATAATATGAACAGAAAGTGGGAAAGCATAAAAGAAATAATAAACAAAGCAGCAAAAGAGAACATTGGAAAAAGAAAAAAACAATACAGAAATGACTGGTGGAATGAGGAATGCAGATAGAAAGTAGAAATGAAAGCTGAAGCAAGGAAAGAATGGTTAAGAAATGATGGCAAAGATAAAAAAGAAGAATACAACAGGAATAAATATATACAAAACAGAAATGGATACAAACAAAAATGGAAGAGATAGAGAAAGAAAATGGAAATGCAAAAAAATTTTACCAAAAAATCAAAGATAACAGAAAAAAAGAAACGAAAAGAACGATAGGACTAAGAAATAAAAATGGAAATATGGTAGTCGATGATGAAGAAGCAAAAAACACCTGGGAAGAGCACTTTAAAGAGCTACTAACAGATGTGTGTAACGAAGAAGTGGCAATAGAAGAAAGAAATGATGAAGAAGACGAAATAAAAATAGATAAACCAACAATTAAAGAAATCCAGGAAATCATAAAAAAATGGAAAAATGGAAAGGCACCAGGAGTAGACAACATCAACATGGAAATGTTCAAGTATGGTGGGGAAAAATTACAAGAAGAGATTTCTAAAATAATACAACAAATATGGGAAACGGAAATAATACCAGAGGAATGGAATGAGGGCACAATAATAGCAGTACTCAAAAAGGGGGACCCTAAAGAATGTAAAAACTACAGAGGAATAACGTTGCTTAACAATGGGTATAAAATACTAACAACGATAATCCAGAACAGGCTTAATGAACATGCGAAACAAGTGGTAGGGGAGTATCAATGTGGTTTTGTGAGGGGAAAATCAACAATAGATGCAATTCATATTATAAAACAAATAGTGAAAAAGGCGTATGAACATGATATGAATATAGAATGCCTATTCATAGACTACAAGAGGGCATTTGACTCAATTAAAAGGAAGAAACTAATGGAAGCTCTACATGAACTAAAAATACCTGTAAAATTGAGACGTCTAATAGCCATGACGTTAAAAAATACTACAGCGACAGTGCTGTCTGAACATGGACGAACAGGAAAATTCAAAACAGATGTGGGGGTGCGTCAAGGAGATACACTCTCTGCCACGCTGTTTAACATAGCGCTAAAATTCACTTTAAGAAAAATCCGAAAACAAGGAACTATAAGGACAAATGGATATCAAATAGTGGCATATGCAGACGACGTGGTAATAATAAGTAGACAAAGGAAGATACTAGAAGAAATTGTAGTGGAACTGACGACAGAAGGAAGAAAGATGGGACTAGAAATAAACACAGAAAAGACTAAAGTACTTAGGATAGGGAAAGAATTCAAAGAAGGTACAGTAACAATAGGAGAATATAAATTTGATGAAGTAGAGAATTATAAGTATCTGGGCACTATGATAAACAATAGAAATGATAGACAAAACGAAATAAATGAGAAACTTCAGGCTGCGAACAGAGCATTTTTTGCAAATAGGAAAATACTTATAAACAAGAATATAAGCTACAAAAACAAAATTAGAGTGTATAAAACCATGGTAAGGCTGATAATAACATATGCAGCAGAAACAATGACAATCACCCAAAAGGAGCAGAATAGGATAAGAATACTGGAAAGAAAAATAGGAAGATGTATTTTCGGCCCAATTAAAGACGAGAATGATGAACCAAGAAGAAGAACGAATGAAGAAATATATGAGTTACTAGAAGATGATGTAGTAAATAACATAAAAGCAGCAAGAATGAGATGGCTAGGACATATATGGAGATCAAATCAGGACGGTGTGTTAAGAAAAATAACTGAATGGGAGCCCAGCGGGAAAAGAAGAAGAGGAAGACCCAAAAGCAGATGGAAAAAGGAAGTAGAAGAGGACCTGAGAACTCTAGGAATAAGGAAATGGAAAGATGCAACAAAGGACAGGAAGAAATGGAGAGAAATAATAGCGCAAATTAAGAAGGCGAAATGGGACTGATTCACCCAATTAAAATGAATCACAAGAGCTCCAGGAGGAGCGGTTAAACTCCACTAGGAGTGTATTGCCAAACAGTATATATATAGTTAAATGTCACAAATAAATAAACTAATTGATAACACTCGAAGCGCTGTCAAATGTTTTGGCTAAAAACGTCAAACCAAAAAATGCGTTTACGAGCCAGCTTGTCGGATTGACAGATATGCACCGAAAAGTATCTATTGCTCTTACGTCAAAACTAGGAACGCTCTCAAATGTCACAGCCAAAACACCATAAGTTAGAACTACCGCAGTTAACATATCTGGCAACCATTGTTGTTTGATATGACAACTGTGTTTTGTTTATCGTATGAAAACTGTAGAGGTCAGTAATGTGCAGTGTGTTTCTTGAATATATTTATATTTAAGGTATGTATTTTTTATTAGTTATGAACGCAGTCACAAGAAAAGAAGAGTTATTTTGTGTACTTAAATCGGACATATTTAAGTACACAAAATAACGGCAAAACCATTAATTGTATAATTAATTTTTTTGAGTAAATCAAACTTAACTTGATTTTACTTCTGTTAGTCAGCAGTCGCTAGAAGCAAGTGAGCGCAATTTACTGCTGCTTGCTTTTGCTAAATTAATTAATTGGAGATTGCCATCTTCTCTTTTAACGACTGCTGACTGACAGAATCCCAACAAAAATATGTCTGACTGTTAGTTTTGTGATTTTTATACTTTAAATTAATGTTTTGGCAATATTGGAGCCTTGAAAAAACGTTTGCGTTAGCAAAATTTTTTTCAACATGTATAGTGTAGCGCTGACTCTTCGAGTATCATTATTTTGCTGTCCGACTGTTGGATTTGTGTTTTAGATTAGATTCACTAATGATATACGAGTTCTGAGCTTTCCAAAAACAATTTGGAGGTGCTAATTAATTTTACACTTTTCTGAGCGTCTCAGCGCCAGGTGTCCCGACGGCAGACCTGCTGACTCTAGGCTGGCTTTTCATAATTGAAATGGAACTCAATCTGTCATTTTTTTGACGCGAGCTCTTGAACTATTATGTAAAGTGAGTATTTTGGCTTACCTCACTTGGAAAAAGAAAAGCACCATTTGTATCTCAAAACAATTGCAAATACTAGCATCTTGATTATCTCGGTAAAATTCCGCCATGTTTTGACAAAATGGGATGACTGAGAAAAGTTTTTTTACTAAAATTAAATGTTATTTGCGTCTTAAAGCTTTATTGTTACAATGTTTATTAAAATTATTATTAATTTGTTTTAAAATGCGCATTTTTGGCATGTCTTTCTTAACATTTTTACTAAAACTTCAAAAACCGTTAATAATGGCGATGAATGCGGGCTGTGAGTTGAATATCTTAATACTAACTTAATACTTCTAGTATGAAACAAAGGTCTTTACTTTCAAAGTGTAAATTTAAACAAATAGTTAGTTTTTTTGTTATCGGTAAAGTCTATACATTTGCCCTACTCTGCATAAAACCGGTCGAGCTGTAAAATTGCTCGATTGTATACTAAGTTGCCTATATTAAACATCTAATAAAATTAGGAGCAGCCACCGCCATTTCTGAAAAAATAGAGCACGTTCTGTCAGTTCGTTCCCAAATAGTTTTCTCTGACTGTTTTCCAGTAATCTCTTAAACCTTAATTTATAACGTAAGTATACATTATAGTTTACAATATATCTAATACAAATAAATTATACAGTAAAGTAATTAATTACACTATTATAATTATTAGGTTAAGTTCAATTACTTTGTTTACGCTCTTTCAATTAGTGCTAATTAAATATCTATAAGTAATAATTATTTTTATAGAATGACGGGCCGTGAAGGAGGCAAGAAGAAACCACTAAAAGCACCCAAGAAGGCCGATAAGGATATGGACGATGATGATGTTGCCCTAAAACAAAAACTGAAGGAGCAACAGAAGGCTTTAGCGGATGCGAAAAATAAAGCTTCACAAAAGGGTCCGCTAACATCAGGTGGCATCAAAAAGTCCGGCAAGAAATGACCTATTTGTTATGAATTTTGTATTTTTTCTTTTATTAATGTAACGTATATATCATATTAAATTACCAAATATAAAAAAATGGTGTTATTATTAGTATGAAACTATAATCAAGATTTGGAATCTATTTATTTTCAGTTATTTATAGTCATTTTGAACATTTTTTACGTTGCTGTAATTAATATTTTGATTGTTGCTAGGCAATATTTAAAAAACTGGTTGCTTGATTGGCTAAAGGTGTCCCTAGACGAATAATATTGAACAATATATTGCAAGGACTACCTACACGTTGCGCATAATTGTGCAAATTTTTAGTTAGTTACTGACACTTCTGCAGGCAACATTTGGAATAAAAATAAAGCAAGTTATGTGACTATTGCTTTAGTTATAGCTTTAAAAAATCAAAATCTTTCCGATTGACTCAATATATTGTGCAATCTTTCAATATGATCTACAGACGGTCAATATTATTGTATAGTATCAAATATTGACTATAATATTGAACGTCTAGGGGTCGCTTTAGAAGTGATTTTAACAATGATAGCTGACATAGATGTTAAAATAAGTTTAGAATAGGCCCATTAGTTGTCAAATCTTATTTTATGGTCAAGTTAGAAAGTTAAATAAGGAAATCGTTTTTGTCTTACACATATTTTTTTTTTTCTACTTATATACATTCTACAATAATTAAAAAAGTGATATATAATATTTGTGTTATAAAACCTTTTGAAGTTTATGGGCCTATTCTGAACATATTAGCTAACATCGCTGTAAAAATCATTGTTTAAGCAATCAGGCACCGAGTTTTTCAAACATTACCTAGCAACGTTCAAAATATTAATTAACATCGCTGTAAAAAATGTTCAGAATACAGGTCTTACCTTGTGATATTATTGTCTTAACCAAAAACAAGTTTTAATACTTATTTGCAACCAATGTTGCTTGTTCACTTCCATCAGTTTGATGATTTAATAGAAAAATAAAATAAGATTATGAAAAATTAGGTAAGTGTAATACGGGGCATTAGTGTGACGTCACACGACAGTGGCGCTATTGGCGCCAACGTGGATTATCATAACATCTATTTTATACATAGGTGGAAATACTTGTTGGATATATGTATAAAATAGATGTTATGATAATCCACATTCGCGCCAATGGAGCCAGTGATTTTTTTACAATAATTTCTTGGTTACTAAAAAAAATTAGAGATTGCTCTACAGCTGTACATGTACATGGTTATTTACCGAAGAAAAATTAACAATGGTTTGTTTCTATATTTAGAGTTGTGTTACAACGCTGCAAATGTTGATAATTACTTTTTATAAGATTACCATAACTGACCATCACAATTACTCTTCTTCAGATTATCACGATTGATGAAATTAAAAAAAAAACTATAATAGTTGCCTGTTAAAAGTTTTTTCAAATAAGTTCTTTGTTTATTAATAGAATTTTTGTAGTAAAACAATCAACAAATTCATCAGTAATTGTTTTGATCAAACTACTCAGGATTATAAACATTACTACAATCTAATAAAAATAAGAAGAAAGGAACAAAGCTAATTGAATGTCCCCGCTTTCTATATATAACTTTTATACAACAATAAATTCATCACAAGCAAACTCAAATTGATATGAAAAGGATTAAAATTGTCAAACAAAAAGTATATCCGGCAGTGTGTGCATCATTTATCTTTAAAAATATTTATATTTCTATCAGATCGGTTAACAAATGGTACAGTTATTTCGTTAATAGCTTGACTATAATTTACATTTACGGGAAGATTGGGAAGTTCCATCCTTAAGATATTTGGATATTTTTGAATCGAAATACTATTCTAAATTATTTTATTTTTATACTTACAATAGATTTTTTAACCAAACACTATGTCTGACGAAGCAACCCCAACAAAGCGCGGCCGTAAGGCTGCAGTTGCAGCCCCTGCCGAAAAAGCTGCAGTTGAAAAGGTCGAGAAAGTTGATCTTAAGAAGAGTTCGTAGCAAATAATGGATTTAATTCATTTTAGTTCTCAGATTGTCTAAAGGTATTTACTAGAATGGCATTAGGTCTAGAGGAATAATTTAGATCTCATACCAAAAGTGTTGCTTTATCATTTAAAAAAAACATTTCCGAATTGTTGTAAAGTTATAAATATTCCTATTATAGGCTAATTGCAGCATTACTGTCCAATCTATCAAAAATTATAAAATATATTAATTTCTACATTGTTAAATTCTTAATTGCGTCAATGTTAGTCACAAATGGGATTCTACTTGGAACATGGAGAAAATGTTGCAGTAGCTCTAAACATTTCCTAAGCTAGTTAGTTTAGATTTATGGCATATCAGCCTAAAAAAACTATTAATGCTACATTTTCTAAGCATCAATAGCTTTCTTAATAATAAATGCTGCAGTTTCTCATGGTTCTGCGCTTTTGGCGACTCTATTTTTGATTTACATTAATGAACTTTTTTGAAAAGTTTTGCAGATACCCTCAATACTTTCTAAAGATCGTATCAACAAATATTGTGTAGCGTCTTAAAAGTTCTAGGTTAGAATCTGTAGCTTTTATACACAAAGATCTTGAAACAATATCTAAATTAGGTACTTTCAATATGGCTAGTTTTAACTCTAGAATAACAATCTATATCTTAATTTGCTTTCTTATGGTTACTAAAAAACGCCACATCTCGAAACTGACACGATAGATTTTTCTGATTTTTTTACTGGCGTTATTGGTTTTGTTTACGGAGATATAACCATCTTTTTGAAATAAAAAATAAAGTTGATAGCCAGAATTTTTTTACTACCGATTAGTCGATTTTAACGAAACGCCATCATATTTTTTTTTTTTCAGGTACAAGGACCGATATTTTAGGACTTATACTTGTGATACGATACTACTTCAAATTTAGATACTGCCGAGGACTAGTATCTGGTCCACCCACACTCTTATATTAAATGTAATTATGGTTACATGGACACTAATCATGTATTAAACTAATGTCCTGAATTAATAAATCCTATAATTTCTTAAAAATGCTCTGCTGGAGCTGGGGTTCGAACCTGCGACAATTTATGCGGCGCGTTTTGAGTTAGGCATTTTACCCAACTGATTACTTTAACGTGTATGTTTTATTGACAATTTAAATTTAAATTTTTTGAATCGATTATTTTGAACATAATTTGCGAGTTGGGTAATCGGTCGGTAAATAAGGTCGCTTTTTAAATCATTTATTATTTTGGATACAGGGGTCGAATTCCGGTTTTTACCATTCTCTTAAAAATCTTTGTTTCTTATTGTCACAAGTACAAGTACAAGTTTTTCAATTGTTATTGTGAAATGAAGGTGGAAATAAAAGAACCAAATTTATAAAATGCAAATTAATTGGAAGAACATTTAACGGTTTCTAAGGAAGACCAGAGAGTAAACCCACCTGATTAGTAAAGCTGGGATTTTATGCATTTGCATATTCTATAATATTTATATGCCAATTAAATAATTTTGTATCTTCACGAATTAGAAGAAAATAACTGGCAAAAACTAATTTTTTTTGCATATTTTTGAGTTTCTAAGCATATTTCCATAAAAGTTGCATATCAGTGCATATTTGGTGCATATTTGATGCATATTTGTATAATTTTACCAGTACAAGTTGCAATAATTTTAAATTATGAGTAAGCGCCAAGATTGCCTTTTGTAAAAATATATTACCTACACTTAGTTGAGCGTTTTTTCAACTTTTTCTTATTTGTTCTAAGGTTTTTTTTTCTAGAACATAAGACTTTAAATAAATTAATAATTTAAAAAACTTTTTATTGTACACAGCACATATTTACATATATTATATTAATCATATGTCTGCATTTTTTACCAAATTTAGCATATTTAGTGATATTTTGGCAAAATTGCGTTCATATTTAGTGCATATTTTAGCCAAATTGCATGCATGTATATGCGCATATTTTAAACTTTTTGAGTGCATATAATTCCCAGCTTTACTGATTAGGTACCTTATTGTCAAATTTATTTTATATTAAATTATGTATACTATATGTAAGTTGACAATTATTATTTGATGAATTTAATTTTTTTTTTTAAATTTTTTTGGTTTGATTAAACTTTTAATTGGGCCTTTTCTAACAAAACAACCGACCTTGTACTCTGTAAACCAAATTGTTTGGAATTTAACAGAAATATTTTTTTTTCCGAGGATATCAAAATATTCCAGTTTAGTCACCAAATTTTTTTCTGAAAAACCAAAGAATTTCTATACTCAAATTTTATTAAATAAAAATATGAAAATTAGCCCCCGATCGTAATACCGATTTTTTGCTTAGTAAAACCGGATTTTTTATTTGAGCCTTTGTTTACAACGCCACTGCCTTCCAAAAGTAGCGATTAAAGGTACTTCTTGAGAGTGCGCAACCCTCTTTGGTCAACCTGGACACGTACGACAATGTAATAATTTCAATTATCTGTATCAAATAAACCAGGCAAAAAGTTGTGTTACGCAGAAACTTTATTCTACATTTTCTTAGATTGAGATTTGAGCTGACACAGATTTTTGAATTTTTGCCCACAACTCGATTTATGCTTTCAAAGTTGACCAATAAAAACTGTGGTGGAATTTTTCTTTCAAATTTTTAATGTTCCTGCTTCTATTATCTAAATTAATCAGTAAACTGGTTTTTATCAGAATCGGCGAGGGTCAAAAATACTACTCATATATTCCGTTAAACTTTTTTCACACTTCTGACACATTTTGCATCAAAAAAATAAAAAACGGTTAGTATTAAAGACATCGGACAAATTCTATTATCTTCAGAAGGTGTGATATATCTAGGTAGGGAGTTTAATATGTTTTTTTAATTTTTGTTTTTGTGGTAAAAAATGAAATTCACATTATTTGCTGCCATTTCTGAACGGTTAAACTATTTTTATTTTTACGTTAGATAGCATCCATATAAGCAAAAATTGATAAAATATGCAATTTTTTAGGTGCGCGACTCAAAATTTAAAAACACCTTAGCTTTGTGAAAAATACTATTTCAACTGTTGCATATCCAATAATACAAGGGCTTCTCTGTTTTGATATTAATGTCTATATCCGGGATAATTATGGATGGCAACATCTATAATTTTTTATGATGTTCTATAATCTATATCATAAAAAATTATAGGCAAATTAAAAAAACACTTGACAGGTAATTCTAAAACCATATCTACTTCACATTCAATAAAACAATGGTTTTATTGATTTGATAAAAATTCTTGAACTAAGTCATAGTATAGATGGGTTCTATACATTTTCTTAACACTTTTACAAAAAATAAATGATTTTTTACAGTTTTTAAAGCTCTTTATTACGTAATAAAAGTATTTATGCCAGTTGTTTATTCTAAAATATATTGATGATATTCGTTTTTTATGCACAACAAGATAGAGCTACAATCAATTTGCACCACTATTTAAAAGTATTTATTTTAAATTTTGATATTGAAAACTTTAAGAAACATGCGCAAATTGCATACTAAACTGTATTCAAAACCACGCTACACTAAACAAAACCGTGTCATTAGCAAGGGGCTCGGTTGCTCAATCCAGACCCCATTAAAATGGGATTTTATACATAGTGAAATATTTGTGGTTGTTAAGAAAACATTTATAAATATGAATGTAATATCTGTACTTTCCTAATATTTATTAATATACCAGAACCTATATCCCATAAAACCATTCAGTCCTAGTTTGTTTGCTGCATATATTGCAAACGTAGAAGAAAAGCTAAGTTTTGCACAAGCAGGTAGAGCCATAGTGGGTAGAGTAAAAGTAAAGTCATTAACATACGCAGATGACATAATAATTGTGTCAAAAGAAGCAAAAGAAATGCAAGAATTGATTAGATGTTTAAAAAAATACTTCAGAAAGAATGGGTTAAGAGTAAATGTTGATAAAACAAAAATTATGATGTTTAGAAAAAGAGGAGGAAGACATACAAAAGAAGTTTGGAAATGGGAGGGACAAAACATTAAAGAAGTAAAATTTAAAATTATTCAAATGTTTAGGGTATGTATTTAGAGTGAATAACAGCGAAAATGAGCACATACAAGATTTAACAAGAAAAGCGAAATAGGTGGTAGGACAGGTGTGGGGTGAAACAAAATTTGAATGTATGAAAATAAAGGGGACAATGTTTGATAGTCTAGTTAAAACTATGATGCTTTATGAATCAGAAATTTGGGGGTGGCAAGAACAGAATAAATTAGAAGCTATACAGGCAAAATACTGGAGATGGGTACTAGTATTAAATAAGGAAACCCCAGCATACATTATATTAGAGGAAGTAAAAAGATATAAAATAAAAGTGGAAGCAGGAAAAAGAGCAGTATATGATGAAAGATTGAGAGAAAGAGATGAATGCAAAATTCTGCTAGAATGTCTGAAAAAAAAAATGTACAAAAGGTATAAAAGAATAGGAGTCGAAAGAAAGAAATATTATAATGAAAAAGAATATGACTGTAAGGAAGTAAATAGAATGAGAAATAGTGGAAGAGTTGTATGGAAAGAAATAATGATGCGTGATAGGGATATAGAAATGCAAGAGAGAAGAACAAGCGTGAATGAATCAAGGTACAATGAGAAATATGCAATTATTATGGAAAATAATATCCTAAAATACCTTAACGATTAAAAATACACAAAAACAGAAAAAAATACTTACAAGAATTAGATGTCGAAATGAAGAAAAAGTTTGCAAGTTTTGGATGAATGAGGAAAGAAAAATGTGCAGAATGTCCGGAGAAGCCAATGAAACAATAGAACATATGTTAAAAGAATATATTGAGATGAGAGAAAAAAAAATGAAAAGAATGGATGTGTTGAAAGAAGATGGAGATACTGTGGATGAGAAGCGTCATTAAAAGAAGAAATGAAATTGACAAAGATTGTAGAGTTCAATTTGTATTATAAGATATTATGTATATAAGCAATAGTATAATTTGTAGGTTGTTACAAATTTTGTTAGGATAAGTTTTATTAAATAAGGATTTTAATTAAATTATGAATAAATTGTAACATTTTCAATCCCAATGGCAAGAAAATAAACTATTATTATCTATACACCATAAATATTTTTTTAATTATTGTTTTTTCTATCTTCATACATCTCTTTTTATTGCCTTGCCATGAAAATGAACACATAAAAAATATGACTAATATGGCTAATAAAGCGGTAGGACAAGTATGGGGGAGTTAGTGAAAAAAAATTTGAATGTACGAGAATAAAATAATGACGTTTGAAAGTTTAGTAAAAAGAATGTTATTGTACGAAGCGGAAATCTGGGAGTGGAAAGAGCATTAAAAATTCGAGGCTGTTTAAATAATATACTGGAGATGGGTATTAGGAGTAAACAAAGAGATCCTAGCATACATTGTAATGGAAGTTAAATAGACAAATTAATAGTAGAATCAGGAAAGCGAGCAATGAGGTATGAAGAAAGAGTGAGAGAAAGAAATGAATGTAAAATATTACAAGAGTGCTTGAAGGAGAAAATGAAAGGAAAATGCGGAAAAACGAGAACAAACAGCGAAAAATATTTTAACAAGAATGGATATGATAGTGAGGAAATTGATAGATTGAGAATAGGTAGAAGTCTGTGGAATGAAATTATGATAAGAGATAGAAATATACAAGTGCAAGAGCGTAGAATACGGATAAATAAATCTAGGTACAATTCAAATTATGTACACATTATAACGGATGCACTACCAAAATACCTAGAAAGTGTAAAGTATAAAAGGATGGAAAAAAAGAATGATTGCAAGATTCAGATGTGGAAATGAAGAGAAAGTGTGTAAATTTTGGATGGACGAGGAAAAGAAAATTTGTAGGATGTGTGGAGAAGCGAGGAAAAATATAGAACACATGCTAATATGCAATGAGATGGGAGAAGAGCAAATGAGGAGAAATGAGCTACTGAAAGAAGATGGAGGAGGAATAAAATAGATGATAACGGTAACGGAAAGAAGAAAACAAATTGGAAAGAAACTAATAAATAATTAATTAAAAACAGGGTTTAGGGTAATTAAGATTATATGTAATATTAGAAGTGAATTAAGTTTATATGGTAAATGTTATGTTAAGTTGTAGAGTTTTCAAAGCCCAAAGGCAAAAAATAAACGTTTATTATTATTATTGCCCTGCGACCCTGTTTCTTGAGCTGTGCACGTGAACAACGATTTTACTTAGTTTGTTGTTCTAAATCTTGTGCATTTGAACGTATTTTATAATAATCTGGAGACTGCTCTTTGGAATGTAATGTAAATATTATGTGGGCAATTCCATTTCAAACGGAGCGGGGGGGGGGGGGGGGGGGTGCATTGAGAAACTTGTTTATTTATGTATTTTTTTAAGTTTCTATTAGTAGTCTTTTGATCGGTATATGATACCCATAAAAAAATTCTACGATTTTTTTTAGTTTTTTGTCGTTTTTTAACTTAATCGCATTTTTTGTTTAAAAACCGCAATTTTAACTCAAAAGAAATAAATTTACTAATGAAATCAACCAGAAATTTTTTGTAGAATCCAAATCCCAGCTCTGGTTTGTTTGAAATGGAACTGCGTCATTAAATGACGTATTTATACGTTCGAAACTAGTCGCATAATAAATATTTTATATTGGAATAAAGGATTTTTAATTTATACATAATATTAACGTATTTTGTTTATTGTAAAACTCGGCGTTAAGATTTTAGAAGCATTTAATGAGATTAATCAAGAGAATTGCAAGGTTTTAAAAATAACAAAAGTGCAAAATTTACTCAATTGTTTAATAGTACAAGTGAGGTGATTCAAATAAATTAAATCTTATCTTTTCTTTGCTTGATGAAGTACTTTTATACCATCTGGTTGGAAATGATTTCTTTATTTGAATTTTATTTTTGCTTGTTTTTTTTTAAATGGTATTTTATGTTTGGTATACATATAAAATTTTAAAATATCTTTTTTAATTTATATTTATTTTAGTCTTTGCATTTTAGTTTGCATACACTCGACAGTTTTGTTAAGTTTTTTTTTATACCCAAATATTTTGCTGTATAAGCATATGGTACTTGGGTATTGTTTATGCAGACAGGAATATGTTGAGATCATTTGTTTGTGAAATTGGGCAGATTTATTTTTATTCAATTAAATTCAACATTACTTAGTTGTTAATTGTTGTTTTAAGTTTGAAAATTGGTTACCGCTTCTTTGGGATCTTTATTTACAGCTATTATAACGGTGATATCAGGAAAGGTGCTCTAATTTAGGAATATTACTGGTGTAGAATGATTGATGTTAAGATTTTTGGGAATAGCTCTTTTTGCACTGTTTAAGTCTGCTAGTTTATTTAATTTTGTTAATTTATTTGTTATTTTTTGAAGAGAGTTCTGAAAGGAAATATATTGATTTTGTTTTTGGTTTTTTTTTTTAATATTTGGACAATTTGCAAACCGTCTAAACTGTGCACACAAACAAATATTTGTCATCCTTATGCAATCTTTTATACACAGTAATTTGTTTGCGTGCATAGTTTGAACGGTTTGTAAACTGTCCAAATCGTATGTTGGAACAGACCTATGGTTTTTTGTATAAATATGAAGTTGTTTGTGTATTGTGCTATGCAATGTTAATCAAAATTTGGATTGAACTATTGCGTTTGTGATATATATATATATATATATAAATATATATATATATATATATATATATATATATATATATATATATATATATATATTATTTTTTAAATTTTTGCGGATATAATTATTTTTATTTAAATTTATTTTCGGATTATCTCGCGTTGTTTCATTGAGTTGGACTCGACGTTTCGGCAGAATCTCATCTGCCATCATCATGAGAGATTTATTATATCTATTTTTGATATAATATAATATACATCAATATGACATTGATATATAAAACTAATTTTGTTGTCAAAGCTAACTTACAAGAAACTTTATTGTGTGTAAAGTTTCTTTGTCTGACTTCTGGTAGTTGGTCGATTAATGTATCTTTCTACAGTCAAAACTTGTAAAGGAACTGGTTGTGATTTGGGTGCTGTAATTAAATTAGTTGTTGTTGGTAAAGAAGCTGTTAGTGGTTTTTTTGAATTTAATTTAGTTGTTGCCAATGCTGTTTTCCAAGTAGATGGTAAACGCAAAGCATCATCTCTCTTATTGAGATTGTCTGGTCTTTTTTCAATTTCGATGGTTTCTCTTGTTATTCTAGTATGAAAATGATTAATTTTTGCTAAAATTTTAGTTCCTTCAAAGTTAATTTTGTGATGACTTGAATTTACATGTTCCGTTAAAGATGAAGTAGATTCATTTTTTTTAATTGCTCGAATATGTTCTTCTTTTCTTGTGCTAATTTTGCGGTTAGTTTGTCCAATATAAGATCTCGTACAATCTGCACATGGAATTTCGTACACGCCTTGACTTTCTAAAGGGATCATATCTTTTGGGCTTTTTAAAACTTGACTTATTTTTAAATTTGTATTGAAAACTGTTTTTATGTCGTATCTTTTTAAAAAGATTATATTAGTTCATTAGTTCAAGTCATTAAAATAAATAAATTAAATGGAAATTCCCAGTTATTTAAATTGTAATCACAGCAACAAAAAAAAGGAATAGCGAAATTGGCTGACTTTGAAACTAAAATTTTGCGCTTCACTTTTTGGGTGTGTTTGATAAGGTTTATGTAAATTTATTCATATCAATAATAAATGAATAAAAATGTTTAGCGTTGTGAACAATTACTGGCCAGTGTTTGTAGGTAATTATTATTAATTTTAAGTTGCAGTTTATTGGTAACGAATTTATTATATTAATTATTTTTTTTGGACATACAGTTTTTTTATGCTAAATTTCAGATTGTAATTAAATTTACATGATATAAATTTATTTAATTTTGGTAATTAAAATACTTATCTTATTTTACACGGAAATTGATTTATTGTCGAGCTACCAGATTTGCCTTTTTGTGTCTATAGTATTTCTATACCTGTGAATAGATGGAACCATACCAACATCTCTGGTATTAATATATTCAGGGGTGGCCCTAAGTACTATTTCCCTCCTCCTGCAAATTTCAAATATGTCGCCCCGTCTTTTAAAGTGTTAAAAACAAATAAATGTTACTAAAAAAATAATACTGTTTTTAATTTTACAATTATCGCATCAGCAAAAGAAACGGAAAAAGATTCAAGAAGTCAATAACTTTTTTGAGGGCACTGACAAAAACACAGCGTTACGTAGCGTTTGACTTTCTCGAATCAGTGAAATAATTTTAAAATTGAAAACTTGATTTGATTTGGATATAAACCAAGAACACACGGAATCTAACAATTTTCTTCCTGCTTACTAGTATGGGCTTCGACAAGACTACTATGTAGTTCACCAAAAAACCGAGTAATTGACCACATTGTCACAGGTTTCTGACTGATAAAAAGTTTTGACAAGACTTGACACAAAAGTTTACTTTTAAAACTGCACATACTAAAATTTCCTCTGCATCTTATAGAGCTTCATATCTAAACCGCAAAACTTTGGTGTTAAACTTCTAAACAACGTTTTATACCGTGGTCCGACGTTGTCAAGTATCTGGCTATTACCTTCGATAAAAGACTTACGTACAAATTACACGTACAGTCTATCCTAAACAAACCTGTTAATTTTAATTTATTGGAGGAACAGGGTCTTGTTGCTTTAGAACAAAATCCGAATGAACACCATCATCAGACTAGACCTAAAATGACTCTAGAGAGCAGTGGGTCTTTGTACCCGTATGGTATGTTCAAAACAAAGAAATTTGTAACAATATCGCTATTTGCAAGCTGCCCCAACACAGCATAACGTTGGTTAAAAAAATACTTTGAAACCTTGTTTATCTTGACCCTGATCTAGCCAGACTTGTTAAGCTATACAAATATGCTTCCTCCTATAAGAAACCAATCAATATTATTACTTCTTAATGTGGTTTACCCCACAATCCCATCAGCAGCTTATAGGTCGTCCTAACTCTCCTTCTTCTAAAATACAATTTTTAAACGTATATGAGCTTTACAGTCTCAAACTTCTAAGCATGATCCGGGGAAAGTTTATAGGCACTTTCCGTCAGAGAGTGGACAGTCTTTAAATATTTTTTTCCAAACCACATAAAAAGTTGATGCAGTCAAGGCAGACTACCAGCCAAGATAACAACGACACCAAACAGACATCAATAGACCAGAGCGAGGACCAGATAACATCCAAGTTCAGAAAAGTCTATCACCAATGCACATATTGGTTGTACTGACAAGCAAACTCTACATCAGCCCTTTTATCTGCCAGCATGCCAACGGCTGCGGAGTTATCACACGAAAACAGCGCAACTATCTTTCAACGAACAAAGATGGATCCAGGCGCACAATCACGGAAGCAGCTCCGCAGAAGAAATTCTAAGTACGAATTAAAAAGTAAGAATTAATTTACGAACCTTAGGTTGCATTTGGAAGTCCTTTAAACAAAAAGCTAACACAATAGCCCTGACGCCGAGACCTGCAGGAATTTAGTGTCTTATTAGTCATAGTAATATTATGGTTCTTTAGATTAAATTAAACATTTTTTAAACTATGCAGTAATTGCAGTAAGCTACAAGCCACGGCGCCCTTGACGTATTGCGCCCCGAAGCGGCGCTTACCTCGCTTACCGCCTAGCGCCGTCTCTGAATATATTTAATTATTGTTTGTGATAAGTTGGTTATTTGATTTATATATTAGATATACAGGGAGTTTATAAATGAATGGGATTATGTAATCACTTTAAATATGCCGCCTTTTTAACATAGTTTACTATACTACATATGTTTTCATATGTTTGCTTGACAGCTGTCAAAGTTGATCTGTCAAAACAAATAATATAGTGGACAATTTAAAAAAAGCGGCACATTTAAAGTGATTACATAATCCCATTCATTTATAAACTCCCTGTATATTTAAATATCTTATCAAACCCCCTCCTCTCCATTGCAGCTACTTGGCTTATAGTCGGAGAGCTCGCGTCAAAAAAATGCAAGAGTTTTTGGAAGCTTGATATTTTGAGATTGGGATCCATTTTGATCATGAAAAGCCTACGTAGAGTCTGCAGGTCTGCCGTTGGGACACCTGGCGCTGAGACGCTCGCAAAGATGTAAAATTAATTGGCACCTTCAAATTGTTTTTGGAAAGCTCAGGTTCATAATAAGAGTTTTACTGTTACCGCTAAAGTAAATAAGAAAACGATTATACATTGGATTGAAACGCTCAGAGAGTATTTAAAGAGCTTAGTAGCAAGAGATGCTTCAAATGTCAAAAATATGGACACAAAGCACCCGAATGTAAAGGAGAAAAAACATGTTCAGTATGTGTTGGTTCTCATCCACAATTTAAATTCACATCAATAATTAAAAAATGCTCAAATTGTGATGCTGCTAAAACTAAATTTAAGTTTAATTTTGGTTTGGGAAACGTCAGTCTGTGAGAACTATCAACGAGTTGCAAAAACTAAGAAAAACAATCAGCAATCATTGCTTATAGATTACAAAAATACTTTAAGAAGACAAGAGTTTACTATTTTAAATCAAAAAGTTTAATCAATTGGCAACAGCAAAGAACCTATCAATAACTTATTAGCTAACCACAACTGCAACATTTTATGTACTGAGCACTGAAAAACAGAACAACGTTGGACAACTTTAACTTGGCATCAAGTTTCTGTAGAGACAACAAAAAGCATGGAGAAGTGGCAATCTACAGCTGAGCTAACAAATATTGGTGCAGACATGATATAAGAGTGTGTTGGTTTCTGAATTTACGACGCAAAACAAAACATTGGTTGTAGTTGCACCATTAAATGACATAGATGTGTTTATGTATAAATTTAATTGTTTGTGCGACCAACTTATAAAAGGAAATGATTGTTTTGTTATTGCAGGAGATTTCAATATTGATTTAAAAAGTTCAACAAAAGCCAAAAATAATTTTCTCTCTCTTTTGGGTATATTTAATCATTTCCCTGCTACTTTAGAATATACACGCGTAATAGATAACTGTATGTCATGCATTGATAACTTTTTTACAAATTCGATTGATAATTACTGTTGCAAAATAATTAATTCTTACATCTCAGATCATTACGGATTAAAATTAAACTTTAAGTTAAATAGCTACAATTCTAAAAATTACATTACGTTTAAAAAAGTTTTTAATGATAGATCTACTTCAATGTTGATTTTAAACTTGGCTGCTAACAACTGGGAAAATGCTTGAATGTGAAGTAAATGAAATTTTTTTCTCAATACTTTTTTGCTTGCTTATAATAATCCATTTCTGCAAATTAAGAATCTCACAAAAAATAATAACAAACTTAAGGCATCAAGTGAAATACAAGAATGTAAAAAGCAATTAGATATCTTATCTATTATGTTGTCGGTTGATCGTAACTACTTACAAGATTATAATCAGAACAAAAAGCACTACTATTTGCTGCAATTACAAAATAAAGGCTATTACGATAATCTAATTATAAGTAGCGATAATAAACAAAAAAACTACGTAGAAAATTGTGAATAGCTATTCATTTTCTAACTATGTTTTTTTTGTCCAGTTACAAATAATTAAATTTATTATATTTTGAGTAAATTAAAAAACAAAACTATGCATACATGCAATAGTTACACCGTTGTGCTATAGCATTAGTTGCTCTTTTAAATCTGGAGTTTTTCTGATCAATTAAAATCTGCAATAATTAAACTCATCTATAACAAAGGAGATGCAAATACTTTTGAAAACTATAGACTAATTAATATTCTGACAGGCTTTTCTAAGATTTTTGAAATGACTATTAGTACAAAAATTGTTGAGTTTTTTAAGCAATGCAACCTTTTTTCAAATAACCAACGTGGGTTTCTTAGTGGCCGATCTACAACAACTGCAGCTTTTGATTTTATTACAGAAATATTATCAGTTTTAGATGGCAAAGAGATTCCACTTTTAGTATTTTTAGTTCTATCTAATGCTTTTGACACTATAGACCACCATATACTACTGAATAAATTACAAAGGTATGACATTAGAGGTACCGGACTTTAACTAATCCGTTTGTATCTAACAAACCAACAAAAAAGCATATTATCTTTGTATTTAAAAACTGTAGCATCTGATATGTTAGGAATTAGCATTGGCATTTCTCAGGGAAGTTTGATTGGCCCTATTTTGTTTGTAATTTATATGAATGACCTGCCTACAGAATTGAGTAGTAAAAAACAGATACTTGTTAACTATGCGGACAATACAAGCATTCTTTTATATGATCAAACTACTGACGCAACTATCGCACGAAGAAATACAGTATTGACAAGTATTTCTGAATGGTTATCAAAAAATAAACTTATTCTTAACTCTGATAAGACAAACAGTCTGTTTTTTAAAACCAACAAAAGAAGAATTCAGCTATCTAGTGTTATATGTCTTGTTAATCAACAATACCAACTACAGAATCACTGCAAGTTTTTGGGACTTCACACAAAATGCCAAATGAAGTAATCTATTCGTTAAGAGTTTTATAACCTTATGTTAGTATTGACACACTAAGAACGGTTTATTACTCAAATTTTACATCTGTCGTGAGATACGGTATAATATTTTGGGGATCCACTAGCGAATTGAATGATATTTTTATACTTCAAAAAGCGGCAATTTGTGTAATCTGTGGTAGAAGTATTCAAACCGCACAATTTGTACTTCTTTATGCTTTATCATCATAAAATCATAAAAACCTATTTGTGAAAAATACTGAAACAAGAAATTTTGATTTATATTTGTATTCGTGTCATAATTTAACAGCTCTTGAAAAAGAACCAAAATGTGCCCGTATGAAAATGTATAATGCACAACATACAAGAATTTAAATATTAATTTATTTAAATTGAAAATTAGATTGTTGTTAATTGCTATAGAGCCATACAAAATAAATGATTTCTTTTTAAGTGATGACGTTTTCTTTTTCTTTGTCATTGTATATTTTGTAACTATGATTATTTTAAAGAAATAAACGATTTATTATTATTATTATTATTATAGTCATCAATGTAATAAAATACAATCAACTACATTACTGTTTCAGAATTTTAGTAACTTAGGTTAATGTAGTTGTAGGGTATAAAAGTGGACTGTATTTATTATTATAATATAAACTTTTTACAATAAATTTTGCTCAACAATCTGTCGATCATATTTCATTATAAATTCACTATATCTATTTGTATAAAATTCAATTCTTCTAGCAGCAATAAAAACCCAGGACATCCATTACAAAAAGCTTTCCATGTAAAGGGTGTTTTTTTAAGAGCCTGAGAACTTTAAATAATAATATAAGACAGAAATATTGTTGGAATAAATTTTTTATTATTATAATCTGGTAGATAATTTCATGTGCATTTATTTTCTAAATATGACTTCCGGCATATGTTCGCCGCGGCTACGAGTTACATGGTCTATTCGATCAGTCCAATTTCTTACTATTTTTTCCAATAAATCTGGCCGTATGGCGTTAATGGTGGCTTGAATATTGGTTTTCAATGCTTCAAGAGTTGTTGGTTTGTCGGCATAAACCAATGACTTAACATAGCCCCACAAACGTAAGGGCCAGTTAACAGGACCACTTCTGGAAATAAAGTTGTCATCAAATTAATTTGCAATAAATTGATGGTTAAGCGCGCTGTATGGCAAGTTGCGCCGTCTTGTTGAAACCAAATGTTGTCAATGTTTAGCTGATTAATTATTGAAAACAAAAAATCAGTCAACATGGCTTGATAGAGCTGGTCATTTACCGTAACGGCAGCCCTTCCTCATTTCAAAAGAAATAAGAACCAATGATGCCGCCAGCGTATAAACCGCACCAGTCAATTTTAATGGATGTTGTAATGTTGTTTCGTTAATGGCTTGAGGATTGTCTTTGCTCCATATCCGACAATTTTGCTTATTGATGAAGCTGCTAATTGTTGCACATGCTGTATTTTATAGACACGTAATCCAAGATTCTTATGTAAAGTTTTTAGGCCAAAGGCCAACAAGTTGAGAACGGCGACGAATCGACATTTTGGCGTCTTTTTCAACACTTTGCGCTACAGCAGCAATATTCTCTTCGGTACGCACATTTCTTTGTTTTGTTGATGAATATTGAGAAGAGTAAAATTAGTGCGAAAACAGTCAATTACTTTACGAATTGCTTGCTCACTAGGCCGATTATGTTGACCGTAAAATAGACAAAATGCTTTATGAACTTCGCAAACAGATTTATTTTTTTGAAAGTAAATTTCCACTATTTGGAAGCGTTGTTGTGGCGTTAAACGATTTATGATGAATTGCCTAACCTTACTGAACAGTAATGTCAAAACAGTTTGACATTCTCATTGAGTATAGATAGACAACTTCTCATGCATCTAAAAAAACACCCTTTATATATAAAATATTATAATTCTTCTAACAGCAATAATAATCCGGAATATCTATTACAAAAAGGCTCTCCATGTATATATAAAATATTCTATTCTTCTGGCAGCAATAATAATCCAGAATATCTATTACAAAAGGCTTTCCATTTATATATTTGAAATTAAATAACATTGTCAAAATTGGTGTGTCAAAAATTTGATTCGATTTGATTTTTAACACTCGAGTTACACCGTCTTCGCCCAGAAACAAATCAATAATCCGTCTTTTTGGTCATTCTGAAGGTGACAGACTAGGACTAAATCAAAACACCAAATTACCTTTTTTAAGTGAAGAATGATTTATTTTAACGTTTAAATGCAAAATTTGAGTATGAATATACTCACGACTCCAACGTTTCCAAAAAGATTGTAATAAGTGATTTGCAAATTTCCAGCGTTTGACCAGATTTATATTAACATCTACTAAGTTTTTTTCTAACCTTGACAGAATAAATCCGTCCACTAAGAAATGCCCAGGAGTTATATAATCAAATTCATTTTAAGGATGAGAGTTCAAAATAGCCTGTCCAATTACTCTTTGAAAATAATATTTGAACGATTTTACTCCAACTTTCCAAATACCTCCTAAGTTAGAAGCATAAGGTGGTGGAAATACCCATTTAATTTTCCAAACAGCAATATAATCAGACAATCAGACAAGACTATTGTTAACGGACATAATTTTAAACAATTCTTTGAGTTCCTTTGTTGCCCCACGAAAATTACTACTTTGATCTGAAAAAACTTTTATTGGTAAACCTCTTCGACTTGAAAATCTATCCAAAGCTTTCGAACATGCTTCAGACAAAAAACTGGTCACACATTTTAAATGTATTGCTTTAGTAACCATGCAAACAAACAACACCAAATAACATTTCCCTACCTTATTACATCTAACAAGTGATGCTTTAATAGAAAACGGACCCGCAAGTCCTTACCGGTTCCAATCAATATGCAGGTAATTCTGCTATGATTGGCTGTATAGGCTTTGACTTTAAACTATAACAAATTAAACATTGAAAGATCCGATGACGAATTAGACTTCGAGCTTTCGGAGTCCAAAAACTACAAAAAAGTAAAGACTGAATCAATTTTGGACCACCATGCTCTGAAAAAATATGTAAATGATTTATTAACAAAATTGCTAATCCACTTTTATTTGAAATCAAATAAGGATGTTTACTTAACTGGGTTAACTGAGATTGACCGATTCGACCCCCCACCATGACAAAACTCTATAATATTTCGAAATCTCTATACCCTTTTTCAATTAAACCCTTTCCTTATTTAACATTGTCTTTTGAGTTAATTTAACTATTGATTTTATTGCATTTTCATATTCATAATAAGCTATTGATTGAACAATCTCATTCTTTGCAATCTTCTTTTGTGAAATTTTACTAAATGCTATAATTCTTTGCAATTTTAATGAGGAAGACATTTTGTTAAGCAAATTTATAAATTCATAGTAGTCTCGATTCACTACATTAAAGAACAAACGGTTTTGTTTCTGGAACATGTCTCTAAATCGCTCTTGGATTCAATTTATGGATTTGCGCAACGCCATTTGGAACAAAGGTCTTTAACAAATAAGGAGGAGTGCTAATCCATGCCAAAACCATCATTGAGTTCACAAAACAGATAGGATCTTCTAGTGAATAACGTTCAAAAGTGGTAGAAACTGTAAGAAATAATTTAGACAACAACCATGCAGCTTTTAATTCTAAACGGGGTACCGTTTAAGTTTTTAGAGGAGCCACACGAGATTATCCATCACCAAATTATGTTCAACAGAATCAAAAGTTTCAATACGCATTGCTTCTATTTCACAAATACTAACATCCGAAAAACCTATCAAACGAAGTTTAACAAGTCCTTTTGGAATAATGCATCGTGAAATCCATTTTTTTTTTCAAATCAATTATTTTATCCATGATTTGTGTCCAAATATTTAAAATATCTACTGGCAATGGATCATCCCAATTTACTTTCAACAAGCGAAGTTGTTGTAATAAAACCTTTAATGAAAAACAAAAGGATTTAAATAACCATTGATGTCAAAGATTCGAGCTACTCGAGACAAAACGACTCGTTTTAAAGTAATTTTATTATCTAATTTTATTATATAATGGAAAGCATCACGAGAAAAGTCCTAAGAAACTCTCAATAATTTGATCGAATCAGAGACATTTCTAGATTTAAGAACTACCTGATCTTCAGATTCTATAACAGACCGATGTGAACTGGCCCATTTTGCCAATTTATAACTTTTGCAACGCAGAAGACTTATCAATTGAGTTTTTAATTACAAAGCATTATTTTCATCAGGAGCTTCTCATAAAATGTCATCAACATAAATTCCACTCTTCAAAGCTTCCGCTGCTAACGGAAAAAAATCCTTCATTTTCAACTAATTAAAGAATGGACCTTTAAGCTAAATAAGGACTAGAAGTAGACTCAAAAATGATTCTTGTATGTTCGAATTCTTTAATTTGATCATTAGAATTAATGCGCAAAAAAATATGTTAAAAAACACGATCTTCTTCATGTAACCCTACCTTTCGAAAGATTTGACAAATATCACAAGTTATAGCCACTTGTTGAAATCTGAAACGAGTCAATATTTGACCAATATCTGTCTGCAGCTTTCTACCAGAGAAAAGGGTATCATTTAAAGAAATACCCTTAAAATCCTTTTCTGCAGGATTAAAAACTATTCTAACAGCTACACCAGACGGCTTTTCTTTTTTGACTCCGTGATGTGTCAAAATATATGAAACTGGTTGCTTTATAAGCATCAAATGACCCTAATCAATGTAATTTTGTATGTTTTCAGAATATAATTTCTTCAAAGTTTCATCTCGTTGAAACCGAGTCTCCAATTGATAAAAACGTTTTAAAGCATGTTCTCTGTTGTTACCTAAAACAAGACAAACATTTGCTTTGAAAGGTAACCGAGTGATGTAACGTCCGTTTTTATCTCTAAAAACAGTTTTTACAAAATAATCTTCACACATAATTTGTTTTTGTGATAAAAAAAGAAACTCCTGAAGGAGGTTTCTTCATTGCCTAAAAAGCTCCAAACAATCGCTTAAGAGAAGCACAAACAGATTCTGGATTCATGACCAAGGAATTTAAGGCCAAACAAAAGTTTTAATAGTCTTGTCCGGAGGTGGATTGCTTGAATAAAGTTTCCTCAAAGGCAGCAAACCGAGACTGATGTTAGAGGCCTTGTTGGAACAAGACGAGTCACTAACAACGTATTTTTTTGCATCCAAAAAAATGGAAGATTGATGTCAGAGGCCTTGTTGAAACAAGACGAGTCACTAACGACGTACTCCTCTGCATCCAAAAAAGTTGGAAAGTTGATTGCATTGCCGTATTTGATAGAATCAGACAACTCAACAATCGGGGCCAGTTTAGGCGACATGGAATCTAAATGAACACACATAGAACTGGTAATGTTTGGTTAATTTTTAATCCCATTTTTCACAGAACGCATAACTATCTAACTTAAGTTTTTTGAGATAGCACTCGGATTTCCCTTAATATGTGTAATTTTAGGTAGCACTATAGCTTTAAAATTAAAAAAAAAATCTTTATTGAATTTAAGGCGTAAAAGACAACTAACCATTCTTTTAAACAAACCCACCAATGACTAACCCACTCTATTCAAAGAAAAAAAACTTCTTCTTCTTGAAAGTTGCAATCTGTCAGCTAATAACTTTCTGAATCAATTGCCAAACGACAGTCTACCCAAAACCCATCAATGTTGCAGATTCTTGCTTGTTAGTTCCTAAAAGAGCTACAGAATTTATAAATGATTGAGGACTTACAGAATTTAAAGACACAAAGTTTATAAAAGACCCAAAATGCAACAAAGTGTTGCGATCCTTTCGACCACAAGTTTTGCACAAAAGTTTTGAAGAATGATGAAGACCCAAACAAGCAAAACAACGTTTAGGATCTTTGGCTATTTTATATTTAAAACTTGAGGTTCCCGCTAAGAACACAGAAAAGTTTATTAATTGATGGTCAGTCTCACACAAAGGACACTCAAAGGAAAATGTTTTGGGTTTGATCTTTTTGACTCTCATGTGAACTCTTTTTGAAAACTCTTTTGAATGAGACAAAGGTAAATTAGATTTTGTTAGAACTGGAAAAGTCATCAACAGTTGTCTGTTTGGTTAAAAAAATTATAAAATTTTTAAAGGAAGGAATCTCAGAATCTAAATGTTGAGATTCAAAATCTTTTTTTATTTAAGAATCTAACAATCTTAAAGTAAGTTCTAACAAAATGTAATTTGAAAGATTATTCAAACCTAAAGTTTTTAAAGTATCACATTCAAAAGATGCATGACCCCTTTAGAATTATCGAATTTTACGGGACTTAATTGCAATATGTTTGAAATGATTGGCAATAATTCTTTTATTTGTATAACGTTTTATCAACAAATCATATGCCAAATGATAATTATCTGGCATAAAAACAACAGTTTTAATTAGTTGTAAAGCATTACCTTCCAAATACCCTAACAGGTAAGAAAACTTTTCAATGTTAGTAAAGTCCGCACTATGAATCATGTTATTGTATAAAGCTATAAAGAAAGAAAACTTTTCATAAGAACCATCAAACTTGCCAACTTCTTAATTTCCGGTAAACGTGATTTTATCTGAACTATCACATTTGTATTTAAAAAAATTTGAGTTGACAGAGAAACCATCAATTCTTACTTTATCAAATAATAGTCAGACTCAAATTTAGTTGCCAGTTTGACAATATCAACATGAAACTCTTTATGACTAAATGTTAATAAAGATAATTGATCCAACAAATGCTCATGGACCTCTAAACTAGACAACAAATCTTTCGCTCTCATCTTAAAGATATTCCAACCGGATGGCAGTTTTCCAATCATGTTTATACATGATTGGAGTTTTGCCTCCAATTGGTCTCTTTTACCAATGAAAGCCAAAAACTTTTTCCTTTCGGATATTGTTGGTTTTGCCATCACCGAACCCCCGCCACACGCAATACAATAATGATTAAAGAAAAATAACGATTTAGTAAAATTTTTATAAAATTATAATAAATGTCAAAAAATGACATTTATTTAAATATTCTATCTAAAAAAAATAAATTTTAATTTACCTATAAGATCCGGTTTGCTTGACCAATTTATGTAGGGTAATAAAAGTGGACAGTATTTATTATTATAATATAAACCTTTTACAATATAAATTTTGTTCAACAATCTGTCGATCATATTTCATTATAAATTCTCTGTATCTATTTGTTCCTTTATGTATAAAATTCAATTCTTCTAGCAGCAATAAAAACTCAGGATATCCATACCAAGTTACTAATACTTAATAACAGATGTAGTGTGTACTTATTTTATGACAGTAGAATAAATTTAACAGATTTAGTACATTTTTTGCAATATTTTTATACATTATTGTATCTTTTTTACTGTTTTTGTTACTTTTTTGATAGATTTGCTACATTTTGCTAAATTATGATGTTTATATACAATAACTATTTGACAGTTTTAGTAACTTTTTGACATTCTAAAATCCATTTTGACAAATCTTGTACAGATCTGCAAACTTATAATGTTTTTATACGTTACTACAAACAGTTTGACAATTTAAAATATTATTTGACATATTTGATACATTTCTGCCAAACTATGATATTATTGCAAACTGTTTAACAGTTTTAGTAACTTTTTGACAGATGTAGTAACATTATTGATCAGGTAGAATACAATTTGACATATTAAACAAATGGTACGCGTTTAGGTACATTGCTGAAAACTGTTTGGCAGTTTTATTAACTTTTTGACAGATGCAGTAATATTTAGCAGACTTATGCCAACTTATTACATTGCTAAAACTATTTGAGAGTTTTAGTAACTTCTTGATAGATGTAGTAATATTATTTAATAATTATTGACTATGTAGAATACAATTTGACATATCAGGCAAATGAAAATGAAAATAGATTTTTTTACTTTTGTTAATGGATTTATAGAATTTATTGGTTGTGCTTTAAATTTGCACTCGATTCTCAGTCGTGTAGTAAAACTAAGTTGATAATATTTAAGTGTGAATGTTGTGATAAAATATGACTGAAAATATGAATTACAAATTAGTAGATTATTGTAACTAATTAAAAGACAATATATAAGCTGGCATGTTTTAATTATTAATAATTATTAAGTTGGTTTGAATAAATTAAATAATATGCAAGACGTGCAGTGGTAATATAACAAGTAGGGCGCTTGTTGTAGACAATTAAAACGAGTTTTTCTACAGACGAGCAAATTTTCAAACAAATGGTAATAAAACCAGTAGCAGTTGACAACAAGTTATTTAAGGAAATGAATATAATGTTTTTTTTATGCCTGTCAATCGACAGTTATTAAATGTGATAAGGTTATTATTAATCATGCTTCTATTAAAAATTAATCATTAGTAATGCACAAATATTTTACATTTGATATAGGTAACAGATGTTTGAAATGTTTTATTTTGTTTAGTATTCAAAATATTAAACAATATTATCATAAATTAATCTACTTTGTTGATGATATTACTTTAGCTATGAATACTTATAATAATATAAATATTTTGATTTTATGTAATTCGCTTTTATCTAGAAATATGATTTATAATTTACATTTGCAATGTGTTTATATTGAGATTATACCCAAAAATTCTTAAAATTCCATTTGAAATTTGAAAGTATAAACATTAATAAAATTGTCACTAAACATGCAAATACCAAATTTAAAACATCAAAATTAACATATTTTTTTAAAGTGTTTTTATGTTATAAATATTAAATAAAAATATTAAACTTCCGTTTGATTTTATTATATTTTATAATTTTTAAGTTCTTTTTATCAGTTAAAGTTTTGTTAATATCAAAATAATAGTATTGTAATATGAACATATGTAATGAAACCACACACGTACATCGTTACGTAGTATTTATTATTAAGAATACATTATTTCGAAATAAATGTGAATGTATGTGTTTGCGGAGGCTTGTCGCTACAGCGCTGAATCAGCTGATAAATTTAAATTTACCGCCGGTATTGACCCCCTTCTATCCCCGCGCACTGCTCACAGGCCCCACACATCAGACAAGGCCAACCTCTCTCGAACAGCTGACTAGTCTGTAGAGAACCTGCGATCTGTCAACACATTGTAAACTGTGAGTGTTGTTCAGTTACATTGTCCAAAAGTGAATCCGTATTTCCGGACAATAATGTGTAATGAAAGGATGATCAACTTCACACACGGTGTCGTCATATAGCAGAGATCGGATTGCGCAACGATTCCCCAACGACCATAAGGTAGGAGACTGGAAAATTGGGAATTATTCACGAGCGATACCGTGATGGGTGCCATTTTGTCTGTTCGTCTTATAAATAAAATCGGTCACAGTTAAATGCCATCAAATCACTGGACATCGACAATCACCCCAATTGATTCCTTTGTCTTTTCGCCACTTATTTCTGTGCTCATTGTCCCATCCTCGCCGGATACCGCATCGCAGCAACCCGTTTTCTTTGGCACGCGCAACTTTTTATTGTTATTTTTCCATATAGCATAACACGTTCAGGCCCGTCCAAGTCACCGCATGCAACGATAACGCGTGATATTCACGGAAAAAAACATATGGCAGGGAATAGAGCAATCTTTTGAATCGGGGTCAGAACATTTCATACAGAACGGGCACATTTTTTGATACATTGTTTGATTAATTGAATTACAGGTTCACTGTATGTTGGGCTTAGGAATGTTTCAGGTCTGAAGTATTTATCCAACAGGTAAGGGGTGGTACACAGACAAAGGAATATAATTTGCATTTAAATATTCAAGGATTGGAACGTCTTTTATTCATAATCAAAATAATTTCAACTTAAATTACTATAATAATTATTTAATTTCTATTGTAGAAAATTGTTTTCATTTTTATTTAATATTTTTTTGTACTGATAATCAATTTTGGATGTATCTCTTCGGTTAGTAGGATTAATATTAGGTTATTTACAATTAAAACGATTTAATTTTTAGAGAAATCTTTAAATTATAATTATTAAATAATTTTATATCATTGATAATGTTATAAATTAAATAGAAATATTTTATTTTATTAGGATCCGAATAGGTGCTAGTCAATTAATTTATTTTATTTGTTTCTCAAAGTTTAATGTAACATAATATTGTTAGTGATGTAATAATATTAACACAGATGTAAATTATTTATTTAATGTTCATCATAATAAATTTTCAAAAGATGTAAATAGTAAATAATAAATAAGATAATTGCATTTTATTTTCTAACCAGTAAATACAAATTTTAGGGATTTGGCATTGACCATTCTTTTGTTAGGACTAGGACACATACAACAGCTATAATAAAACAACTTATGAATAAAATTGTCCAGTTTGGTAGGTAGGTAGCAGTAAAATTATTCAAAAGAATATATTTAGAAAAAATAATGAAATATAAAATACTCGATTAAATTTTTTTTATTATTCTTTTTAATAAAATCGAATATTATTTGAACCTGGAACTTTCGCATTTACATTCATCGCCCTAAATATTCTACATCAAGCCACTTAGTATCGCACTCGATAGTGTTGGTAGATCAATTAATTAATTAAATGTAATGAATGCACTTTGACTTAACATTAAAGCTTCATGTATTAGTAATTGACCTAAAATCAATATTTGCTTCGAGTTTAATAGATTGTTAATATTTGGTAATATTTTCTGCGCCACTACGCGATTTGGAGCAGCAAATTTATAAATACGTTATCCTATCAATTTACCACTGTTAAATATCGTAGATCAATTATAATTTTCTAGGTTAATAACTTTGCAATTTGCATAGCTATCATTAGCGAGTAATAAAACCTAAAAGTTAAATAAAAAGCTATTTTGTTTTGAACATTGTGTTTTTATCAACTGCAAAGGCGTGGTCTATAAACACTCCGATTATTGGAATTGGAGTAGTTGTGGCGATAGTTCAAAACTTCTATGAATATATAGTCGAACTACGCTACTAGTGGAGTCTGAATGACCCTTCATACCAAAGAAATATGTCCGTACCGACAACGCTCACTCCGAGATACAAAATAAAGTTCAATGATTTCACAGACTCGAAATCCATATCAAACTGTTTTTTATTAATGCATTTCTTACTACATGCGATTAGATATTCCCACAATACAATAGTTTTGTATGTTTACAAATCTGTTTTGTAAAATAGGTACTTTTTTTTCCGAAAAATTATTTAAATTTCTCTATAACTCAATCGTCATATTTACAAAGCATTGAATAGTCTTTTGAATTTTATATAGGTGCAGATGCAAATACTGATACAAAATAAGCCAGATTATATCATCAGCAGCAATATTTTTAATGGTTTGATTATTATCGAAAATTACAACGAGTTTTATTAGCAACGACAATAATAATTTCCAGGAATTGGCAACAAAACGAGTGAGTAATTATCAATTATTAATCAGACCACTAGTTATTCATGATGTTTTATGATAAACGTTTTTGTTCTTGGGATAATTTTTAATTTATTATCATTTGCAATGACTCCGTAGGTGACTTTAATGATTTTAATACTAATGGCGTAGATACATTAAAGATTGCGGTAATTAAAAAAAAAAAACATAAATAACAGGATATAATACTCTTTTTGATCAGATAAGCTTTCTTGCATTTTTTGTTATCAAAATTACCTCTATTTTGAAAAAAGCAGTATTATTTGTTTTTAAGTTTCTATGGCTTCGTTACGTGTTACAAGATTTTTTAAATAGTTTTCCACAAAGAATATGTTGTTTTATTTTTGGTTACTCTTTATGTAACACTTTGTATTTAGGAAGAGAGAGTGTAATGAAGACTTCTTAACTTTAAGTTGCGAATCAAATTCAGGTTGCAATAGGTATTTGGTTGGGTCGCGAGAATCTTCCAAATAAAGATAAAATTTAATTTTTCAACGCATTTTTAATATTGCAAGAAAAAAATGCTAGACGTCATTTCGCATCATCAAAATTGAACTTGTTTTTAGAAGATCTTAATTCTTATAGAACATTTGAGACATTAAAAATTAAAAACTTAATAAAAAGATATATATTTTACTAAATATCCATATTGAGAAACATAGATAGAGTTAGAAACCAGTGGCGCAGCTAGGATTTTTGGGCATCGCCGCAAAGTACTGAAAGATTTTTTTTTTAAATTTTTTAACTACCTGTTTAAGTGCAAAATTTTATTAAAAAATAGTTGGAAAGTGTAAAATTTTACTTATAAAATGTTAAAAACAACGAAATTTTTGTCTTGAAACATCAAAATATTCTCAAAAAGCACAAAAGAGTGGCCATAAACTGTTGAAAAGTATAAAATTTGGCTATGAAGTAATAAATTACGTTTAGAAATAGCAAAGATAGGCCATAAACTGTTAACAAATTCAAATCTTTATTAATAAAATGTTAAAAATAGTTAAATCCTGCCTTGAAACATCAAAATATTCTTAGAAAAAACGTTTGCGAAAGGGAAGTGAAAAATTCTAATTTAAAAAATGTCAAAAATATCAAAATCCAGCTTTAAAACATCAAAAAAGTAACAAAATTTGGCTATAGTTATTAAAAAGTGCATTTTTTTATGAAAGATCAAAAATAGCAACATTTAGCTATAAAATATTGTCACAAGGAAGGAAGTTTGAGCATAAACTATTGGCAGATCCAGTCATAAGATATTTTTGACATTCTATAAATAAAATTTTCGAATTCCGGTCATAAACTGTCGAAAAGTACAACATTTTATTTATAGAATGTCAAAAGTAGGAAAATCCAGCAATGAAATTATCAATAAACTGTTCAAAACTGCAACATTTTATTTATTAAAAGTCAAAAACAGCAAAATTTTGTCATAAAATATTTTCAAAAATAAGCAATAATCAAAAATTTGGCTATACACTGTTAAAAAAGTGTACAAATTTTCATATTTATTTTTGTTGAAGAACCAAAATCCGTTATAGACTGTTGAAACGAGTAATTTTTTTTAATAAAATGTCAAAAATAGCGAAAACTGGGCATGAAAACCAAAAATCCGGCTATAAATTGTTGAAAAGTCAAAAATATTTTCAAAAATCCGTCCAAAAACGGTCAATTTTGTTCATAAAATATCAAAAATCTGGCATAAACTGTTGAAAAGTGCAAATTTGTTTTTATGAAATGTCAAAAATATTAAAATCCGGCTTAGGATAGACGTCTGAAGGGCCCTGTATGCTTGTGGCCACATTTGCATTGCAAAAACCTTGCTTACAGATAGCTACGTTGAAAATGATTCAGTTGGATTACAAGAGAAAATATGAATATGCAAAAGGTGATAGAGTAAAATTTGCCAAAATGAGTCTCACTCTTCACTTTTTATAAACTTAACTCTTCATATAAGTTTTTTTTGCTCAAAAATACAACACCTGGGAAGTTACTAATTAATGATGCTGACGATAATTTAAAAAAAAATGAAAATTACTTCCATGCTAAAACAGAATTGTTTTTATTTTTAATCTTACATAATACTTATAGGGTATAATTATAAGTATAACTTTTATTTATAAGCAAAAAAAGCAATCTTCTCTTCTTCTTGTGGTGCCTTATCTGTGTTCAGACGATGGCTATCATCATGTCGGTAATTAGGTGGTATCCATCTCGATTACTTAAAACAGTTATTTAACTGTTAAGCCTGTTCATTGTCTGATATTGCGCAGCCAGGATAGATTCATACGATCTATCAATATCTTTTCCTTGGCTTTCCCTTGTATAATTAGGCGTAATAGATGATATTTTGGTCTTCTGACGATATGCTGGAAGTATTTGGTTTTCCATGTTTTTATTGTATTTAACAGTTTTCTTTCGGTTTTTATTAGATTTCATATTCTTTGTTGGATGTTGCCAGGATATTTTTAACATGCGATGTTAACACCATAGCTCAAATGCTTCTAGACGATTTATTTGTTGTGTTTAGAGTCCAAGTCTTGCATCCATACAACAGAATTGACCACACGTAGCACTTAAGAACCTTTTTACGAAGATTAATGGGTAGGTTTTGATTAGTTAAATTAGTTTTCCATGATCTAAATGCATGTCGAGACATCTCGATACTTCATCCTGCTTTTTCCGACTGCCATGCGTTTAGTTTTCTTGATGTTGATCTTGAATCCTTTGTTGCCATTCTGACTCCGTTAAGTAGACTTTGCAGATCCTCTTCAATCTTCACGTCTTCTGCTTTATTGTTTACAGCAGCATCTTTTCAGAGTAGATATTAGATAATGTTGGCGATAAAACACATTCTTGCCTCATTACTCGTTTAATTGGGATTTTCTGTGTCAGTACATCGTTGCCTTTGATTCTGACTACTTATAATAAAGCTGTTTTAATAGCCTTCATGGTTGTCTAGTCTTATTTAGTCTAGATATTGAAAAAGTAGCTTATGGTAAACTTGCACGTTTTTTGTAAGAGAGAATAGCGCTTTCCTGGTTTTTAGGCCCTTTTTGTTTATCTCCTATATTGTTTTCGAATCTTGAGTATATGTGGTTACGTAAGATCTTTAAGAGGATTTTAAGGGTATGGCTTATTAAACTAATTACCGTAGTCATTGCAGCTGCTGGCCTTGGCTTTCTTTGGCAGTGCTATGAATAGTGATTCTAGTGGTATTTGGTCATTTGTTGAACAGTTTTGCTATCTAAGCTTTTGTCATCTAGTAGCTTGAGAGCTCGGATGGGATATTATCTAGACTTGGCGCCTTGCCAATCATCGAACAGCGCTCTGAGCATAGAACGCTAAAATTTGTTCTAAGCTTGGAACCTCGCTCACTGCTCGAGCCTTGTATTTATATTGAATTGAAACTTTTTTAGCGGCGAGAGAGTAAAATTATTAATAAGTAAGAAATGTAATGTATTAATTTTACTCTCACGCCTCTAAAAAAGTTTCAGTCAATATAAATACAAGGCTCGAGAGGTAAGCGAGGGTCCGAGCTTGGAACAAATTTTAATGTTCTATGCTCGGAGCGGTGTTTGATGATCGGAGCACTGTTTGATAATCGGAGCTAGGATCGCCGCTGTATCCGCACACTTAGGATTTCTTCAGTTGTAGTTCTTTTTTTTTTCTTTTTGCTGCATTAGCTACTTTAGTTTTATGTTCAACTATTGTTCATTTACGCCTTGGTCATGAGTTGCTGTTTTAGTCATCTTGTGTATTTTGTTATTAACTTGTGTTTTCAGTTTTTCACGTATTTGCAAGTTTTTTAGTGCTTCTGTTGCTATTTTGTTTGGTTTTTTGCATTTGTTATTTTGTTAAGTTTAACTGGAAATGTGGCGCACAGAAAGTTGTGCTTAGAATTTATATCTGCTCCAGGGTACGTTCTTGCTTTTTTAATGGCGTTTTTGTAGCGACAGTGTATCATAACGAAATCTATTTTGGTTTCTCAAAATTTTGTCTTAATATCCATCTTGTGGGGACTTCCATGTGTATAGCCGCTTTTTTGGTAAATCATACCATGTGTAAATTCTTTTTTAGATAGAAATTTATTAGGTGGATATCTCTTTCATTCAATTTTCCCAGTCCTAACTGACTTCTTCCGTCTGTTGTTTTCCAATCTTAGCTGCATGCACAGCATCACTCGATTAGATATTGGTATAAATTGAGTTACCGCTTATCTGCTGGTGGATTTCTTCATGATGTTGCTGTCTTATTTCTGTCTTCGGGCTCGTAATTTTGGGAGAAATAAAAGAAATTTTTGTATTTTATTTTGTTGGGATGGATCTATTTCTACTAACAGTTTCTCTGTTTAGTACAAAGTTGTCACACTCCTTTTAGCAGTTTTGTGTGAGTTTTCGATTTTTATTTTGACCTTCATTTCTGGGTCACTCAAAGTCTTTTCTACCCGAGTTGGGGAATTGAAGCTCAGGATATTAATTTAGAGTTGAATATTACCATAATGATGATTTTTCTGGGGAAATCTTTTTGGGTTTTTGCCATTGATCATTTGAGTTTTGATCCATCTACCATTAGGGATTGTTTTTAATTCCAAGGTAAGTGGGAGCCATTACTCTTGCTAGCTCCTCCTAGCTGTTGGCCAGCAAGAGGTGAGGCTTATTTTTGCAATCCCTCGATCGACAGATCCGTGTTAGTTATCTTAATCTAACAAGATGCACCACGTACAGATGAGGTTGTCATTTGGGTTGTTGTCCATCACTATCCCCTTACAGAAGTACCAATATATTCTAAAAGATGCGAGCTATGGAATAGTAGAATAGTACAACCATTGGCAAATAAATCTGGGACAACTTTTATCTATCTTTAATTCTTAATTTTATTTTAACACAAATCTGGGACTATATTTTTTTTTATTGTGTTGTAGTTGTGGCTTTTTGAATATTATTTCTAAGTTACGTTTAATAAATATTTCAATAAATTAAAAAAATGGATATTTATTATTTGAAAATATATTTATTTTTGAACTACTGCTCACAAATACACACCTATGGAAACATTGTTTAAAATATAATTTGAGTTAAAAAATAACTCAAATTATATTTTAACTCTAACTGTTCAGATTTACCTACCTGTAATGAATAAAATTCTAAACTCAAGAGATTAATTGAAATTATTTTTGTTGCAGCGTGTATAGTTTATTTCAATAATGTACATAGTTCTATAACTATATTATGTTGGCAGTTTACCCGTTGGACTTTTATTAGGTCTGTTCCAACCTACGATTTGGGCAGTTTACAAACCGTCCAAACTGTGCACACAAACAAATATTTGTCATCCTTCTTTTATACATAGTAATTTGTTTGTGTGCATAGTTTAAACGGTTTGAAAACTATTCAACTGTACTTGTGACGTTTATTATATTAATTGTGGTTATGGAGTAGCGTATTTATATTTAAAAAAATACGCATGGGTAATATTGTGCATCACATAGTTGGATGTTTTTTTATAATTCGTTTATCTACAAATATTATAAAGTATAATAACGTTATCAGTTTTTAATCAAGTATTTTATAATAAATTGAGGTTTCTTGATGTATCTCTTAAGTAATTAGCATACAAACATCTTAATCCAAGTGAATGATATACCATAATTAATTAATTAAACTTTGCAAATGAAATGAAATATATATTAAACGATGCACCACTTCTCTAAGCGTAAATGATACATTTTATTTTAAGGATTACGTGCTTCTGGGTATTTAATAAAGGGCGAAGTGCTATGTGAAGAAATGTTTCAGATCTAGCTTTATCCTACAGGTAAGCGATGTAACAAAGAAACAAGTCCGTTATCTCATTGAAACTTTATGAAAGGAGTTATATTTCTTTTATCTATATAATTTTGTTTGAATCTCATTCAGACATATTTTTGCCAATAAAGTTATGTTTAGTTCCAGAAAAGTATGTCACAGTAAATTATTGAAGAAAGTGTAGTGGTAATGGTAATTTTATTATTAAGTTCATTTAGGTCAGGTTCCAAAATTTAATTAATCGAATCAAGTTTAATCAAATGTAAAATTAAACGGGTCAATTCTTAATTTAATCATCAGCTCATAATAAATTATTTCATGCTTTTTCATTAATATTAAATCAATAATATCTAATATTACATTCACACTTGTTATTTTGTTATTAAATACCAATTAAATTTAGTGAGATACACATCATAACAATTAAAGGAGATAGCGAGTTGTTAGGAACAGAAAAAGGAAGTGGATTGAAAAGAATTTAATTAGGTATTTGTGGCAATGACATGAATAGATTGCAGTACTATTGAGAGAGGTTCTCATTCTATGAGCAATGTAATCAATACATTATTAGCAAGTTTACATTAGCGCAGGTTACATTATATAATATATTCCTGCATACCATGTGTTTCAATTATTGTTATACTTATTATACGGGGAAATAAATAATTATGTTTTCTTGGCAAAATGTAATGGGATTTTCTTTATGAGTCAGAGTAGAATTGACATTATTATAGTTTTAATCACTAAACAACATTGTTTTAATAAAATAACAATTAGTTAAGGATTTGTTTGTTTTAAGCTGTAAACAAATTTGCATAGATTAAAATTATTTGTATTTAGGTCTATCGAGTTAATATATTTTCTACGTTTTTATTGTTTCCATAAAAAATAAATGTTTTTTTTGTTCAGAAAATACTTATTCTGACAATCGTTGCAAATAAAGTCAATCGTTGTCTATTATCAGAATAAATATTAAAATTTTAAATGATTTAAAAAATATAAAGTAAGAAATAACTTATTCCGTCAATAGTTGGTTAACATTCGTTTCTACAATAATGTTTTCAATCAAAAGATTAATATTGGCTTACAGTCTGGGTTAGATTTTGAATGTTTATTGCACCGTTTTATCCCTTGTAATGATGGTGCAAACTTTACTTCTTTACCTCAATACAGTTGATAATTATGGTAGAACAATTCTTGTATTGACTTATTGTCATCTGTTTTATATTATATGTGTTTTGCTAATTTACAATGCCCGTCGATGATTTGCAGTTCTTACTAAAGAATTAAATGTTTTGATGGTTTATTATTTGCATTGGAATATCTTTCCGAAACAGTTCAATGATTTTTTACTTTCTGGTATTAACTTAGATCTGGGTGTTGCACATTTTTACCAAATATTTTTCGGACCACTAAAGCTAACTTAATACTTGCATAAATATGAGGAGATTTCTTGTATGAAGCAGTGTTGAGTGGCGGATATTGAATATCATTTGGATATCTAATATTGTAACTGTGGTTTGGTCATATTTTTTCAAATAAGAGCAAACGTAATATGTATACAGCAGTTAATATATTTTTACAAGCACTCTTTCAATATTGAATGATCTGTCTTCTCCCAAGTCATAAAATTATACCATAAGTTTGAATATACTAGAGTGATAAGTAAACTCAGGTTTTTTTTTAAACATTACGTTAAAGTTAATAACGCATATTTTTAAACATTTTAAATTAAACGGTTTTTGACCACCAGCGGTACTTATTTGTTACATAGTAATTAAGTAATATCAAGTCTGCGCTAGTTGCTGCAGGTAAATACATACATTAGAAAAATAAGTGGGCCCAATACCGATCCTTGGAGGACATAAATTTCAATTCAAGTTTGTCAAATAGAGAACTTCATTTATATTTACTGGTTTTCTAGATGCAAGATAAGATATTAAAAATTGTAGTATTTGTTTTCTTGGTTCAAAGTCTATAGTTTTTCAGCAAAATGAAGCAACAAACTGTTAAGTACAAAATTATATTTATAAAATGCAAAAATTTGGTTATAAAATAATAAAGTTATGTCAGAAAGAACTAAAAACCGGCCAACAACAATTGAAAACTGCAGAACTGGACATTGAAACATCAAAATAATTAAAATTAAAAACGCCAAAATCCGGCCATAAACTGTTGGAAAACGTAACATATTTTATGAAGTCTCAAAAGTAGCTATATCAAAATATTGTTAAAAATAGCGAAATCCGGCAATGAAGTATAAAAATATTGTAAGAAAGCATCAAAATTTGGTCATAGACTGTTACAAATGCAAATTCTATTTATAAAAAGTAAAAAATAGTAAAATCCGGCTTACAACTTTTACAAAGTGTAAAATATTAATAAAATCTTATAAATACCAAAATTTCGGTTTGAAATATCAAAAATATTGTTAGAAATAATCAAAATCCGACCATGAAATTTTAAACAATTGTCAGAAAGCACAAAGAACTCTTAAAAAAGTGAAAAATCTTTATGAATTCTTAAAAATAGCAATAATTCAGCTATAAAGTGAATGAAATATATTGTTCAAAAGTATCAAAATCCGGTTATAAATTGTCAAAAAATGGCAAATTCTATTCACGGAATGTCACTCCTTAGGTTTTGAAATTGTAGATCCTTGCTTACATATAGTAAAGCCACTGTTCGTGAGACTGATTCTAACAAATCTTTTTTTTTTGGCATAATCTGCTTCAAATGGGTTTCTAACCCAACTAGATTTTTTGATATAATAGACATTTTGTGGGATATATTTTTTTAGTTTATTTTCAAAGTTTTTTTAAGTAGGAATGGCTTCTACTAATCTTCCAAAAAAAGTTCAATATTGAAAATGATCACACTTTTGTCTTGCTTATGTCTACTTCAGTACAGTTTTGCCAATTTTGCTATTTACTTGTTGAAGCGATCAGTACATTTGTGTTTTTTATCTGTCAAAAATTATTTTATTTCTGTATTAAGAGAAACGGTGATAAGACAATACTTGTGAAGTGACATACCTATCCATTAAAATTATATCATCAAAGATATTGAAAATGCGTTGAAAAATATAACTTTATCTTTTTTTTAAGTTATTTGAGAGTATTTTGCGACTTATTCAACCTGAGTTTAAAAATCATTGAACTGAAAATGTGTATACTCTGACTGGTACATTGTTTTTGCTGTTGATCTGGTTTTTGAAAGTTTTGTTGAGTTATTTAATCATATAACTGAAATGTTTATTTTATTTCAAATTAGCAACATAACACAAAGAGTATCCTTGATTCAATTGAGTTGATGCTTCTACTGTTTGCTTTACCGATACATTTATTAGGCAATTTTTTAATAGCAATATTATTAGTCATAAAATCGGGCAATTAGTAACGTGATTAAAATTTTGGAGTGGTGGATTTGAGTTGGGCTACATTTGTTGACTGTTTACTGTTAAAACGGAACTGCTAAATTACACTGGCGAGCAAAAATTGAGGTAATTTTAAAATTATGACTTAGTTTTGGAATTTTATTGTTTTAACCTTATATTAGCAAATTGTAAACAATGGTACTGTACTTTGCACAATAAATAAAAAAATGTTGAATCGTAAAAATATTTATTGTTTTTAATGCATATTTTGAAAATATCACAAATTTACAGTTCAGAGGAAGTCAAACTTATATGAAAAAAAATCTTATCACTAATAACGAGTATTGCCCTCTCTTGGATTAAGACTGCTTGAAGTCGACGAAGAACAATTTAAATTAAATTAAGGATCACATTTTGGTTGAAATTATTCCATTCCTGCAATAGCAACTGTCTTAGCTCCTAAGCAGTTCTTGCAGCAGGTGTGTGCTTTTGTATACGTCGTCCTAACTCATCCCAGACATGTTCCATGGGATTTATGTCCGGGTTGGGAGCTGGCCAATCGAACCGCGGCATTCCCACTTCATCCAGATAATCTCTGACAACTCTGGCTACGTGAGGTCTTGCATTATCTTGCATGAAAATGCTGCGCTCGCCCATAGTTGTCATTAGTTGTCATGAAGGGCATAACATGATCTTTGAGAACCTCTATAATGTATCTTTGAGCTGTTGGGGAGCTATTCTCTATAAAGACCAACTCTGTGTGTGCTTCGGTAGAAATTCCTGCTAAAACCATAACCGATCCAACGTCAAATGGAAGTTGCTCATCAATACAAACTGAAGCGTATCTTTTTCCGCGTCTTCACTACACTTTCCGACGTCCATCTGATAGATTGAGGCAAAAGCGTGACTAATCTGAAAACAGTACTTTGCTTAAGTCCTCTTTATTCCATGCCCGGTGTTTTTGGGCAAAAAAAAATCTTGCAAGACGATGTCGGCATTGTAAAGGTGGACCTGTAGCCATCTTTGTACAAGACAATCTAGCAGCCCGAAGCCTTCTACTAACGGTTCATTCACTAACATTTACATCTCTAACTTCATGGAGTTGATTTTGTAGATAAACTGCAGAAGCTGTTCTATTCAAACTTGTGGACTACAAAAAAACGGTCAACTCTGTTTGTGGTGACTTTTTTGCCCGGATCCTGATTTTCTGCTTATCAGGCCAGTATCCAAGTAACGCTGATACACTTTTTGTACAGCACAAAGGTTATTTATTACCAACAATCCTTGCAGTTTTACGTTTCCTCGCCCATCTTCAATCGACGCCATAATGCTTGTCACAACAATAGGGCTTAAAGGAATTATGACCTGTTAAGTACAGTACATCGTGTGAATGACAAGTTTCGCAGAGAAAAATCAACACTAAGTAAAAAAACCACAACGAAATGTAGGTTTTCAATTAGAGCGAAATGAATGCTGTTTCATAAAAGTCTGTAATACGGTGATAATAACTGACAGATAGATAAAAATTTTAGGAAATGAATTATTAAAGCTTACTTTGGTTTATAATTTGCAAACTTAAAGTTAAAACAAAAAATTCCAAAAATAAGTCATAATTTTAAAGTGACCTCTATTTTTTTGCTTGCCAGTGTAGTTTATGGCGCACAATTTTTTGCTAACTTGCTAAATTTTTATGTTTTTTTTACATGATCTTTTTTATTTTATTTGGTGATACTCTTAGTGGGTGGGCTTCTCTTAGTTATAATTAGTTAGTACGTTTTTGGCCGTATTAGTAGACATTTTTATATTTTGTAGCTGATCCTGTATGAGCTTAAATTTTTCATAAAACATAGGCCTTTGTACGAAAAGATTTGAAGAAAAATGCTGAACATTAAACCTTGAAATATATTTTATGTTTATATTAAGAATTTTTTATTAATTTATAATCAAATTAATTCTTTACAAAGCGTTTGAAAAGTATAGTATGTTAAAATTATGCATAACCTTTATTATTGCAAAATATGAATGCCGTGGAATTGTATATACGCATATTTTAATTTGATTTTAATTGTTTACTTCTTTTGTTGTTTATTTGTCAATTATCTACGACGTACTGTGTTGCGATGCTTATTCTATTTATGTATTTAGTTCATTATAATGTCAAGTACTCAAAAATAAATATGATTTACAATATTAATTTAACGAAATGAAATTACAAAGGGAACGTATTTTGTAGAATTTCACCAACACACTTTACTACAAACATATAATACGTTATATACACTGTGTGAGTGATTTTTGTATGTGATTTGGAATAATGTAACTCTACATATAAATAGCAGATTGTACCTACACTGTGCTATGTGGAATTTTTGTTTTATCATTTATGTAGTTCTCTATATTGTAATTCAGATTTCTATGCCAAATATCAGGAATATTAATAAAAGTATGTTGAATATCTCCCGCACACATATGTAAAACCTGTGAAAATAATATAATTTTGAATTTTTATAGAAGTATATTCTATTTAGATATATTTAAATTGGTTTTGAGTTATAAAATAGAGTAGCATTCATTATGTAGTTAAACTTTGTATGTTGTTTATCTGCATTTTTTTGTATATCAATTAAATTGGATTTTCTGAATTAATAAATTAAGGCCGGTGTTTGGAATTTTTCCAGTTGCGTAGCTAATTGCCTATAAAATGTTAGCATGGATTACAACTAGCTACCTTAAACGGAAAATGCCTTCAAAGGATAGATTTGATTCAATATAACAGCATGTTGTAACTACAATATGTCTTGTGCTAGACCTAGACCACACTTGATATAAAAATATAAACCACTCGTAACCTTAAATTTACAGTTTTGTATATTGCGCCACAATTATTTATTATTAACAAATTAATTAATAACATGATTTTGTAAATTTAATAATTAATGTATTTTATTAAGTACAATTGTAATATATGTATACAAAATGTGACTGGTATGTTTTATAATAATATATTTAAATGAACTAAAGCATATTTTATATTCATCGATTTATTCAAACTAAAATATACAATGGCTTACAATAAAGCATTTATATATGGAATTATTCATTAGTAACAAAGAGTGATAGGAAATTTTCATTGCTCACGTTTGTATGTACATATTCCGCTTGATATGCAACTGAAATATTTAATTAGTTTTATTTCGTTATTTTACAAGAATTATTATTTAATGATATATGAGTTAAGTTAATTAATTAAGTATGATTAATGTGTAATTCATTAAAATAGTTATTAAATACTTTGGTAATGGCTAAATAGATATGATTGATGACATTTGTATGGACTCTTGTGCAAATCAGTTATTATATATGTGCATTACAAAGTCTGATTTTTTTTTGCATATTCACACAGCAAAATATAAACGCTACTTACAAAGAACAAAGAAAAGACAATCATCGACGTGTTTAAACAATTATACTACTAACTAGACAGTTAAAGACTTTACTGAGTTTATCAACCAACATATAGAACGTTTCGGCTGTATGACAAAATTGACAAAGCCTCCTAATGTATATATATATATATATATATATATATATATATATATATATATATGTATTGATTATACAGGGTGACCATATTTTTGTCAGTAAAAAAGAGTGTAACCAATAAAAAATCCAACTTATTTTTAAATCTCACAAACATACAAACATACAGGGTTAGTCAAAATTACCAGAACACCTAAATAATTCTGTAACCGTAAAAAAATTCAAAAATAGTTTTTTGGTTTTAACTATTTCATAAAAATATTTTTAACATTTTATTATGAAAATTTAGTTAACTATTTTTTAAAATAGACTCCCTGTATATTTTTACATTTTTTGATTCTAAGATTAATTCTGAGTATTTTTTGTAAAAATATTTTTTTTTATAAAATGCATCATTTTTGAGTTATAAGCAATTTACTCCAACTAAAAAACATTTCCCCACAAACATACACATTTTTGCATACACATTTTTGTTAACCAAACGAACCGTCGCACGCAGTCGTTTTGCGCAAGCAAACGTAGCACAGAGTTAGAAACTTGCCCAATTTATATAAATAAATTGAAAAAGAGTAAATTTTTGGATTTTTTAATTAAAAAGAGATAAGAGTATATGAGTTTCAAAAAGAGTATACTGTCTTAAAAAAGAGTGTTCGGTCAGCCTGGATTATATTATGTACTTTATATATCGTGTATATACTAGTATAATAAATTTGAACAAATAAATGTATCAAATTAGTTTTTTTTGTTAATGCAAAAAATTAAGTCTATTTATACGTCGTTGGCTGAAAATAAAACAAAGGCAATATATTTTTTGTATCCTAAAAAAAATTTAAAAGCACTAGGAGCAATGGTTGCAAACTCAACTCGTTATTCTGTAAAATATGTAGCTGTACTGAATATTTCACATACAACCTTTCGTCGAATTTTGCATAAATATTTAAATTATCATCCGAATAAAATTCAGAAAGTGCAAGAATTAATGTTATGACTGTATGATCAGAGTTAATTTATTACATTATTGGATAATTATTACTTTGATGTCTCACATTATTTGTTTTTGTAGGATGAAGTTTATTTTTATATTTAATGATTTATAATACGCACAGTAATTTATAATAGATTTTTGAATTCCTAGCTAATGGGACTAATTTGCCCAGTGGTTAGCGTACTCTACTGCTACACCAGGGGTCTCGGGTTTGAGTCTCCTATTTAGAGGGTCAGTTTTCAGGTTAAGAAAAAATATGTTGTGATGAGTACGCCTTCTTTTAGATAAGCTTCGACGTTAAAGAATAATCTAGATAATTCCAAATTCCTGAATTTGCGACAAAATTTTAAGATCTGGTAGTTTTAACTTCTGGCGGTTTTTCAGCCAAAAAACTAATGTTATTATGACATTTTTAATTTTCATGATTTTTACACAAAATGAGTTTTTTTTTTTTACTAATTGTTGAACTTGCTAGCGCTAGTTGGAACATTGTTTATGACTAGTGAAACACCTTTATTTTGGATCATAAATAAATATTGTACGATTTAACAGATTATAGTTTTAAACTAAACAATGGTTATTAAATATTGTAGTTGTATAATGCAGCCATTTGTAAATAGATGTGATTGGTTAAACTGCTTGTTTACTGGCTATTAATCTCCAGAGCCACATTTTGAATGCTTCAAGTATTACATCCGCATAGGAACACACTTTTTACAAAACATTTTGCAATCTTGCTATTTAAAATCTTGGTCTTGCGTCTAATTTTTTTTTTGCTATTCTTATGCGTACTCTTATTTCTCTCTCGGTTCTCCAATTTATTTCCGTTTACGTACACTCCAAACATACATTGATTCCGTTTTTTGAGTTTTTTTTTTAACTAGCATTTTCAGTTCTTCTGTTGCAAACACGATCATATCATTGGCAAATTGAATAGATTTTATTTTTTTTTTCTTTATGGTCACTTCTTTGTCCGCTTTCTAGCACTTTGCTACTAATAATAACACCAAACTTTTGTAATTATGTTCAAAAGGTTAAGTGGAAGACCAGCCTCAGGCTGAACTTTGCTATTTTTATGTAATAAATACAGAGAAATAAAGACGCTATTACTATTACTATTACTATTATTTTTTGTCCGCTTACTAGCACTTTGCTACCACTTCTTTGGAGAGGTTAACATTTGAGTGGAAGAAGATATTTTTGAGTTGCATCTCACCCATTGCATCTACATTCGTTACGTCTTCTGATATGTATTCGGTTTTTCTTGTTTTTATTGTCTTTAACAGTTCCAGTGTGATATTTTTAGCATGCGGTGATAATTCAATCCCATTAACATCTTTTTGTATAGTTGGGTGTCTTTTTTTTTCGGATTCTTGCCGTTTAGAATTTAAATCTGTCTAATGGTATGTTCTTGCTATTTTAATAGCATTTTTGTAGCGGCGGTTTATCATAACGAAATCTTGTTGATAAATCATACGATGTGTTGGTTATTGTGAAATTATTTTTCAGACAGATATATTATACTTCTTTTATTCCGTTTTCCCAGTTTTAACTCACCGGTGACCTTTTCCGTCTGTTATTTTTACCTTGTCGTTGAAGTTACCAGTAAGCGTTATGACTTGATGTTTTTTTTTTAATTCAGGGTCTTGTGTATTTGTTGGTAAAATTGTCCATCTCTTTGTCCAAATTGTCTGCCATATACCTAGATAATGTTGATGTTATCGGGCTGTGCATGCAGTTGTATTAGCATTACTCGATCTTATATTGGTATAAATTGAGTTACCGATCTGCTGGTGGATTCTTTTATGATGACTGTTACTCCATTTATCTGTTCCAGCTTGTTATTTTCGGAGAAATAGATCTCATATCGGTTTTATTTAAAGTTTTCTGTATTTTGACATCTTGTTTTGCTTACTCCACAGATGGAGATATTGAGTCTCTCTATTTCTAGTAACAGGTTTCATAGTTTCTCTGTTTTGTACAAATTTGTGACATTCCATGTAGCAATTTTGTGTGAGTTATTGATTTTATTTTGTCATTTATTGAAGCTCCGGATACTACTCATATTTAGAGTTCAATATTATCATCATGATGATTTTTGTGGAGAAATCCGTTTGGATCTATAATGCAGTGGTTTCCCGTTGCCTTCTGCATCCATCTGCTTTTAGGGGTTGTTGTTAATCTTAAGTGTAAGTGGGTGCCCTTACTGTTGCTTGACAGAGCCTTGTTAGTTGTCCAGCAGGATGCACCACATGCACATGACGTCTACCAAACTTCTCAAATTTTTTTAATGTTGTATAAATATAGTATTTTTAATTATTTCTATGGTATTTGGTTTCGGCTAGGTTTATTCACTTTTTTAAATCTTACACAATTTGCCGTCAATTTACAAACTGTCTAGGCTGTTTATGTAAAGCTGCATTAGACTATAAGATAATGATTATAGAACTATTTTAGTATATGGACAGGTATGTGTTTTTTGTCAGTTTTATAACTGGTTGCCGCTTACCGAGTTTTTTGCCCAGTGTCTTCAAAAGACACTGGGCAGCCCGTAATGTCCAGTAGTGTCAGGTTTTTACTGACTAAAAAACTCACATTTTCTTTTGTTCTGGAGCCTCTTGCACTGCGGCCCCATTGGGCCTGTTGTACATCTCTGCTGTTCTACTTCAATAAAGTTCAAAGATGGTTCTGCGTTGCTGTTTGAAAGTTTCGCATTCAATCAGTAAGTGTATTGGAGTCATGTCTTCTTTTATACATCCGCGACATAGAGTGTCTTTTCCTATTCCCATTCTATGCTTGTTGAGTCCACAGTGTCCGGTGAGCCTTTGCAGTCTGATGCGACTCATTTGTGTTACCACTGTTTTAATATTATGCAATGGTCTGTTAAGAATATTCTTGAATGTGTCAATCCTTTTCACAGGTTGCTGTGTTTTGCCTCAAGTTTGCTGCGGATTATTTTTTACCGGTCTTGTATGGGATCCCAAATGCGGGCTCTGGTTTAGTGAATGTCCCCCTTGCTCCTTGTTTGGCAAGCTGATTTGTCATGAGGTTTCCTTTTATCCCCTGGTCTTTTGGTATTACCAGGCGAAATTTGCAGGTTGTGGCCATTGCTTTCAGACTGTATATGCAGGTCATAACTTGTTTGGATTTTATTACTCTATATTGCAGGGCTTGCAATGCCGCTTGACTGTTTGGCATGATAGTTATCAGTCTGTCCGGTTTTAGTCTTTGAGGCATGTTTACTCAGAGGGAGCGAAGTTTGCTTTTCTGGTGTTTGTTCTTGTAGATTCCAGCCCCGGCACCCATTTGGCCTTTGGACCTATTTGTGTACCAACTAGTTTTTTTGACTGTTCTCAGGTATCTATTCTTTATCCATTCGTTTTGATGAGGTATTGTTACATCAAATTTCTTACTGATGCAGTGGCCCTTCATGAAGTCCGACCTTATCATTAAAGTGTTTTTTTCATTAAACACATTTGTTATGTTAGGTCTGTGGGTTCCAATTGTGTTCATTTATCTGCAGCCTGTATGTTGCTTGTCTACTGTCACTTCACCGAATCTTACTGGCATGCATGTTGGACGGCTTTGTCCATGATATAAATAACTTGCGGATGTTGCTTTGTCACTAACCACACGCTCACTGAGATTGATTTGTATGTTAGTTTTTCTTTTGATATTCATGTTCAATCTGAAGCTCAGCGGTTGTATGCTCTGGTTTTTTGGATATATACAGCTAGTTCATGATTCTATTTTTAGAATTTTGATTTAAAAAAAAATCTTTGTAAATGCTTCAATAATTGTCACTGTTGCCATTTGTATCTCAATGTTATTTATGAGACTCTTGCTCTAAGACGTTTTACGTTTTCTATGAAGTCTTAGGTATAGGGTTTTTTAGCAGGGACAAACAATTTTGTATTTAAATACGGAACGCACCATTAAACTTTTTTCTGATCTGTTAACGTCAAAACGTCAGTTGAGGCTTACATTTTTATCATGTTGAAGTTCACGAACGAGCAACGATTGGAAGTTATTAAAAATTACAGCCGAAGTTCTGAGTCTGTGGTCGCAACTTTAAGAGCGCTTACTTTATCAAATTAACTCAAGAATTGAAGCTTCTTGATCATTTGAATCGCCGAAACTTTTCCAATTGGGTTCTGCACAAATTTAAAGAAAATTCTGAATTTTATCGAAAAATTATCTTTAGCGATGAAACTCATTTTTGGCGTAATGGCTTTGTCAATAAACAAAATATGAGTTATTGTGCAGAAACTCCATTGCATCCACAAAAAGTGACCGTGTGATGTGGATTTCACCACGGAGATATGGACTGTATATTTTCGTGGATGAAAATTATAGCCATGTTACAGTCAATGGAATTTTGCTATCGTGCCATGTTACAAGACTATTTTTGGGCAAAATTGGATGGACTTGACATCAGTGATATGTGGTTCCAACAAGATGGCACCACATGCCACACAACTGGTCAAACAATTGATCTAATAAAGGTAAAGTTTGGTAATCGCAATCTCGAGAAATGGTCCGGTCGAATGGTTTATGCCAACAAGGCAACAACGTCAGAGGAACTAAGGACAATATTGAACGCGAAGTTGCGAATGTTCCATGTGGAAGAGTGGTGGCTCCAAAGAATCAATCGTTGTGCTCGCGGTGGTCATATGAACGAGATCGAATTCCATACTTAAATTTAACATGTGTACTACACTTAGAGTAAATTTCAGCCCTATATCTCAATTATTCTGTGTTTTATTTAAATACAATTTTTTTATGTTTTTATTGAAAAACCGATATACAGCAATCTCGTTATTTTTACAGAATTTGAGATTTATTAGATTCAGTGTACTTAAAGTTTAAAGTTTTTATGCTAAAAATGAACTGATTTTCTAATCTATTTATTATGACAGTAGGTCTGGGTATGTATTGATGCATGTCCTTGCAGCACAAAAGGAAAATAAAACATATATTTGTTAACTAACCACCAATCTTTTATACAGTTGCAACAATACTTTTAGAATTAGAGCGGGATTCCGGGTCATCAAAATACCGAAATATTAAGAGGAGTTTACCAAGAATGGTCTTCAAGATTGTTTTAAGTGGTACTGACTTTGGAAAAAGTGTATCTATTGTAGGCTCATAGGGAAATTCGATTTTTTATGAAAGCTGCTTGAGGATTTATTATACCAAGACTTAAGCTAAATTAGGTTAAATATACAAATAGTGTGGTTTCTAGTATTTGCATGCATTTCATGAACTGCTTTGACTATAAGACTATGACATCGATGTTGAAGGTTGTGAAATACGAAAGCTTGAATAATAATTGTTTTGATTATAAAATTTATATGTAAATAAAACTTATGTGCTGTTTATCAAATACAAAACAACATACATTTTTGTTTAGTATATTAATGTGATATTCAAATGTTTATAAAACATCTAAAGAGAGAGAGAGAGATGTTGAGGTCAAATTATTTTAAATAGATAATGTGGTTACTATAGGTAGTTATTGATTTCATTTTTGATAAACAATCTATAGGAAGAAAAGCCGTCGTATTATGTTACATTAATCATAATTATTTTCATTTGAGTGAAGCAGGTTTTAACGATTGACAACGCCAAGATCTAACTAGTGCGTCATTAATTTAACAGGCATTAAAATTTTACAATATGACAATAAAATATTGTAATTATATGTACCATACTTTCATAAATTATTTTTCTACTTAACGCAGTTTCTGATAACTTCAATGATCGGAAGCACGATCATACATATGGATGATGACATCCTCAGAAACTCGAACATGTGTCCTCCTATCAATATTCTATAAGACTCTAAATGAAATTGCAATACAAGGAATTAATAAGGCCTGATATTCTCGGAATTTTCTGATCGCATATTTGAAATTAATTACATTATTAATAATCATTCAACAAATGTAAGTCTTTATTTGTAATAATATATGTACATCACAGTTTACATCAAACAATTTCAAACATGTTTAAATAATTAATGATTAATTAAAACATATATACTCGGCCCAATTAATTATTAAATACTACAAAATGCACATAATTTTTATCTGTAAGAGTAATAAAATAATTATAAATATTATATTGAGTTATCATCATAATACTAAAACTCAAAATGTAGATTGCAATATTTTTATTTGAGAATGGAATTGTTTATAAATTATTTTCACGTCAATTGTGCTGTATAGGAAAGTAATTCTAGTCGTTATTACTAGTTAGAAAATCTACATAAATTGTCGAGAGTGAATAGAATTTCTGGTCAATAGATACATTGCAACATAACATGGGAAATGTGTATAATGCCTGGTTGGGTAGAATGGATTTTTTTAGGTGGAAAATTTATTTGTTAATGTTAATTATTTAAATTCAATTGTTAAGATTTTGCAAAATATTAATTTTTATTAAACGTTGTACAGTACTAAAAGTACTTTGGTATGGGTTCAACTTTATTTTATATTAATATAAAATGTAAGGTGTTGAGCTCTCTTATAAAAAAAAGTTTTCATCAATCTCTATTAAACTTAATATAAAAGTTGATAATTTCACAATAGCTGAATTAATTTCATGATGTAACAGTAATTCAAAAGCATGTCAGTTGTTTTCCTTAATATTTTCTAAAGATGCCTTCATGCACCAACAGTAATACATATGTTGCGTTTTTATTTCCATATATGCTACTTATAAAAAATATGTAATGAATACAAAGTCGGATCTTCCAATAAATTTTAACATATATTCCGTAAACGAAAGTATCGACCTCGCTCCAAAACCCAATTACAGGTTGATCGGTTCCGCAATAAAAAGTAACGCGCCACAATTTCGCCTAGCCGACAATTTTCCTAGTTTTTTAATAAAGCAATCACGAGCCGATATTCAAATTGCACTATCTGTTTATAAATAAACGTGGATTGGAGTCGGAACACCGGCTCCCCCTTATCTTACTTTATTAGGTCGCTTTTCGAACGGTTTCAAGTTCGCTGCACACGGATACACGATGCGGGTACAACGGCGATGTAAATAAATAAAACGGGTTATCTTCATGAGGCGGACGAACGGACGGTGCAAAAGCGAACGGCGCGGCGGCGTCCGTCGCTTTCCAGGCCATGCGAGTCAATGTGTGTGTGACGTCAAGCACATACAACTTGCCTTTTTCATAGACACGTGTATGCCCGGAAAATTGACGTAATTTAGTAATTATATATTTAAGGTTTCTCACAATCGTTTGAAGCAATCTTGGAATAAAGCGTTAATGACATCTGATAAGCATTTGTTGAATTAAAGAAGCTTCCAGCATTCAATGTATTTACATAATTTGCGTCTCTTTTCTATACATGCGTAATTCTGTTTTGTTTTAGAATGCTAATAGAAATTTAAGCATGGCTATGAGTAATGAGAGTCGAGGTCGATATGTTTACCGTCTTTCGAGTCAAAAATTAAAATATTTTCTTTCGTTTTTGTGTCCTAATTTTCAGTTTTTCTGTTCTTTGATGAGAGTGTTTAGAACATACTGAATGATCATGTTTTTAAAATAGTAATTTGATTTACACCTGATTTGATTAAAAATCTGCTGAACATTAACATTAATTAGATTGAAATTTGCGACATAATTATATTTATGGTAGTATTTTGTTATTATGGCTTAAACATCAATTTTTATTTTACTTTTATGAATTTATTTGTTTATTTTAAGACTAAAATAATTGGTGAATACTTTTTGTTCGTGGTGCTGGATTTAGTATTATGCGATTGCTTTGTTAGGAATATTCCTGAGTGTGTCAATCTCTTACAGCTTACAGCTTTTCTTCAATTGGCTGAGTTCCGTCTTAAGTTTTTACCTTTCCTTTTTGGCGAGATGATTTACCATGACATTTTTTTTTATTTCCTGGTTTTTTGGTATCCAGACCAGACGAACTCTGCAGATTGTGGCCACTCTTTCCAGACTGTTTATGCATGCCATAACTAGTTTGGATTTTATTAGTAGCGATTGAAGTGCCTGAGCACCCAGGGGTACTGCTTTTGCTTTCTTTCGTCTTTGTTCTTGTAAATTTCAGCTCCAGTGCTATTCTGGTCTTTGGTCTCATTTATGTACCAGATAGTTCTATTGACTGCTCTCATATATGTTTTGTTTGTTCATTTGTTTTGCTGTGGTATTATCACATTAAATGTCTTTTTGATGGAATGACCTTCATGAAGTCCGAATCCCATCATAAGAGTTTTTTCTTTATGCAACACATTTGTTATGCTATGGGCGTAATTTTTATTGCCCCCGTTATCATCAGATAGCCTTTAAACTTTATCTACTTTGTTGGTGGCCGTACACTTAAGGGTAGTTTTTCCTTCTATACAAGACCTCCATATGTAATAATGTGTCTTACCACCTTCACTGATAGCCTTTTCTTTACGCACCGCGTTTCTGTGTGTGCACTTTGTATCATCGGCTTAGCTTAAGGTAAAAAGCCCATGTTTTTGAGTATTCGAAGTAGGCCTTCTAATACAAGGATCTACGGTAAGGGTGATAGTACACCTCCCTGTGGGCACCCATATACTGTTATGGTTACACTCCGGTTCTTGAGCAAACCAGTTGACCTATTATTGGACGAGAGGGTCTATTCTTTGGCTCTTTATTACTTTTACAATGAATTTGGAGGTAGTATTGTCAAATTAATTAACTTTTTTCTGTGGCTGTTTTAATATTTTTGCCATAAATGGGTTCTGATCCGATTAAATATTTGCTCTAGGGCAGCGCGGTTATGACTTTTTTGGCTCGCGACTCAAAGTACAGATATATTTAAAGCCCGCGACTCTAACTGTTTTGTTGTATACTATAAAATAAAACGGGTAGGTATAAAAATTTAAAATTAGAACAATTTTGTTTTGTATGGAACTATTCTAATTATCATCAGCATCATTAATTAGTGACAATTTAAGTTTTGTAATTTTGAGCAAAAGACACTCATACGAAGTGTAAGTTTATAGAAAGTGTACACCGCACGCCATACTGAGAATTCAGTTTATTTCTGTACTTATGTATTATGGCAGCAAACTTGAAAATCCTGCTTTACACAAATAAGTAGTTAAGAATAAATAGCAGCAGAGCTTTCTAGATAGTTCTGTTCAAAATTTTGTGGGCAGTGGCTTAGCTAGGATTTTGGGTATTACTGCAAACTATTGAAAAATGCAACAAAAATATTTTTAGAAAGAACTAAAATCTAGTCCTAAACTGTTAAAAAGTGTAATAGTTTTTAAAAATCTTTAATATTTGACAATCCGGCTATGAAATATCAATATATTATTAGGAAGCACTAAAATCCAGGTATAAAACTGCTGAAAAATGTAAAATTCTGTTTATAAAATGCCAAAAATAGCAAAATCCAGCCATGAAATCAAAATATTGTTGGATAGAACTAAAATCTGGCTATAAACTGTTTTAAAGTTTAAAACTTTATTTATAAAAGGTCAAAAATAGTAAAGTATTGAAATATAAAATTCTACTCATAAAATGTAGAAATTTGCAAAATCCGCTGATAAAATGTCAAGATTATGTCAAAATCTGACAAAAAAACAGGATTATACCCTATACATGCCTAAACAGAAACTGCTTAATCTATGTTATGAAAATATATATTAATTGACTCGAGAAATAGACGTAAAGGCTGGAATCAGACAAAAAGATAGTCTAAGCTCAACATTCTTTAATACTCTAACCTAACCTACACCGCTGAAATCCCTGCACAAACATCTACAACCAAAAGGATTTTTGTAAAGCACGGAAATGGATACTTTTAAAACAATAAAATGTGTAACTCTACGTGATGCAATCAAAACTAGCGCTTTTACAGTAGAACTAGATAAGGAAGACGTAGCTAGATGGATCAGATTACGCAGGCGGACCACAATAGAATAGCGAAATGGGCTATAGACCCTAAAGTAGAACACCTCAGGCAGACCACCTAAAAGATGGATAGAAAGCTGGACTTGTCCTAAATTGCAAAGAAGAAAAATAACTAAATTTGGTCATAAAATATTAAAATATTTTGAGATAGGACCAAAATCTTGTCAAAAAATGTCAACTTCTATTCACGGAATGTCAAATAGCAAATCCTGCATTCTAGGTTTTGAAATAGACTCTGACTATGTCGCCCTGTATACATATAAGCCTTTCCGCTTGTTTTTCTTTAGTTGCAGGGGCCGATATTTAAGGGCTTATGCTTGTGTTGGTATCTCACAACTGCTTTTTTTAAATGCACCTGTAAGTTAATTACATAATATATACTACCGAAACCCGTTAATTGAGAGTATGGAGGCGCTGTAGATACTGACGACATCTAGTATCTGGACAACCCACATTCTCATATTAAATGTAATTATGGTTTATATGGACTTATGTATTAGACTAATGTCCTGAATTAATAAATGCCACAGTTTCTTAAAAATACTTTGACGGAGCTGGGGCTCGAACCTCCGACAGTTTATGCGCCCAGATTCGAGTTAGGCGCTTCAACCAACTGATCCACTCTTACTTACAGATAGCTGCCAATTGAAGTCTTGCAATTTTTTGCTTATGTCTACTACTGTACGGTTTTGACCTTGCATTTTTCTGTGGCAGAAAATATCACCTAAATATGCCAATTTTGTCATCCACTTGTAGTCATTGAAGCGATCATCACATTTGTACATTACTAGTGAAGTGACATACCTGATATAAATTGAATTATCAAATATACAGGGAGTTTATAAATGAATGGGATTATGTAGTCACTTTAAATATGCCGCCTTTTTAAAATCGTTCACTATACTACATATGTTTTCATATGTTTGCTTGACAGCTGTCAAAGTTGATCTGTCAAAACAAATAGTTTAGTGAACAATTTAAAAAAAGCGGCACATTTAAAGTGATTACATAATCCCATTCATTTATAAACTCCCTGTATTATAAATGCGTTGGATTAGTTGATGTTTTTTGCGATTCATCCAAATACATCCCGCTATCCACACAAATAACTCCCAAGAGCCGATTTTGGGTCGCGACCCAAGGTTAAAAATTACTGTTTTAGTTCCTGTTATCTTCTACTGATGAATTTCTCAAGGCACTTTTCTTCATTTTTAGGTGACCAATAATGTATTTTAAAAAAATTTCAGGCTTGTATTTCCATTGAAATATTTTGGTGTTTATCATTTGGTTTGACTGTTCATATATTGAACATGTTTTTTGTTTGTATTTTGTGGATCTTTTAGTTTCGAGAAGTTTAATAATTCATTTTTTCCTTTAGCTGTTTTAATAATTTTGCTATAAATAGGTTTTGATCAGATTAAATGTTTGCTCTAGGGTATATCATAACTGATTTTATTGAATTTTAATAGCTGTTTGATGAGAATATAATATCTGGCTTTGACCATCATCAGAAGACTTTTAAATATATAATCTTCTATCGATTATTCTTCTACTGATGGTTCAATCAGGTCTAAATTGATTATATGCCTAAAGAATAATATGAGTAAACATATAATCATACTTTCTTCTTGCAATGGAACATACATTTATGATCCGGAAAATTTAACATAGAAATAACCATCGGCACGAACACGAGTTCATCGTGCTTAATCCAATAAATTAATTGAATAATTATTTACTCCGCATAAAAAAATATGCTAGTGGGAATTGATTGTGTGTTTAAGACACAAGGATTGTGCCATTGCTGGTATAATTGCGCCAATAACTCCGGCAGCACCACATTTCCTGACCGCAAGCATCTTGCACACTGCTCGTTCCTTTCTAATATAGTAAAAGTATTATATATCTGCGCAGAGAAAGTCACATAATTACCTTACATTCGCGTTATATAATTGAATGGATAATTGTTATAATAATTACATATTAATGACACGCCTGTCGCGAGATGATGAAGGAGTGTATAACCAATTTTATAACTAAAAAATATATTGTTGCCTACGCATAATGTATTTAATTGATTGTAGCGTTCTATGATTAATTTGGCTATTTTTAGTTATAGTTGAAGGATGTTTTATTATTAGACCTGTTTGGTGTGGTGATATTGTTTAAGTTTAAACTAAAACGCGATAAAGATTAAAATTTATAGCTTGTTAAAGAGAGTTTGTATTCCAAATCGAAATCTTCTCATAAATTAAACAGTTTGTCATATTTTCAACTAGTAAAATTGGTTAATAGTTTTGAAACTAGTATTTGTTATGTCTTGAAAAATTTACATCAAGTATACATTATTAGTTACTAATGGTTATTATTATGGAGTTATATTTAATAATTAGTGGGTAGTTAGTTATAAACGTAAAGCAACAAATTTCATGATTTAACATTATTTTTTGTAATATCTGAATGCGAGGCCTTGTTTAAAGTTACGCATTTTAACAAGGATAAATAGGTTACGTAATCAAATGTTGTAATAGAGCACTCACTACGCATCTATACTTAAAACAATTTAGAAGCCATAATGGTTGAAGGTGACCATATGAATAAAGTGAATTGACATAAATGATTATTTTCTAATTAGTGGATACAGATTCTATCTAATCATAACAATAGAACCGACAGGTTTTATATCGCCTTGTGTTTGCGTCCTTGATGCACATTTGCATTTATTACTGCTCTTATATGCATAGAAGATATTCTAACATCTCCTTGGTATGGATTGCATATAATGAATGCGTACTATGTTTATCAATTATTTTGAGATTTAATTTTGTTATGTAAGGAATATAGTAATGTCGGTAGATATTGTACAACTCTGTGGGGTATCTAATTTAATTTAGGTTAACTTGTCCTTATTAACGTAAGTTGGCCTATAATATTTATAAATATGTTTTATTTTGCCCCACAAAATACAATCGGAAATTTCACGAAAAGCGAATGGGTAAAACCCATTATTTGCCTAGGCCGAAATTAGTTCACTAACAGCCTACGGCATATAACAGCTGTTTTGATAAATTTACAATTGAAAATATTTCGATACAATGCAGTAATATAAATCATACATTTCCATTGACATTTATAGCTTATTGATATCTTGAGTTTCAATTTTCATATGGAATTCAAGTATCTTTCTACTATATAATATACTGAAATTTATTGTTATCTATAGCCACTGTTGGATTTGATGTGTTTCGTATTACATCGGAGCTGAAAATAGATCCCTAAAACATTTTTAATAACTTGAAAAAGATTTAATATCGGTATACAAAGTTGATCGTTTGTACATTTCATATTTTTATTATCTTATAATAAAGGTTTAAATCATCAAGTAGTTTTTTTAAATTTTATTATAAATAGTATACAAGTACTTTATGAATAAATAAAACAATTATTGCAAATATTTATGAACAATATGATTTGTCTATATTATGTAGAATGAAGAATGTTGCTATAAATTAATTTTGAAATGTTTGATGAAGAATATTCTAATCGTAAGCTTTCCGTGATTGATGTTCTTTGTTGTATATTGTCTCCAGGCATTTATGTTCTGCTGAAGTCTATATTGATTTAAATCGGGTTTTGGTAGCATACATCAATTCTGTCTTTTCAAAGCTGCATATAAACATATAACCTCTATATTGCTTAGATATTTTTTGTAAGGAATTTTTAATTTCAGTTTATGGAACTTTCTTTGCTTAGTTATATTAAAAAACATATTGTTATTACTCTCAGTTTTATATCTTAAGATAAACTTCGAACTCTTTGAAGTTTTTAAACATATCTGAGGATGGTTCAAATAAGCTTTACTAAGCTTTAAATGTCGCTGACACGTCGAATTAGAAAAATAAAATGGCGTTTTTATACTCTATCGACTTTTTTCTACTCCCTTCTATATATTGTCACTTTTTTTCACGCCTAACTGAATGGATATGTATCATATATCCACTCTAGTGTGGATATGATTTGCCGTACCAACCATAGAAACAAAAAATACAAATCACAATGTTTATTTGATTACGTCGCTAAATACAAATGGTTTTTTTATTTGTAAAATGTCAAAAATAGATTAAGAACGTCTTATTTATTAACTGTTATTATACAATAAAGCTTAAAAACATTTTTAATTAAATATTTTAACAGCATAATTTAACCTAAATTATAGGTAGTTCTGAATTTGATAATTATGCGAAACGTCAGATGTCATACATAACCTGAATTTATTTTAATACAAAATAATTTTAAATGATGAAAAGTTTTAAAATAATTTTTAGTTTTTTTTTCAGTCGTAGAAAAAGTAAGCTGTACAACTCGAGTGGAATGCCCATATCGCACTTAGACGTTTGGAGCACTCCGCCTGCAGCGTCGTGCTCCAAATTCGTCTTCGTGCGATATGGGCATACTATCCACTCTTGTTATACAAAATACTATTCCAATCTGGTTGTAGAAGGTCGAAGGTTCTACTGAGTATGAGGGGTGAAATGAGGCGAGATGATTAATGTTTGTAATTTTGTTTGATGCTGAAATTATGAATGTCGAAGTGGTTGCGTTGAACAAATTTACGAATAATTTACGGCAGAGTAAGATTTAAATTCAGTACTCTTAGCATGAGATGCAAACACCTTAGCAACTAACTTACGCTGTTAGATTTTTTATATCATATTATGTTTTTTTATATAATTTTTTAATTTTTTTATAGTATATACGAGGTAACTGCCATATATTCCTGGCCTACATTTCTAAAAACTTTAGATCAAATGTCAAATATTGTCAGTAAAGTGTGTTGCTTTATTAACGTGCATGTACAATTTCAAACCTTTACTTTAATTAGTCTTGTTGTGATATCCAGATAGACATCGTTAGGTTTCAACTATGCCAGATTTGCGAAAAATTGAGTACTCAAATTTTTTACATTGGAAAGTTTTACCTTTCATCAACTTAAACAAAGATTGGATGGCGTATGTGGTGAAGATTTACCTTCTTATTCCATGAAAGAGTAGGCCAAAAGGTTTAATTCATGATCATTTGGGTATGAATAAAGTGAGTGCAATATGGGTCCCAAAACTTTTGTTTGTTGTTCAAAATCAGTATTGAGTTAATTGTGTTGAATCTTTTTTGAAATTTTGTTTCTCCTGAACAAGAACAAGTTTTGCAATCTATTGTTACGGGGGATGAAACTATGGTTATAAATCATGATTCTCTGTTCAAAAGGGAATCTATGTAATGGCGGCATGCAGGTGAACTACTACCAAGAAAATCTTGATGATTTATTTGAAAAGAAATACTACGGTGAATGGCGCTTATTATGCTACTTTATAACATAGGTTGATGGAAAATATTTGGGCTAAGCGCCGAGGAAAATTATCAGGAGTCAGGAGTTTTCACGGCAACGCTCCTGTGCTCACCGCTGATGTTGCTCAACTTACCATAAGCAAATGTGGTTTTTATACAATTGATCTTTCATAAACTGTTAAAAAGTGTAAAATTCATTTATGAAATGTCAAAAATAGCTAAATCTGGTCTTGAAACATCAAAATACTGTTATAAAATAACAAAATCGGTGGAAGAGTGTAAAATTATTTTCATATAAATTCATAAACAGCAAAACTCTGCTATGAAATAGTGAAATGTATTCATAAGGAACCAAAATTTAAGCATAAACTGTTAAAAATATAAAATTCTAACTATGAAAAGTCAGAAATGACAAAATCCGGTCATAAAATTAAAAAACGTAAAAAAAACTATGAAATCTTAAAAGTACTAAATTTCTATGGCTACGAAATATCAAAATATTGTCAGAAAGATTTAATATCCGGTCATAAATTCTCGAAAAATTAGATATTTTTAAAAAGAAAAAAAAATCGGTCTTGGAAGTATTGTTAGAAAACACTAAATCTAGCTAAAATTCGGCGTAAACTATTGAAAAGTGCATAATCCGACCATGAATTTTTAAACAATTGTCAGAAAACACTAAAATCAAATTATAGCTCATAACTCTTAAAAACTGTAAATTTTTTTATGAAGTTTCAAATATAGCAATGTTTAGCTATAAAATATGAAATTTTGTTCACGGAATATCATAGCATTTTTGTTGCACTCTCTTTGATGGTTTGGGGTAATGGCTTCTTGGTTTGTTTTGATCCTCTTTAAGTTGTTGCTTTATGTGATTTTTTAAAGCCATTGAGTACAAATTGCTTTTCAGATCTGCTATACAAGGTCCGGGGTCAATTCTGTATGCTGCGAGTTTTGTCATGACTAAAAATATTACTTAGTTTTTACTAAAATTACGAAAATTTTATGACAAAAGTTACCAAGATCAGAATTGGCTCCGTATAGCTCAATTAATAACTCTATTGAGAGAAAACTGCTTCTCGCTCATATGCTTTGTTCAAGATCTTTGACTTAACCGGCGAATGCTTGTGAATGTGAAGTTTTATTTTTTGGGCGGTTTGTGAAGGATAGGTGGCAAAGGTCCATAGGGTTTTTTCAGATCTGTCCTGGATTGTCAGGCGCTTTGCACCGGTTCTTGATGTCTTTCTTTCTAAAGTTATTGGTTCAACTTGTAGTCTAGAAACGGTTTTTGGGTTTTTCTTTGAGATCCTCTGCGGAAGTTTTAAACTAAACTGACATTGGGAGTGTGATGCAAGGTCTGGAAACTTTAGTTTACACATGTGTTTTTCTAAAGATAATAAAACGGCAACATTCTATTTATGTTAATTCAAAAAGGGGAAAGTTCAGTCATAAAGTATTAAATTATTTTTAAAAAGGAACAAGATTCTGAAAAAAAAAAAACGTTTGGAAAGTATTGTTTATCAAGTGTCAAAAATATCAAAATTCTGCCATGAAAATAAATATCAACATATTATTTAAAAGAACTAAAATAAAAGTGTAAAATCCTATTCATAGAATGTCAAAAATTACAAAATCTAGTCATAACCAGAGCAGAGAGAGCAGTGGACTGGGGTTTTGATTTATGGATAAACAAACGCATGCTATGAATAATTTGGATGGATCTTGTTATGAATGTAGACAAACATAATGAAGGAGAAGAAAATATGAAGACTGGGAATGTTTTTTTATTAGAAAATTTTTTTGGTTATTTTAGAACATGATTCTAGTTTTATGCTGGTCTTTCACTTATTATGAGTTTGAGTAACTCTAAACGTATTTTAATGGTTATTGTTTATTTATTATTATAATTTTTGGCATTTTTCTTAATACTTTGTTATAATTTTAATATTAATTTTTAGATAAAGCTTTACTATCATTTACTATAAAACATGTCTGATAAGATGTTTTTCATAAGTATGACTTTTGTTTGGCTATATTTCACATCAGTTAAATAGCTCAAGGTATGTACTTAACCTAATAATAACAAAATAATCTACGTTTTTTATAAATAACATTTTAATATTGACACATTGATTATTGATACAACATTTATTTTAGTTTAGTATTACGATGCAATTGATTAATTAGTAAATGATTTTGTTGCTAAAAAATGTTATAGGGATTTGAAATATATTTTAACTCTTCAATTAACTGTACCAAAAATTACCGAGACATCTTTTCTTGTGGTCTATGTTTCTATAGTAGAGTTTTTACATGAAGATTTAAGGTATCGATTATATTGAATATTTGAGGTTACTGGTTAATAAATAACTTTAAATATCATAACAAACACATATATTGGAGATAAAAGTTCCAGCCAAAACATGGCATAGGAAAGATACGTTTTTTACTTGAGGAGATTTAATAATTTGTGCGTTTAGTTGTAGGATATATAATTAGCACTTCTGGATAAGGGTCATACTGCTCTAAAACTGCCCATAAGTAGCAAGACGACGTTGTTTATCATTGGTGTTATGCAAAGTTTTAGAAAATACCTCAGAGTTGGTTGATATACAATTCTGATGTTGTTCATCTTCTATCATTTTTTTAATGTTTATAATAGGGAGCCATATTCTAATAAATTTCTGTTTAATTTAAATATCGAATGCTAATTTAGAAGCTTATGTTAACAATATTTGTAAGAATGATTATACAATAACTAATTATTACTAAAATATGTTAATATGTTTTTCTTTTTATTTTCAGGTGAGAATTCAACTGCAAAGCAATTGTTCATGCTACGTTCTGTAAGTAAAAACCTATAATATATTATGACATCAATTATTCTACATTACTTACTCATTATTAGATTGAAACTTGACACATGAAATCAATGACTTTCAACACAAAAGCACTTACGTCTGCCTGGATTATTTTACAGCTTTTGGCGTTACTAACGATTTAATGAAACACATAAAATATATGTAACGTCAATAAATAGAAGTCGCAGGGGTTAAGTGTGCATTGAGATTGTGATAGTTAAAGCTTGTGCCTACAATTGTGACAATTTAAAAAGAAAATAGCAATTTTTAAGGAATACATTTTTCATCTGTTTTTAGAACTAATGAAAATTGAGAGAGAGTTCTGTCAAAATAAAAAGAGATTGTGCTAAAAACATCGGTAAAATTTTGCAAAAAATGTCATTTAAACAAATGGTTACAATTTCCAGAAAAGACAGTGATGGGTTTTTGTTTTTTTTTATTTTTCACTAGGAGAGGCGAGATGGTATTAGTTTGACAATGACTCAACGATCTAATCGAGATACAGATACTTAACATCACACAGTTTTTGATAAAACTCAAACTCAAATTTATTCTCATTGTAGAAATGATACAAATTGTCGTCACAATACTGGATATATTTAATGAATATTATATTTTACTTACTGATGCCCGTATTCATAAAATGTCATTAAACATATAATGATTTGTTAAAAATATAACGGATCGTTTAATCAAATTTTCGTATTTATAAACACTCATATGCAATAACGTTTATTAAATTATTTATTAAATTTAACGCAATATTTTTGGTTCATTAAAGCGTAACGAATCATTAAATTGACACATATGTTTGACTTGAAAATGTCTAATTGTCTGTATTAATTCACAGTATTTGATGTTAGATAGTATAGGTTAACATATTAATAACTTATAAAAAACAAAAGTAACTATAAAGTTACTAAATAATTTAACTAATGACAATTTATTTATGAATATCATTATATTTTTAATGTTCATTAAATTATAATGATCCGTTTGATAATGAATCGTTATAAAAATGTTTATGAATACGGGCATTAATCTTTTATTATTTCAATATTAAAGAAATGAAGATTTTTGAGATTTCACAAACTAAAAATTACATTCATTTTGTACAACACACATACAATACTGGTTTTGAAACTACTAAAGTTTTCTGGCTATTTATAATACAAAATAGTTTTATAAATACAATAAAAATGTTTTCAATTGGTGAGATGATAGCCATACTGTTGAATTGTGCATGTTCTGCAACACTAGGTGTATGCGTATCTCGCCAGATAATTTGCGTAATATTTGTTGATGATTAATAATTGTTTTGCTCACACGATTTATATAAATTTATATGGATGCTTTATATACGGATATCTTTCATTTTTCTTGATGTACAATTGCTATCTTTTATTCATATTGTCTTCATACATTAAAATTTTTTTCAATCCTTGGTTTTTGCGAGAAATTTGTCTCAACGTTGGTGCTCCAATTTGAATATATTAAATTTTTGACATTTTTTGTTATGTTTACCTATACTCGTATCATCTTTTATTCTTAATAAATTTAATAATAATTTGAAAATATCATTTATATTCAGATTTATCCACAGGTGTCCAGAATTGAAAAAAAGTTTGATGGAAATGACGACGCTGGAACTCATCGTTTCTGGTCAGGGTAGCTTCCGTAGATTACAAAATGCAAAATATTAAAATCGCATCTGCTCCTTCTTGGAAACTTTACCGCCCAAAAGTTTAGAAATATTAAAATTGATCGAAAAAACTGGTCCTGAATCAAAATAATGCAAAAATTAAAATGACGACACTAAATCTCTTTGTTAATGATTGAGTAGCATGGAAAGATAAAAAAAAAACTAAATACAAAAATTGTATTTGCTCCTTCTTGGAAACAGTGGTGCCCAAAAGTTTGTAAACATTGAAAATCAAAAAAATTTAAAAGTTTTTAAATAATTACAGTTTATGTATTTTCCAAAAATGTCAAGTGTATTACTCAAAATAAATAAAGTGTGTATTTAATTAATTAACATATATTTGAATTACAATAGAAATATTATTTAGTTTGCAAAATTAAATGTGGCATGTATTAAAGTCGAGTTTTTTAACCTCTCCGCATAACTTGGATCATCAATTATATTGATATAATAACGAGACCATACAGTTTTAAACTCATTATGAATAGTTTCACCAGCTTGTTCCGACCATCGACCCAATCCTGAATTCAAGTAATATAATGCATGTGGTAAATGGTATAAATTAATATGAAGTTTTAGCGTTTCGCTAAGGCCCGTTGCTTCAAAATGTTTTCTCAAGTTAGCAATTTCTAAATTTAAGATTTTTTTATCCGGTTTTGATGTAGAGAAACATAGATTTACAATTTTATCCATCGATTTAAAACATGATACGTATGGAATAATTATCAGTGTGCTGATATTTCCTAGTATATCGTCACTAACAAGAATATCAGAGTTTTTCAACATTGTTCGGCAAGCATTTCCTTCAAAAACTTTGTTATGGTAATTTTTTGATATTATTTTTAATTTTTTTGGCCAAAGAAGAGCTTTTTCACGACTTAAAATTTTTACTAATCCGTTCCAGAACAAATGATTTACAAAACCTTGTAATAAATAAAGTTCTGGAACTATGCACTTTTCAATAACAGTTACATCATCGTCTTCATTGAAGAGTGGAAGATTCACTACTGATTTGCTTAACATAGCCAATTTTTTATTACTTTCATTAGATTGAAATATTTTGTAGAAATTTCTTAAGTCTCCATACACCTTCAGCCTGAGGCATTTGATTTTTATTTTCAAATTTGCAATTTCTAACAAATAATTTAAGAAATGTAAAATTAAATTCAATTAAACTGCAATCAAAACTTACCACTGTCATTGTTTTCTTCCTCGTCGCCATTTTCAGTGCCAACTATTAAATCATCATCATCGCTTACCTTTTCTCGCAAAATTACATAGCAGTATGGGCTAGGATACTTTGCAAAAGCGGTTTGTTGACCGTTTACAATAAGATTTATTTTTAAATCGCCGATAAACTTGAATGAGAAATCATTCAAACCAATTTTGTTGAACATTGAATTTAGATTCCCATAAGTTTCCATCACATCGAGAACAATACATAACAAAATAATCTTTTTTACACTTGCAGCTATACCAAATTTTTCATGTCTGCCACCATTCTTATACGTAGATCTTGACAATCTCTCATTTGTGTTATTTTCTAGCCAGGTAATATGCTAAAAGATATTTTAAAAAAACCTTGTCCGCCATCTGCCATAATTTTAATGTCAACATTCCTTTTTTCTCCACGTTTATTAATCACCATATCATATATTTTAGAAACGTTACCCCACACTATTGGTCTTTTAATTGTTTTGGTTGAATTTTCATTCTTCTTCTTATAGTGCCATACTCGCTACGAGTGTTCGGCGCCCCTCTCGTATGTTTGTGGTGCGCGATAATAGTTCCACACAAACATACGGGACCTACAGTTTAACGTGGAATCCGAACCACACCACTAGAGGGGTTTACTAGGCAAATACTTTGCTGGTTTGCCATTGCCTTGCAAAGGAGACGACCGCATCGAAATATATTCGACAAATTAGATATTGCCACTGCCGGGAATCGAACCCGGGCTGCCTGCACAACAGTCTTTGCACTAGACCATTGTCGCCACTGTGCTACGGTCGCCATTTCCATTACCAAACTCAAAATCTAGAAAATCAATCAATCAAGTCTGATTTCCTATTCTTCATTTTTTCAGAGAAATGTGCAGGAATACATTTGCGTTGACCAATTGATGACCAAAGAAATTTAGTCATTTTTTTCATATGTAACGCAGACACATTCATGCTAGATTTATAGTTCAATAGTTTCTCTGAACTGAACTGAATCTTTTGAATTTGTTTGGGATTGATAGCAATTCTCTTCATTCTTCCTTTAGTAAAGTAAGTTCTGGCGTATTATCATTTCTTTGCAGTTGTATTATTGATGTCGCAATTCTTTGCTGATCAAGATCAGACAGTTCCGCAACTATATTGTTTGTTCTGTTACTGCTTGCTTTTCTTGGAGAACATTTATGAGATTTTCCCTTTCCTATGGTCGAGAAACATTTTTTACTCACAATTGTTGCAGTGTTGGATTTAGGAATCTTTTTTGTCATTTTCTGAACTGATTTTTCATAAATAACTGATGCTATCATACCAAATGTAATTTTTTTAGAGATACTTTTATGTGTCCTCTACCTTTCATTACTGCAGATTTAGAGTTTTTTTCTTGCAGTTATACATATATAGCAATTACAATCAATTTTATTTCGAGTTCCTTTAAGAAGATTTTTTTTTTTTTTTAATCTGGCATTGTAGGTAAGTTTCTTTTAAGATTATCTTTCTCTCTATCTTTTAGTGCTAAACGACAAGTGGTACATATAACTTTTGGAAATCGTAAATCTTGAATATTAAATTTAGAATTTGAATGACGTCTTATTAATTCAGCTGTGTTTTCATTAACGTGGAAAAAAGATCTCGTTTTCTGTGTAAGAAAAACTAAATTATTTTTTCCACAATACATATAATTAAAACTGACTAGTAATTTAAACCATTCTTACCTTTCCATAATAAATTTTTCTTCCACATACAATGCAAACTTTTTATCGATTTTCATAGTGGTCACACTTTAATTTTGTATGAAAAACCATTTTCACAAATTCTTTTTCACAAAAATCAACACTTTGAAAATATACTCACTAAAGTAGTATTTTGATTATAAATAGTTAATTTAAAAAAATCAAATTGTTAATATTTAAAACTATTCACATCAGCCAAATCTTTCAGATCAATAAGTACAACTTACTGCCTATGATGACAAGTAAAACTAACTAGAAGTAGCAAATACAATATTCGTATTCAGTATTTTTTTATCTTTGCATGCTACTCTAATCATTAACAAAGAGATTTAGTGTCGTCATTTTAATTTTTATATTATTTTGATACAGGACTAATTTTTCGATGAATTTTAATATTTCTAAACTTTTGGGCGGTACTGTTTTCAAGAAGGAGCAGATACGATTTTAATATTTTGCATTTCGTAATCTACGGAAGCTACCCTGATCAGAAACGATGAATTTCAGCATCGTCATTTTCATCAAACTTTTTTTCAATTCAGGACACCTGTGTATCACAATATGGAGTAAATATATGCGGATACTACTACAAGTAATATTTTGTCTATTATTGTTAACTTTAAACACGAATACTAAATGTGTTCTAACTTTGTTTAAATATTACCATAATTCAAACATCAAACAAAATTCAACTATAGGATAGTTTTATAAAGTAGTTCTTATTGTTACCATAATGCAAGTTTAATGACTTTTATTCGAACTTACATACAATTTGCTTCTATCGATTAGGTCACGTTGCTGAAAATGCTTATTACTGCTGATATGTGTATTTATTTCTAAACAATATCGTTTGATATTTATTTAATATTTTTTGATATAACAAAGCATTTTTTTGACGTCGCTTTGATAGCAGTTGGTTACAGGATAATTGGTTTTATTTTAATTATGTACAACAGGATTATTATAGATACAATAATTATTTTTATTATAAAGCTATCGATTAGATAAGCTAATTCTATTATGCAATATTTATAAAGCGTCTATCAATAGATGCTATTATATTTTTAATTTTTTTAATCTATAATGTATAAATACTAATTATTTCTAATTGGTTAATATTTACATAATTAAGTATATTTATTGTAGAGATTTTTTTAAAGTAAACAAATGTTATACTATTATGTGTTTCTGTTATCGAATAGTATCGATTAAATAAAGTTATTGTTAGAACAATAAAAAAAAAATTATGTGTTATATAATAAATCTTTATTTGACATAATAATTTCAGATTACAATATAATACTTACATCCAAAATTTACAATATGTTTCAGCATTTTATCGGCTCCATTTGTGGCTTGTTACTTTGCATTGCCTAATCGGACAAAATATAGTTTTGCTATATTTTGTAAGATGTTTCATTCTCATTCATACGTCTTTTTCAGATTTTTACCATGTGTTTTTCTTATACGGCCAATAAATTTTACTATGCCAATATACTTAATTACCAACTGCTTCCAACTCCTTCCTTGTACATATATTAGAACTTTTTATACTTTTTTTTAGTTTCTGTACTTACGTCTACATCTAAATCTTGCAATCACAGATTATTATCTGTATTTTATCTTTTTTGCCGCCTTATCTTTTTAAGTCTGTCTCTTTCATGTTTTTTCACTACATTTATCGCTTTTTTTACAACTCTACCTTCTTTTATTGCATTTACTTAACGTTAGTTTTTTATATAGTTGCTTTACATTTTTTTTACTTTATTTTATTTATATTTTCTTCTTCTATTTTGTCTTTGTATACCTCTTATGTCTCAATAAAATGCTTCTAACGCTTGCCTTCAAAATTATCATATTTATCTAAAAGCGAAGTATACATGTTAAAAATGATCTTTTTTCTAACTTAAACTACCATACCACACTTTTATATTCCAATAACTACTTTTTTTCTCTTAATCCGTTGTAATATTGAACAGCGTAGCGCTCAGTGGACATCTTTGTTTCACTCTCCCTTTTTCTCATTCGTAAGTAAGATGCATTTGATCTCTTTTCATTAATTATTAGTACTGACCGTTGTTTTTGTGTGTCTTCTTTTATTTATACCGATATTCCTCTTTTTGAAAAGTTCAATCAAATTTTTTTTTTCTACTTTAAAGCACAAACAATGCAGGAGCATATTTGCTACTGTTTCTATGCATACATATATTTTTCTATACTCACTTATTTTTTAAGTTTTAACATCTTTTGGTTTACTTACTTGCACATAGGTTGGCATATGCTCCGATTATAATGTATCTTTTATCTTTTAGATGTTGTTTTTCCGTTTATGGACGGATGGGTCTCTCTCGATAATCTTTTCATGTTTTATTTTTTAGGGCCACTAAGTCAGATTGGTTTGACAGTGACAAGTGTTATGTACTATCAGTACATGTTTTGATTGGTCACTTTATAAATGGTTTTTTATTCAGGATTTTATTTTTGGTTTGAACAGTTTTATTGAATTTGTTTTTAAGATACAATCCGGAATTTCATAGACTTACTTTCTCATTTTTCCATATTGATTAGTATGAATTTCTACGTTTCTATTTGTTTATTTGCTGTGGTTTACTTTAGTTCATGTGTTTTTTTTCTTTTATATTGTTTATGTGTTTTTGTTTAATAGTTGATAGCTTTTTGTATGGATCTTGGTTTGAACAACTGTGTTGATTTATTCTAAACGTAATAATAGATTCTTGCAGTGCGCCATATATTGTTGTTATAGTATGTTGTGTGTAGTATTGGAGTATTTTTTTGACGTGGGGTTCCAACTCGGATCTTGATCTATCCACATCTCATGATACTTTTGCATTTTTACAGTTTCTTTTCTCATGGCAATTGCAGTTGCCAGCTGTTTCATGAAAATTCAGATTGATTTGTTTTTTCTTTTTTGCCGATGTGTGATTTTTGAAACTGTTTGAAATCTTTTTGCATGTTTTTTAACGTTTGTTGTACATTTTTGTAGATTGATACAATTTATGTGTTTTAAAACATGATCTCACGTCGTTTGCATATAATAGATAAAGAATTAGTCCCAAAATACTACTTTGGGGCAAACCCTTGTCAATAGTTGTTTTTTGCCTAGTTTTCCACCTATTTTGACTTGAAACTTCCGATTGTCAAAGTAGTTTTTAAACTATATCAAAGGCCATTGAAAAGTCAACGAATAAGCACAAGGCGTGCATGTTTTATCTAATGTTTGGTTTACTATGATTGTAAATCTTTCTAGCAGTTGGTTTTGTTTTCTTTCAGATACATTGTTAAAGTCTTTTTAATGTACCTTTCCAATATTTTTGATACAGTTGGTGGTATGTTGATTGTTAAATTGATAAGTTTGGTCATTGGTTTTCTTATTTTTGTCACAGTATCTATGAGGTCTTTTGTTTTTATTCCTGCAGGTTTTGCAGTATTTATATAAAAGATATTTATTTAAACATTTTAAGGTGTTGCTTCTAGCATTTTTATTAATTGTGAAGTATGGACAGAAAGTCATCTAATTTCTATTTTCTTAGTGATCCGGGCAGTTTTATGTGAAGATTTATATTCAAACAAGGGCAAAATTGGTTTAAGGAAAACTTTTGCATTTCCCGGCGAATTTCTTGCATATTTTACAAATACGATTCCATGACAAGAAAATAACTTGTCAGAGATCTAAGAAATCATCATAAACTTACCAATTATCATCTAATTTGGATTTTGGATTCTGGATTGAAAGTTGGAGGGTAAACCAAAGTTTTCTACACCCAGGTCTTATTAGGCTCTTTGTGCCTTTTCCAGTGGTGACCTTACTCCGTTGACCTATCATAAAATCCCTCCATGTGGCTGATGTATGCAAGTACAACGCTTGGAGGGGTCTCTTTTATACTGGACATGTCAAGATAGCAGCTACTTAATACGGACTTTCTATCGCATGAGAGGGCCGGTCATGTACATAGCACGTGCTCGATTGTCTTGTCATCCATTTCTCATCTTCTACACGTTGAATTGTTTTCAATACTAATCGTGTGCATGTGTTTCTTTAGTTGGCATTGTTTTGTCAAAATTTCTGTCATAATTTGCAAGTTCTTTCTGGACAGTCGCAAGTAGTAATCGGCTGTCTTAGCGTTTGGAGCAGTCATTGCTTTCTTTGTTTGTCTCAGTGCATTGTGTGTGTTAATCAAGCTTTTGAGTGTTAAGCGGTGCAGGGTTCAGGTTCACACGCCATGAGGGTTGACTCTTTACTCGTCAGCTTGTCCGCCTCAATGTTACCTACTTTGTTGGAGTGTTTTTTTACCCAGAGCAGCTCGATGTTATTTTTACAGGCTGATAAAGTAAGGGCACAATGACATTCAAAAATTATCTTTGATATGATTCTAGGCTTGTTTATAGCAATTAAGGCCGCACAGTTTTCATTACCTCATAGGTTATTCCAACTACTTCTAAGGTAGTTATGTGAGCTTCTAGTGGTAATGATATTTTGAGGTCTAGGTCTTGCCAGAAGATTTTCGCTCCAGAACCTTTATTGATTTTTGAGCCATTCGTCTAGATTCTAATCGAATCATTGACCACGTTCTGCTCCTTTTGTTTATGTGTGCGCACTTTGTAGAGTCTTTGAAACACAAATAAGGGTGACATGTTATCTGTTTGGGCTCCTAACAGAGGTGTTTTTTTAACAGCCTCTTCTAGGAGAGTACAGTGTTTGCCAGCTCCTGAAGTGTGCTAAAATCCAGCTGCATTCAGACGCAAAGCTGCGATTGTTGCCTTCTCCTCGACGTAAATGTTGAGGGGCGGCAGACACAACATTGCCTCTATAGCTGCACTTGTTGTTGTCCGCATGTCACCTGTTATACTTAGGCATGTCATCTGTTATACTTAGGCATGTCAGTTGTTGCAACTGATTCAGTTTGCTTGTAGACGTTTTTTGTCTAGCTTTTGGCCATCACGTTAGCGCCCCGTATGTGATCATAGGTCTTATGCCATAGCACTATCTTTGGAGACTGTCCCCATGTTTTCCCCACAGCTCGTCTGCATTGCCAAAAAGATATATAAACTTATTTGCATCTCATAGTTAGATGTGGTCCCCATGTGAGCTTATTGTCAAAAACCACCCAAAGATATTTGACCTCAGTTGATAGCGGTAGTGTGGTTTTACGAGTTTTTTAAAGTTTAGATTATCAATTTTTTTTGTTTTTGTAAAGAGAACCAGTTTGGTTTTAAAAGGGTTGACCGCAAGAGCCTAGTATTTTCACAAATTTTCGATTATTCTTAAAAAGTCTCTTGCATTAAGTTGCAGAGTATGCTTTCGAATTTACTGCTTGTAGGATTGTTATGTCATCTGCATAACCAATTGTATAGAAACCATGATCATTGAGTAGCCGTATAAGGCTGTCGACTACTATATTCCATAGCAGTGGAAATAATACACCTCTCTGGGGACATTCTTTAACAACGACTTTTCTGACCGTCGAATCCTCTACATTAACAGTAAAGGCTCTTTTCTCCAACATGTGTTTTATCCATCCACTAATTGTGGGGTTTACACCATGTATTGCAGGAGCAGTTTTTATTTTTTTGAAGGTGGTTTTATTGAAAGCGCTTTCAATATCTATAACACGCCCAAGGTATAGATTTTGTCTCTTAATGATCTTTTGATTTGGTCCGTTACAAGATGTCGATTTGGTAGATCTTTCTTGGGTGTATGCATGTTGGTTTGGGTGTAATGGCTTAGTAATAAGGACCGTTTCCCGAATTAATCTTTTGCACAATCGCTCTAATGTCTTCAGGAGAAAAGACGTGAGGCTGATTGGGCGATAGGATTTTGCAAGGGAGTAATCGTTACGCCCTGGTTTTGGTTAAATATTTACTTCCTTCTATGCTATAGGTATGTATCGAAAAGCAATGCATGCAATATAGATTCTTGCCAGGTAAATTAGTATGATATATTTTTGCCCTATTGTAGAAGGGCAGGAAAGACTACTAGATGTATCTTGGCGCTTTATATGGAGAGAAGTTTTTAATTGCTCATGCTATACGCACTTCTTCAACAAGCTGGCGAGCAGCTACCCAGCCTTCCTTTGATGGAGCTGGAATTATAGCGTTGGACCAGACTTGTTTCGGTGCGGTACAGCCTGGGAAGTGAGTTTCTAGAAGTATCTCCGTTGCTTTCGATAGATTGGCTGTGTATGAGCAGTAAATTTGTTTCAGGCAACCCAGTTGTTGTTGGGAGTCTTTACATAAGATTTTTTTCGAGTCTTTGTATGCTTGTGTTAAAGAATTTGCCAACTTACTTACATCGTTTTCTATTTCTTCTTCACTAATTTACTTAAACTCCGCGATAGGTTGTCTCGAAAAGCAGCCTTATCGGTCAGCCTTGGGTTTTGGTAGTGGTATTTTTATTTCTTAAAATCTATATTAGCCTTAATTGCGAAGATACTTAATTTAGTTGAACCTAGATGACAGTGTTAATACATCATACTTTATAAATAACTTTAATCTTATAATATATTATATAGTAAATAATAAGCAATTATCTGTGCTGCTGTTATTATTGGATTTAGTTGGATAAAATAATTTTTTCATAATATTATATACATGGTGATTATAAATGTTTGGGATTATGTAACCATCTAATGCACGTTTGTGCCGCTCTAGTGAAAATGCGTAAATAAAGTTGCCTACCTTAAGATTCAATAATAAACATATTTTCATATGTTTACATGTTTATAATTATCAGTTGTAAACTTTCGAACACAGTCCGGAATAGAATAGAGCCATTCCCCATTATCAAACCGCTCCTTCCTAAAGTAGGATTCAATAATAAAAATATTCTCTTCATTTGTATACATTCTTATAATCTTATAACCTTGCTTGCTTTACAGCTGCCAAAGTTGAACTGTCAAAACAAATAGTATAGTGCACAATTTTAAAAAGGCGGCAAATTTAAAGTGATTACATAATCCCATTCATTTATAAACTCTCTGTAGTACGTAGAAAAATAGGATTGTGCAACATAAGCAAATATTTTTTTTTTTGCAACTTTTATATAAACATAAACTCAAACACCCGGTCTTGCATTGAATATTGTTTCCAAGTATGAGGAGAAGCACAATGAGAACGTAATTTTGTCGCATGTTGCATACTGTTGCTTTGGTGTAAAGCCGCTTTTATTGAAATGCAAAGATATTTTGTTATAAGATATTAAGTAATTTCTAAATCACATTTTAAATTTAAAAAAAAAAAATTATAGCTAATAAAATCTTACTACATTATAAATATAAAACGCACCTTTTTCTGTCACGCTCTTTTACAAAGTATTGTTCTAAATTTACAGTAAGAAATGAATATTGGATATCAAAAATATATTATATTATTACTTATTAAAGCTTTATGTGTGGAATTATGAAACCTATTATAAAATTAAATCATTGCTAAATTATTATGTTTTCCTCTGCAACTAATTTCAATAAATGCAATTTCTCCATTAATTAGGGAAAGCTGATGGAAATGGCTTACACTTAAAAGAAATCTTTGTAAGTGTGAATGCGCGCGCGCTTGGAAATCGAATCTTGCCACACGAGTGCTACTCATTAAATTTACATAAAAATAGTGCACACAAAGAAAATTTATTATTTACAATGAAAATTCAAACAAATTGGAAGGTGTCCCAGGGCCTTGGGTACGTCCATTCACCCAGGGAACTCGTGGAAAACAACGGACGGAATTAGCGTAGCCTGTTAATTTTTTTTAATGACATACTAAACGGGCCGACTTAGTTATTTTAATGAAGTGTATGCCAAATGAATGTATTTTAGACGGTGAATGTGAGGATACTTTGTTTGGTAGTCTAAATGCATGTGAAATGAAGATGAGTGATGATACCTAATCTGCTTTTTTTGTATATGTTTCCATTGAATTGAAAACAATTTATTCATATACCTGGAAATAATATTTACATAATATCTAAGAAACTGTTTTCTAGTTTACCCTTCTAGTATTTCAGTGGAATATTAAATTTTCCTCCCTTTCCATAATCTCGTATTTACATGTTGTATCGTTCAAATGTTCTGTATAGAACGGCACGAAATTATAAAAATAGGAACAATTTTAATATAGATAACTACTCATATTATATTTATAGCTAATAAGCAATAAAATCCGCATAGAAACTTTAATATCTACTAATGATATTTATTTGCTGATTGTACCATTACCAGTCGCAAAATAAAATGAAGTCCATTAAGGACAATTAGCAGTGTAGTCGTAAACCGTAAGTGATGTTGAATTGGAACCCGTTGTAGGAGAGTTCGACGACGCCTTGCTGCTACATATATACATACGCTCCCTAAAGTCTAGCCAACTTGAACTCTCGAAGATTTGTTGTGATTGCGATATTCAGGGGTGTGCGGAACCCAAAAAATACATATACAATGCATAAAGCTATACCGAGTTGGGTGAGGTTATAGGCAATGTGAATGGCCCCGCAGTATTTTGACCCCGGTCGTAAGTCCGCAGACTGGTTCAGAGCTCCCCCGTATATATTGTGTCCCGTCTGCTAAGGGGGTAACGGCCAGACGAAAATATGCCCGAACGGATATATTTCGGAGACGTCGAAGTAAAAAAAATCTTAGGTGGATAACTTTCCCTTAAGTGAAAAAACTACGTGAAATCTTAATTCATTATTTAATAGTTAAAAAAAGCAATGGTTGTCAAAACGGAAACGTAATTTGATTCAATAGAATTGCTTGTGAAAGTACTGATGTTTTTTTATCTATCATTACTGTAATCTGTCTTTATTGCCATAGTCTGGTATACTTTCGACTCTTATTTTGAGGTTTTTGCAACTTGCTTATAATTAGACCGCTGGTGTTAATTGCATTTGTAATTTTTTGTAATATTATATGTTTTATTTTATATTAATACATAAATAAAAGACTAATTGTTGATATAACTTTGCAATATTAATATTTTTATTAATGTACATATAACTTACATATTCGCTCAACTTCATACAGTTTACATAACATAGCAAGAGATAAAATAACAATAACATGTTATTATTAAAATTACCACTACAACCACATTTAAAATTACTATACAAAAATAAATAATAAGGCAGATGTGGTTTCAGCTTTTGTGATATATTTATGTAGCGCTACAAATAGTACAAATATTTAAAGAATCTTTGCATTCACAATTAAACAATATGCATTTGTATGCATTTTATGAAACAAAACTTTTAATTTAGTTTATCATAAAAGTCAAATAATTACTTAGATTTTTTTGCATTAATAATATTGATTATAACTTTCACACAACTACTTATATCCCAAATTAAAATATAGATTTGAATTTTAGCTGTTCCAATATACAAGAAAAACTTTCACTAATGTTGATAAAGAATAATTAACATTTTATTAATAAAAATGTTGTTGCCCCAGACGGTCATTGGTTGTTTGTTTACGTTTATATCTAGAGGTCATAAACTCCAATCCAGCATCCACCGGAGCACAAGAATCATTAGATAAGGGACTTATCAATGTTTTTTTAATCAATTGAAGTTACTGTGGAAATGAATTAAATAAACATTGACAATGTCATCATTGCTAATTGGAAGCAACCGTATAATGCCAGTTAAATATTTAATTATATAATTTATGTATTATTCAGATAGAATATGATATAGTAGGTGATGGTTCAGATATTAATCTATATTTATTTAATACGTTCTTATGGTGTTTAAATCGCATGTATAGTGAACTCTTTCTACATAATATACTATTAATAAAAACATTATTATAATTTTATTGTTGATGCTTTTGCCGATTAAAACATTTTATGTTATTTTTACAACTAAAGCTAATAACACTGGTGGTCAATTTAACGACTTGTCTGTATAATTTGTACAGGGTTTGGCAGAACAATTTTACTATTTTTAAAACATTAGTTTGGATATGCAGCCAGCAACTATGTTGAATATCAAATATGTATTAGTTAGTCTTAAGTGTCTCATTTAGATTTGTGTACAATTTGCAAATTTAAGTTTATGACTGCGTATGTTAGCAACAATGAGAATAGTTAACGAGTTAGACTTGCATTTAAACTTAGAACTTTAATTTTGTCCGTACAATATGCAAGTTGTTAAAGACTCGCGTTGCAATGAATATCGACTGGATCTAAACTATTCAAAATAGTTCGGATTTTTTATATTAGGATTATCAGTTCTAAACAAAGCTAGTTTTAATTATTGCTACTGGTTTAACATGAACACAAAAGAAGTTTTAAAAGAACTATAAGGTAGTCCAAACGTTCGGTGTGAAAGAAATGTTGAAAGATATGATGATAGAGATAAAAGAAATTAAGAAAAGTATTGAGAGTAATGGTGAAATAAAATAAGAACTAAGAAAGTTGAGAGACGACATGATAAGATAAGAAGAGGAGTGGAAGAAAAAATCAATTATATAGAAGAATAGAGGAGCTAGAGTATAAAGCAGAACGTATAGAAAACAGAAAAAGAAAAATAATATTGTAATTATAGGACTAAACTTGGAAGATGTTAATATTGCAAGAATGATAAAAAAATTTATAAGCAATGAACTTAATGTAGCAGCCACGTTAACAACATCTAACAAACTTAACAAGGGGACAAAAGACGAAATGATTATAGCACAAACTACCTGGAATGAAATACAGGAAATAATGAAGGCTAAGACCAAACAAAAGAAAACGAAGATATATCTGGATTAAATCATTATTTAGATATATCTTCTTTCAAACAAAGTTGGAATAGGAAGGAGCATTGCTAGCAAGCTAGAGTAAAACAGGTTAAAGTGAGTTATAAAAGCTAATGATAAATAATAAAGAATTTAAGTAGACCGCAAGAGATAACGGGCTGACGACTGGTAGACGGGACGAACAAACTGATATGTCAAGAAAGATCTGCATCAACACGGAAACGACACGAACGCAAGTACAAAAACATGAAAAAATCCATCATTAAGTATAGTCGATAGAGGATAGGAGGAAACGAAGAAGGAATGATAACAAATAGAACACGGGCAAGGCATAATGCGAAAACCTGGGTGTTTCTTAATAGTGGTGGAAGTAATAGAAGACTAGGCGTAGGATAATTATGTAATAAACTTTAAGGCGGTATTAGACTGGATAGGTACAAGGATCAGATCGGAATACCAAAAGATTACAATTAGTTAGAAGTTAAAGAAGAATTCTATAATCTTTTGGACAGAGTTTATGAAGATATCTCAAAGTTTTTTTATATTTATAACATCACATAATAATATATGTAATTCACAATATTACACCGACGATGGCCTAACAGCCGAAACCGGTCTGTACAATATACAACTCACAGCATATAAAAGTATTTTAATTCACCTCTACATAACCTATATAATAAAATATATGCACAAGATCAACTCAACTACTATATCTCAAAGTATTACAATAAATTAATTATGGGTAACACAAATGCTAAGCTAAGCAGGACCAAGTATAGGAAAGTACATTAAACAAGAATCAACGAACGATAATAGAAAGTTTTGAATAGACTTAGTATTATCAGTACGTTTTATGACTGCAAATAAATCTTTAAGTAAATGTGGCGATTACCAGATGGGATGACTGTGAATTAGATTGATCATATCTTAACTAAATTGGCAAGGAAAAAAGTAATTAAAGGACTAATGAGATTAAAAAACTAAAGCGGAGCAGGATTAATATAAGGAAGTTGTTAATAGAGAATTGGAAAATATGGAGCAGAGTACCAATCTAGAGGAAAATTGATGGTAGTTGAAAAAGAAACTAGAAGATTCTGGTAATAGATATAATAAAGAGGAGAAGCAAAAAAAAAGAAGAAGTGGTTTGATCAGGACTGTGAAAGAGACTTAAGGAAGAAGCTAAGTTTAATAATGTTGAAAGACGGATCGGAAAGAGACTTAAGAGAACAGGAAGAAGTTAAGGTTAATAACGTTGAAAAAAGGATCGGAAAGAGAAATATGAGCAGCAATGGAAAGAATCAAGAAGTGAGAAGAAAAGAAAATAAGAACAATATAAAAAAAAATTGAACAAACAAATTAGACATCTATATTAAAAGGTGCACAGAGAAAGGGAGTGCTTTCAAGCCAAACCAATATACCATAAGACAAAAAATAGAAAACTGATTGCTGGAAAAGAAGATTAATTGGAAAGATGGAGGGGGGTATTTTAATGAACTGTTGAATGAAAATGACAAAATGACAAAAATTGGCTCAAAGATAGAGGAAATAGCATTTAGCTATGAAACTAGTGAGTGAAATTGAAATACCTCGTATGCAATATTTACGATAAGGGAAATACAAGCAGAAAGTTACGAATTTGGGAAACCAACGATGTTGCTGTTTATAGATTTCAAATAAGTGTACGAGTCAAAATGGAAATCATTATTAAAGCACTACATTATTTTGGGACTAGCAATAAGCTACTTAGCTTGATAGAAATGGCACTGCTTGAAACTGAAAGAAAGATTTAGTTATACTAGCGAGAAATAGGAAAGAATTGTCAAGTGTAATTATTAGGTTTTTTGATATAGTAAGAAATATGAGATTGATTATTAATCAAGCAAAATCTTAGTATATGGACTGTACTAAAAAGGAGTTTAGGTATGGGACACAGTTAACAATGAATCATTGAGTAATAGTAAACTAAAATTTGAGCAGAATATTAAGAAGAAAAAACATTTTCAGAGATTCAAAACTGAAACTATATAAAACAGTATTAATGCCGACGCTAACATATGCCTGTAAAACATAGATAATGACTAAAAGGAAGCAAGTAAGGTTGGAAGTGTGGGAGAGAAAATTATTGAGAAGGATGGTAGAAGGGTTGGAAAGTTATGATTGAGAAGAACAAACAAGAAACAAATATTACAAGTGCAAAGGTTATGCTATAAGTGCAGGGCTACGTTACTAAACACGGAGTGAGGGTAGAGTGACACCTTGGCGAAAGTGATGTCACATGATCAAAGGGTGAATACATTTTGTGAACGAGTTTGGGCGAGGGTATAGGGTAGGCTGTCAAAAATCAAAAGTAAAAACATATAAACAACAAAATAAATAAGAACATAATGTTCAAATAAAGATAATAATATTAGTAATCTATTATAATATTTATAATTTAGTATGGCATACAAAAATAATCAAGGAAAAAAAATAATAATTGCCATTAATAGATCATTTACATAATAAAATATAATTTCAAAATTTACCAATAGACAATTTTAAATTTGGACGGTAACAAGAGTACGGTATGGGTGTCGGTAAAATTGTTTATAAACGGAGGCAAGAGTGTAATGTTTTTCTTCACCCCTACTTTTGGAACGGCAAGAGCGATCAGTACGGGAGGGATGGAACTAGACTACATAGGAGGAAGGAGAAAATAGGCAGACCAAGGATGAGATGCAAAGATACGGTAGAAAAAGACATAGAGATATTTGGAATTTGCGGAGGGAAACAAGAAACATAGGTCAAGAAGACATGGAAGAAAACAATCAATCACCATGGACCAGCCGTACTAATTCAAAAATTAAATCTTGGATTGGTTCGGAATTTATGTAAAAGTTTGTGGAGTATGTAGTGCAGGGTTGTTTTGACAGTTCAACTTTAACAGTGTACGACCACCATACTATTTCACTAGAGCGGCACAAACGTACATTAAATGGTTACATAATCCCAAACTTTTATAATGACCCTGTAGTATACTTATACTCCATGGACCCTGCCTGTATGTACTTGTAAAATATAATTGTCATTGATCATTTATCAGTTTTAATAAATTTATTTTAAATTTATTATAAATTTGAACATTACCAAATGTCATAAATGGTAACTGTTACACTACGCAGATGGTTTCACCCTTATAGCTGATAACGTAGCAGATCTCTAATTAAGCAAAACATTCATGATTGTAAGCAGGTGCGGAGAAACACACAAAGAAGCAAAGTAATAATTGACTACAAAAATATCGAACGAGTTAGTAGCTTTAAGTACTTTAGTTATTGGCTTTTTGCCGACTGGAAAAAGATATAAAATTCTGCATTGAAATGGCTAGAAACTGCTTCATCAAATACAATAAGGTACTTTGCAATCGCAAAATCTACATAAAAACACGTCTACGCTTTATCAAGTGCTACTTATGGTCTGTACTATTGTATGGCATGGAAGCGTAGATTCTCAAAGTTGCAACAATGAATACACCAGAGGCGTGGAATGTGATCGTACCGACGATTATTAAAAATACGCTGGACGGATCCTTTACGAACGGCGAAGTACTGCGAAGATTAGGAAAAAAACGAGAACTACTTTTAACAGTTACACTAGGCCATATAATGCGCAAACAGGCGACTTGGCCTGAAACGTACTTCGAGTGTCGAGATTGAGGTAAGGATTTGATACGCAGATCATTGCATGTCTAGATTACTTGAGACTTAGTGTTGCTTTGTCATTGAGTCCTTAATATGCATTTGAGATATTTGCCAACGTTTTGCGGGTTCTGGTTTATTGCTTTGCGAGTTTTTCTTAAGAATGTCTCTTATTTTTACTTGATTTATTTTTTGGGTTTGGTACATACATTTTAAGTTTTTTCGAATAATGTTATCTAGTGTTTTTGATTAATTTTTTAATATATTCATGAGTTTTTGTTTGTAAGTTTATACATACATACGTTTTTTGTTATTACTGCACAAATTGATAATAAGGTACAGGATAAGCTGGATTTGGTGCAGGCAATATTAGTATAAAATGATATTATAATATTTAAAATATTATTATCATTTTTTATTAATTATTTTATTTCTTGTATATATGGCTATGTATGGGTCAAGTGTACGGGAATGAAAATTTGTTTTTGCTCAAACCACTGAACCTGCCTTTACATGTATCCTGATTATGTGGTTTTTTCAGATTTTTTCATTGAACCATTTCTGAGTAATAAGCAACCAATATTTGAAAAAATGAAGTTTTTTGAGTTTAATTACATTTTTTGATTATTTGTAACTTCTCAATCCTGAGAACGATCAAGAAATGTAAATTCAAAATTTAAGCTTTTTTCGCTATTTTTAAGTGTATACATTGTAAGATATCTCGCAACGTAGCACACGACACTTCCTGAATTTTTCAGGGTATTTTTTGCACATATAAAAGCACGTTTTTATCCATATTTGAAAAAAAAGAAAATACTTGTCATCTTTTTTTAAAAAAAACTGTTTTTAAGCTCTGCGAAATTTTCAAAATTCAAGGAAAAAATTTTTTGATTATGAAACTTATTCTTTGGACAATTTTGAAGATAAAAGTTTTTTATAAATTTTTGCTAAAATTGCAATCCTGAGAAGTTACAAATGAAAAAAAATATGTAAAAAACTCAAAAATCTCGATTTTTTCAAATTGAAATGGCTCACTGAAAAAATCTGAAAAAATTTACATAATCAGGATTCATGTAGAGGAAGGCTTTTAAAGTGGTTTGAGCAATAACAAATTTTTATTCCGTACACTTGACTCATACATAGCCATATACAAATTAAAATGTTTTACATAATATAGCCCTGAGTAATGAGTAAAATAACTCCGAAATATTGACGATTTATTAAAGATAATAAAGTAATTAATAAATTAATTGACCGTTTGCTCAAGATTTATAATTTATACTATTTATTGGTCACTAACTTATTTTTTTACTAAAGAATATCAACACAAACAAAAGTTCACGACTTAGGTTTTAACTTTTGTCAAGTGACAATGTCCTTCAAATATATTGATATCAATAAAGTATTTGTGTTAAAAACGTGTCTTGTAATATTATAGCATGCCGACTGTTAAGGACTTGGAAAGCAAACAACAGCAATGAAAAATTAAATTGTATGCGAAAGAGGCAGTAACTAACAACACATGGCATCCGATATCATCCTTGCTTACTTTTTATTGCCTCTACTATTTCTGACGTTTCTATCGAGAATTTAATACTAGATTTTGAAATACTAATGATTGAGTATCAATTTGTTAATAATCTGAGGTAAAAAAGAAATACCAGGATTTTATATTATTTTATATTGCGTGATAATCATAAATTTTGGAACTAATAAAATTTTTGAAAAAAAGAAACAAATTATATGTATAATCTAATCGTCTGTTTTATATTATATTAATTTATTTCATTTTTGTTTCAGGTAATCATCGACTTATTAGATAATTTATAATGGAAAAAATAGGATATTTATAGGTTTGTATAAATTTATTAATCTACCTGTTATCGCATATGACAAATTTATTTTATTGAAAAGTATGCATGGAATTATGAGATAAGAATTTTGTAAAGTAAAATAGGAAACTGAATGAAAATCCACACGTGTATGCTATACATTGGCACGAATGCAATGGATAATTGCACAATTTAATATTACGAGCGCGTGTACATAAGGTGAAGGCGAATCGGACATAGAGCGAGAAAGACGGAAATAAAATAGACCTTCACCGGAATAATATAATAAAGGGAATATACCTCGATATAGTACAGAACGTGTATAATAAATAACGAAATGTTTATAAACAAAATGTAACTGGGTGAATTTAAGTATGTATCTATTAATAGGACATCTAATTATAAATCACATTTTGCATCTGCTACTTTGAATTTGATAAGTATTATTACATTAAACTTAGCATATTGCTTGTTTTATACTGTTTGTAATTTAAAATTATATTATACGCTAATACAACACTTGGTTTTCAATTTTGTATTGTTATAGCATTAGGATGATTCATCTAAATAATACATCGATCGACTGCGTAAAATGAGAGTTGGAGATTATGCTAGTTCATTTTATTCAATTTTGGCCAGCATGACACCTACAATTATTAAACTATTACTATCTAGACAATTAAGTCAGTTTATGGGATGTGGGCCGTGCTCCCACAATCCCATAATAAAAATACGTTTGCTTAAGATTGTAAAAATGAATCTCTATTTAAAATTACTGAAGTTATTAGAAAATGATTTATCTGTTCTATCTTTAAAATTTATTTCTATTTATAATTATCTTATTACTGTTAATCAACGGTGAAAACGCGCATTATATTGTTCTGCTCGGAAAATGATTTGATTCAATTAAAAATAATTTCTAATGATTTATAAAAAATTATTAAATAATACCTATTAACTAATTCTAGTTTAATATCGAGATATTGGCAAGATATTTTTATTGTAGTGTTGAAATATTGGCAAGAATAGATTTTGCAACGATTTAGCTATTTAGAATGTTCTATTTTATTCACCTGCGGGGAATATAAATCAATCTATTTCACCGTCACAATGACGAAAGCTTTCCACTTGGAAACGAAAACTCTAGTTCAAAAAATAAAATAAATTGTTCCACTCGAACTCTTTAAAAGTAAACAACAAAGACTAGAAAATTTTCCATCAATACAAATGGATTCATTTATATGAACTTTTCTTTCCAAACCATTGACATTCCCCGATTATAGCCTTTATTTAATAGCGGATGTAATTACCATGCTATGAAATTTTCACTTAGTAGTGTATATGATTTTTTGTTGTAGCAAATAACAGCATACGATCTTAATAGTTTTATAACGGAATGGAAAGCAGCGATTCTAATTGTTCTTTAGGCGAAGGTTATCTAGAGGAAAGAACAAAAGATCCGCTTGTCGTATGAGAACTGTGCGACTTGGATCATCGCCATTCGTGACCTAGCTAACACCAATTTCTAAAATCAAAACTAACTTGGTAGTTATTATGTGTTTAAGGCAATTAATTTATTAGCACAATATTAACCAAATCATTTACATTAACTCGAATATGATGATTCATTATTCCTAACACAATTAATGTCGTTATTTTAATAGTAAATTGATATAAGTTGAATTTAATTTAGTTTAATGTTATTTTCAATATTATTTTATAAGAAATACATGAATTAAGCAGTACAGTTAATCCCACGCCACCACATCAAACAAGATTTACTGAAATATTGAAATACAAAGCACTCGCAACTTTCATCAAGACAACCTTGTATATATTTAATCATGAATACTATTACAGCTTATAATAACACAAACAATAAGTTTATGTAATGGAAACCAGAATAAATATTCATAAAAGTAATTAATATTTTTCTACACGTGCGTTTAATAGCGATAAGTAATCCAGCGGTTTAATTGTACAATATTATACCCTCGTTTTAAGGTACTGATTAACATTTAATTAACATATAATTTGTAATTATAATAACAATGCCCTCCTAATGCACGCATGTATCTAAAAATGGTGGCGCGTCATACAGACGTCGTTGAGTGTCTGCCAAAACGGCAGTCGTGAAAGCTTCTAGTCTTTTTAGGCGACAGCTTCCATTTAATTTCCAAACCAAACAAAAAACAAACTTGTGTAATATATATACGTTACAACATTGCATGTAGGTAAATTAATACTTATTAATTTAACTAAAAAATAATTCAAGGTTGTTAATAATACATTATATTTCATAAAGTAGTGAAGACATTTGTAATAGTAACTAAAATTTTAACTAGTGTTATATAAAATAACATATTTGTATAGTTGAGTGACTAATATTTGTATATAATTAATTTGCTTAATATTAACATGTTGTATTCATACATATAGTGACTATAGGTTTTTAAACAATGATTGTACAGAAAAAAAATCATTTTATTAGTTGTGTGGGATCTTAAAAACAATCAACTCATTTCAATGGATTTTTAACTACTATTTAATTTTTTTTAAGATTTATTATATATTTTATATATGAATTTACATTACAAATAATGTTTTGCGAAATATTTGATAATAGTATTACTTTAAATTGGATTTGAAAAAAAAAATGTTTATTAATCTTTTGGTTATCAGATTACGTTTATGTTTTGTACTCTTTACCGTGCGTGTTTGGCAAATTGTTTAATTTAAATGCATATCAAGTAAGTACGAGAGTAGTAGGGTAGAAATCTCAACTCTTCTAAATAGTAGTTGGCTTTTTGCTCTACAAAATAAGTTTTTTTGGATGCAAAACTTTTATCATTTGAGGCCAAAGTTTGAGCTTTTGATATAGGAAAATGTCACTATAGTGTAACTTGAGTGGCTGCCGACAAAGTTGAGAGTCTTTGTTTTTTATGGCAATTTTTGCTTCTATTTGTCAAGTTATGATGTAATATTTTGTTATTGTTTTATTTTTTGAGATAGTAGAGGAACACCATTCCATGAATATCTTATAAATTGACAGCTGCTATACATTTTAGGACTTGTAGTGGTGGAACAAAGTTTTATCTATTGTAGACGCAAAAAAATAGATTTTTTTTTTGTTGAAATCTTTCAACAAGTACAAGACTATTTGCGCGGATACCTTATGATTTCTCAGTTCTTTAATTAATATATTCAAAACGTGTTTTTTATATGCTCTTGCTGTTTCTCGTAGTCTTGAATCGAAATTTGTTGATCTTTTTGATGTTAGGTTAGGTAGTGGTTGCAGCAACAACTACTTTTATTTAATTTATTTCTTTGCTTTTTTACCTTTTAGTGTAAGGTGTACATTATTAATTTGTGTAATAATATTTGCGTCATTTCTTTCTATCCTTGGCTATCTTATTCTTTTTAATATGTTATATAATTTTGCTGTTTTTTATCATCTATTTCTTTGTCTTATTTTCTGTTGTTTTGTATTATTGTTCCTTTGTATCTGTATTGTTCAACCTGTTGTATTATTTTTCCTTATTCTTATTTTGTGATTCAGTTTTTCTCTCGCAATTATCATGGTCTTTGTTTTTTATAGTTTATTTTCTATAGCTGTTCCTCTATTATTTCTATGTTGTACTTTGGTGCCAGAGTCTAAAAAAACTTAACCTAATATCATAAAGTGACACCGAAGTTATAAAATATGTTGGTGCCAGACTTAACCTAACCTAATATTACAAAGTGACACCGAAGTTATAAAATATTTTGGTGCCAGACTTTAAAAGTAAACTTAGCCTAGCATCACAGATTGCACCGAGGTTGTGAAAGACTACGGTGCTTTATAAAATGCTCGCTACCATCGACTAGTCGATAAAAACAAATAAATGAATTAACATATAAACAAGTAATACTTTTTTGAGGACTTCAGCGTTACTTAAAAATTGTACGCACTTTTCCATAGACTTCTTTTTATTTGACAAAATGCACTCTACATTGTCTTGGAGTTTGGGTCGATTACGGTAGGGAAGGGGTTTATATGTGGGCTGTTTATTGCCGGTCAGCAGATACGAGGATGTCAAGCGGCATAGTGCGACCTTCTCTATACTGCTGACATCTATCGGCGATTTCTACGCCGTCACGGATAGCATGATTTCTTTCAGCTTGCTTTTGTTGTTTCACTTCTGTTGACAATCCACAGTAACTTTACATTAATATTGTCTTGACTTGACGAGCAGCTTCATCGGTTAGCTCATTATCTTCGATACCTACATGAGTTGGCGTTCACACAAAGACAATTGTTTTCTGGGAGGACCGGATTAATTTATAAATTGAGGCATGTATGAGCTGAATATGTCTATATAGAGTATATCAAATTAGTAGATAGCACTAAGTGAGTCAGAACAAATTTATTCTGCGGAGTACATTCTGGCCGACTTATGAAGAGACCACGAGGGGGCATTGACAACAACAGCGCTTTCTACACCGCGATCCGTCCTGGAGCCGTCTGGGTACAACCGAGGAGAATTTGGATATTCTGCTAGTAGGCCCAAAAACTTGTCCCGGAAGACACCCGGACAAGTATTGCTTTTCTTAATGAGGTCAGATCCAAATGTGTTCTTACTTTCGGAAGAAGCCAGTGCGGAATCTCGCAGAACTCGACCTCGAATATTATAAGAAGATTTGCTATCAGCTCGCTTTTGCGCTTTGCGACATGTTACACTCGATTGGCTGCTGAGGCTTGGTGTAGGATTTGCCCGAATAGCTTCATTTACAAAAAAAGTACGGAGCTGCGATCAGGCGACAAAAATGCACACAGGAGGTGTTTGCCGATGAAACTTCTTGTCTCAGCATCTCGGTTTACTTTATCTTTAGTGGTCTGAAGTTACGCTATTAAACACTTTACTAAAAGGTAAATAAATTGGCGCTAAGACTATTGAACATGATTAATATCATATCGTTCTCTGTTAATGAGGCAAAATAAAAATGTATTTTTCAGATTCACAGTGTGATATAAAAACATAGTAATAATAATTGTTTTATTAAACATCTATTCGTTGTTTTCCAATATTTGTATTTCTAGCAATTGTTGCTTTTTTTTAATATGATAATCTAATTAATTTAATTTAATTTATTCATACTAGACAACCTAGGGTCGTTATTGTGATTCTTTATTATTTTAAATTAATTGTTAGGTAAGTAAAGACCTCGACTACAACAATCATATTTTTTTCTCTTTGCTTCACCTACTTTCCATGAACACGGTATTAAAATGCAATGGATTTTTTGAAAACAAATATTAATTGCTAATTAACATATTTTGCTACTTAAAAGTAGTCAATTAGCTTTAGACTATTATTAAACGTTTCAATTTTCAAGAGATGTTTTTTAATATTAAATTCATGGGTGTTTGTTGAAGTAATAACTTGCTGCACCGGTTTAATTATAACAAAATTTAATAAGTTACTAGCCCTATTAACAGGCTGTCATTAAATTATTAAAGTATCATTTTAATTACGTTACAAAAATTATATCTTATGTGGATAAGCTCACGCACCCTTCGCTTAACATACGCTCTCTACTTAGGATAGATTAAAAATTGGTTCATTTATTTTAATTGTTTTTAACTTTCTACCTATAATAAACTTTATTTTGTCGGGACTTTTTATGTATTTATATAAACTTATTAAGCTTTGTGGCTAAAAATATATTTTTCTGGAAACCGTTTATTTATTCGGCAATATACATACATATGTATAACAGAGATATAATTTGCGCATAATTTAGCTTGTTGGTTATTATATTTTTACATTTTTACTAAAATTAATTGGATTCGAACGAAAAAATAACTGTCTTGCAAATGGAAAACATTTCATATTGATTGCTGTATCGTAAACAAATTAACATTTTCATAAAATAAAAGTTTGCATATCAATATTTTTAACAGCGACATATTTGTATTCCGAGGTATGTTTACAGTATTTATTAATTTTTTTTTGTAATAATCATTAAATTGATATTATTATTCTAACTTTAAATAGTCAATATTATTGAATACAGATTAAAATTCTGCAATATAGATAATGTATTACATAATTGTGCATTAAAAATTATCTATGTATTGCTGATTAGTAGAGTGCGGATTTATATGTTTATTATATTTAGTTAAACTTTTAAATTATACCGTTTTTGTTAGTAAAACCCAGAAATAATGTAAATATGTATTTTGATATGAACATATTTATAACTTATAGGTTATTAAAATTTAAGCGCACAATTAATCATTTCAGCCAGCAGGTATAGTATTGGAAAGCTATTAATGAAAGGATTCGAAATCACCTATTTCAGTTATGTATTCATTTTTATTATACTCTGTATAATAAATTTGGCTATAGGTAAACTATAGTCATTAACCCGGTCCAGTGAAATTCAGAGCTATTTCTCTTAACCCACCTGAATAAAACTTGGCAAGCGAGTTCACGTCGCTAGGCGAACCTGTTGTACGAGAAACGGTGTTTAACTTTTACCGGTTACTCCGTATAACGGGATAGATGGACTTTAGTAGCGCGAAAGTGGCAACCCTTGGATGGGACTCCTAAGCTGTAGAGAAAGTAACGCGTCTAGGAGAAGGTACTCAGATATAAAACCCTAGTCTTCCAAGTTGCGGGTTGGAGCTCTTCAACATCTGTGAGAAACAAAACACACTAAAAATTCTGCAACTGATGTCAACGGATCATTTCTAAGTAATAATATTATTCATAGTTTATAACAATAAAACTTTTTTTTTTTGGTACATTCCATAGCATAGCAATTGGGTTAAGAAATATCCAATTTTTTTAGCGTTCAAGTATTAATTACTCTTTTTTCATGGCTTTTGACATAGGCATTTTTTTTGTTGTTGCTAGGTGTATATGATCTTTCTTTTGCAATCAGGTGTATAGGCTACTATTTGGATTAATTTGGTCATAGCTATTCTGTAAGCGCTTGAACAAGGTAATCTGGTAAACGACAAAAGCTACGAAAATGGAATATGAGAATTGGAACTTAAATGTCCAAGGAAGTAGAAGGAAATTGAATGAGAACTAATGAGTTTGAACATCAACATAACAACAAAACAGGTGAGAGCAAAGAGATGATTGGCAATCATGGTTCAGAAAAATTGTCACCTAACGATGAAACAACTGAAGTGAAAGACACATTCTGTAGAATACTGGGGCAACTTCTCAGAATAGAATGAAACTTTGAAGAAATCATAATAGCTCTACTTAAATGGTAGAATAGAGTCCGAAATAAACAGTTACGTAGTAGGACCCTTCGGAGAGGACACAATGACAACGGGCATAGAATTATTGAATTATGTGAATCTCAAAACCTAAAAATAACTAATGTTTATTTCCAAAACAAAGATATTTATAAATTTACATGAACACAAAGGTACTAAAAATTTTAATCCGCTACCTAATAACCAAACAAATCTCGAATATTAAAATAAATAACTTTAGAGTGCATAGAGGCATTACCACTATTCCTAACAGGTATATAGCACGTGTTATACAATAAGATTGCAAATAATCAAATAAAACAAATAGCGAAAGAAGAATTACACAATATAACATCCGAAAGGTACAATATATTTGTCTTTCTCAGAAGAGTACAAAATATCTTTATAAATCAAGACTGGACCAGAAGCTACAAGAAGAAAACTCCGTGGAGGATGCCCATAACAACGTACTAGAAATTTTTAAAGAATACTAGAGAAAATAAAGACTTATAAACTGTGGTGGTTACCACATATGAAAACAAAAACAAAAAAGACAATTACCTAATTTGGATTACAACACAAATGGCAAAGACAGAAGAGCGAAATCTAATAAACTTGAACAAGAACTTGATGTGGGATAACAAATATAAAGGAATAAATACATACATAGGAGAAAAGAAAAGGAAAGTGAGACCTGGAAATTTAACAGGAAAGGAGCAAAGAGTTCAGTCAGAGTGCTGGCGGAATAACAAGGCGTTAGAGTCATAAGGGATACACGCCAATTTAGTAAAAAATGCAACCGAAAAACTGTTTGACATCTAATAGAGGAATACCACGTCCAATTGTCGTTAATATATTCTGTAGATTATATTTAAAAAAAAGTAAACACAAACATTACCCTATATACCTTATCAATTTGCGGACGATAAGGTGGTCCCTTAGCACAAGAAAAACAGAATCTGGAATATATAAGCCTCAAACTCAACGAAGATTATAATAAATGGGGGCTAACCATGCACACGAAAATAAAATATTTTGTTTAGGCGGAAAATCAACAGGGTGAACGCCTGCAACGAATATAAATATCTGGGAACAGTATTTCATAGCTGCGGAACTGACGATCCAGAATTATACAAGTCAAAAAGATAATATGTGCTCTAAACGGCATACTGTGAAGGAGATAAATAAGCAACGAAAACTAAATTTATACTACGCTCTAATGAAAAGTAGTCTGCTATACGGATGTGAAACCTGGAAGACGAAAACCCATCAGAAGAAATTGCTGCTGTACGACATCTCTAAAACAAGACATAGGCCTACAAGAAAACATAATAATAGAGCAACTAATATGGTACGGCCATGTCCCGCCGAATGCAGGAGAGTCGACTCCAAAAACTAGCTCTACAGTGCTTGCGAAAGAAGAAAAAGAGGGAGACCAAATTAGAGATAAGAAGAGGGAATCTCTAAAGCGATGAGTGAAAGGAACTTGGGACCAGGAGAGTAGGAAAACAGATAAAGCTGGCAAATAATCACCGGATAACGTCGCACAACGTTTTAAACCAAAAAATATATTTGTAATAAATATGAAGATATATTTTTGCACTTTTGGTATGTAGTTGTTAGAGAGGAAGTATCTTTTTATGCCATTCTGGTATAATTTATTGTATTATAGGTAGCTTTCTCGATATTTTTGTAATAATATATGAACATTTTATATTTAGAAATTGAATAGTAGTAGTACCAGAAATGTTAATAAGCTATTTACAGTAATTAAAAAAAAAACTTAAAGGTAAACATTAACCTAAGTTTCTTTAAAATTTCCAGTATTGTATAAGCGCTATTCTACCATTTTGGGCTTTATCTTTGTATGGTATGGTTCGTATTGGTTTGATAAAACATTGGTGTAGAATATTGTAAAAGCCGACTGGGCGAGGTACAACAGAACTTAAATCTTATTATATCACTATACTTTGAGGCAGGTAGCTGCTTTTTACTTCCATTCTTCATTTTATTTTTATTTTTAACAATTAGGTACTTGGCAAATTGAAAATATTATATATACTTGATTCCATATTTAATAGAGACTATAACGTCGTTTTGTACTAACCATATAAACAGTTGAATATTTTTAATTCTCACTTCAAATGTTTGTCTAACCCAGACTTATTTGAATACTTTTTAATAAATATATACGCAAGATACATATTGCACTGATTATATATAGCGTAAATAATGATGTTATGGTTAGTACATTGTGCAGATGTGACTTATGTGAATATATCAATAAGTACACATATAGACTAGTTGACATATCTGCCACCAGATTACGCATTCCTTAGTTGCAATCCCCAATAATATTATGATAACATTTATTACAAAAGTGTGAAGCGGCTTGCTGGCAAAGTTGATAATTGATTTGAGAAATTGATATTTGACAATAAGGTCGTTTATGTTTCTATAGCATCATGGAATTAAGTGTGTAATTGTGTATTTTAAAATTTTATAAAAAACTGTTCATTATCCACCGTTATTTTTTTTTTTTACAAAAAATCGATTATGAAGTCAACAATTCAGGTTTTAGTGTAAAAAGCTTTGATAAATACGAAAACAATTTTATTAAAAATATATATAATTAATATGTAGACAGGAAACTCAAGAAAGCACAAAGAATTATATTGAATAAAAAAAAAACAATAAACTAGCAAGTGCTGTTATAGAATGAGTTCAAGGAAAATTCGATATGTAGTATAGTAAGTTCATTCCTAACAATATAACTATCACTGCATTTGTAATACTCCAAGAAATAATTGCCTATTCATTTATAATTTAGGTAAACCTTTGACCTATGTCAAGTCTACACGTCTAGAGTCTCTTATTTAGGATGTCGTAATAAACAAATTTATTAGTTATGAGTTGAACATATTTATTAATATTTAAGCCGAGATATATGTACATACGTATACATTTAATATTTAAAGATGTAATTAGTTTGGTAGGAATGGTATAGCAATCTATATTAGAAGAAAAGTTGGTAGGATAATTTAAAGCGTACATTGTGTGATTTTCTTTACATAAAAGGATTTCATTTGTCAGTCAGCTGATTTTTAGTGGGCTTGGCATCAATTTGCCAGGTGTTCAACCACATGAATCATTGAAAATTGAATTGAATTTGTATAGTAGAATGAATTTCGTAAATATTACGCCACAACCGAGATTAAATTTGTAACTTTATTTAATAAACAATTTATTATAAACATAACAGATTTAATTTGCATAAAAATAAAATAAATATTTATTGTTGTTGTCTGAATTCTATTTTCAGAATCCGTTATCCTTCGTGTACAAGTCGTTCTATTAATAAATCGTTTTTGTGAGGTCAGCGAATAAGGGAAGACAAAGAATCCTGCGGGAGAAAGGAGGAGCGCGCAATATCGAGCGCCCTGCTTTCCCTGCTGATCCTCGCTTGGTAACAGCTGATGTGTTTGCCTCTACCGCTCCCGTTATCCTGTGACGTATTTGCCAGCTCCCGCAACGATTGGTCAAATCCTCTATAAATATGCACCCCCTCTCTATCCGCGCTTTTCTCGTGGTTCTATGCCTTCGTCAGCTGATTGCAAGGACAGCTGACTGAATATCGGAGCTCAAGGTTGAACATAATAAAAACACTGGGAAGCGGACTCGCTCTAAAGAACGGCGCTCCTTATCGCACCCACTATTGTAGATTGGTACTGGCGGGTCAGCACACCTGTAAAATTATTTTTATGGTGGGTAGTTGTGTTGGAGGTATGGGATCATGCATACCGAAGCTCCAACCCTATGGATTTGTTTTGAGGATAATCAAATTTCAATGAATGGTGGCATTTTAATCAGCTGATGTCGCATCTAATCTCAGTAAGTAATTTTCTTTTTAATTTGTTTACATAATTAAAATGCTTCATGAAATTTATTTTTACATTTGTTTTTCATATAAAAAATACATAGAAGGTAAGTTTCCTATAAGCGTTAAAGGTGCTACGAAATATTTGGTTATTATCGATAAATTAGCTCAAATTATTTTACAATTACATATAATAATATGTGGATAATATAATAAATAATTAAATCAAGTCATTATTATCACCAAGATACAAAAAGAAAAATATGAAAATTTTAAACAAAAATATTTACACATTCAATATATTATTCATTCATTCAATCATAATATAAAGTGAGCTGTTGTCGTAGTCTCGGCATCACAAGAATGTAAATATGTTTTCATTTAAATCAATTTTATTTAATTTAATTTATTATTGTCGGTAATAGACGATTAGGGGATGCATAAATAATTCTTTTTTTAAGCATTTTAACAATGAAGTGATTTATAGTATACTTAATGGTTTCTTCATTTTATCACAAACTTTGAAAAAGGGGTTGAATGAATCATTCTTTTTTTTTAAGAATTACCGACTGAAATGATTCATTGCATACGTTATATCATCAACAGTATTACACTACCACAGAATTATAAATAGAAATAAAAATTGTTAATTCAGCAAGGAGCATATGAAATTATAAAGAAATTTTAAAGTACAATTTTAAATTAAATCTATTTTCTCATCATATACAAATTGAAAATTATTTATTGAAACAAAAAATAATTATTTTAATGTATTCATATTTGACTTATTGATATCATTTACTTTACTTAATCTGGCATTAAGTTGAACGTTTTTTGGAATTTGAATAAGCAATATCGATTGTCAAAAAAACCTTGTTCAGAGAATTGATATAGTGCATTCACTGCAACGGGAGATATAAACTATATAACAGTCTCCTAATTGGTAGTTTAACTGTGATCTTGTGCACTTGATCGTATATTGCAACATATCTAGGTTTTGGCTTCCCAGTTCGGCTGTTAACATAATCGTATCTTTGTTTGAAATCTTGAAACAGCATATTACTAGTATGTTTAATATGCGGTCCATGTAAAATGCTAAAAATCTTGTTGTTCATTATCTTTATTTTCTTTATGTGCAAAGCCGAACATTCAGCTCTAGTTGTACACTTTGTTACTTTATATGCTCCGACAATGAGTTTTATTATTTTTTTGGGAAAGACATTTAATTAACTTTATAGGCCCAATTATTGATAATCGAACTCCCACTGAAAGAGTATTATGAGTTGTTAACTCTTGAAGCATTGCTTGGTATAGGTATGGTCTACAGCAGTGATTCTTAAACTTAATCTTGGTAGATATTTAGTTGACTCGCCGGAAAGCGCCAATTTTATAGCCAAGAAATTTTTCTGTAGTATAAGCTGAAGTAAGTCATATTTTTTTTGGATGTCTAATTAATTGTCTTAGACATTTCAGCTTTCTTGTTGTAATTGTTCTTAATATTTTTCTTTCTTTCTTTATTCATTTAAAAGGTCTGCATTGGTGATAACATATGCTCATGGAATTCTGAGCAATCGTCTGTAGATTCATATTTCAAACGCTTCTAGTTTTTTGCTCGTAGCCTCTGTTAATGTAAATGATTCCGCACTGGGAATCAACATCTCACGAGTCTTATTTTGGTTTTAAGCGGTGGCTTTTTAAGACGAATTAGTGAAGGCCACTCTGTCTTTCTGTATTCTGCATTCGATCTTCATTGAGCTATTATGTTGTGAGTTTTTTAGATTTACCAAGTATGCTAATTGATTGACTTTGTTTTTAACAGTAGTTTTCCTGGAACACGGTTAAAGTTTAATAACTATTACTTTGGTCTTTGTCACATTTATTTTGAGGTCATATATTTTGCTATTGGCAAAAATAACATCATTATCATTCTATATCTTCTAACGCTTGTTTCGATCATTATATATGATTATTAATAAGCTAAACTTGTCAATTGTTTTTATTTATTTTGATAATAAAATTTAAATTAATCAAGGCAGCATTATACAATTGCATTGTACCGGGCATACGTCGTAAAACATTGGAGTAGTGTCGGTTTGGATTAATTGTTTTTTGTTTTGACTATCGGATTGGTGCAACCCAGTATTATTATTTTATTAAAACCTATCTGTGGTCTGTTTGTCTGTTTTCTAATTAGTCACTGGATGAATGACCGCATCTGTGTAGTTTGTATTCTTGTTTTAAACCATTTTCTTTAACTGTTTTTGTTTATAAACACTTTCACTATGACAACTGGTTAGTGCAAAAGTGTTGCGCAATCTGGCATTACTTGTATTGTGTGGATTTTTTTTTTCTATAATAATTGTGCTTTTTGAACTGCTAATACTACAGAGAATATTTAAAAGTTTGTGATAATAATTAACTGATTCTGGATAAAATGCCTTGTTTTGAGGAAAATATAATCTAAAAGGGTAATGAAATACGCAAATTTAAACTTGCTAGTGAGATCCAATACAATACAATACAATTGATAAGGTGGTACCTAATGGTGAATTGGTTAATGTGTTCTAAGTATCAACTAATGTTTCCTTGCTCAGCAATGTTGTAAACTTAAAGTGCAGCCAAAAATTTCAATTTTGTTTGGTAGAATTTAATGAATCGTTACTTTAACTGGCTTTCACGAATTTCAGCATAAGTGTCCATCTATTACTGTTGGTGTTGTTGTTTAACTGTGAATTCTGGAAGCTACTGCGGCTTTAAAGTTTTTATTTTAGCCGATTTTACTTTACACTACAGAAATTTATTACTTATGGCTGTGCACAACACTTACCATCTAAACTAGTTGTGGATTTTTGCACTTAGAACCTTACCAACAGTTTGGACTTCGTAAATGATACCAGTTTTTTTACCAGCACGTTAGAGGGCATGAAAACTAACTTTTTTTTTTATTATTTGTTGTTGTGTCTACCTTACAGTGGAAACCTGGCTTTTTTCAGATGTTGGTGATTTGAAACTAAAACTATTCGGCTATAATTTATTTAGGTGTGATTTGTCTATTTTAGCTTCAAAACTATGCTTTTTTTCGTCTAACAGTGGTGGCGTACGAGGTCAGTCTAAAAAGTATTTGACTTTAGACTTCTTGCGCATAGTAGTGATGATAGGCCGGCGCCACTTTGCACAATAAAAGGATGCAATTTAAAGTGCATGCTCGATTTTTTTCTCCAGTGAGGTGTTGATGTACGTGTTTGTCGGATTTTGATTTTTCTTAAAATGGCTGAATGAGTTGAGCATTGGTACAATACAATACAATTTTGTCAAAAGCTTGGTGATTCTTTAAGCGAAACTGTTTGTAAGATTTAGCAGGTGTTTGGAGACAATGCTTTGGGAGTAATACAAATTAAGGAGTGGTTCAACCAATTCACAAATAGCTGGGCATCGGTGGAGAGTGATCAGCGCTCTGGGAATGCTCGGAATGTAGCTGTTGAGAGGGTAGAAAATTTAATAATGAGAGATCGTCGTTTGACCGTACGAGAGATTGCCAATTGTCGGCGGAACAGAAAGAAGACTGATTCTTTTGGTTGCACAGGACTTGCTGAACTTCCAAAACTTAACTTGAGTTACTGGGCACGCGACTTCTGGTTGTTTCCAAAATTGAAGATGCTATTAAAGTTGTTTTGTTTTTAGAGTAGAGAAGAGATAATGCAGAACGCAATGGAGGAATTGTCATTCCAAAAAAAAGATTTTCCAAGTGTTTTCGACAGTGCAAGGATCGGTGGGTCAAGTGTGTGGAGGCGCAAGAGGCCTATTTTGAAGGGGATTAAAGTCCCAATCCCGTCATGTAAATAATAATTTTTTTCCAGCCAAAGGTCGCATACTTTTTAGACAGACTTTGTATTTTTAGGCTTAAGATTTACTAATGACCGTGATGTATCTGTAATAGATGCCACTGATGCTTTATTAAATATTAGTCAACAATAATGCTTATGTTATATATGTATAGTGTGACATTTGCTGTGATAATTATCCAGTTTGATTTGTTTCCAAAATATTAAATACGAAAAAGTTACGATCAAAATACCACACGAATTATTCAAAAAGCAAATTTGAAGCAAAATATCGTATTTTTGTAATACGCGTTTAGGTTGGTGCAATGTTTTTGCAAAAATAATGACATGGTCTTTAAAAAATTAAATTTGACTAAACTAAAAATCTTTTTTGCATTAAATTTTTTTTTTTAATTATTTTATGAGGTTATTTACCTTGGCTGGCATTTGATTTGGAAACATACAATCTAATAGAAAACAATATTGTAAAACAAAAAATGTTATTTCAGAAGTTTGGCGAAGACATCTTGTTTAAACCGGTTTTGGGCGATTTTGTTTGATAGTTTTTGTGCTTGCATTACTATTTAGACTCAATCTTTTGGAACCAACATTTGAAAATGTTTCTTTTTTTTTTGCTATACGAACATAATTCCACCCGGCGTTTATCAAAATTTGTAAGCCCACTCTTAATGTGTATATATTAATTGTTCCTCATTGTAACTTCGGCGGAGATGAGCAGGTTTTTTGTTTGTTGTGCTTGTAATGTAATGAGATTGATTGTGGAAATCTACTAAAATCATTACCTTTTTATGTTTCTTTAAATGATATGCATACTAGACAAAAACGACCAAATTCGCTAGGTGTTACTTTTATTTATTTTTGAATTATTTTGATATTTTCTTTAAGGGAGCGGTTTTTTAGGTCTCATAAAACTTTGAGTACAACTTACGCAATTTAACTCATTATTTTTTAAATCGGTTTTTAGCAACGTGTAGAGAACAAAATTTCTTGTGTCATGAAGTGTACGAGAATACTAAATCTTCAATTAATTTACAGTACACCGTGTGAATGACAAGTTTTGCAAAGAAAAATCAACACTAAGTAAAAAAACCACAACAAAATGTAGGTTTTCAATTGAGCTAAATAGATGCTGTTCTACAAAAGTTTGTAACACGGTGATAATAATTTAATATAAATTAAAAGTATGGTGCAATCTTAAAACAAAATTAAGTTATAAATTTTTTGTCGAAATATTTAATTAAACGCCATTATTACTTTATTACACCTCATTTAGTAGACTTTTTATTGTGATATAAGTTATTTTCCGAAAATAACAAATATTATAGTTCTGCTCGAAGTTGTGAATGTATGATAAAATGTAAAGTTTGAAATTCTCGCGTGTACTTATTTTACTGCTGCTTTTATGACACTCAAAAAACCGCCCCTTTAAGTATTTTTAGACAAAACAAATGTTTTTTTACTTGTTGAGTGGTTCTTGTTGCATTGTTTGGCGGATACATTCAATCTAAACACATTTAGTCTAATTTGTGTGTAATTAAATTAGGCGCTTACAAATATAAACTAGTTTTACTTTAACCGTGTTTAAGTAATAATAAGAGACTAGTCAACTACTAGCCATGGTTTATATTATTTATATGGTTCTATATTTATACAGTGTTTTGTGCTGTGAAATTGCTCAGGATTGCATGTCGGCTACCATACAAATGCATAGATTTGAATGCATATGCTTTAAAACGTATAAATAATATGTACCGAGAATTATGCACTAAGTAGTTAGATAAATTGGTACATGTTCACTGAATCTTTTTAAGCCAATACAAACAATTTTTATTGCACAACACTATATTATGTTTATACGTCAAATACTATTCTTATATCATTTAATGTATCATGATGAAAATAAATAAATACTTATCTATTTGCCGTTAATAATAGTCCGACAAATACGCTTGTCACATTTGGCTTCGTGCAATTGCACATATGGAAAGCCACCTGTCTTATTAGTGGGTCCAATTTATAAAATTGTATGATGCAACCGAATGCAACATATGAAGAACGAACTTTTTTATACAATGAACTTCTACTACTATTATCAATTGAAATAACATGTTGTCTATATGTCAATCAAATATATTTTTCTTTTCAGTCAGAAGTTTAGCATATATTATAGACGATTTAACTTTATAATAAAATCTTGCTTTAAAGAAATACTAATTTGTAGTTCTGAATGGAATTACTTAAATGAATAATTTCACAATTTAGAGAAACTATACAATTAAAATACGACACAGGAAATGCATAATTTTGACATTTAGAAAAAATCATGTATACATATTGCAATCAATTTTTCAAGTAGAAAGTTTTAAAGATTAATAACTACTAAATTTTCTTATGCTATAGTAGTGTAATATATTACTTTCTTGCAATTCTCTGCTTAATATTAAAACAACATCCATGAAGGTCGACTGTACTGTAGTGTACTTTGTTTATTCTAATGACATATTATGTGCAATGTACATTGTAATGGAATTTGTGCTTAGTAGTAGTAAATTACATTTTTAATAAAAAATCATTGTTCTTGCGTGTTTCTAAATGTCGAAACATTGATTTTTCAATTAAAAATGTGGTTATATCGTAATGTTTTTTAAACCCACACGTGTTTGCTTATAATTTTCGTGCGAGGTTTTAAGTTATTTTTAATGGTCAATTGGCAGTCATGTTTTAAACTATTTTAGTTACATTTTGTCGTATCGGCTAATTAATTTTTCACATTCCTTATGTCAAGAGAGATATACTTAATAGCATATCACCAATATAATATAATTTATGGATGCCATTTATTTAAAAAAAATGTATCTAAACAGATTAATGTTAATTAAGAGTGGGCGAAGATAACTAATACCTGTATTTGTCGATTACAAGTCAAGTTATATAATAATAATTAATTATATATCTGTAACTTTACGAAATTATTGCATGCGTATCGGAAAAATTGTCATAGCATTTATTAGAGCCAATATATAAAACAAAAATTTATTTAAATGGTAGTATTTTAATTAAATATTCGAAAGGAATAATAAGTAGTAAATGACCTAATTAATATTTATTTATTCAACATTATTACACAATTTAAAATTAATGGTTTGTTTTATTTTGTTTATGCTGTTATTGTTGCTAATGTGTCATACCAAGACTTAAATTAGAGAATTTTTTATATATGTCTTGCAAATAAAATATAACAATTTATTCTTAATAAAACATCATGATTTTTTGTTTTATTTAATTTCGGATATGGCAATCTACGTTTGCTTTAACATAGTTTCAATTATAGATGTATCTATGCCAAGAAATTGTGCTGTAACTTGTTCTAAATAAATTAATAAGGTTCAACTTCTTATCCCTACGATCTTGTCTCGGTATTTCAGCGAAAAACTTTTTTTATTACTATTTGATATGAAATATAAAATTCTTGTCTCGCCAGCATCAATAACATTAACTAAATACTATTTTTTAATATGGTGAAGTTTTTGTAAATAACAGTGTATAATAACAATTTACTATTTATAGTGCTTCAGAATTTTGGTAATTTTCTCTTGGTGGTGAGTTGTATTTTACGCTATGCAGGGTTTTTCTAGGAGTTCATGCAAAGTAGTATTGTAGACTTTTGCATTGAGGACTATTAGACGATGTTGCTAGAGAACTACAGATAGAGGAGGCCGAAGTACTGTTTTATGACGCGTAACTTAACGTTGATTGTAAGTCTACTCAGGACCGGCAGGAGAATTCTAAAAATATATTACAGTGGCATCGCTTTTGGCATTCTTCAGCCCGAGGGGTAATAACATGTTTTTTGTCCTATTATTAGATCTGTTTTTCTCTTTTCTTTTTTTCTCTTATCTTTGCTTTCTTTTGTACATTTTTTTAATGGTATTAAGCTAAAATCTAGCTTCGCTTTTTTCCTTCCTCTCTGCTATTGCTCCAGGGTATTTTTCCGTTTCTTCACCTTCTCTTCTCGACTATTTCCTGTTGTCTCGGATCACTCGGTTGTCAGCCGGTACATAACTGTGTATGAATGGGCCGTGCGACATGCCCTTCTTATGCCAAATGCAAGCTTCCGCTGTGTTTTGTGGTAAATTTTCTATACTTTTTAATTTTTATGGTGTCCACTCATACTGGTGCTACGTAGAACAGTACTGATGTGGCCACCTTTGCTAGCCTTGTTCTTTTCTCTTTGCTCATCTTTTCTGCCCACGGCATCAATTTTATTAGATACTTTATTTGCCAAAGGTCTGTCTATTGTGACTCCAAGGTACTTAATGGTTTTCTTGGGTACTACTAGTGCTACCCCTTGGGGTTTGTCAGTTCTCTATGGGTGCGTCCCGTGGGAATCGAGGAATCTTGCCGGCTTGCCGGAGGGAGTTGGTGGAAATAAAATACCCAGCGTGAAACAAAAACTGACACTTCTACAGCGTCTGGCCAAAAAAACACAGTAGCGTCTGTTCTAGATTGGGTGGCTACAAACATTGTCTGACCCAGAATGGGCGGCTGAACCAAAAACAAAACTTACAAGCTAAACATCGCTACATACAATGCAAGAATCTTATCGACAGAAGCCAAGATAATCGAGATTGAATGTCAGCTAAATAAAATAAAATGGGATGTGATAGGCATATGCGAAGTGCGATGGCGAGGAGAAAAATTGACAACTCTAAAATTTGGAAATCTATTTTACCACTTTGGAGACACCGATACATCAACAGGAGGAGTTGGTTTTCTTGTACACAAAAGACATGCGCAGAGTATAATCTCAATAAAAAGTTTTTTACCGAGAGTTGCTTGCCTGATATTAAAACTAAATCCAAGATGTAGCATCAAAATTGTCTAAGCTTATGCGCCAACGTCTAGTCACAAAGGTAAAGAAGTAAAATGGCTTTATGAAGACATGCTATGAGACAGACACCTACCCATTATATCATTCTAACCGGTGACTTTAACGCAAAAGTTGGCAAAAAACAAGACACAACCGAGACGACAATTGGGAACCATGGAGTAGAAGAAAGAAACGAAAGGGCTCAAATGTTTTTTAACTTTTTGGCACAAAACAGCTTATACTTGATGAACAGCTTCTACTACGAATAGGGGAAAGAAACGAAAGGGGTTAAATGCTTCTGAACTTTTTAGCACAAAACAGCTTATACTTGATGAACAGCTTCTACTACAATAAGGAACATTGTAAGTGGACATGGGAGAACAAAAATTGATTTCATAATCATCGATAAAAAACAAGTAATTCCAGACGTAACCGTATTGAATAACTTATCAACGGGAAACGACTACAGACTAGTAAGAGCGAACATTTAGATAAATCAACGAAAGGAAAGATACAAAATGATCAAGAAAGAAATAATTGCTGGTTGGGCGCTCCCAGAGGATGTTGATAAATATAAGGAACTTATAACGGCTGATCTAGAACATTTTGACCACAAAAATAAAATTGTCTAAGAAAAAAACGCACCAAAGTTGACAAACTTAGCAACAGCACAAAAGAACTAATAGCAACGAGACGATAACTAAGAAACATGGAAGAGGCAAACTTACAAATTCTAAGAGACCTAAACAGGAAAATTTCAAAAGAAATGAGGAAACATACGAACGTACAACATAGAAGTAACAAAAAGAACGATAGAACAAAACGGCAGTATGAAGGTACTTAGGGAACATCTATCAAATGGTAAATCCGAAATATTCAAACTAAAACACCGAACGGGCCAAATAACCACAAATAGAGATGAACTTCTACAAATTACTCATGAGTTTTACACACTTCTATATAAAACTCACATGGAAGAACAAAACAAAAGGGTGATAAATCAAGGTTCCAGAACTGCTGGACACGAAATTCAACATGCACTAAAAGGAATGAAAAACAACAAGTTGCTAGAGGAAGATAAGATAGTCATAGAAGCAGTCAAGTTGGGGGGGGGGGAAGCTTTATTAAAAACATTTAGATCGCTGTTCAATGCATGTTTACAAAATGGTACTATACCCAGCATATGGATCAACGCAATGACCATACTACTACTACATAAGAAGGGAGATATAACTGAACTTGGGAATTACAGATCTATTAGCCTTTTACCACACTTGTATAAGCTTTTTATAAAAATAATAGCTATACGGCTAACACACAAATTCGACTTTTATCCAAAGAGCAAGCTGGTTTCAGAGCGGGGTATGGTACAAACGACCATTTGCAAGTAATTAAAACTCTAATAGAAAAGTGCGTTGAATACAATAAGCCCCTGATTCTAACGTTTATCGACTTCGAAAAAGCTTTTCATATCGTCGAGCTGCACGCGATTTTAGCAGCTCTGGAACAATACAGAATTGACTATCGATACGCAAAAATAATCTAACATATTTATACAAATGCTACTGCAAGCGTTAAACTACACGAATGACTTTAGAGTTGAGAGGGGCGTCAGGCGAGGCGACACTATTTCTTCTAATTTATTTACTGCCGTCCTCGAAAGCGCTTTTAAACACTGCTCCTGGCATAACTACGGAGTCATGGTGGATAGAGAAAAGTTGAGTCACTTGAGATTCGCAGACGACATCGTATTAATATCTGACAGTATTGATAAAACAAAGACCATGCTCAGCGAGATAAAACAGGCATCTGATGAAGTAGGTCTCAAGATGAACATGACTAAAACCAAACTAATGACAAACCTTGTTTTCAGTGGAAATAGTACAGTGCCGAATACAGAAATTGAACGAGTTGATGCATACAAATACTTAGGTCACGAAATTAGAATTGGACGAGAGAACCAGACTTGCGAAATAACACGTAGAGTAGGTAATAGGATGGGCAGCCTTTGGGAAACTTAAATATATTTTTAAAGAAAAATTACCAATCTGTCTAAAAAGGCAAGTTTTTGACCAATGTGTTCTGCCAGTATTAACGCATGGGGCAGAAACATTAACGCTAACTAAAGTATCGTCCTTAAAATTAAAAGTGACACAGAGGAATATGGAACGGGCAATGTTAGGAATTTACATCCGCCAACAAACTGGTGTTTGCGACATAATTGACAGAGTCGCTAAACTAAAGTGGAGATGGGCAGGACCTTGCTAGATTTAAGGCGGCCGCTGGGCAAAAAGACTCCTGGAATGGCGGCCACGAGCGGATAAACGAAGTAGAGGTAGACCACCAACCCGATAGACGGACGACTTGAAGCGTTTCGCGGGAAACTGGATGAACGTAGCGCAGACCCGAAACAAACAGAAAAATTTAGAAGAGGCCTATGTCTTGCAGTGGACACAAATGGCTGGGTGATGATGATGATGACCAGTGCTACCTCTATTTAAAAAATAATGTTGCTCTGTTTTTTCTTTCGGAGATTATAGTGGTTTATGATTTTTTTGTTGCTATTTTTAGCTGATGCTTCTTTGTCTATTTGCTTACTGCTTTTAATGTTTTGTTTACTATTTTCATTAGCAGTTTTTTTTTTAACTATTATGATTGTCAGGTCGTCGGCATACGCTAGTAGCAGGCCCTTTCTATCTTTATCCTTTTCTGTTATTTTTTTGAGGACCTTTTTTTTTCTTATTATTTTTCCGATTTTTTAACTTTATTTATGTTTTGATCTATGTTCTGTAAAACATACTGTTATTTTGACAGGTTTTTCTGTTCCGCGAGTTTCTTTTTGAGCTTCCCTACCATTATCTGCTCGTACAATTTTCCAAAGGTTTCCAGAAGATATATTGAACTGTAGGATTTTCTTTGGGCTTGTACTTTTTTTACCAGTATGAGGTTTACCCCTTTTTACTCTTTTTGAATTTTTTCTATCTTCCACTTTGCGTTGAGGACGTATAATATGTTTTCTGGTATTTCTTTGGTTATTTTTACTGCTATCTATACTTTATTTTTAGTTGTGGTGGAAATAAGACTATTCAACGTCGGTTATCTTCTTTGTTCACTAGAAAACTTGCTCTGTACGGTTTACTTTTTTGGCATACACTTATTTGCAAACGTTTGTAATCTTACTAATTAGAGTTTTGGCTGTTTGTTTTTTATCGGGACACTCTTACAGGAGGTTCTTGAACCTTGTCTCGTCTAACTTATTTAAGTTATATTCAGTTCGTTTGCACCCTCTCTGTTTGCTACTTTAAAGAAGATGTATTGGTGCCAGCTTAGGAACTTGAGTTCTGCTGCAACTTTCCAATTAGTAAATCTTGTCGCTATGTTTTTTGTTTACATTGTGAGATCTATGAACGATTTTTGTTCTCGTCTGACAAAGGTGGGATTAGTTTTATCATTTATAATGGTTAATGAGGATTCTACTTTTTGCCGCATATTTTATGAGCTTTTTTTTATTTTCTTTTGTTGAATGGGAATCAACTGGGGATTTAGAGTTAAAATCTTCTGCCACAATGACTTTTTTTTGTGTGGTTTTGACTTCTTCTGCTAACCTTTCGACAAACTCTTTAAATTCTTTGATGCTACAGTTCGGTGAGATAAATCATGACATGATTTGAATATAATTGATGTCTACTTACGAAATCTTGTTTAGTCTCTTTTTGTGTCTAACTAACGGACCTTATTTTTTAGACATTATGGGCAGCTCCGATCTGCCCAATATTTTTGGGCTTGCAGTATCTCCACTTTGTCTCCGATTTACTTTTTTTTAATTTTCTGCTTGACCGGAGTGAAAATACACTCGCTGAAACTATCACATTGAAGACTAGATTTAAGCAGTCTGTGAACATTGACCTTGAATATTTGTGCCTTATAGGTCTCGATAAGTACTGAATTTGGAAGTTTACTCTATGTGTCCATAGTACGGTTAAAAAAGCTCTTTTAAAAGTTTTGGTTCTCATCTCTGAACTTTCAGTTAATATTTGAATTTCTAGCAAGCATTGTACTACCAAGAAGTCCATCACAAGTAAATATTTGTTTAGATTGTTTGAAAAGGGGAATTATTTCCATTTCTTTCTAGTCGATAATACTTTTGTCTTATATATCCTACTAATATTCAGTAGCCGAGCTGTCATTACAATATGTAGTAGGAAACATTAAGGTTTTTAAGTTGGTATTATTAAAAATAATAAAATTTGTTATAATCAATTTTTGAAAACTAAATTATTAATTTATTTACAATTTATACAAATATGTGCCTGGGCGACGCAGTATATATGACCTATAAAACGGAATCTCTTAATTGGTTTCAATGATAAGAGAATCAACTCATTGAACTAGGTGCGGCTTATTTCAACTCCACTCACGTCCCTATATTCACTTAAATCTAGTAAATGCAATTAGCAAAGGATGGATGTTTCAAAGTTCGATTGTATTTTGAACAACAATTGACCAATTATTTCGAAAATTATGTTAATGCAAACAAATTGAAAATACAAAAAGAACAGATAACATTACGAAGCTTCAGGAAACATTAAAAGGTGAAAGTATATAATCGGATTTAACATAAATATTAATGATACTTGTTAACCTTTACACAAAAACTAATTTATGAAAATTAAAATCTTATATTTTGTTTATTTAACCTAATTATAGATTTTTTTTATATCCATATGGGATATATATTGCATGCAGCATAATTTAATATATTAATGATAAACATTTTTTCAAGGTCGCGTTAATATCCATCCGACCTGAATTTCATATTTAACAATGTAATAATCACTATACAAAAACTGCATACTATGCACACACATACAAAATATTGCGGCAATTCTCACGGTTACAACAACTTGATAACGGCCGTGTCCTTGCCCAAGGCGAACATTATTAATTTTACTTTTTAAAATAATAGTGGATTGAAAAAAATTTCTCTTCGACACAATCCGTTTGCTTTTTCTCTGCGCGCGGCTGTTCGCGTTACAATCGCGGAAAGGTTCAAGAAGTGGGACACTTCTTACGGTGATCCCGCGATTCAAACGTTAATTGGGCAATTTATGTAGAACAAAGCCGTTACGTAATGTTAATGCGTGTAGTTGAACAGCTGGATTTGTTGTGTTAAGTTGTGCTTTCGGGATAGTTGCTAGGATGATACACTTGGATGTATTGTTATGGTTAGTAAATTATTAATTCATTTGCTGTGGTACGATTGATTTTGGAATTAGGAATAAAATTACTCGTATGAAAATATTTAGTTAAGATAATATATGCGGTTTGGCTGTGGAAAGTTTATCTATCTCTTGTAATGACATTATGATTATGCAAATATCCGTAAGATAAGAAATATTTAAGTATGACATCGGATAATTATAATTTCATCAAACTTTGGCAGACATGCCGACTACACAATATTTTTAGCTTATAAAGTAGATTCAATCTGACAGTAGATGATAAGCTAGAATAGCAATATTGAATAAATTTAAAAAAAATGGAAATGTGTGGTTGGCGTATTTATTGCTTACGGCAGTATTTTGATAAAATAACTTTTTCTATGCAATATCAGTAATTACATTTATAACATAAATCAGTATTTCCGTGACATGTATGCTGAAAATTCATCAATTAAAAGATAACACAATTTGTAGAGGTTTGTTTACATTATTACTTATTCTAAACTTTGATACAAATATATAATATAGTGTTTAATTTCTCTATGTCATCTCCTCACCTACCTTGAGAGGGTTTTCTAGTTTACTGAATTTATTTAACAACTTTTGACTTTCCTTGTTGTACTTTATACATATTGTATTATTTAAGTATAAACTTTTATTTATTAAGAATTCATATTTTTTCTTATGCCCAAAATTCAATTAACTTTATTATTTTTGATATCGTTAAATTAATTTTGTTTTTATCTTGTTTCAGGTGAGTTGTCTTATTGATGAACCATATAGAAATAATTATGACACTATAGGTAAGTTTCTATTCACTACAGAAGTAGTACTTATTAGTAATGATATCAAATTTATGATTTTTTCATAATTTGGATGCTAATGAGATGGAGTTATGGTTACGTAGCGTGACAAAATACCGAAGGCGCTTTATGGGTATTTGGAAATATCATTTAATGAACATATTAAATTTAGTTAATGTGATTTGGTTGTTAACATTTTATCTTTAATGTAACATTATTTTTGTACATATCTATTTAGATAAGAAAATGTATTAATGCATGACATTTATTATAATTGTAGAAAATCAAGAAAATTAAGTACTAAATGATAAGTAATGAATTAAATATAAAAACTTGTTCAAATAAACTTGTTTTATAATAAGGTTTGTTTGAGATGCCTATGATAATTACGTAATAACGCACAATAAAGAAATGAGTTTTGTTTTATAATTTTGACATTACTAAAATTTGTTATAATATATAGCTTGTGGCGGATAAGCTGCTGTAGGGTATTAAAAACTACAGTGTGTCTAGAAAGGGTATTTGTAAATTCAATAAAAACAAAAATACAAGTTAGAGTTTCTTTATTTTTTAGACAAAGTTTTAGAAAATTAAGTGCCAAAGATTATGATGTCCAAATGTTGACCCTTGCGCTGCTGACACTCTTCTAACCGAAAACGGAAATTAATCGTCACCCGTCAACACATCTCTTTGGAAACGGCGGCCAGTTTGGGAGCACTGGGATAATTCTGAACGACGTAACAATATCTTTTTTAACAGTTTTTTTGTAGTTTTTTTGTGGCATTGTTGTATGCTGAGAGTACTTAACCCAGTCCCTGTTTTTTGGCTGCGTTGAACTCTTTTTTTTTGTGCTTTTCTTTGCACTGTAAAGCTTTCTCTATAATCTTTATTCTACCAAATGGTTTTGTTGTTTTTTGACAATATTTGTGCATTTTTCTTTGAAATCGGTTCTGTTGGAGTTTTACAATTGAGTCTGTTATCATCCCAGTTTGTTTTCCGTGTTTATGTTTCTTAGATTTTTTTTAAATTTGATATTGAAGATGTATGCGTGATTAGACAACGAAGGTTTATTAACAACTTTGATACACGACTGAAATTTCTATTATAAGTTTTAAGTGTTTTTTACTTCTTATGTTTGTGTTTTTGCTTTCCCAGATTATGTGGTTGGAATTTGAATTGCATCTCATAATCTTGGCAGGTGGTGGTGCTGGTCGTAGGGAAGGTACCCGGATTCGAAATTTAGTTTTTTTGGCTACCTTTCCTACTATTGTCAACTTAGCTGTCACTAGGTCTCTGAAACATAGGATAGATTCAGTAAGTGTTATGTTCTAGACTGTCCGCCCAAGTGTTTATCATCAAGGAATTGGATTTGCCTTCTAAGCGGCCGTAGGAAGTAATTTTATTACAAGAGAAGGTCTCAATCTCCAACCACTTTGGGGTGGACCACTTTATTTTAAACTATTGGCCGGCACCATGAAGTATCCCATTCACCTGCTGAAGTGTTTGTCATCAATGAAATGGATGTCTGTCTATTAAGCGGACGTTAAAAGTAATTTTGTTATAAGAAAAGGTTGTGATTGAAACTATTAATAACTAACAGTTGGGCGGGTGGGCTGGTGTCATGTTCATTTTTTAAACTATTGGTCTGTTACCATCTTCTGGAGTTTTCCATCTTCTCACCTAAGCCTTTGTCATCAAGGAATTGGATATTTGGCTTTTTGCGGACGTCAGACGTCATTTTGTCACAATAGAAGTTTGTGATCCAATCTTTTGATAACTAACACTTGGGTGGGCGAGTAGAACACTTCATTCCAAACTATCGGCTCAGTTTTATGTTTTGGAGTGTCTCACCCACCCGCTCAAGTGTTTGTTATCAAAGAATTGGATGTTTTTATAGTAGAAATTGCAAGAAACGTTATTTTTACTTTCTACTTTGAAGATAAGTAATTAAGAAGTAGCTTTACGATAAAACTTTATTGACTGAAATTTATTCTATCAAAAAGTAGTACCGCTGATTAGTGAAATAGCATTGTTTTCTGCAGCGCGGTCAAAAATATTTTGACAGATGAAAATGAGATACATTTTTACTCACAATTGTAGAGTCTGAGGTTTTATACGTATACACTACAGGCGAGAACGCTTTTTGCAGGTCGCTGCTGAATTATCTGAATTTTATAAAAACATCTTTCAGCCTACTATTTTTTTTTTTTTTTTGAGGTGTAGCGATTTTACACTGTGGACTATTGGTCCTATTGTACATCTCTGGTTGTTACTCTTCTAGTAATTCCGTTTCTTCAATGAAGTCCAGAAACTTTTGACAAGGAATTGCCTTGAGCTATTTTTTTGTTAGCTTGTGTTTCCTGAAGACGAAACTGCCTTTGCGTATTGTAAACTTTGCATTTGTTTAGCAGATTTTTTTTTGTATGTCAAACATTTGTAGCAAAGGGAATTGGATTCTCATTATACGAGGGTTGCTATTTATGTATTGAGAATAGAAAGAACAAATAAATGGATTTTACCAAAAATATTTTTATTGTTTTTCAAAATAATCGCCTTTAAGATGTATACACTTTTGCATGCGATTGAACCACCCTTCAAAGCACTTTGTCCAGCCAGAAGATGATAGCTCTAAAACATGCGCATTGAAGGCCTCAACCGCTTTTTCGGGCGATGAAAATTGTTGTCCAAGCAGTTTATCTTTAATTACTGTGAACAAAAAAGTCATTAGGTACCAGGTTGGGGCTGTAAGACTCATCAATTTGATCTTTTGTGTGTCCAAATACTCGTTTGTCTCATGCGATGTGTGTGAGCTCGCAATGTCGTGATGCAAAATGATTTGTCGTATTGGGTTGTTGTCTCTCAATTTACTAAAAACTTAAGGCAAACAAATGGTTGTATACCACGCTGAATGAACCGTCTTTTGATTTTTAAGAGCCACAGTTGCCACATGCTCGGCTTTCGTGATGAAACACGCCAACATTTGCTTCTTAACGCTTCTAGAACGAACAACTTTTGTTGTTTTTTCTTTACATTGAAACATCCAAACTGCCGATTGACCTTTTCTTTCTGACCAATATGCATGAATCCACGACTCATCTGTGACGATGCTGTATACGGCTTTGGATGCACCACAGTTGTATTTTGTAATCATTTTACGGCACCAAGTGACACGAGCATTTTTTTGAGCATCTGTCAACAAATGTGGAATACAACATGCACACAGCTTCCAAACACTTAAATGTTTGTGCAAAATCTTATGTATGCTGGTCATACTAATGCTTAAACATGTCTCGATTTTGCGATATGTCACATGACGATTTTCTTCAATTAGTTTTCGCACAGCATCGATATTTTCCAGCACAACGACCGATTTTGGACTACTTTCTTTAACTTTGTCCGTGAGCGAACTACGTTTGAATTCAGTGTACCAGCGATATACAGTGGCTGTGGATGGCGCTTTATTGCCAAAAGTTGAATTTAGTTGATTGAAGCACTGTTCTTGAGTTAGACCACGTCGAAAGTCATAATAAATTATATATCGAACATTTTCGCGATTTAATTCTATCTTTTGGCCGAGATGAAATTTTCATCTTACTGTAAACAACCCAAATAGTGCTCGTCAAAACGTTCTGAATACGTATAATGTCAAAAATGTCAAACTTTACGATGGCAATGTCAGATTTTACCTGGCAATATCAGTGTTGCTAGTTCTCAATACATAAATTGTAATAATACGAGGGGTATGCTTTTGCAGTTTGGTTTGGCTCATCTACATTATATTATGGTTTGGTTAATGTGTGATGGTTCTGTTAGGAATAGCTTTGCGTGTTTTATTCTGACAGTTTTTTCTGCAGGTTTCTGTGTTCTGTTTTAAGACTACTACGGTTTATTTATTTTCTGGATTTGCATGGAATTCCGAAAACAAGTCTAGGTTCAACGAACGTCTCTGTGGTTTTCTTTTTGCCGAGTTTAAGCTTTTTATCTATATACTGATCTGGTTACTAAAGAGGTATCCAGATCAGGCGTTTGTTTTAGACTTCACCTTTTGTGTTGATTTTGGTGCTCTCTCATGCCAATATAGGTGCATCGACGTTGCACTTAAGGATTAGCGCTAGATTGTTTCTGCTATTGATTAGTAGGAGGACTACTTCTCATATCTTTTATTGGGTTTTTAAGCAATAAGTAGAATTTTTGAGTTTTTTTGGAATTACACTTGAATTTTACTGTTTCATAAAACATGAAAGCAATTGTATTGCGTGTATTTTTTTATATAATTATTGTCAATATCAGATGACATAAGTTGAGAATTTGCCTCACAACGGTGAAGAGATAATTATGTTTTGGATTTTTAATTTATCCAGTCACTTTTGTGAATCTAAATAATTACAGTATGAAGTTAAAACTAATGAAATGAAAATTGTATGACCTAATAATATGGTTACAGATCCGACTTACGAGTGATATGTATCATTTTTAAAACAAATTCTTTTGGAATTCTTGTTGTATATTCAGCGTTGTCTGAAATTTAATTGCATTTTTATATTATGTAATTGAAAAATTGTTTGTATACGTATACATTTATATAGAATAGGTACAAACGAAATAAGTATATTAAAAGCTCCAGATGGTGTATTATAATATAATTCTTGGAATTCACTGTTGTTATATACCATAAAATCTTATTTTTAATTGTATGTAAAAGTTCAACGAATAAGATAAGGAAAACTTGCCGACAAACTTATCAAAGTATCTCGGGTTTTAGCACCGACTACTAAAGATATAAAAGGCATTATTTTTTATGATCACTTACGCGCCTTATGCAGATGTCATAAATGCATCTTTAAAAAGAAGGATAGAACAAGTTAATTAGAATTTAATGCAATTAATCCGAGAATACTTTATTATTGTTAACAAATATATTGACGATGGAATTAGTATTTATTGAAATTATTAATATAACTTCTGTCGAACAATAATACTGAACATAATACATCACGATGGGTTGATGGACATTTTTTAATTGAAATTATTTAAACAGATTTATTGTGGTATTATTTTTCCTCTATCAGGATGTAGGTTTAGGAAAAACAAATACCATAACGGCTGCTAGGACTAAAATTTTAGTATTCTACTTTTTTCTCAGCGCTACAAATATTAAAATAATAAAAATTTTAGTTTAGTCAACAACAGTTTAAAATTATGTAAAATGACATTAACAAATACAAGATTAGCAAGAAAATGCTTAACTATTTACTATTTTAATATAAAACAAAAAACATATTATCACCAACACAACGAACAGTTACGGACATTAATATTGTATAATATCCGGGGTGAATATCAAAAATTCTCGGTCGGTTTTCAACAGCAACTTGTTTAATTACGGCGCAGCATACATGATTGGATTTTTTCTCTGGGGAGAAGGAAAATTCCTTCGTGGGTTTCCATACGCATATGGGGTATGTCAGACTCTTACTAACTAAAACTACTCTTCGTTTCATAGTGATGCAGCGGAATGACCTTGCAGTATTGATTCACTGCATCTTATTCCTTTTTTGTATTACACAGTTAAGGAGCCTTCGTATTTTTCTTCGCTTTGCACTATATGTGCGATTATATTTTTGTCAGTTAGTGGCGCTTCAGCCTGTTGTGACTTCATTGTGCGTTTCGGTGATCATGTTCTCCGTAGTAATTGCATTTGTCAGTTTTTGTTATTTTGATATGTAGGAAAAGTCTATGGCCGGTTAGAAATTTTGACAGGAGGTACCCAACTTCTCCAGTTTTTGGCTTTACTCCTGTTGCCATTGTAGCCTCCCGTCTCTTTGCCTTGTCTTTTGTTTTGCTTTAGTTGACGTTGTATTGTACTATTCTAGTGAAAACTTTTCTTTGGGCACTTTCTTGTGCATTTCTTTATGTCGTTAACTCTGCTTATTTATTCCATGCTGTTGCTTTGTACAGTATAATGAAGTTTACCATACTACTGAGGATTTTTTTTTGGGCCGTTAATGTTGGGCATTAGTGTGCTTTAGGGCTGCTTCCGTTTTACTTGCTTTTGCAACTACTCCTTTTGTATGTGCTTTTGATATGCCTGCTTATGTTATGCCAAGGTATTTTAGGGACATTTTGGACCCGATAAGTAGGTCGCTTTGCTTGATTTTTTTTAAGGTTTCACGTTGAACCCAGAATGGACTTTTGATGCCACAAAACGCCATTCTGGGTCCACCTTATGTTTATACCTGTATGTAGGCTTTTGCCGATCAGAATTTTCTTGTCTTCTTGGTAGCCGCGGATTAGATATTGAGTTATTTTTTTGCAGAATTAAAGGCATTTTTGACATTCAAGGTGCACGTTGGTATGCTGTCTTTGTCGTTTACTTTTTAGGTTATTTAGTATTTTGGAAACATGTCTTGTGCTATTTGCATTTGTTCAGAGTTCTTCTTGCCACTATTTTATAGCCGGTGCCCCATTTGCTGTTGTCAATTTTCTTTTTGCTTTGTGACACTTGTGTCTGATCTCCGCTATTTTTTGTTATTTTTTTGGTTCTTGCTTGCCTGCTGTGGGCATACTTACATTTTTTTTTTGTTGTGTACGGACTGTTCGGTGGCGAGGCTCTTACTTTACATTTTTTTAAGCAGCTGTTCTTTTTTGTCATTTTTATATGCTTGCCTTTTAAGTTTTTTATTTAGGATTCTTGTTGTCGGTTTCGCTATCTCTATGTGTATGTTATTGTGGTAGCTTAGGTTTTTCTTGTCATCAACAGCCTCGGTGAGCACATAGTAATGTACGACCTTCAACTTTTTTTAACTTCCATTTTTTTATTATTGTTTAGAATGATGTAGTTATTTTCACTTGCTCATTCTACAAGTACGTTATCTTTCTTGTTTTCTTTTATCGAATGTATGCTTTGACGTTGAAGTTCCTCCATCAAGATGTCTTTCTTGTGTTGCTGGTACTCGTGTTAAGCTTGAAGAGGAACTGTTGGAATTATTTTTTGTTTATTGTTGGTGGGATGTAGAGAATACAAAACGAATACAAAACGAATACAAAACTATACCATTCCTTTTAGCTCAGGAAAAACCATTTCCTCTCTCTAATTGTGGGTTTTTGGTTGGTAGGTATATGGCCGTTGTTCTCTTATCTGTAAACCACTTTGCACTATTTTTGATTATGTTCTTGTTTGGTTCTGCTACAAGCGTAACATCAATATTACAAATTGCATTTATGTTTAAACAGGTTTATTGTTTGTTTGATTCTACTTAAATTGGTTTGTATTAGTTTTATTGTATTTTTGTTGTCTTCTTTCTCTTCTCCGTCCTTTACGTTTTAACAACATTCCGGTGTTTTGGACAGTGCATCGTTACCGCCTTATGTTCAACTCCGTTGCATAAGAGCATCTGAGCTTTTTAAATATTTTTTTTTAGCTTATTTCTTTGCATTTGTGGCATGTGTCTGGTGTTTCTTTGTTTTTGCACTTGCATCATTTAGGTGCAGAATCTATTTCCTTGATTCTTCTTCTGTTCCAGCTATCACCTACAATTTTTTTGGACAGATATCCGTTTTTTGTAGTAGACGTAATTGCTTCTGCAAAACCCTTAAGTTTTTGTGTTTAGTAATTCTGTAAACGCTACTCTGTTTTTGTCTACATTTTCTTTAATCCTTTGCTGCACATTTTTGTTATCAGTTCTGCTTATCCTGTTGACCATGATTTCTTCTATATCTACTTTACTTTTATGTTTTGTGCAATGTTTGCATAGAGCTTTAGTCTAATTGTGTCGTTTTGCTTGCTTTTTGGTTTGGACTATACGTTTTATTTTGTCGCCTCGATTAAATTTATTTGAGTATAGTAAATTAAGTTTCCACTTGCCTTCTTCTAACATGATTAGATAACGGTATCTTCTCGATGCTATTTGCTACATCTTCGTTGTCATCAATAAGACTATGTGTAGTTTCAGTACAGATCATGCCTTCTGGTTTTAGTTTGCCTCTCTTTGCATTGCCAGTGCTAATTGTGGGTTTTTTAGTGGTTTTTGTAGATCTTTTAGGTAATCACCACTATGTTCATTGTCTAGCGGTTTCTCAATTATGGTAGTTAAACATTTATTCTCTTCTTGTTGTTTGCATTCCGTTGCTTGTTCTGTCGCCAGAGTGCTTCTCTTTTGAAAAGGTTCAAAATTTGGGTACATTTTTTGCATTATCATTTTTATCCGGAGATTTCATCATTCTTCCTTTTTCAAAAGCATCCACCACTTTTGCCAGCTTGTTGTTAGTTGTGCTACCCAAGTGGTTGCGTCATATGTCTTGCCGTCTTGAGGTGCATCCATTCGGTCATTCTTTTTCTCGACTGGTACCGAGGTATGCACCGTAAACGTTGTAACTTTTGTTGTACTATCCATAGTTCCAGAGACATGTTGCTGCATTTTTTACCTCTTGCTAGGTTTGTGTTTGTCAACGTGTTTCCAATTCGGCTGAAGAAGTGTTATGGTATGGGTTAAGATGGCACGAAAAGAGATGAGATAGAATCTTAGATTCTCTAGATGTTGATACCTAATAGCATCGGGAATCGAAAGGTGGTCAAGAGTGGATCGAAGCGTTTGGCCAAGGGTGGCCTATAGAGAATCACCTCAAAGAGGTTTTAATTTTCTTTATCCTTAAAACCTGGGACAAATTGGATTTAATGGAATTTGCTAAACAAATCCAACGCTAATATAATTAGTACTATAATTTGGAAATCTTGATAGAACCACTAACACTCTTACCTAAAAATATGTTCGTATTGTGTCTCAACAGCGAAATCAATGACATCTCTTCTGTTCGACTAGGAAACAAAACAGTGGTATAATCGACCGAATCAGGCGTTAAATTGCCCAGTGGACTGAAATATGTTTGATTTGGTCGAAGCTGCCTTATTTAAGTATCCAATTGAAAAATCATCATCAGATTTTTTTTTTTATTTAAATTAATTTTATTGGTTTGTATAAACACTTCACTTTTCGATCTTTCTTCCAGTTCACACTGTAATTATATTTGTTTTCTTCAATTAAATGGAATATAATATACATGTTCAACATCTTTTGAAATTATCTTTCATTTAATGAATTAGTATCGTGGATGGATACGGAAATTAGTTTCTGAATCGATAAACTTGTCTAGTTGTAATATGTACTTTCTGCGCAATGAGGCGCCATCACCGTCTGAGTAATAAATAGCCGCGACGAATTTGTAAAGTCTATACGGCGCGTTTGTCGAGAAATCTTATATTCCGTTATAGTTGTTTTTTACGAAATATATATACCATACTATATCCTTATTTTCAATTATCAATTTTTTGCTTGAGATTGTTTCATATATCATTTTCTCTGTGTGCAGAAAATCTCCCGCCATGCAACTCTACTCAGGTTTACACTGTTTCAGTATTATTCATTAATTATAGCAACATAATGCATAATAATAAAAGTAATGCATAGCGGGGACAACCTTGTAATGTTATTTATTTTTAAATTAATTTGATCAATAATGTAGAGCCGATTCTATTCTAAATACAAATATATTTTTGTAATAAACTTAATTATGCTATACACTTTATATAACAAAATCAAAATATAAAATTGTAATGTCCTAAACAGCTTTAGCGACAATAAAACAAAGTTTCAAGTCGTGATTTCCCCCACGCTATTTAGACAACACAATCTAGTACAGAGAAGATGGTGCGCTACAACGCGTTGATCGCGGCGGTTCTGTGATCGCGGCGGTTCTGTGATCGCGGGACATTTACCAGACTCGCGCGTTTGTTGAGCTACCGCATGCCGGGCGCATTTGGTGGCAGCTGACCGTAAGTGGGTCAACGGCGGGTTTGGTTTTATAACGGGCCACACGATGGGACAAAATAGAGTAGGAAGCAGCGTTCTATCTAGTCGCTATTCGCTAGTTGCGGCCCCGACGTTTGGCTGACATATTTTGCACCGGTCCGAAGCTTACACACGTGTAAAACGTATGCATCTATCGATCGCAAAAGGATTTCGATAGAAAAAAAAAACGAAAGCGCAGAAGTGAAATAGATACATTTATTGGGATGACGAAATTATTGGAGCGACTGAAGGAAATATGAGATTGCTGTATAGGTAGGTTGAAAACATAAGGAAATTTTGTATAATGAGAATAATGGACTGATTAAACAGCATGCTTAATATTTTTTGTTCCAAAAAATATTTTCCCAGATTCGGATTTCAACAATTACAAAATATTTCAGCATTAATAACAGATTCGGACAGTAACATGAATATTTTGGCAATAAACAACATTTTGGAAGCAACAAACAAATATTTTAGCAGTAAATCCTTTGAAATGTATTTTATTTCTTCTGCGCTTCTGCATACATAATATTAACTTTGCGTAATATTTTTTACATTAACTTAGGTTATGTACAATATACCAATTGAACAAAAGCTTTTTTATTAACTTAAAGTTTAAAAAGTTTAATATATACATGGATATATTATTTATTTACAAACTGGGTACTTAAAAATGAACAAATTAAATCTCTAAAAAAATACACATCATTCATTTATTTAAAGTAAAAACACTAGTACTGTTTATTTTGTTGAACTGTTTATAGAATTAGATTCATTCATAAATATTTATGCATGCGTTGTTTTGTGTTAAACCTTATGGCATGTATGTGGTTTTTGATTGTTTAAAACAACATAGTACGTTCTTGTCAGTTTTTTTGTTGAATTAAGATAGTGTAAAAACTAGCTATATATTTGTACTAGTTTGGTTATTAATATCATCAATCAAGTAGCCAATCTTGGTTTTTGCTTTCTTTCGTTGATCTTTAATTCATTTTTTTATATCGATATTTGTTTCTGTGTTAGTCTAATCGATTTTATTTCTGCGGACAAATTATTTTTTTGCCTCTGTTTGATACGACCTCGACTCTTTTGTTTTATATGAGCTGTCTTCTTTCTGTTTTTCTATTATGTATAATTGTTGATGTTCTTCTAGTTCTCTCTCTGTGTCTTTGATTGTAAAATTTCTTTTAATTTTCTTCTTCTAAATGCATTTTTTATGATTGCGTATGGATGATTTGGAAAAAAGGTGGCAATTGTTTTTTTTTTTGAAATTTTGTTTTTAGTCGGTGGGCGATATGATGTACCGTTCTCCAAATAAAGAAACTCCAATTTTTTTTGATAATTTTTTTTAAAGTTTTTACCCACTTCTATAATCATAGAAAAGCTGATAATTTTATTAAGAGATTTTAGTGTACATAATACCGAATGGTGTTAAGTCACTTTTCTTTAATAAAATTATTCGACCAACAAGGTATATTTGATGCTGCCTCTATAATAATAATTTTATTTTAGAAATGTTTACAATTAAAACGATCTTATTTGTAACGAAGTCAGGCGGTCAAGAGCATTTTATGACGTTTATGACAGTTAAGAAACATATTATGACAGCTCAGAAACAATTAATGACAGCTTACAAACATTTTATGATGTTTATGCTATATTATAAACATTTGAAGACAGTTTGGAAACATTTTATGACATTTACGACAACTCAACAACAAATACAACAAGTGTTACGCCTAGTTATACAAAGTTATTTTTTTATATAACTGATGCAACGCACGTTGAACCTCCCAACCACCACACCGTGCTTGAACGTCGTATCTTAATTAAGTATCACTAATTTAACAACCAATTTATTGCCGTCAAACCATGCGACCGCATCTCTTCACTGCGCCGACGATACTGATCCTCCTTCCTTTGTCCCGCAATCGACTCCCACTCCGCCGCATTGCATCCATTTGTGCCGAACCGGTCTATCTTGTCTTCTTGCAATACTTCGACAATGTTCCCGTGTACTTTTCTATAAATTGAACCTGCACACAATTATTAATACATTTTGTCTAATTAATAAATATATATCACTCTAGCACAAGACCAATTGTTATGCCAGAATCTCTATAACTATATCAATTCATAATATACTACTAATTACCTAATTAACACATCCCCAAGGTATACTCTAATACCAGTGTGTTTGTAACTGCTCCTTACCGCTGTAATGTACCCTGCAAACAATCTCTAGACCTAACTGTCCTATGTAAGCTCGACAATCTTTTTCAGTTATTGTTCAATCCTAAGGTCTCAACTGCCAGTGCACAACATACTTTTGGCTGTCACGTATAAGGCCGCATACAGTGTTATTCACACAACCGCAAGGCCTCGGCTGCCAGTGTGTGAATAACAATCTTTTCAGCCCTTCAAGCATGCTATAGCTATCAGTACCTCGATGACCTTTCTGCCAATGTTCTTTGTATTACTCACCTCTAAGATCGGTCTATGTGTGAAAACTTCTGATAGCTAAATTACACCCATTAAAGCTCCCCTAGCCATTGTGTAATTAAGTTTCTATTACACCCCTAAAAGCTCCCCTAGCCATTGTGTAATTAAGTCTCTTTTCTCCAAGGTAAAGAGTTACCAAACCTTTTTATTAACAAATATAGCAATCTATAACTAGTCCATTACTTACTTATCCTTAACAGAACTTCAGACGCTCTATCTGTACGCAAATAACAATATTTATAAAACATTAACTATTATAAATAATGCTAACAAAAACTACTGTTAACACAAGAAATAATTATTGACTGCTCACAAACATTTTATAACGTTCATGACACACAAATATTTTATGGCGTTTATGATAGTTTAGAAACAATAATTGACAGTTGACAAACATTTTATGACGTTTCTGAAAGCTCACGGATTTGAAGCAAACATTTTATGACTGCTCAGGAACTTTTTATGACCGCTCAGGAACATTTTATGACACATCACGTACATTTTATGACGATTATGATATCTTTTAAACATTTTATGGCAGTTCGGGAACATTTTATAACATTAAGACAGCTCAGAAACAATGATTGACTACTTACAAACAATTTATAACGTTTATGAATGTTTACAATACTATATAGCGTATTAATGGCTCAAAATAGGCTTAACTTTGCTCCTTCGTGCTGCTAAAAGCTCAATATTTTTTTATTTGTTTCCAACATTTTATGTTAGTTTGGGAACATTTTATTTATGATAGCTTAAGGATGTTTATTGACGTTTATGTACGTTTTATGACGTTTACGTACGTTTTATGATGTTTATGATATCTTTTGAACATTTTTTACAGTTTGGGAACATTTTATGGCGTTTAAGACAGCTTAGGAATATTTTATAACATTTATGACAGCTCAAACACAATTAATGACATTTCAAAGATTTTATGACTTTTATAACAGTTTTGAAACAATTTATAACAGCTTACAAATATATTATGACAATTATGACATTTCATATATGTTTTATGGCAGCTTAGAAATAGTTAAGAAAGATTACACAAACAAACAAACCCAACCGCCCAAGTGTTAGTTATTACGAAATTGGAAGTTTCACTCTGCCAGCGTTAAAAGCCTATCAAAGGAGATAATGGTATCTAATACCTCGATGACGCACATTTGGGCGGGTACATGGGTCATTCCAGAACATGAGTACGGACAGATTGTTTGAACTGCTTTTCCTGCCCACCAGCCCAAGTGTTAGTTATTAAGAAATTCGAAGTTTCTCTTCTCTGTGAAAAGAGAAAATGGTGACATCTAATCCCTTGACTTGGTGGGTGAGCTGGGCACTCAAAAACATGAGTGCGGACGTTGAAAGTTTCACTTCTCTGCAAGCGTTTAAAGTTTCTATGTCAAATGAGTTGCTGGTGGGTCACTCAAGAACACAAGTATGTGATATCTAATTTCTTGATGACGGACACTTAGGAGGACGGGTGGTTCATTCTAAATATGAGTACGGACAGAGGGTTTAAACTGCGGTTTTTGCTCACCCGCTCTAGTCTTAGTCAATAAATTCTTTTATCTGCAAGCGTTAAAAGTCTATATCAAAGCAGATAATGGTGACATCCAATCTCTTGATAACACACACTTGGTGGGTGGGCGAGGCGCTCAAAAACATTAGTACAGCCGGATAGTTTGAACTGGGGTTTTTGCCCAATTGAATGACTAACCAACCGCTCAAGTTTCAAGAGATTGGAAGTTACTTCGCTCTGCGTTAAATGTTTTTATATCAGTAGGGGAGGAAGTAATATGCAATCACTTAGAGCAAAGTTTTAAATCTCAGTTTTTCAATTTTTTATTTTAAATAAACTTATTATTTTCTTCATATTAAATTAGAACACAATTCTACATATGAATCTACCTATTAGCATTGTCTAAATGATAAATTTAGTTCTCAGAATGTCAATTTATTGGATGGACTTAATAAAATATCAGACTAAAGCTGATTCATATAGTACAGACGTTTTAAATTAAATTTTTATCAAAATTTCTTCAAATCAATTAATTTTATTCTATATATAAAACGTCTTTAGAAGAACATTCTACATATAAATTACGGACTTCACGGGCACTCTAGAAAAATCCGAGCGCCGAAGGAAATTCGTTCGTCGGATGTCCGCCTTGAAGGGCAAAAAAATTGGAAAATTGCCGGAAACGAAAAACTTGGAAAATTACCGGGTGAAAGGAGGGTTGGACCGACTTGGCGCTTACTTTCTCGAGGCGGCTCTCTGGTAAAAATGCAAATTGGTGTTTTTATATTAGTTTTTTAACTATATATAATGAAAAAAAAGTGAGAAAAGGTACTTTTTATGCAAACAATTGAAATTATTAGCTTTTGTCAAAAAAAAGTATATTTTCTATTATTTTGAATTAAAAAGAGTAAAGAGTATTCTAACTTCAAAAAGAGTATATGTTACTGAAAGAGGTTTGGTCTGATCAAAAAAGCTTTTATTTTCTATTATTTTGAATTAAAAAAGTAAAGAGTATTCTAACTTCAAAAAAAGTATATGTTACTGAAAGAGGTATGGTCTGATCAGCCTGTCTAATATAAAGTTTACGCATGCTTTTACTACAGTTACTGGATTATTGTCTATTTATGGTTCTCTAGCACCAAAATTATAAATGCTGGTGTTCCTCAAGGTTCTTCTCTTTACCGACTGTTTTTGATTTCCAATAATATTTTTTTAACCAAAAATCTTATTCTTATACTTATCAAAGACTATATCAACAAATATGGCATAGCAACAACGATGAAAGGGGTACTACTACTACAACATGGTTAGTTTTAATGCTAATGTATCAAAAATTCAAGCCGTAACAAATATTAAACCATACAACGAATCAATGTTGAAATCTTCTTTAATTTCTCTGTAGAAGTGTATGAGTGAGAACGGAATTAGCGAGCGTCAGAAAAAGTGTGGTTGTTAGCGTATGCCGACGACAAGGTAATTAATAGTTGCAAAAGAAGAAGCAAAGAAAACAAAAATTATGATTGGTTTAGAAAGATAATGTAGAAAAAAAAATGGTGGTGTTCAGAAAAGGGGGTAGAAGAAGAAAAGTGGAGGATTAGAAATGGAATGGGCAAGGTATTGCGGAGGTCAACTCTTTTAAGTATTTTGTACGAACAACAGCGAGAGCGACAAATTAAAGAGATGGTTTGAAAGGCAAATAAAGTAGTGGGACAAGTGTGGGGAATAAGGGAAAGAAAATTTGATTGTATGAGAATAAAAGTGCTTATTTTTGATAGTTTAGTTAGGAGTATGGTATTGTACGAGTCAGGGAAAATTATTTCATCAGAAATGGTTATGCTAGCCAAAAAATTGAATGAATTAGAGAAACTGGGAGAGAGACATGGCACGAAACTATGGAAAGAGACAAAAGCAAGAAAGGAGAATAAGAGTGAAAGAGTCTAGGTAACGCAAATTATGAATATATTATAGAAAGTGAACTGCTAATGTACCTAAATAGCGGCAGATACAGTAAAGATAAAAAAAATATGATTGCAAGATTTTGATGTGATAATAAAGAGCGAGTGACAAAATTTTGAATGGAAGAGGATTTGAAAGTGTGTAAGTATGTGCGTAAGGAAACTATGGAACATATGTTAAAAGAGTGTAACGAGATGAGAGAAGAGCAGATGGAAAAAAAATGAGATAGTGAAAGAAGACAGAAAAAGGATTGAATTTAAGAGGGCAGTTAAAAAATGAAGAAAATGAGTGCTTGAGTTTTACTTATATGGCATATATTATTTAATTGGCACAAATTTAGTAGAACTTCTTTCTATCATTCTAATTCATAATCCGCAATTGGACTGTTTGCTGTGTTCCCGTCGCTTATTCTGTTTTCTTTTTAAATAAGTTTTAATAAATCAAATACTATTTGTTGTGACTACTAATAAGCTTATTAATTGAACACTGCATACACATCTTTCAAGCCAAACATGTCACGTTTCAGACATTTTAAATCTTTTAAATTTGGTTACACTGAACTTTAAAGTATAATATCCATTAAAGATCCCGCAAATAGAATTACGCTGCATTAAAAACTTATAGTACGCATCTTAAATATTCTATTAAAAGAAATTGGGAAAAATAATGAATGAGTAATTAAATTACTTTTTAAAACCATCGCTGTTTTTTTAATGCAGTTATGGTGAAAGAACCGGGTTATTAGTTTTAATAACTAATTTAGAAATTTTATATTTTTATATATATATATATTTTTGTTGTTAATAAATATAATATAATTATATTTCTATTAATTAAATACATAATTTGTAACATAAATGTGCTATTTGTGATGTTATTCTTTAAATCAGGCTGTTCTTATTTATTTGTAGAATTATTGTAAACAAGACAAAGCTTTGGTTGCAACAAATCGTATAAATCAATGATTTCACTTCACTTATCAAACACGCGAGCCGTGTTGTTTGAACTCATGCATACTTATCAATTACTTACTACACATTGCTGCTAGATTTTATGAAAAGACTCTTCATTAAATTTGACAACCTCAAAACTATTTATAATATTTTCTACAAAAATAAATTTCACATAATGGATAACTATCTATTGTTTTTCTTAACTAATAACTAATTGTTTAAATTTATACTCTAGACTAGACTTTCGTGCATAGTTTGTTGTTTTATTTAGAGAATTGATCACTACAATAGTTTATTAGTTCATATTATTAAATAAATTAAATACTAAAAACATTTACTTTGTATTTACATTTACGTGTACATGAAATTAGAGCAGAGTAATGGGCGATTAGATTGATATTAATTGGCATGTGATATATTAACGTTAACTTTTATTTGAGGAAAGTTAATAAGATAACCTTCAAGCTTGAATTTAATTAATGAATATGAAGTTATAATTTCTCTTAACATATTATATTACCTATTGCAAATGACAGATTATGTAAATCAATCAGAACGATATTGCGGTATAAGAAAGTAATGTCAGTTATAGGTCAGCATACTCGTATTTACATCTCATATGCCAACTGAAAATTATATCATTATATTTCTTTAAACTCAACTGTAATTTATTTCTCATTACTAGTTATAATGATAGTATCAAAATAGTGCCAACACGATATTATTTATTATTATACAAAAGCACTTATTGCTTTGAAAGATCAATTGCAATCTAAGCATATTACCTAGTTTGGTGTAAAGTTTGCAATATAATATTGCAAATGATACTTTTTATAAATGCAATTATTCTATATGTAGGATGGATGTGACATTAGCAACGTTCGTTGGATACAAGTTCTTAAATTATTCTTATGCTTATTATATATTTGGACACAAATTATCCGTCTACTAGTAGTCAATCGAGAGACAAATAGTGGTGTATTGCAAGTATAAAGGTCAAAAATGATTAAAATTGTTTATGGATAAAGTTGCTCAACATGTCGGAGCGTGTACGTGCTAGGAGACAGACAGGCCTATTTGTAGTACTTGTAAAGTCGTTATATGTACTCGTGATTGAAAAATATGTGGTCCAATGATAAATTTTTATTGATGATTGACGGTTGGCAAGCAAACTTTACAACTTTATAAGTTAATGTTGCTTTCAATTACTTGCTACCAAATTTTTTTTTATTGGTTTAAGTTTGATGGATTTGCAGAAATGAAATCGATTCTGGCATTGTTTGCTTTTCGCTTTTTCTTACTTTTTCTATTTTTTTTTTAATTCTTGTTTGACATTTAATTTTGCATAAATCTTTTGAATTGCGTCTATAGAACAAAACTGAAAGCACACAAATCATTCTTGCAAGCTAAATTATAAACCCAATTTATTTTTCTTCTGCAACAAGATGCTCTATCATTGGACACAACGTAGTTTTGCTCTACAGAACATGAAAAAAGGAACCGTAACAAGAATAATCGCGAGTTACTGCCACATTTAAACCTCTTAAAAGAAAATATCATCTTATTCGGAAGTCTCAATTTTTGATGACGCATTTTATCATTTTGAGTGGTATTTGGCGAATGACGCGAGTAATGTAGCGAACAACTGTAGCCGGCTTATTCTCGTGTAGATTGGATTTTACGTCTCAAAGAAAAAAGTCTAGAGGTGTTATATCACATGATGTAGGCAGCTAATTCACCAGTCCGAAGCGTGAGTAAAATTAACTGTTCAACGAATCGTTTTCGCAATAAAGTTATGGTTTTATGGGCTGTGTGGTAAGGTTTGGTTGGAACCAAATTTTATTGAAATTAAAACCTATAATGGGTTTCAATTTCAGGCAGCAAATAGTTCGTTATCATGTCTGGATGTAATGTCAGCTCTTGAACATGTTCTGGTTGCTCTGTATCTTACATATACTAATTTTGCTTATTGACGTAGCCATTAAGCCAGAAATGGTCTTCATCGCTGAACAAAATGTTGGTCGAAAACAGTGAATCTTTTTCAAGCTTTTCAAGAGCCCAAAAACTGAAACAGTGACGATTCGGAAGGTCGTCTGTCTTCAATTCTTGTGCGAGTTGATATTTGTATGCTTTTAAACTAAGTTGTTCCATACGACAATCCAAGTTGTTAACAATGACACCGAATTGATTTATCGCGGTCAGCGCGTACACTCTTAGCTACCGTTGCTATATTTTTTTTCACAACGTACTGGATGCAACTCTAAGCGCACGAAACACATTCTTCGCAGAGCATTGATTTTTGTAATAATTTGTAGACGCTGTGCCGATATAAGTCTTTCTATGACGAAATATCAAACAATACTGAACAAAAATACCATGACAGTTTGATTCTTGATCTGTCATAAACTCTTTACAGACAAAAGTATCTCTAAGGGCCGGTATTATAAACCATTAAAATCTGTAGATTTTATTTACTAACCAAGTAAATTATTTTAATTGGCTGATTTCGGTATTATAAACGTCAAATAATAAAAGTAGGTAACTAAATCTATGGAGTAAATTAATCATCCAAAATCTAGGGATTTAAATTTATTCAATGAATAACTTGACATATGTCATGTTTCTTAGGTTATTTTTAATGTGGAGCAATTTCTGTTGAAAATCAGCTTTTGATTGCTCTACGATGTTATGCAACTGACTTTCAATATGTTGTAGGGGATTATTGTAATATAATAAAGGTTACAATATAACACATCAATAACTACAATATTAAAATAACATATAAATGCGGCGTTGCAATTTCTTATTTTACGAATAGTTAATTTAGATTTATAATACCGAAATACGTTTAATCGTCGAATATATTTAATTTGAGATTTGTTATTCGGTGATTTATTTTGTCTTTATAATACCGGCTCTAAATGAATCATCTTATATAATATGGAGTTTCAACAAGTATCTGCTGTATCAATTCAATGGTTATTTTAAGTTGCATCATTATGACTTATTGCAATGATAATTTGCTGCTTTGCAATTGAATTTTGTTTTCATGTACCTTGATTCACTGATGCCCGGTTTCACCAACGTCTAATAAATTGTCAAATAACTATTCGTCGAATAAAATTTAATCATCAAATAAGTCATTTTACGTTTCACCAAGGTATCTCAGAGATTAAATAACTATTCCGTGATTTTTATCAAGTTGGTAATATAGTAGACAGAAAATACGCCAAATAAGTTCAAATAAACCAGTACTTATGCATGCATAACCTCGAATTATTAGTGAAGTAAGAATATATCAACACAAAATTAAAAATATTTGTTGCTATGATCGTATTACACTGGCGGTATATAATTACAGATAAAACTTTATAAGTCAATGCACAAATTGTCATCAATTTTATTGTAGATTGAAATTTTAAGTACATTTTATGTTTTTCTTTATAATCACACATGTGAGAAAAGAATTTATAATATAAACCCAACTTTTTTATATTTTGTTAAACTGCTAATGAGTACATTTTTTGATTAATTATACAGAAAAACCTAAATATGTTCTTAAAATTACAATCTACAACAAAATTGATGATCTACTGAGAATTTTACATACTTTTAAATGAGATTGTTCCGCTGATTTTGAGAATCAAAATTGTAATTATTTGCAATAGTGATTGCGTAGATTCTTTGTTTAATCAAAAACGATTTTTGAAATCAACATTATTAAACGAATTGAATATGACATTCATTATTTACAATATATAAATGTCACCTAGATGTTTTGAGGTTATTTGTCGAGTTATTTGATGCATTTTGGCCGGTTAGTTTATTAGGAGATTTATTCGACGAATAACGCTATTTAACTTTAGTGCTTTGCAATGACAACTTATCGGTTTAATGTTTGTCGTTATGAGTTAAGAAACTCTATATTGCTGTGTGATTCAAGGATACTTTATGGGGATATTGGTCTTTCTGAAAAATAAGAGTACTTCTAAAAACGTTTTTAAACTTAGTTGCATATTTGGAGAAACAAAATTACAGCTTATTGTTAACGTTACTTAACGTACCACCGACATTATTGCTTTAGCAAAGTAGTTTTTAATGGAAAATTGTCCTCCGCAACAACTATGACTTGCAGGAACGTTTAGCACGCTTTTTGAAAGTGCTTTATGTTATTTGTTTTGTTAGCAATGTTTATAATAGTTACTATGTTACTATGTAATATATACATTATTTACGTACAGGTAGTGTTAGATTAGTAACAAATATTATAACAATCTATTACAAGTTTGTTATAGTACAGTGTGGATACTGAAGTCTTACATGTTTGAGGTGAATTCTAAAAAAACGGTACTTGATATGGAAAAAAGTTTCTTCTACTTTCACTAGCATATCAGAAGGAGTCAATTTCTTTATGTTTTGTCTCTGTGCATTCTTGTAGGGTTTTGAGGACAATGTTTAAAAACTTTTGCTTTGAGGTACTTTTATAAGAAAATGTTGCAGGAGCTCAAATTAGCGGCTCTTTATAAGAAGATTAGTTGACTGGGAAACATCTCTAGCGCAAGAATGAGATGCCGTGGCTGCATCCTCTTAAAACCAGAAGGTATCTTTATTGTATTATCTATCTTCGGGCATAAATAATAAAATAATTTTTTAACATGGTCTCCACTATGCCTACAGAGGACAAAGCAGACTAAACGATATTTGGGCCGTGCAGATGTTGTTGCTGGAGTTCTCCGTGGTTATCAGTGCTACAGTATCGAAAATTTTGTGCTGCTTTGACGATAGTTCACACAATACCTTTAGGAGGCAATTGCTTTTAAGTTTCAGACCCATTTTATTAATAGTTTTTAGGCTGGTATGCTGTAAATAAAAGACCTATTTTAAAATTGTTTTTTGGTCAGGAACACATTTGTTTGGATTTAATCCGAAGGGCTTGCAATATGCGTTTTGTATCGGCGTATTTGAAATAAGTTTTACGATGAAGCTTCGTTGTTTATTCGACCACGGCATATTGACTACAGAAGTCTTATTTTTTGCCCCACTTAACGGGATTAACCGTCTCCCATGGGACTTACTCTGTGTTTGATGATGGGAATATTGGTGAATAAATGAATTTAGTACGCTTTATTGTTTTTTTGAATATCATCTATCATATTCTACTTTGTTGCATGTGTTTAGGGTCCTTTATGTTCTGTTACTTCTGGTGGATTTATTGATAATGTCATCTTCAAATAGTTTTGTAATGTACTTTGTTTATTTGCACTTCCGTTTCATGTAATGACTTAACCCATTTTCATTGTAGAGTACTCTCGTTGTTCTATTTATTCGGGATTTGCCTGTAGCTTCTTTGACTTTTTTGATCATACTGAAGGATATATATGCAGTTTTTAAATCTTCTGTTTCTTTGCACTGATTGGTAAGGTCTAATTACTTTCTGGATGTGTTTGTTGTTCTTAAGAATTATCTGCTTTTCCATTAATTGTATAATGTCGACTGTCTCTTGAGGGTTTTTAGGTTGAAATTTTTTCTTCATATTTTTGCTACATATATCGTTTATAGATCTTTCCATTTTGTTCCGGTGGACTTTGTGGACTTCGATGTCTGCTTCACTTCGATACATAATTTATTTAGTTGTTCGCGGATTATGTCTTTGTGGATTCTTCACAATCAACGCAGGAAAAGGTTTTGTTTGTGTTCGACGTGTCAAGGCAGCAATTCTCTAACTCTCTTGTACATTCTGGGAGTTTTTAGTCTGGAAGACACTTTACAGATTGTGAATTTGCACAGAGGTATTAATTTATTAATTAATATACAGGATATTAATAAAAAAAGTTTAAAACGAGAAATGTGTCTAATAAACTCGGGTTCAATACACAATGGTAATATGGTTTAATTTAAATAAAAAACTACATGTTGGGGATCGAATCATTAAGCTATCACTTAAAATAATCGTTGAAGAGATTACTATTTTTGATTTAAGTTTGACCTGTCAATTTTTTAATTGATAAACACAATATTTATTTGAAGTAAACTTATATTTATAGCTGTTTTATTACTAACATAAGAATTTTCTAGAAAGTAAAAATAATCTTAGGGCCGGTATTATAAAGACAAAATATATCACCGAATAACAAATCTCAAATTAAATATATTCGACGAATAAACGTATTTCGGTATTATAAATCTAATTTAACTATTCGTAAAATAAGAAATTGCAACGCCGCATTTATATGTTATTTTAATATTGTAGCTATTGATGTGTTATATTACAATAATCCCCTACAACATATTGAAAGTCAGTTGCATAACATCGTAGAGCAATCAAAAGCTGATTTTCAACAGAAATTGCTCCACATTAAAAATAACCTAAGAAACATGACATATGTCAAGTTATTCATTGAATAAATTTTAATCCCTAGATTTTGGATGATTAATTTACTCCATAGATTTATGGTGGAATTCATGAAAGCTGATTAAAGTTAATCAGAGTTAAATGTGACAACATAACCTCAATATACGATAAACTGTCAAAATTGTTTTTATTAATTCAATTTAAATACTTGATATTTACTTTGCGTTAGTATCAAATATTATTTTCCTTTTAGTTCTGGTAGTAACATATTGTGTAAAACTTGCCTTTGCAGTAGCATTACTATAAACAGTTTTGCGGTTGTCAAATTTAATCAACCGTTAATTTAACTGGCTTTTATGAATTTCAGCATTAGTTACCTACTTTTATTATTTGACGTTTATAATACCGAAATCAGCCAATTAAAATAATTTACTTGGTTAGTAAATAAAATCTACAGATTTTAATGGTTTATAATACCGGCCCTTAGATAATTTTATTATGATAATTATCAGATATACCAAACCTTGAGTCGAATAGAAAATATTTTGTCGGTATACTTTTTTTTCATTAATTCACTAAATGCTTGCCGCTAGAAATAAAAAAAACATCGACCAACTTTTGCATTGTGCGGCCTCGGGCACGTTTAGAAACTCAGTACATATAATTTTTCCTTTTCTCCCTCACACTTGTTATGTTAGATTTGACTGTTAATTTACATACAATTAATCCCATGTCTCGACCTAATTATCTAATTCTAGAGCTCGGGCGGATATATGCGTATGTGTGTGTATATGCGAGCCCATAACTTACGCAAGCTTTCACGCATAAAATGAAATTATTTATATGTAATAAAAAGAACACTTTTTGTGTTGGATGGAATTTAGAAGCAGACTTGCCCGAAATATAACAAGGAAATTATTTATATTAATTAATTTAATGCTAATATAGTCACTTAATTAATTTTAATTATAATTAATTAGGAATAACGTTATAAATCTTCGAATTCTTAAGATTTTATACTAATCGACATATTGATTAGTAACGTAAATGCACGAGTCATGAAATGTAGAAATATCAACCTGTCGAATGAGGATTTTTAATCAGTAAATATATTTAATCAACATTTTTGATTAATTTTGTAATTCTGTAAGGATAAAGGTAATAGCAAACGTATTTTTTTTGCTTATTTTGCACGTAAGACTGTTTTAATCGATTCGTTTCCAAAATAAGATATTAATATGTAAATAATTCGATTGCTCTTATGTTGATGTTATGTTTTTAGTTTGTTTACTTGTCATTTTTAACGTAACGTTATAACACATGCGGAAACACTTTTAAAGTTGTTTTCCTTACACTATTTATAACGTTATAAATATAACGAAAAAATACGTTGCGCAAACTCACTATTATCCAGCTTCTAATAAAGTAAAGCAGAATAACCAAAATTTTTAGCGTAATGTATTTTATTAAAAAAATTAAATATATGCTTAATATAGACATTTATAACAAATAAAAACATTGAGCATATAATTTATTAGCTACTCAGAGGTGTTAATAAAATAAAACAAATTAATTTAAATTAAAAAAGTTATTCTGCTTATAGTTTATTAGGAAGTTGGATATTACGCCCCATATAATAATTGTTTTACGCTGCTGCCTCTGATCCTTTTGATGAATTTGTCAAAATTAATTACAATGCTGTGTCAATAAATTGGTTATTTGATTATTTACTGTATTTATTTGTTTATTAGATGATCTAAATAGTTCCAATACATTTTGCATAGTTATCACTCTTTCAAAATCTTTAGGTATTAACTTATTGATTTTTTTACGCTTATAATTACATAGTTGGCTATTACAATAATTGGTTATTGAATGTTAAATTATTGTTACAGATGCACAGTTCAAGTTTCGACATAGACAGTGGCAATAGGGATGGGGGTGACGTGTTGGTGGCTATTGCAGCCCTTGTGACAGAAGGTCGGATCCCAGGGAAGTCTGGACCAAAATGTCGAGGTTTCTACGAGGGACCACATTGTAATGTTACAAAGAATCCACCTTCGCACAACTGCAGTCCCACCGATGATTTGGTAATTATTAAACATGAATATTTAATTGCAATATATTGCGCTCAGCTATGAGAAGATAACATGAATAATCGTGCATGGTTTATTTTATTCACGAGAATGTATATTTATAATTATTATCTGCAAAGAAAATTATATATGAAATAGTCATGACAAAAACCTGCAATTATGTACTACTAATTACAATGGAGGAAACTGTATATCCGGAAGGTACTCTGTACGACCCCAACTTTGTACAACTATCTTGAAATTACTTCCCCTTGGTTATATACGTACAGTGAACATGAGAGAACTCTTTATATACGACTGCACTGTGAGCTAATTACTTTACCAACTATCATGGATTTATACTTAAGCTTTCAATTTCAACGACTTGTGAAAATATACTTGTAATTATATTATTTTATTTAATGATCAGTTTTTGCATAATTCAATACAATATTGTTTACGGAACCGCATCTTAGCAGTCCAAAGTTCCCGCGGAGTAACTAGCGATTAACTACTGATTATGGGACTTGAATAGTCGATCCATAATAATGCAAATTTTGAAATAACACACCTTAATAAGTATTTGTTAACGTTACTTTGTATTATTAGAAATTACGTTCACATCATAGTTAATGAGAGATAAATTATTTTCGTATTAACCCTTCTTTTCATATACACAATGATTATATTTAACTTTTTCTACTGCATTACTTTCCAATAATATACATATATATTTCTCTTTGATGAAAAATATGATGTTAAGATGAACTTGAATTTTTGTTTGTAGAAATTTTTGCCATCAAGACTACAACAATTTTTATTACAAATAATAAGTTGAAGGTTAATTTGTACACACCCTGTATACAATAGTTTTTAGTGCATGAACGCTGAGGTAATCAAAAATAATGACCAAACATTATGTTAACCAAATGTATATTTTATGTAATGGTCTTTGATAATAGGCAGTATACTTTCGTTATACATATTGCTTGGAACTACATTTTATGTTAATGTAATCACAATATTTACAATTATTTAAATTTAGTCGTTTTTATTTCTTATTGATTAAAGTAATTTAACATAATAATATTAGTTTATTTTCTTGACATTTGGTCTTGAAAAGTATATACATGTTGCAGTTACTTAACTGTTTAATACATTACTTAACTGAAATATTTAATAAAACTTAATTTGTAACATACTATATAATATATTACATATTAAACTTCAGAATCTTTGCCAATTTTCTTTTTTTTTAATGACGCCTCTCATCTAGACTATTCTTTTGCAATCTTCTTTTAGCACATTCGATTTGTTCTTCTCTTATCTCAATAGATTCTTGTAAAGTTCTATTAAAAATAAATAAAACACATTTACTATGCACTATATTACGAATATATTTAAATGCCGTAACTAGTTTCAAACTTTACAAGGCCATCATCGGACGGTGATACAAACAAGCTTTGTGCTGGATAGCAAACAAACTAGGACTGAGTGGGCTCTGCTTGCCTCTTTCTTCCATACTATATTTATTACTTCTCTAAATCAATTCTTACGTTCTATACATCTATGTTTTATTCATTCAAACCTGGCGTTTTTGTTTTCTTTAGTTTTAATATTTTCCTTTGTATTGTTTTGATCTTCCTTTTCCTTGTCGGTTCCATCAAATAGTGTTGATTTTCTATAGAAATTGTTTGGTTTGGTCTTGATGTATGCTGTTTTCTTTTTTTTTGTTTATGTTTTTCCATGCTTCTTCTTTTGATTGTATTTTGTTTCAATTTTTTTTCTTTCTGTCTGTATGTTATTTTATTTTCTTTGCATTTGTTTTTGTTTTTAATTTTTTTTTATAATCTTGTTTGGTTGCTTTGTTGTTTTTTATTTGCGTAGATCTTCCTTGTTTCTTTCTTATGCATGCATTCCTTATCCGACCATCATTCTTCTATTCTGTGTTCATTATTTCTAAATTTTGTATGTAACTTTTTATGCTTTTTTCTTACCATATTATTTTTGATATTGTTTTTTTTTTGTTTGTTTTATTTATTTTATAACTTGTTAAATATACTTCTAGTGGCTCTTGGTCTGATTCTAATCTTTTACCTACTTTAAGTTTTTTTTATTTCCTGGCACGCTTGTTTATTTATAGTGTAGCCATATATATAGTGTCTTTACGACATGGGCATAAATTATCTCAGTGGATTATTGTATTACCAACCGCGTCAGGGGCAATTATGTTTGTATTATATACTTGGCAGCTATTTAGCTATTTGTAGTATTTAGGAGTGAACATATTGTATACATATTCCTATATGGATATATACAAAATGTTCACTCTTAAATAGCATTTAGCTGTGCTGGGTGAAAGGGCACTCTAACGCAATAGGTAACATCAAGGCTGATAGATTGGCGCGCAAAGGATCAACTCTTAAGATGTGTGGACCCGAACCTTCGACCACACTATCACTAAAAACACTTAACATACTAAATGCTTTTATAGCTTAATGGTATAATATGATTGCCTCAAACTCAAATTCTAAAACGATCGATTACTACTTGAGACTGTCCAGAAAGAAACTGCAAAACCGTAAATATTGGTGCAAATAGTTCAAATGGGACAGGAACCTAAATGTATGAAAGTTATTTAAGCACGAAATCATCAACAAATTTAAAGAGTTGGTGTTGATTGGCTCCCGAGTAAAATTTGATGATTTCAGTTATTGGTAGAGAAATAAGACAATAATAAACAAGTGTTTTTTTTTTTAATTCTACATGAAGATTTGGGAATGAGAAAGTGTCGGCACAATGGATTCCCAAGCTACTTAGTTCCGAACAAAAACTGTATAGACGATACATTTCTGATGAGAATTTGAGTTGAGTACACTTCTGAGACCCTCCCAAAAATTAAGAGTCTATGCAGTGGATTCTTAATTATAATTATTTCTGCCCGAAATGTGATTGCGTTTTCTGGGACGCTGCGGTATTTTTTTTTTAATTGAGTATATGACAAAATTAAACTTGATAGCGGTTATACACGAAAAAAAGGCCTCATTTTTTTTTTAATTTGATTTAGGAATTACATAATATGCCACAACAACATAAAAATACCTTTAAATTTCAACGAGTGAAACAACACTTGCTAAAACTATAACATTGAAGACTAGATTCAAGCAGTCTGTGAACATTGACTTTGAATATTTTTGGCTTATAAGTCTCGGGAAATACTGGATTTTGAAGTTTATTCCATTTGTCGTTAGTACGGTTAAAAAAATCTCTCTTAAAAGTCTCGGTCTACATCTCTGAACTGCCAGTGAATATTTTTTAGAATTCATAGTAAGCCTTGTACTACAAATATTTGTTTAGTTGGCAAAATGTCTTGTATTTTGTTTGAACAATGTCCATTAAAATATCAACATTACGTCTGTGTTGTAAAGTATCTAAGTCATTAGACAGTTTTGGGTTGGCAATGATCCGAATAGCTCATTTCTGAATAGTTTTGAAGAGATAGAGTAGTTTCCGATGCTTTTCCTTACAGTTAGGAACAATATTCAATACAAGGACGAATATAAGTGGTATATATATGTATGCAGAAGTAATTTTTTTTACATCTATTAAGAAATTCTAGTTTTCTAGATTCTTTTGAAGCTATGTCCACAACATGGTTGTTTCAGAGAAGATTATGTCAGATTGTAACACCTAGAAGACAAATTGAAGAAGATTTAGATATGGATTTGTTGTTTAGTTTAATATTTGGTACTGATGATAGTTCAGTTTATTTAGATTTAAAATCGACCATGTTGGAAGTGCCCTATTCAGATATTGTTTTGAGGTCTTTGTTTATAGATATAGAATTTCAAGACGCTCTGTCATATTTGTCGATATGGACTTTGGAAAGTATGAAGTATGAAGTGTGCTATTATCTGAAAAACTATGAATAGGACTTTTACTTATTTAAAGAAGTTGACAAAAGAGCAGAACCTTGAGGAACACCAGCATTTATGATTTTGGGATCAGAGTTAAAACCATCAATTCTAACTGTAATGTTTTTATTGTCAAGAAAAGTTGTGATGAAGTTTACAGTTTTTTATCAAGAGCTATGGAGCTTGTTGACAAGATTACGATGCTATACCCTATCAAACGCTTTATAAATGTTTAGAGCTACTGCAAGGTTTTCTTCTTGTTTGTTTAAAAGTAGAATTCCATTTGTGACTAACATAAGTTAGAAGATCTGTTGTCTAACGTTTTGATCGAAATCCATATTGAGTATCTGAGACGAAGTTATTTTGTTCTAAGAACTTCACAAAGTGAAAATTAATATATTTTTAAAAAGTTTTTGACAGATTGGACAATAATGCAATTGGTGTTTAATTTGGAGGACCAGGCTTGTCTTTTAGATATATGTAGGTTGAATATTTGCAAATTTTTCAACAATTTGGGAATGTTTTATATTTGTATTATGCTTTTGCACATCAACTGTAGGGTGCTCGTATTGTTTAAGAAGTAGTCAATGAATGAGGCTGTAAGGAGTTACAACATTCACTTTATAGTGCCGACTTTGCCTCTGTGACTTTGATTTTTTTTCGAAACTCAAAAAGCTTCCGGTTTGTCGTAATCTTCTTAAATTGATATGATATCAATATTATCGTAAGATTGTCGTCTATTTGGAATGCTTGTATGTTTTCTAGCATTTTTGTGACAAAACTTGCAAATATAAACGATGTTAGCATCTACTTTACTGAACATTTTTGAATTTTAAATATCGAAGTGATGATTTCTACAAACTAACATGATTGTGTTGCAATAAAGTCTTGGCAGTCTAACTGCATTTATATCTAGTAAATAATATGAATCAGATACATGTTTGCAAAAAAGTTTCCAATTTTATTTTCTATATTTTGGTTTCCATTTATGAAATATATATATATAAACATATTTGAAAGGAATCTATTATAAATATTTATATCACAATAGTTAAATAATTTGAACATTTACGTGTTGTAAGATTTATATAAAGCTTCCGGCTCTTCTTTATTTATATTAAGTGATAACTAGGGTTTAGTTGATGAAAAGAGGTGCAAGAAATACAGTGCAATAACTTCGTGGTTTGCAGAATTGTTATTTATATATACAATTGTATAAATGTTCTAATTGTGTCATCATGTGCTACAATTTATATGATAGCTCCACGGGGGGTGTCCGCAAGTAATTATTTAACTTGTATTAACGATTTCCTGCTGATGACACATGTCCATTACTAATTTCATTATATAAATTAATTAAATCATAATACGTCGAGTCTTGTAATTATGGAACCTTCGATTTTTTTTGTAAAAGAATAACGGGTTATGGATTTATGTGAAAGTATAATTATTAATTATAATAAATAATATTCAGTATTGTTGCTATCTAAAATTTAATAGTTGCCAAGAGCAGCATTTGCTTAATTAATTAGTTTAACATTATCTAGCAAATTTATTACACTTCTATTTAAAAATTTATTATCTTTAATAAAATGCAAGTTTAACCAGCTATATTTATTCATATTTTTTTAGTTTAAATCAAATAACAAGTAATTAAATGGTTTCGTAGACATCACATTAAATAAAAATATTAATTCAATTAGAATCATTTAAACCTGCTAATTAATATAGCATTTACAATACAAATATTAACGCTCATAAAAAAGAAAAGTAATTATAATTTTTATCATTTAAAGATTGTTATGGAGAGTGTTAGCAATTAAAAAAAATCATACATAATACAATTATTATATAATTAATGAATTTCGATGTAATGCAGTGAGTGAAACTGATTTTAAAAGCGAGTGTTGCATGTGCGACCACGATTTATTTTATCGTTGTGGTTTGTGGGTGTTTATATAAATTGGAATAATATAGGGAAGTGTGCACGACGTTCAAAGTCTCAACTTTTCAGTAAAGATTATTTACTGTCGATAATGAGATCTAGAAACTATTTAAAAGATAAAATTAAATTGTGATAAGCAGCAGTACGTACGTAAAAGCTTTCGTATGTCTCTTGATTTATGTATTTTTAATTGCTTTGTAGATTATGCACGCTGCAGTTATTTTGAATTTAGTGTTGAGTTTCAAGAAATTATGCTTACTGCTCAATTACAGATGATTGTTGAAGCACAGCAACATAATTGGAAAATTATTTTTTTTTTGTAGTAATTTCTTATTTTAAAGAATTGTGATAAACTATTTATACAGTTTTTTGTATCAATAATAATAATAATAATAATAATATATTTATTATCCAACAGTTCTAAAAACTATTAACAGGATAATGTTAAAATAAACTATAAGTAATTAAATTGTAAAGAAAAAAACAACAAATTAAATTGTAACAAATCAAAATACAAAAAAATGAAAACATCTACTATAAGTCAAATACCAAATGAAAATTAACTCACATAAACCAAACACAAATAGAAACAAAACTTACATGTTATAACATATACAATTACAGTATTTAATATTTCTATGTATTCTATATGAAATCATAAATCTAGTTATCGGAATAGCAATTTTAGCTTAAAGTTAATAATATTTACATAACAATATTATTTAACTTTTTACATAATTCAGAGCAGGATATACAAAAAATGTCAATTTCGGAACAATATCTATTGACGTACTCACACATAGAAAACAATGGTGAAGATTGACGATGCGTTGTGTTGGTCTTATTAATATAAAAAGTGTGCCTGAGTCTACTATTAATTCTTGGAACAACAAAGTTTAGTTTATGCAACAAGTTTGTATCTTTATTTTAAAATGAATTAGTTTGTATATAAACAATACATGGTTAATAATGCGTCGAGAGTTTAGTGTAAAGTAGTAAATAAAGTAATAAATGAATTGTTATTAAACTAATATTGTATCGATTTAATAGAGCCGAGTATATTAACCAATATCTGAAATTAGTACGATGTCGTCAGTAGTTAATTATAGTTTCATATACCCATAATAGCAATATATTGATTTTTATAATGAGAGTAATACAAGTATCAACTAACGAGTATATTTATATTATTTTAAATGCTTTTTGTTACAATATACAGGGTCGTGCATGACGTACCGTACCGTAACTCAAGCAGCATGTTTCTGGGGTCATTTTAAGTGGGAAATGTTTTATAAACATAGGTCCAATTTGCAACGATTGCTCAGTATTGAGCCAAGAGTTTTAAGAATGATTTATTATTTTTACATAAACTGTTCAAAGTGAGTTTTTTAGCTTAGATACACTACGGTGCGATCAAAGAGTTCTGTAACTAGAGATTCCAAGCTGCCGTTTGTACATTGGATAAGCAGCGTACACTCTCCGTATATTTGTCTTTGTCTCACCATGACGTTTCTCTATCACCTACAACGTATAGCCGCTCGATCACTAGTAGAGAGAGGGAGAGGGTATAGTGTTGTGCGACAAGAACAGAGATACCAATATTGTACGGCAAAACGCTGGCTTGGAATCTCTAGTTATAGAACTCTTTGGGTGCGATGGACTGAGAGCTGCTAGTAGAACTTTATGGTTATTCTTTACCTGCTCACATATGTCAATAATATAGTTCGTATTAATGTTTTATATTTAAGAGTTAACTTAAATTTATCGACTTTTTACAAGTGTGTTTTCCAAACAGTGATGAATCTAGTGCAAACAAGTTCATTTGTTTTTGATTATTTTTCTAATCTTTAAAAGAAGCTATATTTCTACTTTAAGGAAGCTTTAATAACGATATTTGACACAAGATTGCAAAATGTTAGTTTGATTAATGTAATTGAGGGTAAGCATCGAAAGATACAGTGTTTTGCGTTATATAGATGGAGCCTGTCTTGGAGATGCTTAATGTACAACTGACTTTTTCGCTTACCGTTCTTTAAAAATTGCAACTATTTTTTGTTATTGAATGCCAAGGTTTCTGAACCCTAAAACAAAACGGGTGATAAATAAAAATTTGGACTTAGATAACATTGACTTCTAGAGACAAGATGACAAGTGATATTGAAACAAATAATTTTATTCCTATATTAAAGATAACATTTTAAAAGTAAATCAGTGGACCTCAGAAAAAGGTCTATGGTCGGCTACAGTGCGCAGTTTTCTTGGTATAAGACTGCGTGAGCGCTGAACGCCTTTTTGTTGATTGTTCTAATACACAGTTTTATTATAACTTAACTTAAATTTGCAAAGAAATTTTCAATTGGACGACCTTGCGGCTGATTTGTAGAAATTCTGTTATTAGGTACAATTGTTAATCATTTAAATTTAGTGTGTTTTTGGCCTAATGAGAAGCCTTGTCTGACCAAAAGATGTAATTACCTTCAGAATGATGTTTCTCAATGAATGGAACAACAATTGTTATTTATGCACTTCTTGCTTAATAGCTAGACTACTTGGTTTGAACTTGGTTTGAACCAGGATTGAGAAATGTCTTTTTCGGATATCACCATGTTTCATTTTTCTAAATTTATGTTTTACATCAGTACTTGTCGAAATGTTGTTTGTGTAAAATATGTTATTTCTAGGCATTTGTGAACGACTAAAGGGGAAATAACATTTGTTGTCCAAAGTTAAACTTTTTTCTTGATCATTTTTAAGCATCTACCAACATTGCGATTAAACAGTTGTGATCTCTTCTTTTGTGAAATCCGGAGACTTTTGCTTTTTTTATGCACCCAAAACCAACTCTTTTAAAGCGTTTGACAGGTATGCGGTTGTAAACAATTCAAATTTCTTGCGGCTGGCTATTTTTGTTTTGATTGTTAAATTGTCTTTTTAACCATTCGATTTTCTTTTTACAAATCTTGAAAGTTTTTCTGCCGCTACCAACCTCTCCAACAGTTGTCTTTTTGTTTAAAATATTGTAGGTAATGCTTCTACAGATTGACCTCTTCAAAAAATGTCAGAATGTATAAAAAAAAATTCTATTTTTTTCTATTCTTATTATAAAACTGCGCAATTTTCTCCAGCACAAGTTCTTGTTTTGAAGGCATTCTAACAATCAAAGAAAATTCAAAATTGCTACTTGACACAAAACTAAAACATCAATTACATTATTTTGTGTCGTAGGCAACATTGGTTTATTGTTTTAATTGATTTTCTAAGCTGGATCAACTCAGCTCAAATTTACTTATCACTTGTTATTCTTGTCTTCTTTTTTTGCTGTTATTGTTATTGGTAATTTATATAATTTTGATTAAATTAAACATGTAACTAAAATGATAATCCATATTAAATATTGTATAAATGTATCTACAACGGAATTTACATCTATTCATCAAACACTCTGTCGTACATGAACGTGAATTTGAGTAAAGTGGTTTTATTGGTCGTCGCACTTATTGAACTGTACAAGGTTGAACGATTTTATGTTTTATGTGTGAATTCCGTAAATTAATATCAGTCTATCAGTTGCCACTAACCATTTTAACCCTAAATACTACTGTTAAAATTGCTGGTGTTAAAATGTAATGTTTAGGGATTACTTAAAATGTTTTGAGGGACGATTCCTTTGGTACAGGGTCATTATAAAAGTTTGGGATTATATACGTTTGTGTCACTCTAGTGAAATAGTGAATTCAAGTTTGGTGTGCGTAAACAAAGTTGCCTATCTTAGGATTCAATTTGTTCTTCTCAAATTTGTCGTTTTTCTTGACCGAGCAGCTTCCATCCAGGAATCCTATTTGTCTTGAAAATAGGGCGGGCTATTTTTTTATACACTGCCACCATTCTCTCATGGATATTCTTCTTTCGGGCTACGATTTTCATCGATAAAAAAATTATGGTGCTCAAGTTTTCGTCTCTTTAAACTGATACTAAAATGACAAAAGTTAAGCAATTGGAACTAAAGTTGAAGATGATACTATAAAATGTCACAGAAACTTGACATATGCAAATTTTTGCGATAGCATATTGTGTTAATAGCTAGGTAGATGACACAAACAACTACCTTCGTACTTTAGACGGCCTTAGAACGCTAGATAAATAAAGTATATATCGTCCTGGAGCTGCTCTGTAAGCTGTAGCATTCGTACTTTAAATCTTTATCTGAAGATCTTTCATTAAAGAAGTTGCTTCAGAGCTGGGGGATTATTCTGCAACATTCGCGATCTTTTATCGCTTTTAGTGACGTCACCATTGATTAAAAAACTCAGCCGGTGATCTCTTTTTGTACTGCAACACTATCTAGTAATATAAACCCAATAACAAGTTTCATGTTAAATGCATCATATGCATCAAAATGTATTATTAATTACAAATTTCTGATTAAAATATCACATTTCCTTCCGGTCGGGGAAATCTATGACTTAACGCGATATCGAAATGAGTGCCTCCAGCAAACTGTAGTCAATGTTATCAGTTTGTATGGGTCTTTTTTGCGTGTTAACCGTGGCTTCTAAAATTTGCTACTGAAGTATCTGATGTTGTAGCATACACCATGCATTGGTTGTTCTGGTTCGGATCTCAGGTGCCCTTGTGGTTTGATCAAGATTCAGTTTAAGATTGCTTTAATTTATACGATGTCTTTGTCTTTAATTAGGTTTGTAATTTGCTCAACTTGTGTACATTAGGGGCACTCAGTGATTGTGGTTGTCAAATTTAATATAGTTAAAACGTTGCAATAAGATCAATATTTTTAAATTTTATTCTAATTAAATGAAAACTTGTCTTCATGTCATGAAATTGATCACGAGCCTCAATACATTTGCTCTAAGATTTACTTGACTTTATTCAGTGTGATCTTTAAATAAACTTTACCCGAATGAATTAACAATATTATTTTATTCTTATCTCTCCATATCAAAGTGCAACTAATTTCTATAAGTGCCTGGAAAATATATTGAATTGCGTATATATAAATTAATTATGTTTTTTAATACCAAACATTGTTTTCAAATTGCAGATTCTAATTTTTTTATTATCTTTGTTGTTATAGTGTCGTAAATATGAAAGGGTAAAATCTGAAGTGTTGAATCTATGGCATATGGGAATCCCTTTGTGCGTGGAAGTGTTGTTGACAACGGTTTGTGCTTGTAAAGAGGAAAATGCCGCTACTGGAACTGGACAGGATGACTTACTTTTGGAGCAATGGTACTTTTCAATTACCCAAAATAGGTAAATTTTTTATAAATTACATACATTTCAAAATATTATATGCAGCAATTATTTCAGATTGGCAGATGTATCGACACCTTTCAATATTAACCAATTGATAAGCGCCGTTCGTTCGCAATTGTACTTCTCGCAAATATCAGCCTGGTTGTCAAGCCAAGATCAGTCTAGTCCAAAAATTTCAAATAAAAATTTAAAATATCGCCTATCTATTCCTGGTGAAACATTTGAAAAGAATAAGTTTACTAAGGCGGCTAGTAAACACGATTTCCCTCCAACTGATCTTGGCAATGGAATAAATTTGAAGGTTTCTCTACTCAGTCTACCAAGAATGTCTGATGCGCCCAGTTTAAATTGTAAAAATTGTGAACCTGTTCCTCCACTACCACCATGTGTTGAGGAAAAGGATGAACATTCTTGGATGCTAGATGATAGAATGCATACGCGTTGCACTTTAAAGGGAAAACATCGTTGTGAAGATTTTGATGAATGTGATTTGAAAAAGGAAATTAGGTTTACAAAGAGCAAGAGAGTATGTTGTAGTAAACAAGTGGGTATGAAAGGTTGTGCGGAGGCATCGACATCGAAATTACGAATTGATGTTCAGAAAGCAGAATCATTTCGTACTGATCAAAATGCTAGTGAGAAGCGAAATTCTAGCCCGAACGTGGAGCATTCGGTAAAAACACCAAAGTTGGATTTCAAATTCAATAGTGCCGAACTCCAAGAAGTGATTGGTGTACTGAAGAATGATAACGATGATCTCAGTAAACAGCAGAACAAAGGCGATATTCTGTTAAATGCCATTTTGCGAAGTTGTCGCCTACAAAATGACGAAAACCTCCGAAATGACAGGCCGAGTACAAAGAGCGTAGTAGATAACGTAGTCAAATGTGATGTAAAATGTGTTCAAAAGCTTGGAGAAATTGGTTCAAGCATAATAAATGGATGTGCGAAAGCGTTGCAGAGTGTCAGTGATACTAATAGTGATAAGAATGCTAAAAGTGATATTTTTATTAATAAGAATAAAGTTAATATTTATGTAGATAGTGATTGTGATACCCCAAAATGTCCGATGCCGAAACGAAACCCACACAAAATGAGAGACATATCCAATGTAGAAACTACTTTCAAGGGGAAGGCACGGCAAAAGATAACCTTTGAAGATTTCAAAGTGCCGAGCGGACCCGATACACCAATACCCATCGAAAAAACAAGCAATAATATTGAAATTCCGTCGCCAATTGAACAAGCCAAATTTCGGAAGTCATTGGACAATGCTGCCTCTATGGTTTTTCATTCGAGAACCGGCCTGCCCTTAACGAGTAGCCCCGCACCCGTCCGTAGGGGTAAATCTTGTTTCGATTTCGATTCCAGTATTAATTCCGTTTCAGCAATTAAAAGGTAATGTTTTCATTTTATCTAAACAAATTATTTCTGATTGTTTCCTTCAACAGTGCGTTATTTTCTGCAAGTTTTTCGACTGATGATGATAGTGAGAGTGATGGAAGTATTGTATCTCCCTGCAGTCCTGAAACCTATATTTATCCCAAGAAACAACCCTCACCTGTGAAACATTACCGAAGGGGACATTCAGCTAATTTATTAGGTACCATCTAAATTGAAAATTCCATTTTGTTTCTAATATTTAATTTTTCATTTTTAGGGAGTTTTGAAGAATCTGTTTTGAATGGGCGTTTGGAGCCAGTTTCTACAGTACATGGCTTTAAAGCAGAATTAGGAGCTAGTGGATCGTTTGTTCCAAGGCATCTAGTCGTTCCTGTTACTGTATTTTTTTATACTTTAGGAGATAACGATAAAGTTTCCTCACCTTATTTGGTATGTTATTTTGCTCACTAATTCTGTGATTACAGTTTATTACAAATTGTCATAACCTTAATAGATTAATAGAAATACAACATATGTATTGCGTCATAATACTGTGTTAGTTTAACAGATTGGTTAAACATAAATATTAAATTAAAAAAGTTACACTTGATTTCACTTCATGCTATTTCAAAAGTAGTTAGCAAGTAGTGAGAAGCCAGCTTTAGTTATATTAAAATGTTTTTAATACTTTTTAATTAACTTTTAACTTTTTTGATTATGGCTATATTAATTAATATATAAATTAAATTACAGGGTCATATTAATTTAGGCAAGAAAGGTTACAACGTCCCAAAAAGTGGAACAGTTCAAGTTACATTATTCAATCCTCTTGGAACTGTAGTCAAAATGTTTGTTATCATGTATGATCTCACAGATATGCCAGCAAATTCACAAACTTTCATCAGGCAGCGGACACTCTACATGCCTACAAACTGTCAGGATAAAAATTTAGAATGGGGACCAAAATGGCTTCGATATCTTATACACTTAAGGTAATAACTAATTAATTTTCTACTTGTTTACATGTTTATTTATTTATCATTATTAATGTGAACATATCTTTTTGATAGGATTGATTTTTCAGTGAAAATAGATACTTGTATATCAAAGGAGAAAAGCGAACAATTTTATCCTGCAATGAATGATGCCCAGCATGCAGTGCAGCACATAAAATGGAGGAAATTTAGCTTTCCTCCTGAAGTGTACATATGATTTTTGTTACTACCTAAAACCTTTCAATTGTGATTTAATTATTCAAATAGACAAAAAAAAGTGTTGATTTTGGCTAACATATAATACAAATGTCTTAGGACTTAACACTAAACAATTCAAAATACATGTCAAATATGTAATGTAGGTATCAAGACATTATTTGTTTTTTTGGTTTTGTGGTATGTACCCAAAAATACGTATTTCTGCAGATAAGTTTTCGATATTGAATAATCGAAAATGAATGCGTATGACAGTGACAGTGAATTATAAGAATTTTCTGCTGCTAGAAGTTGCTGAAACTGCAAGACTATCTTTGAATTTGTTGCCAGAAAAATAATTATATTTAGTTTGATTAATAATAAGTTTATTTGATTAAGATGTAATTTTTTTCTCAAAATAAAAAGTAGTAAGTAATTTTTTTTCACTTGGGTGAAAATGCACAACTTTTCTATTAAGGTAGTAAAAAAAGCTTTATTTACTTTATTTCAACACTGCAAAAGAACGTATTTAATTCATTATGACATAAGTCAAAATAGTGTTTGTTAAACTGAGTTTTAATTTTTCAAAGTTTAGGTACCCTCATTTGTATTCTGTCTATATCAATTCTGATTTACCTGTATATGCAAAGATAATTGAATACAAGGGATGAGACATCAATTGATATAAACAACACAATTCTTTCATGAAATCATTGTTTTTCAATCAAGGTTCAGTAAGGATTTGTCTGACAATTGAATGGTTTCAAATTTTGTAATACATTAATAAATTGTACTATTGAAGTAAAAAATTATATACAGATAATGGCAAAGTATTTTGAAAGAAATTTTCAGAATGTTTGTATTTATATTGGTTTTTATTAGTGTTTATAAATTATATTACATATTACAGTTTTTCGTTCTTCACTTAATGGGAAATAATGTGTATTATAAAATTTACGTATAATTATGTTCTTTCTAACAAAAATTTTAACAATTTATTTTTTCAACACCGAGTATTAAATTCAAACAAATAAAAATTAGACTTTTGTATTGTCAATCATATTTTGTTGAGAAGCACATTTTTTATATTTTGTATTACATGTATATTTGTAAGAACAAAGTTTTTTTGTAAAGAGTTTCCTAGGTTGTTATTTATGAATAATTAAAACTGAAACTTTCTATCTTCTATATGTTATATTGAATATGTCAAACGCTCTGTGCTGAAGCATGAATAAATTATAACCAATCAAATTCTATATGAATTTGTTGCTACTTGTGATAATAATAAAACTCAAGTAGCTCTTGCTCTGTAATTGATTTTGTACTCCCATTTTTATGTCAAGCTAGTGTCAAAAGAAATGTCATCTTAAATGCCATTGCGCTCAACTATAAATAAAATCAAATTATTATTGTGATATTATAGTCTATCTTGTGCATTGAAAATTATTGCAATTTTGTACTATTACATGGTAGCATCTGTTGCCAAGCAATACAACTTTGTTTGTATTCCCAAGCTTTTGCAATACATATTCTTGTGAAAATTCATGCATTTTTTTTTTCTTTTTCAGATTTATGAGTTCAAAATCTGGTAGAATATATCTTCATAGCGATATCCGAATGATAATATTTCGGAAATCAGACGTAGATACTGCTACTGCGCATGGCATTGATATGTGCTACGAACTTCGAAGTTTCACTCACATGCCGGCCAATCCGAAGTATTCGCCGAGAAAATAATAATTCAAATTGCATGTTTGCACAAGTCAATGAGATAATCATTAGTTTTTATCAAAAAAATTCGGTCGTTGAAATAAAGAAAAAATAAATCACATAAAATGTGCTTCTAGTATGATTTGTTTCGATATAGACGAGACTTAGATGTTCTTTAGGTAGGAATCATATTAAAAGCATTTATTATAAAAAAAATGGATGTTATTTTTTTGTGATACACTTTTTTTTAGTTAAATTGAAAAATGGAAAAATACTATATTTTATTTGTTATTATCGGAACAACCGGAATAGCAGCCATTAATTTATGTAAATACGATTTGTATATATAAACAGCTATATATTGTTAAGTTTTCTTCTTTTAATTATGTTTATTTTGAGGAAAGAACTATTGATAAGAAAGGTATTATTATTAATTTGGTATTTTTTTAACCATAAAAATTATATGTGACAAGAAAAATTATATATTTCAAGTAAAATTAGAGAAAATATTTACTATATATTCACCTATAATAATTTTTTAATAGATATTTAAATAAATGTGTGAATAATAATAATACTTGCTATTTTATGTACCTATCTATAACTATCATAATGAAAATGGAATAATATAGACAGCTAAGGTAAGTTATATTGAGTTTATTGGTATATACCAAATTACATAATTTTGTAGATGACTAATATATAGATAGATAATATTTTGGCGAAGTTTTGGCAGAAGGAAAATAATAAACTTACGATAGAAGATAGTTTTCTAACAGATTAAATGCCACATTTTCTTAAGTCTGGTTTTCATGCAAATGAAATTATGTTCTTATTCAGATAAATATTTATTAATTTAATTTATTTGTGAGTTTGGATTATGATTTGACAACCCTACAAAATGACACTAGGAACAAACCTGATGTAAAGCAACTGAACAAATGTTGCTATATGCTGTGATTTCTGTACGTGGTGTGTGACAACAAGTGGTCTTCGAGAATGACTGGACATAACGGCGATCCTCGCTCCGATCATCGAACAGCGCTCCGAGCATAGAACACTAAAATTTGTTCTAAGCTCGGACTCTCGCCCACCTCTAGCCTCGTATTTATATTGTACTGAAACTTTTTTAGCGGTGCGAGAGTAAAATTATTTATACGAGGATCGAGCGGTGAGAGGGTCCTAGCTTAGAACAAATTTTAGTGTTCTATGATCGGAGCTAGGATCGCCTTTGTGTCCGCACACTTACGCATTCTTTTCAATCTAATCTAGATTTGGCACTAGTTCCTTTTTATTTTGTGATTGTATCTATTGCTTGTTTTTCTATATTTTTCAGTTGTCAAACTCCTCAGTTTTCGTTCTTGGTACTCTTGTTGCAAAGATTTACTCTTACCCTTACTTCTCATCTAGCTCTGTCTTTTAATACCTTCATGTCTACGTGTCTACTTACTAGTGCTACGTCGTTTGCAAATGCCGTTATAGTCACGCCTTCCGGCAGCCTTATCCGAAGTAGCTCATTATAATATAGTTTCCACAGTTTTTGTTCTAGTGCTGAGTCTTGCGGTACCTCTCTGCCAAGTTTTAATCTTCTCTTATTGGTTATCATTATCGTTTTCCTGTTCAGTTTTCTTTTTTTTTTTGTCATTTTTAGAATTTTATTTATATAACACACTGTTAAATGTGATCTGTATGTTCAACGCTATTGTGACGCAGTGTTGTCTTTCCCTTCTCTATTTGAGTTATTTGTACCTTGTTTCCGCCTAGCGCTGCTTTTATAATCTCTGTTGTTATATTTTCTGGACCGGGTACTTTGTTGTTGGGCAATTCTTTTATAATTTCTTTTATCTTTTCCACTATTATTATAATTGTTTCTTTTTTTTTCTTTCTCTGATACTGGTTGTACTGCCGTTTTGCCTTTAGGAAACAATTTCTCAATTATGACTTTTTTTTCGTCTTCTTTTAGGCAAACTCCTTTTGCTTTTTCTCCCAAATTGTTTATCAATATTTTGCACGGCTTTACCCACCCAGGGATCCCCGACTATAGATTCTATCATTTCTTTCCCTATGTTTTTGTTTTCTGTCACTTCTATTTCCGTGACTCTCTATCCTCCTGACATTCTATCTACTTTCTTTTGTGTCCTGTTTTGCTTTGTATTGTATGTGAATGTGTAAGCTCAGTGATTCTTCCTTTGTCACGGTCTAGTTATTTGCCATTCTTGCCATTTTCCACGCAATAACAGCTATATATTATCATTAGTTTCAATTTCAACTCGCACTATTCCTTCTTTTGGTGTTCACTATCTTTTCACGTTGTTGCTACACTTCACCCTAACTAAAATAGCCACATGTGTCGTCTTTTATTCACGTACTACTTAGTTTGTTTTTATTTAGTTTACTCACTATCACTAGTTCTATTTACTTCCTCTCCGCTGTTGCTATCAATATATTGTGCGTCTTTCTTCCCCTTCTATATTTGTTTGTATAAACTTATACTTTCTGGTTTATTATCTGATCCTTGTGTTATCTCCAGTTATCGGGATTGTTGTCTTCTACATTCTTTTTTGTATTTCTCGTTCCTTGTTTTCTTTGTAGCCGGGCATCTTTTCATTTTGTTCTTTGTCCTATCGATTTGAGTTCTATGCAGTTTGCTTATGTTACGTTCTGCTTGCTTACTACGTAGCTCCTGTTTCTGTTACTGGTCTTCTTTCTCTAATTGTTTCTGATATCTGTAGCTGTGTTGTTACGCACACTTTATTATTTTTTAAATTCTTATTTTGATTGTGTTCTACTTTCCTTCTATTCCTGCTCTATTTTATGCTAACTTAAGAATTACATTTTTTATTTTTTTTGCAAAGTTTCTGTTGTTTATTTTTTTAGCTTTTTTAAGTTAGTGCTTATTATTGGTGTTTTCTTTACATTTTTCAACTTTATATTCAAGTATATGGCCACTGTGTATATCTTCTTTTGGTAACCCATGTGTTCTTGTTACTGCATTTCTCAACCTTTTTTAATCATTATAATATCTATTTGCTTTCTGTATCCATCTTGAAACGCTTTCTTACTATACAGTCTTTTTTTTTTTGGGTTTGCAAACCACGTGTTTGTAACGAACAGTCTTTTTTTTGCAGTATTCAATCTTTTGCCTCTACTTTACTCACACTTGCATTCCAGTCTTCCATCACAATATTGCAGCAACTTCAGCCTTTTTCTTCTAAGATGTTTTCTACTGTGTTATACCCTTCTTTTGCTTTCCCTCTGTTATTAATTAATTATTTTCAGTTTTTGCTTTGATTTTCTATCTTTTTTTGATGCACCTCCATCCCCATACTTGGTCTACTACTTTTTTTTGGCGTCTTTTTTATGTTCATTCTTGTTGTTTATTGTACAAAATGCACACTTTAAATATTTAAATGTTTTCACTGTCTCAATCTTATGTTTCTCCCATTTTTAGTTTTCTAATCTTTGTTTTCCTTTCCCTTTTTTCTGAAAATCTATATTTTTTTCACATTAAACTTTTATTCTTTCTTTCTAAAGTATTTTTCTAAACATTTAATGATCTCTCGATCTTCCTTATTTTCATTTGCTTTCTTCACAAAAATTGCATTGTCTTTTGCATACGTCAGCGCCTACACTTTCTCTCTGGGTTCTTGTGGGTACAACCGAACTAATGTAATGTAAGTGATAAAAACCAAACATTTATTTTCTAAAGTTTAATAAATAAATAATTTTATTTTTTATTTTAAAATTCCAAATACCTAGTTTACTATTAATATTTTTATAATTTGTCACTGATGGTTTGAGATGTTTTCAGTTAATCTGATGAATGGCAATGGAACAAGCCTGATCAACAATTTTATATATGTTCACTACCACTACTACAGTAATCTTACTTTAACTTGGCCAATGGAATTTGTGAAATGTGTGCGCGAGGAAAGGATACTAAAACGCGCGAAGGCATGATTGCAATGTATACGTATTAAGTTTCTTATTACAGTGGACAACTCACGTTTGGAGTAGCAATATTTGTTTTGCCTGTCTACTTTGAGAAACCTGATTTCCGCTTGTATAATAGATCGGAAAGTGATGCGCTGCAATGCTACATTTTCCTAGGACAGAACATTCATTTGCAGCGGCCCTAGAGCGGTAATAGTATATAGTGAATAGTATATAAAAACAGTGTTTCAGAAAATTTTAATAGTATATAGTGTACCAAGTGCCGAAAATAGACTTTAGCAGCTCGAAGGAGCGAAGCGAGTGAGGTCTGTTAAAAGCGGTATATTTTCTATCATATCGAATAGACCATTGGGATCCAATTTTTTCAAATGAGATCTTCTTGACAGATTTTATAAATAAACGCCATCTAAAAAAATAAAATTGTTTAAAAATGTATAAAAACCTTAATAAGTATATTACAAATACGATACTGAACAATAGGAATATAAATCAGTTTCTAAACAGTGATTCATATTTAAATCATAAATACTTTTGCTTATAACAGAAATAATATTAAATATTTTTATTATCTAATTATGAAATAATAATAATAATAATTATGTATAACTATTATAGATCAAAACATGGGCAAATTTCAAATTCTTTACATTGGAAGGTCTTACTTCTCATCCAATTAAACAAAGATTGGATGGCATATACGGTACGATTCACCTTCTTATTCCACCGTGGATGAACGGGTCAAAAGATTTAAGCTGACTAATCTTCTGGTAAACCAGTTGAATTGATCATAGTCGATCTCTTTTATTAAAGAACTGGTGATTGCTGACTAAAAGTGAGGAAATTATCAGCAATATTAGGGCTGTCAAATATATTAATTTGTCGAATACTCCATGATCATTTGGATATGAATAAAGTAAATGCATGAAACTTCTGTCTACTGTTCAAAAACAGGATTGAGCATGATTATGCTTGATCTTTTATGGAGCTCAGTGATGGGAGACAAGATGAAGTTCTGCAATCTATTGTTGCGGCGGATGAAACTATGGTCTTGTATCATGATTCTCTACCCAAAATGCTCTCCTCCTGCATCAATACAATTTCAGAGTCATGTCTGCCACGCCTGGAAGGCATCTTGAAACTTCTTGATTGGAAGGTTTTTTAATAATCTTGTAACATGCTTTTGGATGTTTTCCACGGACTCTAAATGCTTTTCGTTCAGCTCTCTTTTCAGTCGGGGAAACAAGAAAAAGTCGCACGGAGCCAAGTCCGGACTGTGAGGGAGCTGGGAGACCACCGAGGTTTTGCTTTGGGACAGGAAGTTGGTAACAATAAAGGCCGTGTGGCTCGTTTTAAATCAAATACAAAAGTTCTTGACAGAGCAAATTTGCGCCGTGTTACAAAGTTGAAAAACACAATGCTCAGAACAGTCGGAGCAAGTTGGCGACCGGCTGCGTTGGAAGAGCAGATCTTCAACCACATTTCTCGAGAAAAATAATGAACATTATAGAAAAAAGTATATACATAGTAACAAAAAAAAAAAGAAAATAGTAAAAGAGGCATATATTACATAGAAAAAAGCAGGGTAATAAAACTACATTAGGTTAAAAAATTTATTACATAGCATAAAAAGAGCTAAATATAACATAATTATTTGAAAATAAAAAGAAAATTATCGAGGAGGTTTTGGAGGTCTACGGAAAGGTTTTCTACATCGGTGTGTTGGAATATAACAGCGGGAGGGTAAGGGATTTTCATAGCTGGGTGGCGAACATGCTTAAATGGTTTAGAAATGTAAGGATAGCAAGGTGATGTTTGAGAGCTAGAAGAGCTGGCAAATTTGCCTTGAAGATGCTGAAGGCGTAATTTAATATAGGGTATGTTTGAGAGTGCAGGAAGTTCTACTGAAGGATGATTAAGATAAAGAAGAAGAATTCTTCTGATGATGTTTCTTTCAAGGCTGGCTATAGGATTTAAATGAATTTGACGAGATAAGGTTAGAGTAATTGATTGATAGTCGATCAGAGGGCGAATGAACATTTTATAAGTGTGAAGCAGGGTTTTTGGATGGTACTTAAATGTACGACGGAGCGTCTTGAGGAGGTTAAATATTTTCCGAACTTGGAAGCAAATCTGAGAAGAAATGACTGAAGGGTTAAGAGTAGAAGGAAGGGTGATGCTCAGGTAATTTTTATGTCGGATATGATAATGGGGGGTGGACGAATAGGATGAGTTGGGTTTTAGTAGGGTTTGCGGTTAGCTTCCATTTCTGGAGCCAACGTTGTACTGAATTGAGGTAGGTTTGGAGGTATTTACATGCAATATCGGGAGAGTAATGGGAAACCCATGCTGCGGTGTCATCCGCATACTGCTGGAGCTTTGTCAAAGGGTTTTTGGGTTGAGGAATATCCATGACATACAAATTGAAAAGAGTAGGAGAGAGAACTGAGCCTTGAGGCACCCCTGCGGAGGGTGTAAAAAAATTTGAAAGAGATTTGCCGCAACGGGTTTGAGTCGATCTATCTAATAAAAAGGATTTGATTGAAGCTACTACAAAATTTGGAAGGTTGAGAGAATGATTGAAGACGGGTTAGCAGAAGGCGTTCCAAAAGTTTTGACGTAGTGTCAATTAGAGAGATGGGGCGGTATGAATCCGGGTTGTCGTGCGGTTTGTGGGGTTTAAGAATAAGTACTGTGTGGGCTTGCTTAAGGCGGGGACGAAAGTATCCAGAAAACATGCAGGCGTTAAAAATGGGGGTGATGTAGGAAATAGCAGAAGGGGGAACATATTTATAAATGAGTTTTGTTATACCGTCAGGTCCTGGGGCGGTGTTCTTCTTGTAGGTGTTGATCAGCGTCTGGACTTTTTTTTAGAAGCCGGTGGGAAGTGGTCGTTTAGCGTGGGCGGCATCAGCCTGAATGAGGGTCTCAGCAAAGGGTGGTCGTTGAGCAGGTCTTCGTTATGCTCTTCTGGAATAGTGGATCCTGTGGGGTGGTGAAGGTGGCTCTCAGGTGATCTGCAAAGATGTCTGCCTTGTTTTGGGGGGCCGAGTAGATGACGTCGTCCTTCTTAAGTGGGGAGTGAGGTTGGAACGGAGGACCATCCTGTCAGCTGATTGAACTTCTTTCAGAATTTTCTTCCATCTTTATAGTCTAGTTTGGCTGTTGTCTCCATCCAATATTGTTCTCTAAAAAAAGTTATATCACGGCAAATTTTAGCATTGAGTTTATTCCAAGCGGTTTTTATGATTGGGTCACGGGTGCGGAGGAATTGTTTGTAGATTCGGTGTTTCTCCCGAATCAGAGCAAGTATTGCTGGAGGAAGGAGAGGGCGAGAGGTATCAATAGTTTTATTAGGAATGTGAGTCTCTGAGGCGACCTCGACAGCGCCAATAAGATTATTTATTGAGCTGTTCATGTCGTCCAGTGATTGGAGGGTAGGAAGTTTATGCAATCGGTTGTTAATGTAATTTTTAAATGCAGGCCAGTTGGCGTTACGGTAATTACGGAAGGTGTGCAGGTTAGATACGGGAGGAGAAGGGTTTAATATTGATGAATAGCCTAAAAGAGGCATGTGATCGCTAGTCACACAGTTAGGGGACACTTTAGCGAAGAGGTTAAAATAAGGAATTAAATCTAATGTGACCACAATGTGATCAATGATGGAATGACCGTGATAGTTCGAATAGGTAGGGTCAGTGCAATTTAACCGGAAGAGAGGGTGATTTATGAAGATATCCGTCAATGTTGCCTTTCAGGTTTGAGGAATAGTTACCGAACGATGTATGTTGGGCATTCATATCCCTAAGGATGATAGACTTTCCTTGGAATGCAACATATTTAAAGAAATCGAAAGAGAATTGATGTGAAGGTGGGATGTATATGCAGTACATCGATATCTTACCAATTAAGAATTAGATATCAATTGCTACTACATGCAAATCCGACCAAGAGGGATGGGAAACAATGATAGGAGAGATTGGGAGTAAGGGGTCGAAAGCGAGAGCTACGCCACCTGATTGGTCTACCGCGTGTTTTTTGTGGAAAATAAATTTTCCTAGTTTTAAGGGTGGAGAGCGAGGAGGGGTTTTGGTTTCTTGCACCGCAAGAATAGAAATTTTATCGGATTTTATGAGGTTTTCTACGAGTGGACGCTTGCGCGACCACCCGCATGTGTTAAGAGAGGAAATAACTAAAGGATGTGCAGCCATTATGATTTCACTTCACAAGTGATGTGCACAGAGTTACTTGTGTAGTGAATGCTGACGTGAAAACCGAAACACTGAGACGCATAGCGACTTATGGCACTGGCGACGCGAGAACGCTCGTTTGGGAACATTTCCAGCATAGTCAATGTCATAAATCGCGTAACGTTGATTTCAGTTGATTCGGTCGGCTTGTCAACTGTTTTTAATAGAGCAATTACATTATCGGAGAGAGGGATTTTGGGGCGTTTGGGACATTTATGGGAGAATGCGGAATGGTTATTAGAATTACAAAGTGGGCATTTTATAATTTAAAGAGAATTTACATATCATATATACAACAGTAAAACATAAAGTATATGGAGAGGTGGGAAATTACATTGAAATTATTATTAAAAATGATTATGAATTACATAGAATAATACAAATCGGACAAAACAGATTAAGCAGGTAGAGAGAAGATTAATATCTTTACCTGTTCAATCTGTAAATATATTTGTGATATAGTACATAGTAAATGAGATTTATTTTCTAAGAAGTGTATTTCTAAAAATTTTGAACTATTTATTGGTAAATTTATTAATTCGTGACACTCAACAGAAATTTCAAAAATTAAGGCAACTTAAAAACATTTGTGCTACTAAGTATTTGTTCAAATGTGATTAGTTAGAGATATTTACTGATATTGATGACATTTTTTATTGATAATGTTGTTCTTAAGAATATATAAGGCTTCATTTTCTTATAATTTTGCAAAATATGCAATTATTCTGGAAATAAGTCCGCAACAGTTTTTTTTCAGCTTGGTTTACTATTTCTGGTAGAGTATTGGGAAGGTTTTGTCTTTTTTTATAAAAGGGTCGTTGAAAAAATTCTTTGCTGTCCGCAACAAAATATAATTAAAATAACTAAAAGGTTTTGTGCTGTAGATATATTGTATTTTTTATTTTTGATGACGGACGTCAGGTAAGCCTAATCAGTTATAGTTCGAATGATTATTTTAATATGAAGAAATCTTATTCGGTCGGCTATTACGGTACTGTAGATCTAGAAGCCGTTGTTTGGCATGAAGCATAGATAGCATGAGGCTCCATCTAGTTCCAAGAAGCATAAGCATAGCATACAATACATGTTTGCCAATCGGCAATACTTTCAATAAACTTTCAATTTATTTTACGTTTTTAAATATTTTTATTAACATTTAGACTATGCATTAAATAGAATTACTAATTTATAGCAATTTTTGTGTAAATGCTAGATCAAAAAAGACAATCCTATAAAATTTAAATTAACTAATTTCTTAATAATCATCATAGTATTGATATACAGTGTTGGCAATCTTGTTCATATCAAATCGATAACCAAAACATAACCTAACCTACAATTATCAGTGATTATTCAAATACCAAGCCCAAAGTTTTTATTTTACTAAAATAATACAGAAAATGGAAGAACCAAAAGTTGGCCAAGTGCAATACGCTCCATCAAAACTAAGCCATCATAGTTTTTCATGTGAAATTGGACAAGCAAGATACATATATGAAATTATTAAGATGAAAGATTCATTGTTAATTTTCATCAATGTAAAAAATAATTTAGATTTTAATGATTTATCACTTGCTATGAAGAATAGGATTAATAATAATATAATGGGAGCACACATTATGGGCGACTTTACGGAAGAAAATTCTAGGGAAATAGCTACACATGTAGCTCGGAAGACTGATAAAGTGGTATTTGTAAGTTGTAATGTGATGTTGGATAAACGTACCCTGATGTTGATTGAACGACAATTATTCCATGAAATTAAAACACGTCCAGAAAAGTTTTATTGTTAATAGGATTAATAAATTATTTATGTATAATATTTTGTGTCTTTTAAATGTACAGTACGACCGATTTAAGAAGAGATATGTATGTTGCAATAGGTGAATTCACAGTTAAAAGCACCATATCTTGTAAGAGACACATTTGCTGTCGCACAAATAATTTGCTTTTACAATTTTATTCATTTATAACAGAACAAACGTACATTTTGTTCTACGATTTTTTTTCTTATTTTGGTTGAACAATAACAATTATCAGAGTTGTATTTTCTAATTATTTAGGTTTGTTGACTATTGCATTTAGATCAGTATCTTAAATACTAATAAGGATATCATGTTAAAATGAATTATTATGCACTGAATTCTATGTGGCAAATGTCTTCTATGTACCTATATGAAAAGATTGTACAAAAGATTTATTTGTAAAATGATTTTGTGATATTTCGTCATGTTACAATATATTTTTGTCATTATAAGATTGTGAATTATTTCTCCTTGTTAATCAAAGTTTACTGATTATTAGAAAGTCCTACACATAGTATGACTGATAAAAAACGATAATAGTTTGAAAAAAATCTATTAATTGTTTTCAAACTTTGAGAATAGAAGAGAGACATTTTGTCTAATTTATTTTCAGTGAATGGAGCTATTTTGAGTGAATAGCTGATATGAGGTCCAGAAGTTAACGAATGTTAAGTGTTTTATATTTTGTCAATAGATGGAATTTGGTTAGCTAAATCTGCCAAAATTACTAATGCTAAAACTTTTGTTATATTAATTGTAATTGTATAAGTATTGTTAATTACTTGTTTTATATTTATAAGTTTTAAAACAATTAAAAAGTATATATAGACAAAACAAAATTGAAGATTTGAATATATTCTGAGCAAACATTTGGATATATCTATAGCGCTGCAGTCTATTTATGGATTGGTTTTTCTAGCCAGGTATGGATTAAGTATGTTTTATTTATTTAAGTTTTTTAATACACTTGCGACGATATATAAATTGTGGTGAATGCTAAATGCAATCACAGATTATGTTATGTAATATATTATATAATCTTTGATGATACTCTACTGAAGCAATAAAATTGGTAGTTGCTTTGCAAATATGGTTGATAAGGTAATTTGATTTGATTTTTTTGTTTGGTTATAACTGAATAATGTGTGTAGATGTTGACTTGATCATTTCATTATCCCGTTCTTGCTTACTTAACATATCTTGTAGCATTTTTTCTATATTCTTGTTTATTGATATAAACATTGCAAACATACATAAGTCATTAAAAAATTTAAAAATATTGAATCATTATGACAGTATACAACTAATTAAAGTAATTAAAAATTACATCCAAAATATACAATTTATACAAATTAAAAATACGCAAATTTGTTATACAAACATGAATATACCGTGTGTCCCAGGATAGATATAATTCAGTCTTATACAGAGTGTTTTATAAGCAATTTTGTAAAATCATCAAGATAAAGTAGCTTTATTTTGCAATATACGAAAAAAATTTACTAAGAAAAGATGTTCAGAATGCAATTTTATACTACCATACCAAATTTCAGGAATATCAAAAATAACAATAAAAAGTTATACTTAAATTCATATATATACATATATTCAATTAACTTTCTACCCGTTATACACCCTAACGGCTGTTTTATATTTATTGTACATTTTTTTTAATTAGTTCCTTCCATTTCTTCCGGTCCTTCGCCATCTTCTTTGCTTCGTTCACTTGTAACCCTCTTTTTTCTATCAGTCCTTGCACTATTTCGTCCCATGATTTCCTTGGTCTCCCACGTCTCTTTTCTTTTGGCATTCTGCTTTCCCATACTCTTTTCACTTGCGCCTTTTCGTCCATTCTTTGTAGGTGGCTCCACCATCCTAATTGTCTTTCTTCTATGAACTCTTCTATTCCTTTAATTTCCAGTTCTTTCCTTATCTCTTCACTTCTTATTTTGTCCATTATATTTTCCTTAAGTACTTCATTTCAGTGGCTCTTATTTTGCTTACTTCTCCTTGTGTTAAAACCCATGATTCGCATCCATACGTTAGTGTTGGTCTACATATTACTTTGTATATCTTCATTTTTGTTGTTCTCGTGATTTCTTTCTTGTATAGTATTAGTTTATTTAGTGCCTGATATGACTTGTTTGTGTTCCTTATTCGTGTGTTGATATCTACTTCTTGGCTTCCATTTTCGTCTATTGTCACTCCCAGGTATTTGTATTCTTTAACTTGTTGTATTTGTTTTTGGTTCAGGCTTATTTTGGTTTGTATTGGATCTTTTGATATCACTACAATTTTTGTTTTTTCTGTGTTCATTTTCATTCCATTCTTCATTAGTTCGTCATGCCATATATTCAGTTTGTCTTGTAGTTCCTTCTCCGATCCTGCAATTACTGCGATGTCATCTGCAAAAGCACACATACTTATGTATACCCTCATCATGTTCTTGTATCCAATGTGTAGCCCTTTTGTTTTCGTTTCCACTTCTTTTATAATTTCATCAATGAACGCAATGAATAGTAATGGGCTGAGGCTCCCTCCTTGTCTAACTCCCTGTTTGGTTTCAAATTTTTCAGATTGTTGGTTTTTACTGATTACTATATTTCTTGTTCTTTTATATATGCATTTACACATTTGTCTTAGTTTGTGGTCGACACCTTTCTTAACTAAGCATTCCCATATTTTTTGCCTAGGTACCATATCAAACGCCTTTTCCATGTCTATGAATGCTATGTATAGCTTTTTGCCCGTTGTTTTTGCTTTGTTTATTAACGTTTTTAATGTAAAGATATGGTTTTGGGTGCTTTTCCCCGGTCGGAACCCACTTTGTGCTTCTTCCATTTTGCTTTCAATTTCTTTCCTTAATCTTTTTTCTACTACCTTTTCAAATATTTTCATTACTGTCCCTATCAGTGTTATCCCTCTATAGTTGGTACATACCTATTTGTCTCCTGCTTTGTAAATTGGAAGAATTAGTCCAATCTTTCATTCTTGTGGTATTAGTTCTTGCATCCATATTTGATTGAATAGTCTTGTGAGGTAGTCTATCGCTTCTTTTCCCATACATTTTACCATTTCTGTTGTTATTTTGTCGATTCCTGGGGCTTTCCCATTTTTCAATCCTCTAATCGCCTCTTCTATCTCCGCTGTGTCTATTTTGGTTTCTTTCTGTTCTTTCTCGGCTGTTTGTTCTCTTGTTTTTTCTTCTTCAACTGTTACATAGCCCCTATTTAGTAATTCAGTAAAGTAGCTTCTCCATCTCTTCATAACTTCCTCTTCTTTCATAATTAGTTCTCCTTTATCGTTTTTTATTGCTATAATTTCGTCCTTCCGGTTACTTCGTAGGTTTTTTAGTGTTCGGTAAAATACTTTCTGGTTCTCCTTAAAGTTATATTCCATTTTTTGTCCAAATGCTTTCCATGATTTTTGTTTTGCTCTTATAATTATTCTTTTTGTTTTCTGTCTTTCTTGTTTATAGTTGTTATAGCTTTCTTCCGACTTCTCGTTTAGATATTTATTCCATTTTTGCTTCTTTTCTTTAACCTGCTGTCTAACTTCGTCATTCCACCAAGCAGTTTGTTTTTTGTATTGGTTTTGTTTACTTGCTCCACATACTCTTCTGGCCGCTTCCTTTATAATTGTTTTAAATGCTCTCCACATTGCTTCCACATTCTTGTCGTTTTTCCTACCCAGAGTCTGAATTGATTTGGTCACTTCTTTTTCATATTCTTCTGCGATTCTTGCATCCTTTAGTTTATAAGTGTTAATTGTTTTGTCGTACTTTTTCTTATTTCCTATTTCTTTTTTCTGGTTTTTTCCCTGTGTTGTCAGTTCACCAATTATCAGATAATGATCGCTTCTTGTTTCGTAACTCCTCATGGCTCTTACATTTTTTATTGTGTTTCTGTTTTCCTTTACTGTAATTATATAATCTATTACAGATTTTTCCTTTCTGCTTGGTTGTACTCTCGTATACATATGAATGTCTTTATGTTTGTGGAATGTGTTTGCTATTATTAGATCATGAAGCATGCAAAAATCCAATAGTCTTTTTCCATTGTTGTTGCGTTTATCTTCACCATATTGTCCAATTGTTTCTCTGTGTACTCCATATCTCCTCCCTACTCTAGCGTTTACGTCTCCTAATATGTACATCGTCCTTACGGTTCCCATATTTTCATTCATTTGGTCCCAGTATTCGTCTTTCTTCTCTTTTCATAAATTGATAATAAATGCAAATTGTTCATTCCAACTAGTGAATGTAGACAGCTGTTTATAGTCTTAAAACCCTCATCAGTACGACTGTACACAATAAGTCGGAGAAAGACAACTTCCATGCGGATCGACGATCTCTGAAATCAGTAGTAATTAAAACTATCAGTCTTTCATTTAATTAAATAAATTGTATTTTATTTAGAACGTTATAACAAAAACAATAATTCACATATTTTTTTTAAGTACTCATTTGATGTAATTATCATCTACATCTGCACATCTTTTGATCCTTTGCTTAAATTCCTTAAAACTGTTTCAAATGTGTTGTAATGGTATGGAGTTTATAGCATTTATAATTCTCAGTTTTAATATTTCTGCGTTGTTTGGAAGTGGTTCAGCGTAAACCAATAGTCCAATATTTGATGCTTTCCTTTCACTGTTCTGGACGGTTCCGAACAATTCTGTTCTTGACGCCCCATGTACCTTTCACAGAGAGCACGACGCCCCAACTTGTTGAAAGTTTTTTTTCCCTCTCCCCTCATGCACCACCTACCACGAAGGTGCATCAGAACGGTTCTGTGCGTCAAGCCCCGGGAGCGTAATGCTCTTGAAAGGAAAGCAGTAATTGATAAGTCCGGGGATCTTGGCGGCCACATGATGGGTCCATTTCTGGCAATTCAATTTTACATACAGTGTAGGCATTTCTCTTAATAAATCAAAATATTTGTCACAAAATCTTTGAAGAAGCTGTAAATAAGTGTTCTGGTTTAATTTTCCTTCAATGAAATAACGTCCAATAATTTCAACGTGATAAGAAACGGCACACCACACATTTTCTTTTTTGTAATATTGTCTTCTATTATAATTTGTAAAGTTTGGATTTTAGATACCGAGTTCTGAGATCTGAGATGAAACAACGCCATTTGTCGTAAATGTGGATTCATCAGAAAAAACTATCAGATTTTTAAAAAATCTGTCTTTTATCAGTTTTTCTTCAATAGTTAAACAAAAATTTAACCTTCGTCCGTCATTACCTTTTTCAAGAGTATATGTAAAATTTGTTTTATATGTTCTAATTTTTTTTGCTTTATAAACTCTCTAAAGTTCAGACTTGCTAATATTAGTGGTACTTGATCACTCTCGTAGTGGCAATTTTTGGATTTTCTGTAACTGAGTCACGCGCTATAATAGCCACAGCATCATCTTCATAATATTCTTTTTTCTTTCTTTTTATGTTAAGAACATTGCCAGTAGTTAAAAGCTTTTTAATTGTTCTCATTTTTCATTAAATTGCCTTACTACTTCCTTTAGTGAATATTCTTTGCCAATGCCATAACATTGTACAATATAAATACAAAAAAATAGTACCATTTGCTCTGCTTGTTTTAATACTTTTGTTCTGAACTTATTCAATATTGATTACATTTGACAGTTATTAATGTATCAGTTTTTTTTTATAGGAGTTTGACTACCCATTATTGTTTTCATAGCCCACTTGTCGCTTCTAAATACAAAATCTTTTAAATTTATTGAAAAAGTTTTAGGGCTGGTATTATAAAGACAAAATAAATCACCAAATAACAAATCTCAAATTAAATATATTCGACGAATAAACGTATTTCGGTATTATAAATCTAAATTAACTATTCGTAAAATAAGAAATTGCAACGCCGCATTTATATGTTATTTTAATATTGTAGTTATTGATGTGTTATATTGTAGCCTTTGTTATCTTACAATAATCCCCTACAACATATTGAAAGTCAGTTGCATAACATCGTAGAGCAATCAAAAGCTGATTTTCAACAGAAATTGCTCCACATTAAAAATAACCTAAGAAACATGACATATGTCAAGTTATTCATTGAATAAATTTTAATCCCTAGATTTTGGATGATTAATTTACTCCATAGATTTAGTTACCTACTTTTATTATTTGACGTTTATAATACCGAAATCAGCCAATTAAAATAATTTACTTGGTTAGTAAATAAAATCTACAGATTTTAATGGTTTATAATACCGGCCCTAAGAGTATTAATTTGTTGTTGATATTTCTGAAATTTGATATGGTAATATAAAATTACATTCTAAACATCTTTTTTTTGTCAATTTTTTTTGTATATTGAAAAATAAATGTACTTTATTTTTGATGATTTTTAGAAAACTGCTTATAAAATATCCTGTATAAGACTGAATCAACTCATTTTTAGTATGTTATAGTTTTACATTAAGCAGGACTTGATCCCCAAGTGTCATTCCAAAATCAAAAAAAAAATGTGTTTGTTGTCCTGTTACATTTATTCTGGGACACACTATATTTTTTCACTATATATTAGATATACCAGATCTAATATATAGTGAAAACAAAAACACTTTAAAACTTACAGTTAATCAAATGTGTAGAATCAGTCATCTGTTACGAAGGTTTTAAGTCTGTTTTTAAATCATGTTAAAGTTTTTCCATGTTTACACTTATTTGGCAAACTATTAAAATAGAAACTTAAAATGCGCAGCAAGGTGATTTTTAAAAACGGGTTGTATATATTGATTTAAAAAAATATTACTAGCTGATCTTGAGATGTTTATGATTTGATATCTCTTTACAGATATCAAAAAGATACTAGGTTTGTATATATACAAAGATCCCCAATAGCACTGTCAGGGGAGGAGATAACTGCTGAAGCCAAGAATCTCTTTCCGGACCTAGGCAGAACAACGTGGTTAGAGATAAGAACAGATATGGATATGATACCGGAATGTACAGAAGAAGAAATACTTAAGGCAGGTGGCAAAATTAAAAGGAAAAAGGCTCACGGGACAGACATGATACCGCCGGAGGTGATCAGAGCGATAGGAACATAAAGACTTCAACTCTGCGCGAGGGTTCTTGACAAACTCATCAAGCAAGGCATTTTCCCCAAGGATTGGAAAAGGGCAAAATTAGTACTAATCGAGAAACCTACTAAAAAAAAACGAAGACAAGGCATACCAATATATATGTCTACTGAACCCACTGGAAAAGCTGTATGAGCACGTTTTCAACACGAGACTTACAGAGGAACTAGACAGGAATGGAGGTTTGAGTGAAAACCAACACGGGTTTAGAGTTGGCCACTCCACTCTGGATGCACTTAGACATGTTAGTGGGGCAGGTAGCTGAACACCCTACACACAAACTGGCGGTGTTGATCACCTTTCATATAAAGAATGCAGCTCTGGAGCAACTCTGGAAATGTTTTGCGGGGTGCCCTAGGGGTCTGTCCTGAGTCCCATCTTGTGGAATATATATTATGATGGTCTGCTGAGAGAACAGATGACACGGGGGATTACCACAATAGCATATGCTGATGATCTGGCTATGGTTGTCAAGGGTAACAGTATAAGGGAAATGGAAGAGGAGGCAGAGTGGGCGTCCTATAAGATAAGAAGGTGGATAAAAAAAATGGGTCTAGAACTGGCAACTCATAAAACGGAAGCTGTTGTCCTGGTGGGTAGAAGAAAGGACATCACAGTTGAAATCAAATTAGGGGATACAACAATCACATCAAACAAGGCAGCATCAAATACCTAGGGATGAGGATAGGTAAAAACAGGATTATGGGCTCTCATATAACAGAGGTAAAGCAAAAAGCAGAGAAACTTGTTATGGCCCTGGCACGTATCATGCCGAATGTAGGGAGTCCAAGGGCGGAGAAACGTAAAGTTATGGGTGCAACAGTGGACTTAATACTGTTGTACGCCGTACCCATCTGGATAGAAAGCTGCGAGAAAAAAAACAGAATAATACTAGAGCGGGCCAGGAGAAAAATGGCAATTAGAATAGCCAGTGCCTTCAGAACAGTTTCGTCCAAGGCCATACAAGCAATAACGGGCACAATCCCCATACACCTTCTCGCCAAAGAGCGGGCCGAAGGTAAAGGGAAACAACCAAAGGGGCACAGGAAATACAAGAGAGTGGAGACAATGAAAAAATGGGAAGCAGAATGGCAGTGCAAGGGTCCAGATAGACACAGATCCTCATACCCTTGGTGACACCGTGGGTAAACAGAGAATATGGTAACATGGTAATCTGAACTACCACCTCACTCAAAAGAATGTGTCTAGCAGAACAGGACGAATGCCCCTATTGTGGAGAGAAACACTGGTGAAGTGCCCTCGCTGGAGAAGCACCAGAGAAGAGATGCAGCTAAAAGTTGGTAAAGAGATAACCGTAAACAACCTGACCACACTCATGCTTGAAATTGCATACAACTGGCCATTGATGATGGCATACGGAGAATAATGGCAACAAAAGAAAAAGAGGAGAAAGCAAGAGCAGGAAGCCGAGGATAGTAGGATAAATAGAAGGTGTCTAGACTTTGTGAAGTAATACCACAACGGTTATCCCGCAAGGCTTGGAGGTCTTAGAGGTTAGGGTTTTTAATGGGTATACGGGTAACCGGGAGCCCCACACAAAGTGGGTAAGGCATTTTTCTCCCTCAATTAAAAAAAAAAAAAGGTTTGTATATATATTCCACAAATGGTTAAAAAAAATTTTTCCTTAAAAGTTTCCTTGCAGGAATCTCTATAATCTAAATTAAAATGTTAAACAAAAACTCTTTTTATATATTTATTTTGCTTCCAGACTATTATAGCTAATGTGTAGCTTTACTTCACTTGACTATAAAATACAGATTTGACATCGTTTATAGGTATTTCATATTTTATATTTATTATGAACTTTCTCTGCGTTACCGTTGGGTAGTCCACCCAGTCAGTCTGACTAAACTAGTAGAGTTGCCGGCAGTGGCGTACCTAGAACTTTTGCTGCTCGGGGCCGTCTCTAATTTGCCGCCCTTTCTATGGTATATAGTATATAAATAGTGGTTTTTATAAATTGATGTCTGTATCGGAGCAAAATTTTTAGAAATATTATTTTCTACTCTACATTGAATAGACGATTAGGAAAAATATTTGAAATCATATAATAATTTGTAGACTAAAGGGTGGGCCATCTAACTTTTGGAATTTGAACCGGCTATAAATAAAAAAACAATGAATATATTTTTAAAATTTTGAGTTTATTAGAAAGATTGAACATTTTCATTTAAAAATGAAAAATTATTCAAATGACTGCCACGGCTGGCTTGACAGTAACCCTTTCGATTAACCCAATTTTTTAGTACATTTTTGATTGTTTGGGCTCCAATCGCATGAATAGAAACTTTGATTTTGTGTTTTAAGGCTTAATCGTCTCTGTATGTTTAGCCTAACACTTATCCTTAAAGTCTCCCCACAAAAAAAATTTAACGGGGTAAACCAAAACTCCTAGGCGGCCAATAGACATCAGCATTTTGGCTGATAATTCAATTTCCAAAAACAGTGCGCAAAAGATTGATGGTTACATTGGCTGTGTGGCAAGTGGACCTATTTTTTTGAAATCAAATGTTAAAATAAAAATTCTTTTCAGAGAAGTGCGAGAAATGTTTAGTTTCTGAGAACGATGACGAGTTGATGTTGATGCATGTTCACGCGCACTCTGAACAACAGAATTATTTTTTTTGGTTGAACTCACTGAACAAGAACGTGAACGAGTTGTTTTATCCACTAACAATCCAGCTTCACAAACTCGTTTTACAAATTGGTCAAACTTCGTTAAAGGCACCTTTTTTCTATCAAATTTGTTTCGTAAATTTCTTACCGTTTGAGTAAGAGACTCACCACTTTGGAAGTAAGTCTTTATTATTTTCCAACTTTGTTCAATTGTAAAGCGTCCCATTTCGTAAATGTCAAAGATAAAACTAAATTTTTGTTAACTCATAAATGTAATTATTTTTTACTGTTGAAAAACAAAATAAACGGTAGTCAAATTTAAAAAGTTACATTGCCCACACTTTACTAGATATAAAAAATGCCGCCCCAAAATATATGCCGCCCGGTCCGCACTCTCATTTAACGACAACGACCCATGCCCGAATAAGAAACACACTATTAAACAAAATACAACACATAGACAAACAGAAAATAAAGAAAACACGTGTTCAGATGCGCATGCTGTCTGAATGTCTTATCCTTGAGTGACAAAGATCAAAAATTTTTTTTAGAAGTAGAGTAACATAAAATAGATTTTGTGCAGTATCAGAAACCAAACGAAAAGGCAGTGAAGATACCAGATATATAGTAAAGTACAGCGGAAAGAAAACACACGAAAGAGCAAACGCAGGTGTATACTCATAAATAAATAGCAAATACGAACAAAACATAAAAGACGCACACTACATAAACGAAAGAATCATACGAGTCTTAAACTGTGGTGAAGGAAAGATACATATAATCAGAGTATATGCGCCCAACTTTGGAAAACCTAAAGATGTGACTGCAAAATTCTATGAACAACTTCAACATGAATTAGACAATCCTGATACTTAGAAACCTTTGGTAACAACGCCGTAGATGGCGCAAAGCAACAATTCAATGAATCCACGCTAAACAATAATGGAGAAGCTTTGGTAGCATTCTGTGATCAAAACAAACTTCAAATATACACTTACTTTGACCATAAACCTCAACATAAAATAACTTGGTCTAACTCTAAAAGACAATTGTCTATGATAGACTACATAATATTGAATATCTATACCTAGCACATATTTTAGCCAAAGAAAAAGCTGCAATACATTTATGTGGATAAAATAAACATTGGTCTAATTTAAGACCTTTTGTCAGATATCTGTACATCAAGCTCATGAAGCAGAAAATTAACGGGAACAATATCAGACCAGGAGATAGCATTGAAACATCTTGGAACAAAGTAAAACACCATGGTTTTCAACGAAACCTAAAGAAATGGCCACAGAAAAAAGAAAAGCATACCTACAGTACCTAAACAACAAAACAGTGCAAGAATATGCTCAATATGAAACAGTTAGAAGCATTGTGTATGCAAGAATTAAAGAACTTAAAAATGGGTCTCAAAAAAAGATATGGGGCCTACTAAAGCGTAGAAAACAGAAAACCAACAAATAAACAGTCAAATACGATTAAGACATTTGGGTGGCATAGTTTAAGAATTTGTACCAAGAAAAAATAAACACTGTAAATTACACTCCACTTTTAAAAAGAGGAAGCACTGAAATTAACACAGCACTTGTGAAAGAGACCATTAAAAACCTTAAAAACAGAAAAGCGCCAAGACTAGATGAGATACCGAATAAAGTATATAAGTGTTTTGGTCAAGAACTAAGCACACAATTAGCAATAGTCTACTAAAAAAATTCTTGGCACGAATTACCGTTCTAAAAGAATGGAAAAACAGCAAAACCATCCCAATTTTTAAGGGGACAAGAAATAGCCCAAAAACTAGAGAGAAATAACACTACTCAGCAGTAACACAAAGATATTTATCCTGAACATTGTATCTATCTTGTTAGAAAATATGGTAATATGTGAAGAACAACAAAGCTTTGAGAAAAACTGATCAACCACTGATGCCGTATTTGGAATAAAACAGCTAGTGGAAAAGTCAATAGAGTACAATAAACTAGCATTCATGTGTTTTAATGACCTAACTAAAACGTACAACCGAGTTAACATACTCACAGAATTAGTTAACATATTCAAACACTAGTCAATAACACAGAAATGAAAATCTACCTATATCAATTGGAATTAGAGGAGATTCACTAAGTTCTTTTTTATTTATCATTATAAATCAGATAATAAATGACGTAAATAGATCTGGCCGAGTGTTTAGGATAAACAAATTATAAAGATAGCAGAAAACAAAGACGACTTATAAAAAATGCTACAAGTGTTCTATCAAGCAGCCAGTTAATATAATATGAAGATCTTGACCCAAAAGACTAAATCACTAGTCATAGCCAAAGAAACAATCCGCTGTAAATTAGCAGTAATTGTTTAAATAATCAAACAAGTCATAACCTTCAAATATCTTAGAGTAGAAATTAAACGCAAATAAAGATCGAACAGAAGAGGTAAGATACTAAGTTACTAAAGCGGCAAAAATATCAAGAGGCCTGCAAGATGTAATTTGGAATAACAAATACAAGTAAAGGTACAAAAAAAAGTGTGGGCATAAAACACAAGAACAAAAACCATACTTAGAACAACAGAGATGCGGATGCTAAAAAACATATCAAAGAAAATACTGCGTTTGCACCCGTATAAATCGTATTATAATCGTTAGTTAAATTATGAAAAAGTCGCATATTGCAACTAGTTCAACAAACTTTAAATAATGATAAAATATTGAATACAAGCTTTAGCAGTAGCTCCGTCTTGCTGAAAATAACCAGTCTGCAATTCATCGTCGTGTAATTGTTTGAGAAATCTATCTAAAATTATAGTGCGGTACCGTAGTACATTGTATCATAAAAAATATAAGCTTATTTATTCTTTACTTTAAAATTGCAACCCAAATATCAATTGAGTGTAAAGTTGTTTTGTGTAAGTTGTAGAGATTCACAACAACTACCAAGCTTTATCTATAAAACGGTCTTATCAAATAATTTATTATTGTTTATATCATAAACTGCTTCTTCAGCTACAATGAATAGCCTGTCAGGTGATTTGTTCTTAATTTGTGATTCACAATCCTTTTACAAGAAATTCTGGATACTGAAGAAAATATGACCAGGTGCCATCCTTATTGATAATTGCACTGCGACTATAAAAACAAACTTTTCTTTTATAAACATTATTGTATATACACTTTACAATTTATAATTTATAATTTATTATTAAATTGAACATATTTTTAATAAAGATTCTCTTTAAACAATGATCATTACATAATTTAAATATTAACAATTCTGTTCAATTACAGCTTGTGCATAACACACTTTACACTATTTAAAATTTGTTCAATACTTCACAATTCACATTTTATTATAGTAAACTAACCTTTATATAATATTTAATAATAAATTAACCTTACATAAAAAGTGACAAACGTCTATGAAAATTAACGTTTATTCTGGTGATCTTTAGGATTATTTTGTTCAGGGGAAACGGGTTAAGAAACACTAAAATTCCTAAAAATTTTCTTAAAAATACTTGAAAATCTTTTTGTTGTTCAGATTGTACTTTAAGTTTACTGATTATGTCATTAGTGTTAAGTTCAAGTTCTTCTGCTATAGATGCTTCAATTGTTATCATGGTGTCATCTGCATACATTACAATATTGCTATTTACTAGATGATTGGATAAATCATTAATAAATATAGTTTGTGATAGGTTTCTATTTGATTTAACAACAATGTTACGGCCACTGAAGTAAGATTTTACTCAATTATGTTTAATTAGCTTTTTTAAAAGAAAGTTATAATTAATAGAAAACAAATAAAACACATTTACTAAGTATTATATCACAAATATATTTAATCCGTGACTAGTTTCAAACTTTTACAAGGCCATCATCTGACGGTGATACAAACAAGTATAAAATATAAAAGAGAATTTACAAAGTATATATACAACAGTAAAGCATAAAGTATATGGAGATATTGGAAATTACATTGAAATTATTGCTATTAAAAATGGTTATGAATACAATAATACAAAGTGGACAAAACAGATTAAACAGGTACACTATTATTCTTACTGTTTGTAAATGATATTGTTGACCATATTTCATCACCAACGCTTATATATGCAGACGATTTAAAAAAAACATTTAGAACGGTAGTAAATAACCATGATTTTTTAGCACTACAAAATGACTTAAATTTGTTAACAAATTGGAGATGTAAAAATGGTTTAATGCTAAACATCACTAAATGTAAAGTTATGTCAATTAGTCGTAAACGTCTTACTCAAAGATTCAATTATTGTCTTAACCAATCTGAAATAACGCGGGTTGACCTGTTTAGAGACCTAGAAGTTATTTTTAATAGCACACTAACTTTTTCTGATCATATAAATACAATATCAAAAGAATGCTATAAAATACTAGGCTATATTCTTCGCAATACTAAACTATTTGTTGGCACTAAAGCATTAATTAGTTTTTATTACGCTTTTATTAGAAGCAAATTAGAATAAGCATCAATTATATGGCATCCAAAACAAAAAACGTTTATGGAAGAAGTAGAAAAAGTGCAAAGAAAATTTTTGAAAGCATTATACTATCGTGCACACAAGGTATATCCCGAACGTGCTTATCTTCAACCCCAATTGTTAAATGAATTCAACATACAATCACTAAACTCTCGACGCATTATTAACCATGTATTGTTTATATACAAACTAAAACATTTTAAAATAAAAGATATAAACTTGTTGCACAAACTAAACTTTGTTGTTCCAAGAATTAATAGTAGACTCAGGCACACTTTTTATATTAATAAGACCAACACAACGCATCGTCAATCTTCACCATTGTTTTCTATGTGTGAGTACGTCAATAGATATTGTTCCGAAATACGTGACTGAACTTAGCTACGGCTACGGATTCGTTTAAGAAGCACATTTGTGAATCCGCGCTCTCACTCACGCATCGCCCAGCTAAATCATCAACATGCGTACCAGCATTGGAATTTAGCGGTGCTCTTTTTGTTTTAGATCAATATAAAACTTAATAATTTAAACAAATTGCTCTGTTGTTTAACTAAATAGTATTATTTAGCAATAACTAAATAAATAATAAATTTAAAACAACTGCGTTGTCAACAAAATATGTAGATATAAATGGGTGTTATTAAATTATAAATATAACATTAAAACAGCGTTCAATATTTTTACATAAAAAATAATTTGTAGCTTTTAAACGTTTTTACATATATTTGCTTCTTATTATTTAACAAATAGAAATAAATAATCAAACGAAAGACTGGTTTGCCATCTAGTTGCAATTATTAATACTAAAATGTCCGCATTAATCGGTATCATTTTTGCATTTATGCAATTGGCAGTCATTTCGCGGCTATAACGATTTTGAATCGCCAATAAATTATGAAATGAATTAATAATTTATTCAAAATCAGTCAATCGAATCACAGCGGCCAAGGGTCAAGCATAGACAATTGTTTCGGTTCTACAAACCTCGTCAGTATGCCTTGTACGACCACGGCATCGCATGATAGCGAAGACAATTTTGAATAAATATTTCTGTGCTTATGAACACAATTGATATTATAAATAATCAAACGAAAGACTGGTTTGCCATCTAGTTGCAATTATTAATACTAAAATGTCCGCATTAATCGGTATCATTTTTGCATTTATGCAATTGGCAGTCATTTCGCGGCTATAACGATTTTGAATCGCCAATAAATTATGAAATGAATTAATAATTTATTCAAAATCAGTCAATCGAATCACAGCGGCCAAGGGTCAAGCATAGACAATTGTTTCGGTTCTACAAACCTCGTCAGTATGCCTTGTACGACCACGGCATCGCATGATAGCGAAGACAATTTTGAATAAATATTTCTGTGCTTATGTCTTTCGTTTGATTATTTATAATATCAATTGTGTTCATAAGCACAGAAATATTTATTCAAAATTGTCTTCGCTATCATGCGATGCCGTGGTCGTACAAGGCATACTGACGAGGTTTGTAGAACCGAAACAATTGTCTATGCTTGACCCTTGGCCGCTGTGATTCGATTGACTGATTTTGAATAAATTATTAATTCATTTCATAATTTATTGGCGATTCAAAATCGTTATAGCCGCGAAATGACTGCCAATTGCATAAATGCAAAAATGATACCGATTAATGCGGACATTTTAGTATTAATAATTGCAACTAGATGGCAAACCAGTCTTTCGTTTGATTATTTATAATATCAATTGTGTTCATAAGCACAGAAATATTTATTCAAAATTGTCTTCGCTATCATGCGATGCCGTGGTCGTACAAGGCATACTGACGAGGTTTGTAGAACCGAAACAATTGTCTATGCTTGACCCTTGGCCGCTGTGATTCGATTGACTGATTTTGAATAAATTATTAATTCATTTCATAAATAGAAATAAACTTATTTATGAAACAAAAATCTAAATAATTTGACTAATAATTTAATTTAAGGTTGGATGGCCATTGCTTAAGCTAATAAATATTTAATTAACCAATAATAATAAAACTTTAAACTTCCGGATATCCGAAAAAGATTTGTTTAAAAACGGAAAATGTAAAATATAGGAAAAATAAATGATTCAGTTTTTTGGCTGACACAACCTTATTTATGAACGGATCCGCAATGTTTTTGCTAATAATTGTTTCTATTTAACTAACAAATGGGAATACAATTTTAATTTTCCGGATATCTCAGGGGAAATTGGTTCAAAAACGGATATGGTAAAATATAGCAAAAATAAATGATTCAGTTTTTTGGCTGACACAACCTTATTTATGAACGGATCCGCAATGATTTTACTAATACTTGTTTCTATTTGACTAATAAATAAAAATATAATTTCAGTTTTCCGAATATCTCAGGGGAAATTACTTTAAAACCGTAAAATGTAAAATATAGCTAAAATAAATGATTCAGTTTTTTGGCTGACACAACCTTATTTATGAACGGATCCGCAATGTTTTTGATAATAATTGTTTCTATCTAACTAATAAATGGGAATACATATTCAATTTCTTGGATATCTCGGGGAAGATTGGTTTAAAAACGGAAAATGTAAAATATAGCAAAAATAAATGATTCAGTTTTTTGGCTGACACAACCTTATTTATAAACGGATCCGCAATGTTTTTGCTAAAAAGGGTTTCTATTTAACTAATAAATGGGAATACATATTTAACTTTTTGGATATCTCGAGGGAGATTGGATTAAAAACGGAAAATGTAAAATATAGCAAAAATAAATGATTCAGTTTATTGGCTGACACAACCTTATTTATGAACGGATCCGCAATGTTTTTGCTAATAATTGTTTCTATTTAACTAACAAATGGGAATACAAGTTTAATTTTCCGGATATCTCGGGGAAAATTAGTTTAAAAACGGAAAATGTAAAATATAGCAAAAATAAATTTTAGTTTTTTTGTCTGACACAACCTTATTTATGAACGGATCCGCAATGTTTTTGCTAATAAATGTTTCTATTTAACTAATAAATGGGAATACATATTCAATTTTTTTGATATTTCGGGGGAAATTGGTTCAAAAACGGAAAATGTAAAATATAGCAAAAATAAATGATTCAGTTTTTTTTGGCTGACACAACCTTATTTATAAACGGATCCGCAATGTTTTTGATAATAATTGTTTCTATTTAACTAATAAATGGGAATACATATTCAATTTTTTGGATATCTCAGGGGAAATTGGTTCAAAAACGGAAAATGTAAAATATAGCAAAAATAAATGATTCAGTTTTTTGGCTGACACAACCTTATTTATGAACGGATCTGCAATGTTTTTGCTAATAATTGTTTCTATTTAACTATTAAATGGGAATACATATTCAATTTTTTTGATATCTTTGGGGAAATTGGTTCAAAAACGGAAAATGTAAAATATAGCAAAAATAAATGATTCAGTTTTTTGGCTGACACAACCTTATTTATAAACGGATCCGCAATGTTTTTGCTAAAAAGGGTTTCTATTTAACTAATAAATAGGAATACATATTTAACTTTTCGGATATCTCGAGGGAGATTGGATTAAAAACGGAAAATGTAAAATATAGCAAAAATAAATGATTCAGTTTTTTGGCTGACACAACCTTATTTATGAACGGATCCGCAATGTTTTTGCTAATAATTGTTTCTATTTAACTAATAAATGGGAATACATATTCAATTTTTTGGATATCTCGGGGGAAATTGCTTTAAAACCGGAAAATGTAAAATTTGGCTAAAATAAATGATTTAGTTTTTTGGCTGACACAACCTTATTTATGAACGGATCCGCAATGTTTTTGCTAATAATTTATTCTATTTAACTAATAAATAAAAATTTAATTTCAGTTTTCCGGGTATTTTAGGGGAAATTGCTTTAAAACCGGAAAATGTAAAATATAGCAAAAATAAATGATTCAGTGTTTTAGCTGACACAACCTTATTTATAAACGGATCTGGAATGTTTTTGCTAATAATTGTTTCTATTTAACTATTAAATGGGAATACATATTCAATTTTTTGGATATCTCAGGGGAAATTGGTTCAAAAACGGAAAATGTAAAATATTGCCAAAATTAATGATTCAGTTTTTTGGCTGACACAACCTTATTTATGAACGGATCCGCAATTTTTTTGATAATAAATGTTTCTATTTAACTAATAAATGGGAATACATATTCAATTTTTTTGATATGTCGGGGGAAATTGGTTCAAAAACGGAAAATGTAAAATATTGCAAAAATAAATGATTCAGTTTTTTGGCTGACACAACCTTATTTATAAACGGATCCGCAATGTTTTTGCTAATAATTGTTTCTTTTTAACTATTAAATGGGAATACATATTCAATTTTTCGGATATCTCAGGGGAAATTGGTTCAATAACGAAAAATATAAAATATTGCAAAAATTTATGATTCAGTTTGTTGGCTGACACAACCTTATTTATGAACGGATCTACAATGTTTTTGCTAATAATTGTTTCTATTTGACTAATAAATAAAAATGTAATTTCAGTTTTCCGAATATCTCAGGGGAAATTGCTTTAAAACCGAAAAATGTAAAATATAGCTAAAATAAATGATTCAGTTTTTTGGCTGACACAACCTTATTTATGAACGGATCCGCAATGTTTTTGCTAAAAAGTGTTTCTATTTAACTAATAAATGGGAATACATGTTCAATTTTTCGGATATCTCGAGGGAGATTGGATTAAAAACGGAAAATGTAAAATATAGCAAAAATAAATGATTCAGTTTTTTGGCTGACACAACCTTATTTATAAACGGATCTGCAATGTTTTTGCTAATAATTGTTTCTATTTAACTATTAAATGGGAATACATATTCAATTTTTCGGATATCTCAGGGAAAATTGGTTCAAAAACGGAAAATGTAAAATATTGCCAAAATTAATGATTCAGTTTTTTGGCTGACACAACCTTCTTTATGAACGGATCCGCAATGTTTTTGCTAATAATTGTTACTATTTAACTATTAAATAAAAATATAATTTCAATTTTCTGGATATCTCAGGTGAGATTGGTTCAAAAACGGATAATGTAAAATATAGCTAAAATAATTGATTCAGTTTTTTGGCTGACACAACCTTATTTATAAACGGATCCGCAATGTTTTTGCTAAAAAGTGTTTCTATTTAACTAATAAATGGGAATACATGTTCAATTTTTCGGATATCTCGAGGGAGATTGGATTAAAAACGGAAAATGTAAAATATAGCAAAAATAAATGATTCAGTTTTTTGGCTGACACAACCTTCTTTATGAACGGATCCGCAATGTTTTTGCTAATAATTGTTACTATTTAACTATTAAATAAAAATATAATTTCAATTTTCTGGATATCTCAGGTGAGATTGGTTCAAAAACGGATAATGTAAAATATAGCTAAAATAATTGATTCAGTTTTTCGGCTAACAAAACCTTATTTGAGAAAGGATTTGCAATTTTTTTGCTAATTATTGTTTCTATTTAACTATAAAAAAATAGATATCTGAAGGGAGATTGGTTCAACAATGGAAAATGTGAAGTTCAACTAAACTAGTTAATTGAATTTCTTGGCTAACAAAACCTTAATTAAAAAAAAACCGCATTGTGTTAAGCAATAATTGTTTCTATTTAACTAACATATGGAACTCAAGTTTCAAATTTCCTGAAGAAGAATTTTTTTGAACAAAAAATTGTCAAACACCTACAAGTTTAATAAGAAAAGATAATTTTAAAACTATAAATATTTTTATATCAAAATAAATTCTATCAGTATTGTCAAGTAACAGCTTGTAATTAATTATTATGCATTAGTGCATTTTTATATTATACTTATAGCTACATATTTATAAAATTAAAAAAAACTTTTTTTATTATTTACTATTTAAAAAGTGAGCTTTGCATAATAATATCTAGACGTTTTAAAGTACCAGATAAATTAATTAAAATTTTAAAATCATTTGAAGAATGATTAAATAAGTAATCATTAGCATACAAGTTCCATGATAATACAGCATAATATTGACTAATAAAATTTATAAGCATTATAACAAAACAAGTACAACAGAAATAAACTTTAAAAGGAGCACTAAGAAAAAAACTTTTTTTTAACAGCCATATAATAAATCAAAGTGACGGACAGTGTGTATTTGAATGAACTTTTATTTTTAACACGTGTTAGTAATAGAAGTGTATTACAAATTATCATAGCAAATTATTCAAAAATGCATTATAAAACAGTACATTTAATAGTCGGTACACACTTGCAACAATCTGCCGTACCGCAACACCGTCGCAACATGGGACTTTTCTAGCGTCCCATCGCTTGTCGGTTTTATGCCGTCGGATCAAAGGAACAGTACATTTAATAGTCGGTACACACTTGCAACAATCTGCCGTACCGCAACACCGTCGCGTAACATCCTCGCGCAACATTTCCTCGCAACATGGGACTTTTCTAGCGTCCCATCGCTTGTCGGTTTTATGCCGTCGGATCAAAGGAACGTTGCGCGACGATGTTGCAGCTCTCTTTACAAGTTAGTACGGCAGGATGCAACAATACGGCAATGGAACGGCATTGTGTTGCGGGAATATGTTACACGTCGATGTTGCGGTTCGCAGTTGTGTTGCGGAGTGATGGTACGCGACGATGATACGCGACGGTGTTGCGATACGGCAGATTGTTGCAAATGTGTACGCAGTATAATAGTGCGTACACATTTGCAACAATCTGCCGTATCGCAACACCGTCGCGTATCATCGTCGCGTACCATCACTCCGCAACACAACTGCGAACCGCAACATCGACGTGTAACATATTCCCGCAACACAATGCCGTTCCATTGCCGTATTGTTGCGCCCTGCCGTACTAACTTGTAAAGAGAGCTGCAACATCGTCGCGCAACGTTCCTTTGATCCGACGGCATAAAACCGACAAGCGATGGGACGCTAGAAAAGTCCCATGTTGCGAGGAAATGTTGCGCGAGGATGTTACGCGACGGTGTTGCGGTACGGCAGATTGTTGCAAGTGTGTACCGACTATAAGATGCCGATAAATTAATTACTTTAATTAATAATTGCTTTTTAAAATATTGTGAGGATTTTTTTACGCTATTATGACCGATGTATAAATAAAATTCCGAGGTCATGATAATATATTTTACGACTGCAAAAAAATAAAACCTTTTTAGAATAAAAGAGACCGAACTTATAATCTTGTTCTAAATAAAATAAAATAATAATTCACAAATCAAATTATAAAACTGATCAATTTAAATGACAAAAAGTACACTTAACATAATTTTGGTTTTTTGTTATTTAAATTAGTTAATTATGCTTTTCTGGATTTAATAAAGTGATTAGGTTTTAATTTTAATTATAAATTAAGAGTAAAATATTATGTTTTAGCAATAAAAGCTGGTATAAGAATTTACAAATTTAATAATAAACATAAAAATGTATTTTAGATACTACTTATTTTACTTATGAATGCCCTTTTTTGTAACAAAATAAATTTTATGATATCAGACAATATTTTGATATTTTATCTTGACAATGTTATGTTTATGTCTTTAAATTGTAAAGATTTTTTTATTGCAGCTGAGATAATAGTTTTACTTATGGTCAGTTATTAGTGAACTCTTTAATTACCTATATATATTCCCAAATAAATAAGTAATCCATTTATAAACTGCTAAAAGTTTTTTTTATAATCTTGAGTTTGCATATTTATAAAAAAAAATGAAAACGTTACACTGGTTGGCACAATTCATACAAAAAACTATTTAAAAAATTTCAAGGTAAAGTATAGATAAATAACTAGTAATGCCGCCGAAACCGGATCCAAACCCGGTATCCGGCGAATTCGGCCAATATTAGAAAGATTCGGTTCCGGCCGGACCTTGACAACTATCCGGTCGGATTCGGCCAGACCCGGCCAGATCCGAAATTTTTAATAAATGAATGTACTGAAAGTAGAATACAAATGTTTAAAAAAACAGGTGAAATATATTAATAAAATGTAAACAAACAAATAATAAAACATAAAAATAATAATATAATATTAATAAATAATGATTAAAATATTATATTAATCAGTATTATCAATAATATTTATATTATAATGTAAGAAAATTAATTTTCTTCCATGATTTGCTTGAGAAAACAGTTATTGCTGAAAACGCTAGATAACGGCTCTGATAAATATTGTTTTATTTATTTTATTTTTATGGATCCTGTTTTTTTTGTAGGTTCCGGTATCCGGTTCCGGCCTAAAAGTGGATCCGGCGGTATAATGTAATTATTTAAAAAAAATTGTTCCTATTTATTATAATTTTACACATCACTGGAAAAACTCTTAAATTCAGGGTATTCCAAAGTTTTATTACAAAATTGAATTAACCGTTTTGAAGCTAAAACATCAAGTATTTTCTAAAAATTAAATTTATGCCAACAAATTGATGACATTTTAATTTGTTATAAAAAATATCTTGTGTGAAACTAAAAAATAGTTAACGTTAGGAATCCGACAATAAAAAAGAATGTGTTAGTTAAAAAACTCAATAAACTAATTTGGCATTATTTAACATTTTCCGTTTTGAACCAATTTAACCTAAGATATCTGAAAAATTAAAATTATATTTTTATTTAATAGTTAGTTATTATTAGCAAAAACATTGCAGATCCGTTCATAAATAAGGTTGTGTCAGCCAAAACACTGAATCATTTATTTTTGCTATATTTTACATTTTCCGGTTTTAAAGCAATTTCCCCTAAGATACCCGGAAAACTGAAATTAAATTTTCATTTATTAGTTAAATAGAATCAATTATTAGCAAAAACATTGCGGATCCGTTCATAAATAAGGTTGTGTCAGCCAAAAAACTAAATCATTTATTTTAGCCATATTTTAGATTTTCCGGTTTTAAAGCAATTTCCTCTGAGATATCCGGAAAACTGAAATTAAATTTTCATTTATTAGTTAAATAGAATCAATTATTAGTAAAAACATTGCGGATCCGTTCATAAATAAGGTTGTGTCAGCCAAAAAACTAAATCATTTATTTTAGCCATATTTTACATTTTCCGGTTTTAAAGCAATTTCCCCTGAGATATCCGGAAAACTGAAATTATATTTTCATTTATTAGTTAAATAGAATCAATTATTAGCAAAAACATTGAGGATCCGTTTATAAATAAGGTTGTGTCAGCCAAAAAACTAAATCATTTATTTTTGCTATATTTTACATTTTCCGTTTTTAATCCAATCTCCCTCGAGATATCCAAAAAATTGAATATGTATTCCCATTTATTAGTTAAATAGAAACACTTTTTAGCAAAAACATTGCGGATCCGTTCATAAATAAGGTTGTGTCAGCCAAAAAACTGAATCATTAATTTTTCCTATATTTTACATTTTCCGTTTTTAAAAAACAAATATTTTTCGGATATCCGGAAGTTTAAAGTTTTATTATTATTGGTTAATTAAATATTTATTAGCTTAAGCAATGGCCATCCAACCTTAAATTAAATTATTAGTCAAATTATTTAGATTTTTGTTTCATAAATAAGTTTATTTCTATTTGTTAAATAATAAGAAGCAAATATATGTAAAAACGTTTAAAAGCTACAAATTATTTTTTATGTAAAAATATTGAACGCTGTTTTAATGTTATATTTATAATTTAATAACACCCATTTATATCTACATATTTTGTTGACAACGCAGTTGTTTTAAATTTATTATTTATTTAGTTATTGCTAAATAATACTATTTAGTTAAACAACAGAGCAATTTGTTTAAATTATTAAGTTTTATATTGATCTAAAACAAATATAAGAGCGCCGCTAAATTCCAATACTGGTACGCATGTTAATGATTTAGCTGGGCGATGCTTGAGTGAGAGCGCGGATTCACAAATGTGCTTCTTAAACGAATCCGTAGCCGTAGCTAAGTTCAGCCACGTTTCCGAAATCGACATTTTTTGTATATCCTGCTCGGAATTATGTAAAAAGTTGAATAATATTGTTATGTAAATATTATTAACTTTAAACTAAAATTGCTATTCCGATAACTATATTTATGATTTCATATAGAATACATAGAAATATTAAATACTGTAATTGTATATGTTATAACATGTAAGTTTTGTTTCTATTTTGTGTTTGGTTTATGTGAGTTAATTTTCAATGTGTATTTGACTTATAGTAGATATTTTTATTTTTTTGTATTTTGATTTGTTACAATTTAATTTGTTGCTTTTTCTTTACATTAAATTACTTATAGTTTATTTTAACTTTATCTTGTTAGTAGTTTTTAGAACTGTTGGATAATAAATATATTATTATTATTATTATTATTAGGTAGAGAGAAGGTTTATGAATGGCGGTTTTTACTTAGAAATAGTTATGACACAGAACACTTCGCAAAAAGGGAAAGGATTAAATTATTTCAAACAGAGGAGATTTTGGTCATTAAGCAAGTTGATAGAAGAATTATTTTTTAATTTTGTAATTTCAAGGGATTCTAATAAATTTAATTTTTTGCCTTTAGAACAGTTGTGAATAATTTTAAGTTTATTGATACTTGGGAATATGTGATTATTTTCTAAAATATAATATGCAAAAGTGCTATCTGAATGCTGTAGTCTAAATGAGCGGTAATGTTCTTTAAATCTAGTTTTAAAATTTCTTCCTGTTTGTCCTATATACCGTTCATTACATGTGGGACAACTTAATTCATACACTCTTGATGTTAAAATTGTACAGGGTTATTATAAAAGTTTGGGATTATGTAACCATCTAATGTATGTTTGTGCCGCTCTAGTAAATGCGTAAATAAACTTAGGATTCAATAATAAAAATATTTTTTTTATATGTTTACATTGTTAACTACTGTCGAAACTTTTGAACACAATTCGGAATGGAATATAGCTATTCTCCATTATTAAACTGCCCACTTCTAAAGTAGGATTTAATAATAAAAATATTCTCTTAATCTGTATACATCTTTATAACTTTGCTTGATATTTAAACTGTCAAAACAAAGTAAATTGTGAAGTGTACAATTTACAAGGCGGCATATTTAAAGTGATTACATAATCCCAGACATTTATAGAGACATTGTATCTGTACGGTCTTTAGCGTTGAATAAAACGTTTGATAACCTATTTTGACTTTTAAGCGTTATTATATTTAAATTTACTAAGAATATTTTCTATTTTCTCGGTGATGTTACCAAAGTTAGTTATTGAAATACATATATTTCATGGGTTCTGAAGGCTAAATGAATCATTAAATAGTAGGCTGCAAATTTGTGGCTGTTAGGGTGTACAAAGTCAAACGGAATGGTTGAGTCTGTATAGGTTAGTTTACAAAAAATATCAAATGAAAAATTATTATTATTGTAACATATTGGGGTGAATACTATTGATGTAAGTTAGAAAAATGTCTAATTGGCGTAAGGTACTTTTAAAGCAAGTTAAGATATTGTCACGAGGTAACTACCATATTTTTAAAAAAATTATTTATGAAGATGCCTCTACAATCCCAAAAGATTGAGGCTATGATCTATTTGATTGACGAGGATACCCTGTTTTCTTTAGTGGTGGTTCGCCGGCACGCCGTCATTTGTTTTTTGGAGAGACGTTGCAAAACTTTTTCACAGAGTTTCAAAAATATTAAGCATAATCAATTATATGCTGTTTTTAAACAGCAGACACAAATTTTGGGACTCATTTTGCACTCACTTTATTTATACTCAAATGATCATGGAGGAGTATTTGGCACTTTTAGTCGGCGATTACTTTGGACTAGTTTTTCAATAAAGGCAATCTACTCTTCTGTGATTACTTCAACTGGTCGATCAGAACGTGAGCCATCTTCTAAAGACTTATAGTCTATCTTAAACCTTTTGCCTAATTTTTTTACGGTGCATTTTTACCGTATACAATATCCAATTTTTGTTTAATTTGATAGGTGGTAAAACCTTCCAATGTAAAGAATTGACCGTTTGGTACTCAATTTTTTGCAAATCTGGCATAGTTAAAACTTAACAATGTCTGTCTGAATATCACTACAAAATAAAATAAAATAAAGAGTTGAAACTACACGTATACGTTTATAAAGTATTACACTTTACTAACAATATTTGACATTTGGTCTGAAGTTTTTAGATATGTAGTAGGCTAGGAATTCATTGCGGTTATCTGGTACTCACATTTTGGTATTAAGCTGTCCTGATTAAAATTGTAAAGATTACAGACAGTAGATTGTTCTTGTTTCATTCAGTGTTCACTTAAACACAAAATGTTTTGAGCAGATTTTGTTTTATTGATGATCATTTTTATTAATAGACTTTTGTTATCCAAATGTTAGCTGTTAGTATAGCTAGTTTAATTATATTACTATTTTTATCAAATTGATTATTATTATTATTACAGTAACTTTTACTTGGCTTTGTTATAAAAAAGAATTTTTCTATTTGTTTACAGAATCATTGTTTTTATTATTTATTATTCTTAAACTTAATCGTATTATCCATACCATTATCACTACTATCACATAACTCAACTAATTTGTGATTGTGTTTTCTCAGTCATCACTAGAGAGCGGATTCTTTATTATTATGCTAACGCTAAATAGTTAAAGCATTGAAAATATGTCTAAATATATGCACGAATTGTGAAGAATGTAATGATTTGGCAAGTTTTTTACGCTTTTTTTGCTTTTTTTGTATTTTTTTTTTTAATTTGGTGCTTATTTAAAGATTTTGTGCTTATTTTTAAGCTTTTTCTTCAGTTTTGTGTTTTATTTGTTTTAAATCAGTTTTTTTATGAAATTTAGTAGACTATTGTGTACATAAAAATAAACAAAAATTATTTTATTCTTTAGAAAACAAAATTTATGTATCGAGATATTGCATATTTTTTATAATATTACTTAGACAAGTTTTATATAATTTAGTGCCACTTCTTCAAGCAAGTCAAATAACTGTATTTTATAATTCCCAAAATAGTCGGTAGGTCGGGGATTCTCTCAATTTCGAAAATTTTAAAAACGTTGTAATACAATTTTTGGATTCTGCAAGTAAGTCAGTGAAAAACTGCTAAGCAGTTCTAAAAAATAAGAAACTTCAAAATAATTTAGCTTTCTTAAAAGCTAATTACGGCTTTGTGAATCATGCCTTAAAATTGCTAGAAAAACAGGAAAATACGTTAAATGAAAGTCTAAGTATAATAAGAGATTTTAAATATGCAATTTTTAAAGTACTAGGCTATATTGGGCAAAAAGTAAAATCAAAATCCGAAGATGTATTTTTGAAAAATTAAAGAAATTTACATTAAATAAAATAAACTGTATTTTGAGTGGAGAGAATGTTCCAGATTTCAATATGAATCCAGCTTTTAAAGCAAAATTTAAACCTGCACCAGTAACAAGTGTGCATATCAAAAGAAGTTTTTTCTCTTTTAAAAGCATTTTAAGTGATTGAAAGCAGAATTTTACAGTTAGACACTTAGAGCATCATTTAATTATTAACTGTTTTTGTGGATAGTTTTTTTTAGTTATTTATAGTTTTTTTTATATTATTTAAAAAGTGTGTAAAAAATATCATCATTCAAACTGTTGTAATTATAAATGTTATAAAACCTTTATTAAAATATTTTATAGTTTTGGATTTTTTTAGTTTTCTTTTTTTTTTCAATTGTTTTATGCTTTTTTAATGATTTTTTACATGTTTGGTGCTTTTTTAATGCTTTTTTAGTAATATTTTTATGCCTTTTTAAGCGCCTTTTTTTGTATTTTTTATGCTTTTTGATCCGCTCTCTAATCATCACTATCATCATTGGAGCTATCGAACGACAATTTTTTGATGCCGCTATTCAACAGATTATTGTAAACGCCAAAATCAGAGAGTGCTATGAATTCAGTGTTGGCTTAATAAAGACTAAATTATTGTAGTTAATTGAAAGGTCGATTTTTTGTGTTTAGATATAATAATTTATTAATTATTTTTTAAGATAATTTTTCTGTGCATTAATGTTAGTTTTGGTATCTGTTATTCTCTTAGGAATTAATTTATTTGTATTGATTAACGCAATATATTTTTTTAATTTTGAAGTTGTTTTTACTGATATTGTTTTATTAACAATATCAGTAAAAACAACTTCAAAATTAAAAAAATCTTAATCAATTTATTATTGATTAAGATTTTTATGACTAGTTATACTTGTTAATATTACATTCGTTTTTTGAATAACTTTATTTATGTTATTTATGTAAATGAATTATTGCCTTTGAGGGCATATCCAGCTGATATTATAACAAAATTTTGTTGATTGTAACTTTAGTTGTATTTTGTACCTCTTTTGTGCCGTCTTCAAAACAAGTATTAGGTTTGAAACATACCTTTACTTCAAAATTGGCTGAAAGCTGATTTTTTAATAATTTAAGTTTTTATTGTGCAGTTTTAGAGCTTTTTACATCGCCCCAGAAGTCTTCCGATTTGTTTGAAGGGGTTTGATGGGACTAACGGCTTATTAGGTGATTTCGGAATCACCCCGGTGTTATTATTTCAGTCATATTTCGGGGATCAAACTCCGGACTGTCAGTGTGCTATGTTCACCCTCTATAACTGAACTATCTTACCGTGTTTGCTGATTTTAAGTCTATAATTATCAGCAAATATTAAAACTTTGCAAGGAGAATCTTTTATGTCCAATTTCTTAATAGAATCCTGGGTTTTGTTAACTTCCGCTTGTAGAATTTTAGGTTTATTCTTTTTCTAGATGTTGCCTGCAACGTTTTTCTTTATTTTTGGGTTTATTGCTATTTTGTTATCTGGTTTTTAATTACATATATTTTTATTTATAGTTTTATGGATACACTTTTCAAGCTTATTTATAGATGCTTCCGAAAATTTAATTTAATTTTGCATTTTATTTAATCTTTTAATAACTCAAATAGTTGCTTTTTTTAATGTTATTATTATTTGTAGGGTAGCTTTGACTGTAATCTTTGTGGAATCCTCATTAATTTCTTCTACCTAAGAAGAATTTATTGAATTTTTGATTGCAGTTGTTTTCTTTTTGTACTGGATATTCCACATTTTTGTAATTTAATTTTTATGTCTTTAAGTTTTATATATACAATTTTTGTTTATTTAATTTTTTACTGTAATATATTATTTTATTTTATATTATTAGATTTAATGTTTTTTGCCTATAAAATATTTAATACGCAAATTTTGCAAAATTGAACTATATTTATATTTAAATCCTTAAAGAACTGTTTTTAAAATATGTTTTTGTACTTTTATTAATTATTTGTTGTGATTTTTACGACTTACAATATTCATTTGCTGCTTAAATTTGTAATTTTAAAACACAAGTTATCATTTTTTTTGTTTTTGTTAAAGTCTTGCTTTTTGTCAAAACCAAACTCAATAGGTTAAACATTAATAAGTTAAGTTTAGCTAAAAATAAAAACCATGTTCAAAAATAACTTTAACTATTATGAATTTGCAAAATTAATGCTTTTTAATTTATAATAGTAAATATTAAATATGGAACGATTTACTAATTTGTGATACGTTTTTTATTAATAACTTTCTTATTAATTGTTTGTTTAGTCTATATTCACTTTTATTTTTAATCTTTGAGTAGTAATCACAATAATTAAATGTCTGATTAGTCATGAAATTTGTGCTGGTTGGGATATATTAGTTTAAATATGTGGTTATGTTGAAAATACCCAAGGTACTATTGATGAATGTTGAAACGTCATCATTTTTTATAATATATGCAATGTTATGCAATTATTTTTCTGTATTCAGGAAAATTATGACAATTGCAAATATTTTTTTGCAGGTTTAGCTTTTATTTTCTTCTTGAGGTAGCACATCTAGCGTTCCTTTGCAGTTCTATTATGCTTCTATGATTGTTAGTCCTTTTGTAGTTTTGATTTTTCAATGAAATCTCAGATATCTTTGTTAAGAGACTGTCTTAAACTTAATGAAATGATAATGTAATTGACATCCCACGGCTTTTGCTTACATATATTCCGGCTATTATTACATTAAATAACTAGCATGTAATATTTTTTTATGAAATCTGATCTTATCTTTAGTGTATCTTCTTTATGTAACACATTTGTTATTTTCGATATAGTGATTAGAAGCACAGGACATATATCTGTTAAATTTAAAAGAAATTAAATCGAATAAACGTAAATAAAACGTTTGCGGTAATATTTACTACGGTAATTTTTTTTAACACATTTTTTATACCTACTAAATATTTTTAAATAAATATTATATGAAAAAATTGACTACACACTTAGTCTTATATCTTGACATAATAAGATAACACTTGTTTAACTAATTTGTTATAAACTATTAAAATGTTGATAAAATCACTGAACTTTTTACAAGTGCTTACTTTACTCTATTCGCGTTCATTTGTTTACATTATTTTGTGATAAATGATTTTAAAATGTTTTATTTAACTCAATAGAAACTCCATCAATTGAATTTGCAGATTAAATAGTTTAGTCAATATTTCGATTTTTGTGCACCTAGAATTGAACTGTGCGCTGTAGATACTAACAAGACTATTTGGTTCACTCACACTCTCATATTAATCATAATTATTGTTACATGAACACTTAAATATTGTCTATTTTTTTATAATATTATTACATATAAATGATTTTCCAATAAAAAGCTCTATTTTAATTATAAAAAAAAATATTTGGCGTTGTTCATGATCAGCCGACTTCAATTCGTGCGTTAGCAGCACTTTATAAGTATGTCGACTAAGATCTTTATGCGATGAAAACTGGACTGCAAAATCCTTAATTGCTGTGAACATCTTGGGATAGACAAACACAGGTTTCCTGCGACACTGTGAGCAACAGCGGCAATCTTTTGGGCTGACGTGGCAGTACAAGTTCGAACAGGTTCTTTTAAATCAGTAACTTTACTATTTGATTTATACCTATCACAAACACTACAAACTCTGCGAACTATCTCGGCAAAATTTTCACAGTGTCTATAATGAATTGATTTTTCTTTTAATATTTATAATAAGTGTATATTTGGCTGCCTAAACTGCAAACTTCTCGTTTACACTGTATTATTTATATAGAAAAAGTGTATTAAGATCAAGTGTTTTAAATGTTTTGAATAAACTAAAATATTTAATGATTTTTTTTTTTTTTAATTTCTAAGTAATTTTTTTATTAAACTTCATATTTACAATTATTTATTAGTATTTCCAGTCGTACAATTTACTATTCTAGTAATTTTATTATACGTTATAGATAAGACAGAAAACATAAAAACAACCCAGCCATTGACATTTTCTTACTATAACTAATACTTAAAATAGTATTATGATTGATGTTAAATTAGAGAGCAATTTAGCTGTGTCTTTGATGAGGTATGTGTAAACATCGTCGATACTACTGTAAAAAGTCTGTCTACCTGTTATAAATTATTAAAAAATTGATATAATTACAGATTATTTTACTCCACTTTAATCTGGTATGCAAATTATTACAAATACGTTAAAATATTTATTGAAAAAATGTCTAAGTTGCATCACATTCTTGTAGCCGGCGGTATGTCGAAAAGAAAATTAAAGCAGAAATATCAGACAGAAAATTTAATTATGTGGCAATTTACATGTTTTGTTTAAAAACGAATTATTAACATAATACAATGTAAAAATATTCAAATTATTAATTTATATTTGAAATTTCAAATAAACTATCAAAAAAGATCACTTAAAATTCAAATTGCTTAACATTTATACATCACTTTTCAAACGCAATGTAATTATTTTTGCAATGTGTAACCTTATTACCGTGAAATAACAAATATAGAGTTTATATTAACTTAACTAAAAAAATTATTTGTTGTGATGCTATTCTAACATTACTGCGTTCAGGTCCTAATCAATGTAATACAAAAAAAAAAACCAAAACTATTTTAACAAAATTAATAGAATTTAGTAATCTTATTTACGAATAATTATCAAAAATGTTTTAGACTACGACTTGTAACACATTTATTAATACCTCGGGCCGTGATACAAATGAGAGATATTTTATGCCTTTTTGAAATTGACGTCTAAGGACTTGAGAACAAGTACGCCAAGATATTAAAATGATTTGGACACAATTAATAATCTGACTTTTAATGGCTGCCTCATAAGAGTAAACCATTTATATATAACACTAAAACTGGCTGCAAAATATTCTCAATATACTTTACTAGTTTACGATCAAACTTCTTTCTATAAAAGGAAGAGATCAACTATGTTATTATCAACAGATCTATTAAAACATTGTTTAATTGAACCACTAACAAAATTGTTTAAATTTGAGTATTAAAATTAGCATTTTTCAATTGTTGACTTTAATTATTAAATTTCAACTTTGAGCTGGACTATAACAATTAATATTTTAGAAAAGTAATTTATAACACAATAAAAGATCCACTAAATTTACATTGCAATGAAGTAATACTCTTAATAAAATAATGAAACAATAACTAAGTTTTTACCACAAATACTTGGCAACTATTGCTTAATGGTTGTTAAAAAGTAAAATTTTAGGTTATTTCAGAAAATGTTTGCTTGTATTTTCTACTTTTAACAGTAATAAAAATGCGCTGCAAGTCAACGTTTGTGTTGAAGAGCATCGAAGATAATATTGAATCCTGAGAAACCCTTGCTTCGATTGTGCAAGAGGTAGACACGTCTTCAAACAGCTTTACGGTTAGTGTCTTTTCTTTCAGATAATACACTTTTAAGTTATCTGATCTTTAAAACTTGGCTTTGAAATTATAAATTTGGCATTTAAAAATGTAAACCCGGCTTTTAAAAGTGTAAATCCGGCATTTATAGTGTTAAATTTTATTGTCAAATTGTTAATCCGGCCTTCAAATTTTAAATTCAATTATTTAAATTGTAATTATGGATTTAAGAGTGTAAACTTTGTCACCAACGTTTTTAAACTTACTGCAGTACTGATAATCCGGTCTATTAACCTGTAAACCCGGCTTTTAAAAGTGTAAATCCAGCGTTTGATTTGAAGTGTTAAATTTTATTGTCAAACAATTAATTTGGTTTTCAAATTATAATCCGACTTTTAAAAATGTAAATAAGGTATGCTGAAAATTGGACAATCAACGTATTAAACTTTACTACCAAGTTAGTACTGCAAGTTTGGGTGTCAAATTGTAAATTTAGCTTTTGAGGTTTTTAAAAGTTATATTCCGGCTTTAAATCTGTTTATACTGCTGCCAAACCGTTCTAAATTAGGAATCCAGTCTTTAAAACTGTAAATCCAATCTTTAAAAGGTTAACACAGGTCTAAAGTTATCAATTCTACTGTTAAATTGTTAATTTGGCCTTTTGGACAGTAAACCCAGTTTTCAAAGTGTTGAATTTTACTGTCAAACTGATACTCCGGTTTTTTAATTAAAAATCCGGTTTTCAAAAGTGTAAATCTGGCCTTAAAAAAATGCCAAATGCTTGTTAATTTTGCATACAAACTATAAAACCGGTTTTTAAAATGTTAAGTTCAACCGCCAAATTGTTAATCCGACAATCATAAATCCAACTTTCAAAACTGTAAATAATTTTTTCAAAAATGAAAATTTGTCTACCAACGTTTCTAATCTACTGTTAACCCGGCCTTTAAATTGTTGTGTCCAGTTGATTATAGTGTTAATAGTGTTTTTTGCAGGGTTAGTTTGTTGAGGTAGGCAAGAGTGATGCGTCCGGAGTCTATGATTGCATATAATGTTTTTTGCCTGTTTGCCAAGTTTGTTCCAATTGACTAACTTGTTGGAGGCATTTTTAATACTAATTAGAATTACCGCCACATATTTGAACTGAGCGTGGGTTTTAGAAAAAAAAAAATACAATTTTGTGATTATTTAAATCTTGTCATTAACTGTTAAAAAGTACAAAGTTGTATTTAAAAATAACAATTGGGTCATAAAATATTAAAATATTTGTATAAAGAACGGTAATAAAGTGTATAATTTCATTTTTGCAATTCTGAACTATAATATTGACTTTTCAGTTGCCATTTTCGATGTTATAACTAATTACTTTTTTTCACTAGTGAAAAAAAGTAAGCACTATTTTTCACTACTAATAAAATTTAATTATTTTTTTGCAATTCTGAACTATAATATTGACTTTTCATTTGCCATTTTCGATGTTATAACTACTTACTTTTTTTCACTAGTGAAAAAAAGTAAGCACTTTTTTTCACTACTAATAAAATTTAAAAAAAACAATAATTATCAGAAACTTGCGGATTATACTCCAAAATTGCAAAAAATAGTGTATGTTACACGTGTAAAATGCGTGTTTTTTTACTCGTCGCATTATAGATCTCGTTCTTCGAACTCGATCTATAATTTGCGACTCGTTAAAAAAACACTATCATTTTACAACTTGTAACATAAATAACTATTATAAAATGTTAAAAACAACAAAATTTAGACTCAAAACATCAAAATGTCAGAAAGCACAAAAAATCGGCTATAAACTGTTGATAAATGTAAAATTCTATTCATTAAATATCAAAAATAATTGAAACATAAAAACTTTGTTAGAAAGTAACAAAATTTTGGCTACAAACTATTGAAAAGTGCAAAATTCTTTTAACAGAACGTCAAAAATTTAGTCATTAACAAAAATTACATTATAAAAATTCAAAAGTAATTGAATCTAGTCATAAAAATTAAAATATTTTCAGATGGAATTAAAATCCGGATGTTGAAAAATCATGTTTACTACATAAAATTGCCAACAAAACTAATTTTTGGCAAAAAACTTGTCAAAATTGGCGCACTAAATTGATTTATAACATAACATAACATTTACTGTTGGTACTTTAAAATTGCATAAAAACAACAATTATAAGATTAAAATTGCGCATAAAAACTTATTTTTAGCATAAATCTTGTTTGTAAATTATGTATACTACATCAAATTTATCAAAATGTACGTAGTACACTCAAATATTGCAAGTTTTGTTTAAAAGACCCAAAATTACACAGAAACGCACATGAAAACCGCGCTTAAAAACTATTTGTACTATAAAATTTGTTTAAAAATTACGTTCATAGACAAATCTCAATCTACGACTCAGCGCGTTCTCAGTCAAATACGCGTACAGATAAACTTAATTTTTTCATTACTACCTTCTGGTTGACACAAGAAAGTCATTTGTTTAATCTATATGTTTTTTTAAAGCCCATGCTAAGATGTAAATTTTGGCTCCATACTCATATCTTTCCTCCTTTTAATAACGGAGAAAATCGATAAAATGTAAAAAAAAAAAATCTTTATTATCTTGCAAAGTACATATAAAATCATCTTGAAATTCTTACAGCATATAGACAAATTCAATTGCAGAAGATTCACAGTTCCAGAATATTGAGTTGTCGCTTTTGTTTCGAAAATAAAACCATCTTCACAAATTGTGTGTTTGCAAAAAATGCCGCAAATTTATTTTACCATAATTTTTTTATTATCGTGCCAATTTTAAGCGGACACACACAATTTTCATCAGAAAACATAAAAATTTTATACACCAACCTCAAAAAAATTATCCAATGCATTAATTTTGATCTAGTAGCGTGAGAGTGAAGTTATTTAACATTACGACAAATTGCAAATAATTGCTCTACTGTTATTAAAAAAAAATTGTAATTTTATTTTTATGTTTATTTTTGGTCAAATCGGCCGGTAAATTAACTTTCTGTAATAAAAATAATCTATTTTTTTGTCTATTTTGATTAATTCAACAAATTTAACACAGAAGTTTTTTGGTTTTCATTATTTTATTTGAAATCTATGCACCGATCATCTGTACAATTGTAACCCTTAATTACAACAATTTTTTGTACGTTAGTAATTGGTTTATTAAAAATATTTTATTTTTTATTTTTAGATTATTATTATCTAATACGTTTATTTTAAGATTAAACACAATACTCTACTTTAACCAGACTTGGATTAAAAGTTATGTATGTAGACAATTTTGTTATTATTGAAAGTAGTAGATTGTGATATTATTCATAATATTTATCTCAAATATATGCTTTACAAAAAATTAGAATTTTGTTACAAGTTTATTAAAATGCTATAAACAATAATATTGTTCTTAATACAAAAAAATAATGCTTATAGCCTAGTAGTTTCAAAAAAGAATTGAAACTAAGAAAAGTACTACAAATTAAAATATAAATAAAATGTGAATGTGCACATTATTGACAACTGGAGAGTATATACATAATAGTACGTACACACTTGCAACATCTTGCGCAATATCACCCGCAGCAGCGTCCCATCGCTTGTCGGTTTTCTGCCGTCGGATCAAAGGAATTTAATTCCGTGTTGCGAGGTGATGTTACGCGACGATGTTGCGGTACGCAGTTGTGTTGCAGAGTGATAGTACGCACTATAATATATTGAGATAACCAGGAGAATTTTAAAGCCTAAAATTTTTTTTTGCATTTAAATAGCGAATAAATAAATATAAATTTACATTAAATGTTTGCTATAGGCATTATTTTTATTGTGTTATAAGCAATATTATTGTTTATAGCATTTTAATAAACTTGTAACAAAAGTTTAATTTTATTTTTTTTAAGTATAGATATTTGAGATAAATATTAAATTTATAAACAAAATATCAAATTCTTTTCTCCAAGTAATGTTTTTTTTAAATTTTATATTTTAATGTAATATAAACGCATAATTTGACTTTAACGGAAAATAAAAAGTATTTCAACACCCATAGAAAAAGAAAAAAATGCTGTGTTTGAGTTTTTTTAATTAAACCAATTACTACAATAAAATAATATTTTTGAGTACAGTTAAGAATAAAAAGTTGTTGTAATTAAGGGTTACAATTTTAACAGATAGTCGGGTCTATTCTCTATCGACGCCGTTAAAATTAGTATTATAACAGCGACGTTAAAATTATTAACCAAAACGCTATTCTTTAGTTGATTTTAACATGTATGTTAATATTCACGTTAAAATTGTAAATTATATCGCTGCAGGTTAAAAATTAAAGTGAAGTTAGCAGTGAAATCTATAAAATGAGGGGAAAAGTCTACTATGCACACTTCAGTCCTGTAAAAATCAAAACAAAAACAGTTTTAGATAATATTAAACTGTGTCCAACTGTGTCATTTGCAATTTTTATTTTAATAAAATAGATAAATTTATTAATAATCGTGTAAAAAGCACAAATAATCATTTATTGTAGATTTAAATTTTATTTAAGTAAGACAAAACAATGTTTTAATTACAGTTTTGTGCCAGCAAAGAGTTACGTTATTTGTACAAAAATCACAATAATTGTTTTAAAAATCACATTATTATTTTATATTAAATCAACTCAAGTAAATCATTTTCTCTTACTACAACTTGATACCTTCCACTTCTAAAAATATAATGCTGTTAGTTCCTAAAACAAAAATTAATCCAAATTAAAACACGATTATATTCATTTTCCGTCTACTTGCCGTTATAAAATTTGGAATTCACTCGTCCGCCTTGAAACTAAATATTGTTCTATTTCATTTATTAAATGTGCAGGCAGCTATTTCTTTGTTGACTAAAAAATAAATCTTTAATTATTTATTATTTAAGAACTTATCTACCTAATTAAACATGCACAAAGATTAATATTTTATACATTGAATTGACATTTAAAATAGGTAAACATTGACATAACTTTACAATTTTCTTTTATTTAAAATTGATTTATCTTCTTCTTATTAATGCAAGTAATAGTTTTGTACTTGCCATATTTTATTTTCTTAAAAGCACTATATTTAGCTAACCAAATTCTACAATTTTTATTATTTCTGCAATTAAACCAAGCTGTTAAAAATTAAAGCCACCTCTATCGTCGCCGTTTCTTTTAACGTGGTTTGGTTAAAATTTAACATCGAAACGTCAAAATTTTAACAGATTTGTTTGTACAGAATACGCAATGCAGTTAAAATAATTTTAACGTCACCGTTAAAATTAACAGTGGTGTTAAAAAGTTACAGAAGTATAGTATAGTTACGGAAGTAACCTCGACTCCTTTGTTAAATTTGTCAAATTAATCAAAACAGACAAAAAATAGACTATTTTTATTACAGAAAGTTTATTTATAGGCCGATTTTACCGAAAAACATAGTCAACTCGCCCATTGTAAGAAGAATTACAAAATTTCTTTTAAATAACAGTGGAACAATTAAAACTTTGTTGTTTTCTGATAAAAATCGTGTGTGTCCGCTTAAAATCGATACGGTGATAAAAAAGATATGGTAAAATAATGTGACATTTTTTACAAACACACAATTTGCAAAGATGCTTATAGTATTTCCAAAACAAAAGCCACAACTTAATATTCTGGAACTGTGAATTTTCTGCGATTGGATTTGTCTATATGCTGTAAGAATTTCAAGATGATCTTATATGTACTTTGCAAGATAATAAAGATTTATCACTCTCATACAACATCATCTTTTTTTTTTATGTTATAAAATTATTCTTATTTTTGTAATTCAACTTAGACTGAAAGACTAAGGTCGATGGCCATTTCAAAACACAATGTTTATTTATGTAAACTACTTGTATATTTTATTTCATTTTCTGTACTTTTCTTTTTTGAATAAAGATATACGATTAAAGATTTACTTTTTTACATTTTATTGATTTTCTCCGTTATTAAAGAGAGGAAAAATGTGAGTATGGAACTAAAATTTACATCTTAATAAGGGCTTTGATAAAACATATGGGTTAGACGTATGACTTTTTTGTATTAACTAAAAGGTAGTAATAAAAAAATTAAGTTTATCTATACGCGTATTTTTTGGAGATTGCGCCGAGCCGGTTATTGAGTTTTGTCTATGAATACTACCCTAAATCTATAAATAACAGAAAAAATATTTATAACATAAAAATAGCAAAAAAACTAAATTTTAGCATAAAATTAGCTAAAAATTACGTTTACCACATAAACTTGATCAATATTAGCCTCAAAAATGCACAAAAAAAAACATTTATTACATAAAAATTGAGCAGAAAACTCATTTACAACATAAATTTTTTTTTTAATGACTTAAACTAAAATCTTATTTCTAATATAAAATTTGTTGAAAAATCACAAAAACTTAATCACAAACGTCAAAAATGTAATAGCTCAGTAAACTTATTGCTAGCATAATTTTTTTGAAAATCATACATAAAATGTGGAATAGAAACTTTATTTATACCATCAAATTGACTTAGAAGACATCAAAAGTACACAGAAAAAACATTTGTAACATGAAAATCGCACAGAAAACTTATTTTTAGCATGAAATTTTCTCAGAAATCATGATTATCATCTAAAAAATTTTTAAATTGACGAACAGAACCCATTTATAGCTTAGAAAATCTTAAAATTATTAAATTAAATAGAATAAACATTTCTGAAATTGCACAAAAAAGATGATAATACTATAAAAATTGCCCAAAAAACCTATTTTTTTTATAAAATTTGCTTTTGAATATAGAATACACATGAAATTCAACATCAACAGTTGCATAGAAAGCCTAAATATTGCATAAGATTTGCTTAGAAAACCCTAAAATGACAGAAAAAAAGCATTTATACTTTAAAAATCTTGCAAAAAATCTTATTTAAAATTTGTTAAAAAATCATGTTTACCACATAAAATCGTTCACAAAACTAATGTTTAGCATCAAGTTTATAACACAAAATTTACTTTAAAGACCTTAAAAAAGTGCACAAAAAAACATTTGTAAGATTAAAGTTGCTCAAAAAAGCATAAAATTGTATAATGGGTGTGCCACAAGGATCTATATTACTATTTTCCTTATTTATTAATGATCTTCATGCTTACATTGACAGAGAAAATATAGTAAAGTTAATAAATTATGCTGTGGCTGTTAGTGCAAGTAATGAAACGGAGTTACAAATAACAGTCAATAAAATAAAGCAAGCGATGAAATGTTGGTGTAAAACAAACCAGCTAATTTTAAATGATAAAAAAACTGTTCATCTACATTTTTTATTAGAAAGCCACTTCGGTTAAAAATTTCTGCTTCTATAGAAAGTTCTGTGTTTTTTAGGTGTATATGTCAATGAAATGTTAAAATGGGATCGTTATATTGAGTTTACCGCAAACAAACTAAATAAAGCTTATTATTATTTATTGAAATTAAAAGCATATGTTAATATTTCAGCTTTAATGAGCATTTATTATTCGCTTGTATATTCCCATTTTTCATACAACATAATAATTTGGGGCAAATCTACTACTGTTCATCGACTATTTGTATTACAAAAAATAATTTTAAGACTGAAATACAACATGAATAAGAGAGATATAGAAAACAATATTCTTATCTTAACATCAATATTTATTTACAAATGTGCTGTTTATACAAAATTAAATGTCAAAAAATTTCAGAAACTTTCAAATAATCATTCTTACACAACAAGAAATAAAGATAGTTTGATGATTCAGCATCATAAAACAAAATTATATGAAAGTTCCCCAACATATAAATGTAGTATCGTATTTAATAAGCTACCATCTCATTTAAAAGATTTACCAATACTGACATTTAAAAAACATCTTAAAAAATATTTAGTAGAAAAATGTTATTATACGTTAAATGATTTTATCTGTGATTAATTTATTTGTTTTTAGTAAGTAAATATGTATATTTGTATTGTTTTGTCTATAAATTTTAATTTTATTTGAATGTATTGTTACAACTCAAACAACACTATTTTAATGACTTTATTTAGATGTATATATGTATATGACATGTCCAATGTCCTGTATAGGATTTTTTAATGGAATAAATATATTATTATTATAAATATATTATTATAGCAAGCAAACCGAATATAAAAATTATTTACAGAATAAAAAATATTGCTAAAAAAATTACGTTCACTACACAACTGAGGCAGAAATCCATAATACATCATAAAGATAGTTTTTAAAATTTTTAAAATGACAGAATAAAATTTATAATACTAAAATTGCTATAAATATTTACACAAAAATTACTTTTAAAACCCTTAAAATTGGACAAAAAAACTAGATTTCTACCAATTATAATTTATCAATATCAAAAAAAAAAATTCCAAAATGTATGAAAAAAAAAAAAACATTTATATTATAAAATATAATATATATCAAAGATAATGTTGGAAAAAATCAAATTTCGGAAAAAAAGCTGTTGAAAAGTGCACTCTTTTAATAAAATGTCAAAAATAGTAAAATCTAATTATGAAATATCAACATATTGTTGAAAGAATCTATATTCGACATTAAAACATCAAAATATTGTCAGAAAGCACCAAAATCCGGTCATAAACTTTTGAAAAGTGTAAAAGTCTATTTACGGAAGGTTTAGTAATTGTTGACAAGTTAGATTAAAGAAATTAGTTTTAACAAATGGCATACATGTTAAAGTACTTGTGTATCCGTTACAAATGATGGTGCGTAGTGAAAGAAAGTTACATTTTAGTTTATACATTGAAGTTTAATCATTTTTTTAAATAATAGCGGTAAAGATTGTTGAAGTGCATTTTTTTTTAACTGATTTACTAAAGAAAGATTAGAGGTAGAAGGGTTGTATTTATTTATCTGTTTTTTTTTACATTTTGTAAATATTTGAGGTTAAGTAATTTAAATAAATTTTTAAATGACTTAACCTCAAACATTTTATATTCTTTTTTAATTGTAAAAATCTGGTCACTCTCTGCAACGTATTTAATGCTATTTACTGTAAACGTAGAAACAATTTTGACATCGGTAACAAATATTAAGTCAGTAAGAGTGAAGATCAAGTATCTCTTAATTAAATGACGTGCTCATAGATAGATATATAGATAGATACTTTATTCACAAATCCTATAAAATACAATAGTTTAAATTATATTATACAGTTTGTGAACGTCAGTAGATATACAGTACATAAAAAAAACATTAAAAAGATTAAAGCAAAATATAAAATAAAATATAAAAAACAGTTGTTAAGAAAGCAAATAATAAATAATAATAATATAAATCATTACACACATGTTTAAATAATATTTAACTCTTGATAAAATCTATATTAAAAAAATTTGTAACAAAATATACATGACAAAGTAATACATCTTTAATTTTAATATTAAATTGTTTGTTGTTAAGTTTTTTATTATATTTGGCAAACTGTTGTACAATTTGATTTCTACTATATGAGTACTCTCAAAGTGAGCGGTGCGATGCTTAATCAATAAAAGTTGATTGCCATGCTTTGTACTGTACATGTGATTGTTGCTAACATTTGCAAACCTATGAAGATTTCTTTTAATAAATGAAAGAACTTTATAAATGTATGGCTGGGAGAGTTAATTTTTTTTTTCTTGATTTTTTTTTAACGAGATTGTCTAAACTCTAAATTAAAAATTAGTCTAAGTATTCTTTTTTGCATAATAAATACTCTATTTGATATTGACGAGTTTTTCCATATAATAAAGTTTGATTGAATATGGGAGTATACCATTGCATAATATATATCGATAAGCAATTTTTCTTCTAATAACAATTTTAATTGTAAGATTGCATAGTATGATTTTTTAAGTTTATCACAGACCGTATTTGCTTGACTAGACCAATCTAAATTTTCATCAATAATTAAACCTAAAAATTGCACTGACTTAGAAAACTCAAAATTCAAATTATTAATTGATATTAAACCATTTGCTGATAGTTGACACCTTTTATGAAAATATACGGTTACTGTTTTGTTTTTATTTAGTATAAGCATGTTATTATTACACCAGTTTGTTAACTTACTTATTATTATCTCAGAGTTGGATTTTAATTTATTACTTCAAAGTTTTTTGAAATTCTTTAAACAAATCCAGTAAATCATTGACAAAAAGAAGAAAAACTAACGGGCCGCATTCACTAGCTTGTGGTACACCGTATTTTACTATTTTTTTTCATAAAAAATGATGTTTTACTTTTTTCTTGACGTTAAATACGACTTCAATAGTTGGAGAAAGTTTTTATTCTGATGCATATAATTTTTTCAAATATTTTTAAAATTGTAGAACTTATTATAACACTTCGATAGTTTTCTAACTTGTGTGTGTTGCCTTTTTTATATAATAGAGTTACAATACCAATTTTTAAAATATCTTGATATGTTCCTTGTTCTATAGCAACATTATATAATGATGTTAATATTGGTACTAAATTTTGTGATACTAATTTAATTAGTTTAGCAGTTAAATGATCACATTTTATACATCTTTTTTGAGTATTGGAGACATAATAAAAAAATTACTTTTATTTTCACATGTACTGCCATTTAACGTAACTTTAGATAATTCACAATGATGATCTATTTTATTTTTTGCTAAATTTGTGAAACGACTAACAAACTTATTAGCAATTATTTCATTTTTATCAACAACTATACCATCACAATTTAAAATAATTTTCTTATTGTTGCGAGCCTTGTGATGTGTCGTTTCTCTAACAACTCTCCACGTTTCTTTTACTTTATTATCATTCTTAAAAATTCTTTTAGAATAAAATTTAAAGTTATGTTAAATCAACAATTTTATTATATTCTATTTTTGCTTTTTATAATCGTTGATTAAATCAATGTCATGTAAGTTATAAACTAACCAAAAAAGATGCTCTAATATTTTTGTTTCATTAACTAATTGATGTGTAAGCCAAGCCACTGCTTTGTTGCTATCTTTACTTTTTTAAGAGGACAAGAAAGGTCCAGTAATTATTGAATTTATTAATTTTTTAAAATTATTATTTACAGACAATTACATATTTCATTTCAGTTTTAATTAGATACAAAGAATGCAAATGTTTTAAGATTTTATTTTGAGTACTGCCTTTTTCTAACAATTTCATTATCTTTTTTAAAAGAAAATTTTAAATTGACTTCTAATAAAATTGATAAATGATCCCCTAGCGACGGATTTAGTGTTTTACATTTGTATAAACTTGCGTCGATTGTATGTAATCAATAGCACTAGCTGATGTAATATTATTTATATTTGTATTTGTAAATATTCTTGTAGGCTTGGAACAATCAACGATAACAAGTCAAAGCATTATTTAATCAAATTGTATATGTTGCAGTACTAACTGCATGTCAATTAATGCGATACATATCTATGATTTTTTAGTTTGTTAAATTTATATTATATAATTGTTGGCGTTGATTCACTAATCATAAGCATGCATGTGGTAAAGATTGTTTATTATTATTACATGTTTTTTCACAATTAAAATTTAAAATCTTGTATCAGTTGATTGTCATGCTGATAATAATGTTTTAAAGCAGTGGCCTATTTTTCAGTTTCAGTAAACAATCAAATTTCTAAAAAGATACTAATTTACCATTTACTAAGATTTGTGTTTATAGAAAACATTTTGAAAATTTCTCTCTTGAATCATTTTTAATTTACATGTATACTCATGTCATTATAGTTTTTGCAAATAAACAAGTTAACTCTTGATCTCGGGACATACAGTATATCATACAGAATGACTGCAAACGACATTGCCAATACACTTAAAAATTATATGACATTTTATGATGGTAATGGTTTTATAATGTTTTTATAAACTTGAGCGTGATGTGGTAATGTTAATATACTCTCCTCGGTCTTAATTTGATCATAAATATATTAGCTTATTAAGCCGTAATAGTTTAACATTTAATGAATATGCATGTGTAATATTATTTAAATGATCAAATTTGTATATTTTGAAAATGATGTAGTTAAGAAAAGCTATACGCGTTTCAGGTTTTATATGTTTATTTTAGTAACTATCTGGTATTAATAGTAAACATTTCAATATAACCATAGTTGTGTCGAGACAAATGAAAAATGTATATATGTATAATAAATAATATTGAATTTTTTTATTATTAAGATTTAAAAAAAAAATAAAAAATACTTCTATTTTAACTTAATAGCTATAGTATTTGAAAGCTATTCAATATTAAGCAAGAGTATGTAGAACATAGCTAAAAGTTGTAAATAATAAACATTGTTAACTACTAGAAAAACAAAAATAATGTTTTACTTTATATTTTAACTAAAATATAAATTACATTTTAAAATAGTGCATTATAACATAAATACATTAAATTTTAAAAATATTGTGGTAATAATAATATATAAATATAACAATATTATAGTTAAAAAATCCTCTTTTGTTCAGTATATCTATAAATATCTCGTAATAATTCCCCATGAAAACACAATAAATAATTTTTTTTAAATAAATATGCAAATACCATTACTTTCCCTTAATAAAAATATCACATAAATAATGTTAGAAACTATTTTTCAGCTTGCAAACGATATTCGATCATCTCTTTACCATCGTGTTGATTGTTTTCGTCGTCTCGTTTAAATCTTATTCTATCATATTGATTTGGATCATCTCCCAGCATACCATAGTCTTCTAATTGGGTTAATAATTGTGGGGTAGAGAAAAGTTCTGGGTTATATTCATATAGTTCTGCAAGATCGGACCATAGTGGATCTGAAAGCAAACATTTATATAAATGTAAAAAAATACTATGGTTTCATAAAATTCAATCCAACTGTACTTTAAATAATTTTTAAAATATATTAAAACTTATTACTATAGTTTTACTTATTGTTTCAAAATAATAATTGTAATATTATCTATACATTTTATTTAAATTAATTTAAAAAATTAGTTAATTATATATAATTAAGTATTGATTTCAAAAATTGATCATATATAAAGAGCAAATATTTAAATTTAATATATTACTTACACTTAACTTCTTGCAATTGTTTGGATTCTGCAAACTAAAACAATCGGAATGTTATACAAGTATTAATAAAATGTCAAAATCTCTTACATCAGCAGGGGAACCTCTTCGTCCAATTCTAGGTACAGATTTCGATGCTTTCAAAAAAAACTTTTCAAAATTTTCGTCATTATTATTGTGATTCTTGCTGCGTTTTCCTATTCTAGGAACGTTTTTAGACGCTTTAAGAAAGAACGGTCCATCTTCAGCCAATAGCTCAAAAACTAATACAAATAACAACAATGCACAGAGTGTACAACGATTAACAAACATGATTGCTAATTATCTAAAAACATCAGTTGAAAAATCGCTTTATATACTCAATCCATCCCCGTATATTGAAATTCAATACGCAATCGCTGACAAACGACCAGATAATTAATTAACAATTGATTACTTTCGGCAATTGTTGCCTGGTGGACTGTAACCCGCATGCTGGAGGTTCAGGTGCCCTTTTCACATCTCATTAGTATGCCGCGTTTTACTTAATTTTAGAGATATCATCTTGACAATACAAAATGTTGCAATCGATTTGCCGGTTAATTTGCATCTTTTTTGTATGCATTGAAAAAATAATGGAAATGAGACGGTGAGGTCGGTCGTAATAATTGCGAGCCTTTTAAAACTGAACCAGTTTGGCTGTTAACGCGCTGATTAAATCAAATTGTGCCAATTTTATGCACATTTAACATTATTATTAGGTCGGGGTGTTTACATTGAGATTCATCAAGTCTTGTTTTATCTCAGCTCGTATACGGCAAAAAAAGCTAAAATAACAAGCTGTTATTTGCCTGTATATAAGTAGGTATGTAATATCAATAAAAGTGAAACTCTGCTATTTTCTTATCATTTTGTAAATACAGATACTGCCTTCATAAGTGATGTACTGCATATTAATAAAATAAAAATAAATTACATGTAGTTTTATAAAATTATACTGTAGACTAGAAAGGTTATAAAAATAAACGATTTAGATTTCAAATTTAATGTCAGTAATCATAATTCAATTTTATTATATATTAGAATCATTGGGATCATATACAGTGTGTCCCCAGAAACTATTCTTTATAATTATGCTTAGCTTAAAAAGTACCTAGCAATAAAGTGTGTTCAAAAAAATTGAAAAAAACTTTAGAAAAATTTTTTTTTTCATCTAATTTTTGAGTAAATTTGTAAATTTGTTGCTTTACAGTCTACACAAATTAAACGTTAGCAAAGTCGATTAGTTGTTAAATATCAAATAATATAAAAGAGTAATAAATGTTGCGCCAATATCCGAAAAAATAAATACTGTTATTTTATTACTAATAAATGCTTAGTCTGTCAAAAATTAATACATAAGAAAGAATTAGTAAAGCAGTTTTACTTCCTTCTAGATAAAAAAAAACCCAAACCTGACAATAACCATGGGCAAATATAATGAAAGATGAAAAAGGAAGGCTCATATAGACTGGGAGAATTAAATAAACTTTTTTATTCGGAGATTTAAATAATAAATTATTTTTACATGGTCATTTTTTGTTTTATTTAAATTTATTATGGTACTCTACACAACAGCAAAGTGAAATTTTTTTAAATTTTCTTAACCTTTTTGGCTGGCAACCTGTTCTATTTTATAGTTTAAAATAAAATAGGTAGGTAAGGTATAAAAAATATATCCATAATGTTAAATTAAAAACTTTAAAAATATGTTTTAGTATGGAAATATTTGTTTACTTCATATTTTAGTTATCAGCATCATTAATTAATGATTAACCTGGTGTTGTATTTTTGAGCAAAGAAGACTTATGCAAAGTGCTAAATTTATATAAAGTGTACACCGCATGCCATGCAGAGAATCCAGTCTATTCATGTACTTATTTATCATGAGAGCAAAACAGAAAAAATCTGCTTTACACAAGTAAGTAGTTGGAAGTGGCAACAAAGCTTTCAGATATTTCTGCCAAAATTTTGTAAGCAGTGGCGTAGCTAAGATTTTGGGTCTTACTCAAAATATTAAGAAGACACTTTCTCTTGATTTTGAAAATAAAGTGTACTTTTTAAGTTTTCATAATCAAAAAACTGAAAAGTGCAAAAGTCTATTCTTAAAAAATCGCAAATAAGAAAATAGGGTCTTAAAATATTAAAATAATTTCAGAAAAAAGTTGTGATGATGTTTAAAAGTGCAAAACTCTATTTAAAATGTCAAATATAACCATATTTAGCTTAGAAACATCAAAATATTGTCAGAAAGTACCAAATCTAGCCACAAACTGGCTAAAAGTGTAAAAAATTTCATAAAATGTAAAATTTGATTCATAAAATGAAAAAAATAGCAAAATCCAGCTGTGCAATATTAAACTATTGAGAGAGAGAAAGAGAAACAGCGAACAGTTTGTAATTATTTTGCGTGTTTAAACAGTGATTATAATAAATAACTTTAGGTTAAAAGAGGTGCGGTGTGTGTGCGAAAAGTGCAGTATAGCCGCGGAATAATTGGTGTGTGAAAAACGGGCTGTTATATCAAATTTATATATTGTGCACATTAACCTAACAAGTCTAACACAAAGACAATAATAAACTAAAAAAATAGTGAAAAAGAAACAAACGTAAGAGCTAATAAATAGACAGTACTCCGTGGTGTAGTGAGCAATGTGCGTGAACTCAACAACCGGCAAGTTGCGTCTTAATTTAATACAACTAAATTAAATGGACGGAGAAGGAAAAAGAAATACAAATAGTGCTGAAAAACCGGAAATATTTCAATGAAGCAAGAAAGTCCTCAAATAACCGGAGCAAAGAAAAATAGAAGTTGACTAGAAAAGTAAGCACTAACAAGCCAGAAAAACATTTTTTCCAAAGAAGATAAGAAAATGAAGGAAATAAAAGAAATGATGCAACAGATGATAGTGGAAATGAAAAAAACATAGAAGAAATAAAAATGAATATAAGAAATACGAAGGAGGAAATGATAAAAAGAGAAGAAAAGTGGAAAGTAGAAAAAAAAAACTAAAAAGTAAAATAAGTACAATTGAAAACAAGTTAGAACGAAAAAAAGAAAAGAGAGAAGAAACAAGTTTGTAGTAAGAGGAACCATAAAAAAAATGTTACAAAAAAACTTAAATAAATGAAGAAACAGAATTATGGGTACAAAAACAGGATATTATGAAGAACAAAAACAAACTGAGAGGCACAAACATATACATTGAAAATGACTTGACTTTGGAAGAAAGAAGAGTTCAGAAAGAATTAAGAGATATAGCGAGGGACAAAAAGTCAAAGGGCAAAAGAGTATGGGTACGGTACAGAAAATTGGAAATAGAAAGAGAGATACACAACTTGAGTGATCAAGATCAAGGAGTTTCAATAAAAACTTTTGACATAATTGGAATGGTAGAAACGTGGATAGATGAAAAGAAATGGAAAAAGTTGAAGCTCAACAGGCTAGCCGAATACATCTGGAAATGCCAACCAACTATAAAAGAGAGAGAGAAAAAAAAAAGAAAGAGCCAAAGGAGGCATAATTACTGGCATAAAAAAAATTAGTAAGAAGAAGATGAGGTTAATGAAAAGGAGTCAAGAACGAAACTTTTTGAGGGAAGGAGAAAAACATAAAGTAAGGAAAAGAAGGAAGAAAAAATCAAACACAAGGACACAAGAAACAGAGAATCAAAAGATACCACAAAAAATAGAGAAGGAAAAGAAATGATAGAAGAGAAAGGTTGGGACATTTTAAATGGAAACATCACAGGAGATGAAAAGGAAGAATTTACTTATATAGGTACAAACGGGCAATCAGTAATAGACTACGTTGTTGTAAATGAGGCGTGTCAAGAGATAGACAATTTTAAAGTAGGAATAAGAGTTGAATCATACCACTAGCCATTAAAACTCAACTTAACTGGGGAAACCGTGAGAAGACAGGAAAATAAAGAAAAAGGTGAAGAAAGGATAATATGGACGGAAGAAAGTGTGATAAAGTACAAACAAAATCTGAAAAGAATTAGAGAAAACGGAAAAAATGTCAAAGTGATAATGAAGGAATTAGAAGAGACAATCAAAAAAGCAGTAGTAAAAAAAAAATAGCACAAACTTACAATTAAATTCCCTATTACTTTTAATGGTAAGAAAGTATTATGAAGTGCAATATGGTGTAGACATATTTGGCAATGACAGAAGCAAATTTTTAAAAGAATTAAAATTCTACTTGCTTTAATTTGTTTCTAAATGTTTTATAGATCAGAATTATTATTATTATTTTTTATATTGACTAGTTTATTGTTATTTTGTTTTTACTTTTAAGTTGCTATTGAATTTGAATTAATTTGTACTATTGGAAATGTTTTTCTTTTCTAATTTTTTTTCCTTTGTAATTAGGTTGTAACTTGTTTAAAAAAATAAACATATTATTATTATTATTATTATATAGAAGAAAAGAAGAAAAAAGAAAAAAAGAGCAAATGATGGAACAGCAAATGTACTAAGAAAAAACTAAAAGCCAGAAAGATGTTAAGGCACTGGAGAAACAACAAAAGCACAAAAGAAGAATACATATATGAAAAAACAGAAAGCATACAAAAATCAGTGTAAAAAAGCCAAAAAGTGAATTTATAAAAAATGAAGAAATACATAAACAAAGAAATAAGAAAAAAACAGGGAGATATTGAGGCACTACTAATGGAAGCGTGGAAGAAACACTTTTCAAGTTTGTTAGGAAAAGAAAAGAAAAAAGAAAAAAAAATAAAACTAGACAGACAAGAGTCAATCCACCAAGCGGAAGAAATTTTAAAGGAGGCAATAAAGGAGAAGATAAAAAAATTAATGAAAAGAAAAACGACAGGTATGAATGGGATACAGAATGAAGCGTGGTTGTATGATACGGAAAAGATTACGTGAGTTAATAAACAGAGTATGGAAGGGAGAAGGGTTTCCAAGTCAATGGAGAAAGGGTCTTGTATGCCTTATACACAAAAGTGGAACCAACAAGCTAGCAAATAACTACAGGGGAATAACACTAGTAGATACGGCATACAAGATCTACGCCATGATATTAGAAGAAAAGTTAAATGAGGAACTAAGTATGAATGAGATAATTCCAGATGGGCAAGCCAGCTTCAGGAAGGAAATAGGTACCATGGATAACGTATATATTTTACACCATATTGTGGAAGAGGAAATAACAAAGAAAAAGGGGAAAGTATATGGGTAATTCCATTACTTTTCGATCTTTTTTCAAAAAGTCGACCTTTTGGATTTTGCTCAAATTTTCAGGGATCAAAATATAAAAAAATGAGATTCCTAAAATTTTAGACCTTAGAATATTGTCTGTTCAAAATGACACACATTTGAAGGCTGGAAATTTGACAAAAAAACGTCTTTTTTTGCTAATTTTGTATCTCAATTTTTGAACCTTTGGAAAAAGATAAAAAGGTTCACGATGGCTTAAATATTCCTTATTACATGTACTTTAAAACACATATTTGTATATTCAATTTTGAAACAGTCATTTTAATATATCAAGCTTCAAACATTATTTAAAAAAAACACGAAAGTTTAGCAAAATCGTAAAATGATGGTTTCTTTAAACCGTTCTAACTTTGTCAAATCTTAACAAAATTTGATCCTCGAGGTCTAGATTTGGTCGTGTTTAATCTTTGTTTAAAGTGATCACACGAAACTTATAGAATCATTACGTATACACCACTATTTTGATGCTGGAAGTTGCACATGTTTTTGCAATCTTCAAAACTTGTAATTTTCGAGTTCCAAAAAAGCTCTGTCACCCTATGTCGATTTTAGTCAAAATTTCAGTGAATTCTCATTAGACCTTAAGAAAAAAGGTTATCATTATGAGAAATGGTATATTTGGATTTATCAAGAGGTTTTTGGTGGTCAAAAAATGTCAAAATCGGCGTTTTTATAAAAAAAAATTATGATTTCAATCAAAGACTCAGTTGTAAAAATGTCTCTATTTGTGTAAATATATTACTTTTTATATCCATAAATCATATTTAGCAAGTATATCTGTATAAATTTGAAAAAATAATATTAAAAAAATAATTCTCATTGGATACGTTTGGAATTTTAGGTAAACTTAATAGCAACTGAATAGAAAAATTAATATACTCATTAATCATGTACACAAAGTCTTATATATATATATATATATGTATATATGTATAATGTTCATTTACTTTTATTATAATATTGATATACTTTATGAGAAAAAATAACAAAACTCGTCAGTATTATTTGAATTATTGTAAATTTTCAAACAGGTTGATATATAAAACGCGGTAAACTGAAATTGTTGACAAGCGGTTACGACCATCCTCACAGTAAAATAACAGTGGTAAATTTTAATAAATCATGGTTACTCATGACGGTAAGTTTGAAATGCAAACAAAAGTAAACAAATGGTTTACATGTTGTTACTCTAGACTGTAGAGTCTTGTGTGTTTATTATTGATTGTAACGTTGTGTGCACTTTTTAGTTATGGATTCCAAGGTAATTAATTTATTATTCAATTTCTAATAAACTATCAACAAAATAACATATTTTGTAGCTAAATGTATTTTTTTAAAACTTACAGACAGCTAATTAATAAACATATGCTTATTACAGACATTTATAACAAATAGAAACATTTGTTAGCTGCTGAGAGGTATTAATAAAATAAAACAAATTAATAATTAAATATAATTAACGCTAATGACAAAAATATAATAATAATAACAATAATAATAATAACAATAATAATTCAGCAACCGATCATAGCCGTAACCTAACCGCCGGTGACTATGGTTGTGATATACAAAACGCACAAAGTTACCTTACAAAATTATATTTTGCTTTAATTTTGTTTATTGTTGTGGATGGTAACTTCTTAAGTTTTCTCTAATATTTTTTATTATTATCAGCTGAGCACATGCGCCGCCATTATTGTTTACCTACGTGAATTTGCGTTCTGCGCATAAACTCTTGAAACTATACAATAAAATGATGTTTTCTAATATTTCTGTGTATCCAACTATATATAAAATTGTATTCGTGTATGACACTGTACTTCGCTATTGTTTTGTAAAACTTCATCATTATGATATCAAAAAATCAACCATTAACATTGTTTTTTATTTTTTACAATATAGAAAACAACTTCGATTTTTCAATCTTTTTTTTAAGAAAATGGAAACCTGTAGTGTTGGTGCGCTTACAAAATCGGAATGCAATAAACGTACTTTTACGAGAAATTTTGGATTATTGAATCTTCAAGATTTGAAGGTGGATGAAAAATTGATATTAAGTTTGAGATTGAAAAGATATAAGAAAATAGTTGCAGGGACATTTTGTTTACACCACAAAAATAAATATTTAGATCATTTCTCCTTAAAAATTCGTTTTTGTTCCGATCCATATCAACAACACAAAAAAAAAATAGATTCAAAATTAAGTATTATTGATATTGATTTTTATAAGGATGCGATAAAGTGAATTTAGTACCAGGCGAAAAATTGTGTTGCAATTGCGTTAAATCACTCAAAGCCGAAATTGAGACAGAGAAAAACTCCATAAAGGTAACATTTATTTTGATAATTATTAAACTGATAGTTTTGATGTATTTTGTTATCATCTGAGCCAAGTTCAATTTCTTAAATTAAAAATAGAAAATTAAATTTAGTGACCACTGTTTTCTTGTTGTATATATATTTATATTTTTGGTAAAAAAATTATTTTTTGTTGGAATTAACTGATTGTTGTATAATTGTAAGAGTTGTCATTTATCTAAACATCCAGCAATTAAATGATAAAAATCTTATTAGAACTTGACGTGCTCAAATGAGAATGTTATAATAACGTATAAATATAATTTTTTCTTTACTTAGGCTGATCAATTTGAAAATAGTACGTATACTACTGGCAAAATAGCAGAAGTAGCTGCCCGTAGATCTATTCGCATTCAACAGCAAGAGAAAAATATTGATCAAAATGAGGAAGAAAATAACTTTTTATCTTAAAGTAGTTATGGCTCTAATTTATTAAATCAAAGCTTAGACGGTTTTTTATTTATTAGCTTAAGCCAAAATCAAGCAGAATTTATAAATATTTTGGAGTCATTAAATATTGAACCAATCAATTGTTCTCAAATTAGTGATAAAAAGTCAACTGCTGTGGATTTAGCTGAGAAGGTACTTAAAGCATTCAACGATAAACTATCTAATGGTTTAAACATATCCTTACCAGAATCATACAATAATTACAAAAAGTTAATTTCCGATAGTGATTCTTTCAATAAAATGTTAGCTAATTTACAAAAGCAATATCAAATAGAGACAAAATTTTCAAAAAAGTTGGAAATTATATCATTATTGCCTCACGATTGGAATTATCAGAAAATTACAAATCACTTTAAAATATCGCACTATTTGTATAAGAAATTAAACAAATTAGATCGAGATATTGGTAAGGCATTATTTTTTTATATTCAGTATTGTAGTGACAATGTCAATTTTACATATAAATATTGGTTCATTGAATTGAAATGGTAAAAATTAAATTAAATGAAACTCAGTTTCTATATTTTTTGGTTCATTAATCATCTAGATATTCTATCAACTATTGTTGATATGAATAATTTATAATTTTGAAAAAAAAAAATTCCAGAGAAAATCAAGATCTACACAAAAAAATGTAGTCAAAAATTCCAGAAGAAACAGTAAAATGCATTTAAAAGTATTATACTGATCAAGCAAATTGCTACACTTTTCCTGGGAAAAAAGATTTTGTAAATGTAAAGGATTCTCAAGGAAACAAGATCACCTTACAAAAAAAATGCTCCTTTATACTTTACATGATTTGTTTCAAAATTTTTATTTTGAGTATCGCGATAAATTGACTATTTTACCAAAATTTTTCTTTTTTTGTCTCTTTGAAGCCGATCGAATGCTTTGTTGCAGGAGACCCTGGTAGTCACATCATATGTGTCTGCCAAGTTTACGAAAATGTTAAATTAAAACTGACTGCTTGGGATAACAAATTGAGATACAAAGATTTATTAGAAGCTGCAGTCTGCAATACAAATAGCAAAGAGTGTATACTACATGATTGCAATGAGTGTCCAGGTATATATAAAATCAGAGAAATTACCGCAAACACATTTTATACAAAAGACAATATCTCGTATAAATATTGGGTGAATCAAGGTAGTAGAGCGTCATTGGAAACCATCACAAAGCCAATTGCGGATTTCAAGAAAAACCTTTTGAGTGACCTATGGGCTTTAACAATTCACAATATACTGCAGATTCTCAGAAAATATATTTGTGTTATTGCAAAGAAAATTTGGAACTAGATACTTGTATAATCCTTATGGACTTTGCAGAAAATTATTCTTTTATAATTCAGAATTCAGTGCAAGGACTCTATTACAATAATTTCCAAGCCACATTATATACATTTGTTATTTATTATAGAGTATTAAATTCTGACGAATTGCAAAGTAAAAGCTTTTGTATCATTAGTGATACAAAAGATTATTTAGCGTACTCAGTACATTTTTTTATGAAGAAAATAACAGAGACTCTAAAGGAAACCATTCCACATATAAAAAAAATTATTTACTTTTCCGACGGAGCTCCAAATCAATATAAAAACAAGTGAGAAAATTGCTTATTGTTTTTTACGTATATTTTACGCAATTATTATTAATAAAATTTTATTGATCTTTAAAAATTTTAGGAATCATCTAAAAAATATTTGTATGCCTTTAAATATAAAGTTCTTTCTTATAATTTTTTTGCAACAAGCCATGGTAAGAGCCCTTGTGATGGCATTGGTGGTTGTTGTAAGCGGACTTGTATGCGTCATTGTCTAAAAGCTCCTCCAGATGAACAAATTACGACGCCACTAGAGATGTTTGAATTTTTATCAAGGGATAAGACCAGTAGTAAGTAAATACATTAAATATTGTTATATGGAATTAAATAAAAATAAAAACTTTGTAATAGGGTTTTATGGATTTCTAATACAGAAGTACAAAAACGACGGAGATTTTTGGAAGATAGATTTAACAACGTGAATATATTAGAAGAGACGAGAAAATTTCATTGCTTTATACCTGTCGACGAAAATAGAATGGTAGTGAAGCGCACTTCATTTGAGACAGATAAAAAAGAATTTACTTTTAAGATGCCAAAAAAAAAACGAAAACTCAATTAATTTTATGTATTCAATATTTAGACAGAAAATACAAATTACCATAATAATATTAAATTTTTTAATAAAAATCAACCTTTATACATAAATATGTAAAGTAATATATACGAAAATTTGGATACTTGAAAAATATATTATTTTTTCTATTTAGTTGCTATTAAGTCTACCTAAAATTCCAAACGTATCCAATGAGAATTATTTTTTTAATATTATTTTTTCAAATTTATACAGATATACTTGCTAAATATGATTTATGGATATAAAAAGTAATATATTTACACAAGTCTTTGATTGAAATCATAAAGTTTTTATTATGAAAACGCTGATTTTGACATTTTTTGACCACTAAAAACCTCTAGATAAATCCAAATATACCATTTCTCATAATGATAACCTTTTTTCTTATGGTCTAAAGACAATTTACTAAAATTTTGACTAAAATCGACATAGGGTGACAGAGATTTTTTGGGACTTGAAATAATGTTTGAAGCTTGATATATCAAAATGACTGTTTCAAAATTGAATATACGAATATGTGTTTTAAAGTACATGTAATAAGGAATAATTTTTTATCTTTTTCCAGAGATTCAAAAACTGAGATACAAAATTAGCAAAAAAAGACGATTTTTTGTCAAATTTATAACCTTCAAATGTGTGTCATTTTGAACAGACAATATTCTAAGGTCTAAAATTTTAGGAATCTCATTTTTTTATCCATATTTTGATCCCTGAACATTTGAGCAAAATCCAAGAGGTAGATTTTTTCAAAAAGGTCGAAAAGTAATGGAATTACTCATATGCATTATTCCTGGATCTAAAGGCGGCATTTGATAGTTTGGATAGAGAGAAATTGTGGAAATGTATGAGAGAGAAAGAAATTAGCGAGCACCTGGTAAGAAGAATGGAAGACCTGTATAAGATGACAGCAAGTAGGGTATGGGTTAACGGTAAAATGAGTGAAAGATTTTGGACAACAAAAGGAGTAAAACTATTGTCTATTGAGTTTTACTTTATTTGCAACCTACATAGCAGATGTAGAAAAAAATTAGGTTGGCTCAAGGAGGAGGAATAGTAGTTAGTAGAGTAAATGTGTGGTCGCTAGCATATGCAGACGACATAGTATTACTAGCAAAAGAAGCAAAGGAAATGAAAGAGATAATGAAAAGTTTAAAAAAATGTTTTAGAAAAAATAGTATAGAAATTAATAAAAAAAAAAAAACAAAAATTATGGTGTTCAGAAAGGGGGGTAGGAAAAAAGGTGGAAGACGGGAAATGGAATGGGCAAAGTATTACGGAAGTAAATTTTTTAAATATTTGGGATATGTTTTTGTACGAGTAACACCGAGAGCGAGCACATTAGAGAGATAGCTCAAAAAGCAAATAAAGTAATGGTACAAGTTTGGGGTATAAATGAAAGAAAATTTAAATGTATGAGAATAAAAAACTTAGGTTTGATAGTTTAGTTAGGAGTATGATATTGTATGGGTCAGAAATATGGGGATGAAAGAAACAAGAAAAATTAGAAGCAATACATGTTAAATATTGGAGATGGGTGCTAGGTTTAAATAGAGAAACTTTAGCATATATTGTGTTGGAGGAAGTCAAAAAAGATAAGAGTGAAAACAGGAAAAAGGGCAATGAAGTATGAAGAAAAAATGAGACAGAGACACGAATATAAAATCTTACAAGAACGCATGAAAGAAAAAACGAGATCAAGAAAAATTATGACAATAGAAATGGGTACGCAAACCAAGAAATTGAAAAAAGACAGAACCTGAGAGAGAGAGACATGGTACAAAATTATGGAGAGAGATAGAGATATACAAAGGCAAGAAAGGAGAATGCGAGTGAAAGAGTCTAGGTACAATGCAAATTATGAACATATTATAGAAAGTGAATTGCCAATGTACTTAGAGAGCAATAGATATAGTAAAGATGATAAAAATATAATTGCAAGATTCAGATGTAGTAATGAAGAGCGAGTGACAAGAGTTTGGATAAAAGAGAATTTGAAAACTAAGGAAACTATATGTTAAAAAAGTGTAACAAAATAAGAGAAAAACACATGTGAAAAAATATGAGATATTGAAAGGAGTAGAATGGATGAGGGCAGTTAAAAAACAAAAAAAAAAAAGTATACAAACAGAGAAGAAAGTATTTTTAATTGTGTTAATTTTATGAGGATTAAGTTTTATTACTTTGGAAAGTTGTAAATGTATTTGTAAATGTAATTTTCAAGGCCGAAAGGCAAGAAATAAACGTATTATTATTATATTAAACTATTGATAGAAACATTTTAAATTTGGTTATAAACTGTTAAAAAATTTAAAATTTTGTTTGTAAAACGTCAAAAATTTTAAAATCCGGTCATTAAATTTGTTAGAAAGCACCAAAATTGGATCATAAATTGTTGTGCACAAAAATTAATAAAACAATCAAATCCGTTCATGATATATCAAAATATTGTAAAAAACCGGCCATAAAATTATTGAAAAATATAAAATTCTACTAATTAAACTTCAAAATTAGTCAACTCCGGCAAGTTTATTTATTAAATGTCAAAAATAACAAAAAAATTGTGCAAAACTTTATTTAAAAAAATCAATTATTGTCAAGAAGCATCAAAATCTAAGCATAAACTTTTAAAAGGAGAAAATTTTATTTATAAAATGTCAGAAACAGCAAAATCCGGGTTTAAAACAATTGTTAAAAACGCAAATTTTTGTTTTTAATTTTTTTTTCTTTGCATGGTAATTTTAACACAAGCACCAATACTCTACTCATACGACTGACAAACATCATATCTATCGTGCGTAATTACGGAATTAACAACAAATACATCAAGATCATACTAGATCTAAAAAGAAACAAAAAAACTTAAGTTATAGTAAATTAAACATTGACATAAAAAAATCAGCCAAGAAAAAAGTCTAAGCTCAGCATTCTTTAATATGTTGATAAACAAAATAATTTAAAAAATTCAAGAATTAAAGATAGCCTTTAGAATGAGCAAAAACTCTATGAAACAATACTAGTGAAGTGACATAAATATCGATTATCATCAAAATCAGCAATGATACAGTCAAACTCCTGCTAACGACCAATTCCTGTATGGAATTGGTCGTTAGCAGGAGTTTGACTTGCATGTGTTCACGTGTTAATAATGCGTTTAGTGTAGCGTGGTTTTGAATAGAGTTTAGATGTTCAATTGATAACAATGCTGTGGCAGAGGAAAGTATTGAAGTGACCCAAATATTTTAATTTGCCAAAGTTCCCAACAACTCAACTTTTTTAGCACTATTATTTTTATTATTATAACATACAACTTTTTACACCGTTATATATGTGTATGTTTGCATGCCTATATAAAGTAAAGGACTTATACGGTAGTGATATTAGACCGCACTTCTTTAAAAATTACGCTCGAAAAGCAAGCTTTTAGTCAATATACTGCTCTATAGAAACATGTTGACAAACTTTTTGTAGACTAAGATAAATAATAATAAGACAATAGAAAAATTATAGTTAGAATTGATAGTTTTAATTCTAACCCCAAAATTATAAATGCTGGGGTTTTTTAAGGTTCTGCTTTTTTGCTAATTTTGTTTTTAATTTACATTAATAAACTTAATCTATAATAACTATAAGTTTTATTTATAGTTTTGCAGATAATAGCACCATTCATCTTCATACTTTTTAAAAACCATTTTGACAAATATTGCAGAACTTATAACTTCTAGGTTAGGATATGTAGCAACTATAAACAAAAATTTTAAAATAATATCTAAATGAGGTACTTTCAACATGGTTAATTTTAACTTAAAAAAAAAACTCAATTTTTTACTTTTTCAAAATTAAAATCCGAGATATGATTACTACCAAATATTAAACTATGTTGATTGGGATTTAATAAAATACCGTATTTGTAGTATTTTATATAATCAAGTAGAAATATATATATATATCAGTAAATTAAGTAGACACACTTTTTTGTTAGAAATGTGTTTTTACACCGACTTTTAGTTGTTTTTATTTTACAACATATAGTTACATTTTACTAAAGTAACTATATTTATTTACATTATTTAACACTCCTTCTTAATGTAAACTTTTCTTAACAAAAAATAAACATTTACAAACATTCTTAAAGTTAAACATTTTCAAACTAAACATTTTTTAAACTACATATTGCATCTATAAACAGTTAAAATTTTAGACGCTTTAAAGGTTTAGTAAACACATCTGCAACTTGTCTGTCTGTGGGACAATACTCGATATTCACTATTCTTTCGGACACTTTTTCACAAATAATCTTGCTGCGTTTGTTCATAATTCTATTTTTAATTAGAGACATTGCACTCTGGTTGTCAATTTGTAGATTCAGTTTTACTTGTACAATTGTTAATTTGGTCACTAATTCTTTTAAGTATAAAAGTTTCTTTGTACACTCTGCAGCTGCGATAAATTTTGCTTCTGTGCTTGATAACGCCACGATAAGTTGCAATCTTGAGCATCAACTGATCGGAGCATTTTCTAGAAATATTACGTAGCCTGTTGTGTTTCTTCTTGTACTTATGTTACCTGCATAGCCCGAGTTACAGTATGCATTGCGGATATTTATGTCATTTTCTATCTTGTACTCAATGCCACTGCCACGACTGCAAGAACTTACAGCGTCAAATCTGGTCTGGTTTTAGTATAGAGATATAGGAGGCTTTCTATTGCTTCTCTATAGCTTGAGTCCATCCGCAGATTTTTTTATCTCTATCCTTATGAAGGTTTTAAGTTCTGTATACACTATTACTTTGAATTCTCGTGTCAGAATTATTAGTAGTTTATCGATTTTGTTTTGATCACTTCCAATTATGATTCTATCATCTACATATTTAGCCAATATTATTTCTTTGTTTTTGCGTTTATAGACATACTGTTCGCATGAAGTCTGTTGTAGCGCGTTGCGTTTCAAAAAATTGTTGAAAGTTTTATTTTATAGCATTGGAGCTTGTTTAAGTTTATGTAGTGATTTTTGCAACTTACATATCTTGTTCTGATTATCAAATCCTTTTGGTATTTGCATGTAAGTCACGTCATGTAAGTCTCCTTAGAAAAATGTTGTCTTTATATCAAATCCTAAGATTTTATGATTTTTAGCTTCAGTTAGTGCAAATAGTATTCTCAGTGAAGTACTATTTACTACGGGACTGAATATCTTGTTGTAGTCAATTCTATGATCCTGTTTGCATCCTCTAACCACTAGTTTTGCTTTGTATCTTCCATCATTTTTTACTTTTAAGATCCATCTGTTACTGAGTATTTTCTTACCTTCATTTTTGTCAACTTCTATCCAAACTTTGCTTTCTCAAAGTGATTCTTTTTCCTCTTCGATAGCTTTAATTTATTCTTTCTTTTTGAAACTTTTGATTGCCATTTCAAAAGTTAAAAGAGAGAAGTTGTCATTTTTTTTTGTTATATAACTTCTCGTTGACCTTTGTGGTTTGTTATTGTTTTCTTGATTCTTTCTTTCTTTTTGGTTTATATTTTCTGTTTTTATTTCTTCTTCTGCTTCTTTTTTTTTTTGCTTTTACTGTAGAGTTTCTTCTTTGGTTTTTACTTCGTTTTTGGACTCTAACCTAACCTACCCCTTCTAATTCTCCTATTACAATTGTCCATTTTTTTTTGATTGTCTATTTTTTGAATGTTCTCATTAAATATTACATCTTTATGGGTTGTTATTTTCCTTTTGTCCATATTTCACAGGCAATATTCATTTAAGCTATATCCAACTATTACTAATTTCCTACTTTGATCATCCAGTTTTTTTAATGTACCTAGCACTTTAGCGAAGGCGCCACTTCCAAATACTCTTACTCTGGAAAGATCAGGCTTTTTACTTGTTTATTTTTTTATGTGGAGTTGTATCAACAGTTGATAAAGGACTTCTATTTGTTAAATAGGCTGCTGTTCTTACAGCTTCTCCCCACATTTCTTTGAGTTGGTTTTTATTTAAAATTAATGTTCTAGCTTTTTTTAACAAGGTTTTGTTTAATTGTTTTGCTTTACCATTGAGTTGAGGGGTATGTGTCCAAAATCATTCTTTTTTGTTTAGACCATGTCTTGATTTTTTTGGAGATGTATTTGCCACCATTGGCACATCTGAATTTGTGCACTTTCAGATTCTATTTTACTTCAACCATATTTATGTATTATTTTATTGCATCTTTGACTTGATTACGACTTTCTAACAGAAATGCCATGTAGTGATGAGTAAAGTCATTAAGAAAAGTGATAAAATATTTGGTTCCATCCCACGTTATAGGATTTATTAGTCCACACACGTTTGTTAAAAATGTCACGACGTTTTTTACCGTGTTTTTACACCGACTTTTAGTTGTTTTTATTTTATAACATATAGTTACATTTTACTAAAGTATATTTGTTTACAGTTTGTTAACAAACTAAACAACGAATTTATGTCTAAATCTTCTTTAATTTGTCTTCTAGGGGTTACAATCTCTTCTCTTCTCTGGAATGACCATGTTGTTGACATAACAAATGTATCTAGAAAACTAGAATTTTTTAATAGTTTTTACTTTTGTTTAGCTTTTGCATATATATATATAAAACTTATACTTGTCCTTTTCTCAAGTATGGGGAGGAGCATCCAAAACTACATTATCTCTTTTATATTCAAAAACGAGCTATGCAAGCGGATCATTGCTGATCTAAAATTGATATTAGATTTTTTATAGGTATTATGTTTCCATAACATTGTTCAAACGAAATACAAGACATATTGTCATCTAAACAAATATATACTCGTAGTACAACGCTTGCTAGGAGTTCTAACAAATACTTGCTGACAATTCAGAGATATAGAACTAGAACTTTTAAGAGAGGTTTTTTTAATCGTACTATCGTCACATAAAATAAACTTCCAAATTCAGTATTTCCTGAGACTTATAAGCCATAATTACTTAAGGTTATTGTTTACACATTACTTACATTTAGTCTTTTATGTGATAGTTACATCAAGTGTGGCTTCACTTAAAATTTAAAGGAATTATCATTTTGTTGTGACCTATTAAGTAATTCCAAAATATCACATTTTAAAATTCATGCAAAAACTTAACTTTACAAAGAAATTTCAATAAAAAGCCAATAATACTAAGAAAAAACTAATGACTTAAATTTTTACTTATGAGTATTTAATAACCACAACAGTAAAGAAAATTAAAATTAAAATTAAGAAAACCAATAAAAACTAAAAAACTTTTTATAAACAATAAAAAAAAAAACAAAAATGATTAAAAAAAAAAAAAGATTTTGCAATAAAAGCAATGAAGGAAGGCAAATCTTTTCTACCTGACAACGTTCTATCAGAGTTTTTATTTAAAACTTTTTAACTAAAATAAGAGTAAGTCGTTAATTTTAGTTTTTATCCAAACTTATCATTTTGGCAATAATTAACAAAAATTACTTTTGAGTTCAATTTGTCTAAAATACTTAGCAAAAAGTAAAGAGTTTAAAACTATAACTCTTATGAATTTCATAAAATACGAGTATTTTTAAAGATAATTTTTAAAAATAACATAAAAAATACACAATTCTGTTTCTGGAAAAGAATTGGTACATTAAAAACACTAAGTGTTGTTTTAAAAGCAGTATGTATAGACAAACCTAAGTCTCAAAATCAAAGCGGTTTTACAGATTTTTAAATATAACAAGTTTGTTTACAAACAATTTTACAAAACTTTTAAATACGGCTCTGCTTTAATTAAAGAATTGTATTTGGACTTAAACAAACGTAATAAGATGAAAATCATAATCTAAGCAAATCAATAATTTTGTTGATTAAATTAATTATACCCAAAACTAAATTTTGTTGAGCATATAAACTATATGTGCAACCGTGCTATGAACATGTTTGGGGTTTGTGTACAAAATCTTAACAGACCTATCTCCAAGCACACTCAAACTACTTTACTGCGTTTTGGTACGTTATCATTTAGAGTAAGGAGCGTCAGTTTGGTGCCCATTCTACAGCATTCATTTATGCAATATAGAACGCATTCAAAACATTTCATTTTGTTTATTATTGTACAAGTTGCCAACAAGTTTGAGAATTTTTTTGAAAGCACTCTAAAAAATCTTTTAACAAATGATAATAATAATTATTATATATCAAATATGTGTATGTTTAATACTTTTTTTTTATTCCTGTATGTGAAAATTAAATTATTGAAACAATATCAATTTTACATAATACTCAATCTACAGGTATTGATGATGTCCCAATACAGTTGATAAAAGCAAATGCAGACATTATTGTTCCGTACATCACTAATATTATTAATGCTTCTGTAACGCAAGGTAAATACCCGACCGTTTTAAAAAAATCTTATGTTATTCCACTTCCAAAAAAATGTGGTGTTGCAGTATCAAATCATAGACCAATTTGTATATTGAGTATTTTTTCAAAAATCATTGAAAAAACAATTTGTTGTCGATTATTTTCTTTTTTAAACAAATTTAATATTTTAAATGATAAACAATATGAATTCCGGTAGATCAACCGAAACTGTCACACTAAATTTAATACAAAGTAGTTTAACCAATTTGGAATTAAAAAAGGAATGTTTTATTGTTATGTTTGACCTAAAAAAAGCTTTTGATACTATCAACATTGATATACTAAGTATCAAATTATACAATATGGGCTTTCGCGGCTTTATAAATAGCTGGATTATATCATACCTACGAGATAGAAAATATAAGGTCAAATACAAAGATTCTTTTTCTGAAGAATATTCTCTTGATATAGGTACACCTCAAGGTAGCAACCTAGGTCCATTAATTTTTTTAATGTATGCCAACAATCTACCTCATCATATCACTGAAGGAGATGTCTTTATGTATGCAGATGATACTGCAGTCATAATTTCAGCAAATACATTAGATGAAGCTAAATATAAGGTCACAACTATTATATCACAATTTAATAAATAGTGTAAACAAAACAAATTAATAGTAAATGTTGATAAAACAGTAAAATTGCATATGTCTAACGTCTACAACAAGCATAACCAATTAACTTTTAATTTTAATAATACTGACTTAAAACCAGTAGCTTATACAACATATCTAGGCGTAGTTATAGATCAACATCTTCAATAGAATACATATAGAATACATTTGTCCTAAAGTTAATCAATCTTATTATTTAATCTCAATAATCAAGAATCAATTCCACCAAGATTCTATTATTAACATTTATTATGCCGCAGTATATTTATACTTATCTTAGAATATTTGTTCTTTTGGGGGTCTTTCTACGGACTTCAACAAGTTGTTTATATTACAAAATGAATTATTCGGTTAATGTTCAATTTAAAATATATAGAAACATATAAAACAAAATATATTCAACATAAATTATTAACACTTCTATGCATTTACATTTTAAACATTTTATGCTACATTCAATCAAATAAATCTACATTTCAAAAGCATTGCGACATTCATAAGTATCAAACTCGCAACAAAGAAAAAATAGTCACGTTTAAACATAAACATAATTTTTTTCAAAAATCTCCACATTACTCTGGAACGTATTGTATAATAAACTACCACATTCAATAACAGTACTGACAATTGATAAATTTAAACATAAGCTTAAGTCATTTCTATCATTAAACGCATTTTAGAGTACAAATGATTTTATGAACTGTTCTCTAACTTAAGATCATTAAAAGTGTTTCTTTACTTTATTTTTTTGACTTTTTTGTTTGTTATTTTCAATCTGTTTGTATATTATAAGTTGTAATATTTATGTTTGTTTTATCATAGTTTGTAATATTTATGTTTAACTTTAAGTGTACATATATTTTGACCTGTTTAATATTGTAAAAACAATGTGCTGAATCAATAAATTTCTTATCTTATCTTATCTTACAAATTTACCATTTTGTTCAAAAATTACGATTTTAATCACATTGCGTTGCAAGGTCATTTTCTGTCTCCAAAAATTCGGCGCAAAAGGGCCGATTTATCATTTTTACGTTGAATTATGATGTTTCAGATTGATTGCCAAGAACTACTAGTAACTCTTTTATTTTAAGTACTCAACAATAATTGCTGAACTGGACATTATTCTCTTCATTATTTAGAAAATCTATACATTTGACCAATTATGGATTCAATAATCCAATTGGTAAAATGTGCAGAATTGCAAATAAATTTTCTAATAATATTGATTTATTTTGTGTTTAAAAATATACATTTAAGAGTCAATTATAATGTAAAGAATTATTTTATTTTTTGTTTTTATACAATAATATGTATATATTTTTTTCTATGTTTATTTTTATTTTTTATTTTTCAATATTTTTTTGTCTATTTTTATGTAATTGTAATATTGCATGCAATTTATCATTATTTATGTACATATTTATGTAGATATAAATGTTTTTTTTTATATACCGTAAATAAAGTATTATTATTATTATTATTATTATTATTATTATTATTATTATCATAAAAACATATTTTTGAATTTTGTCAATAAAAAAGAATTTTAACAAACAAATAATGCTAATATGTATGTATTTTAAATACAATAATAAATTGCATTAGCTGCAATTTTTGTGTTATGTGCGTCAAATTAATTAAAGCAAATAATAAAACAATTTTTATTACATTTTTAACCACAAAAAATTAACTTTGTTATAATGTTGTGTAATTTTACTTCCACGCCACTAGATTAAAAGTAATGCAGTGAATAATTTTTTAAGGATGGTATATAAAATTTTTAGATTTTCTAATAAAAATGATGTGCGTTGGCTTAAAATTGATACGGTGACATTTTTTACAAAAACACAGTTTGCAAAGAAAGTTATATTTTCAAAACAATTTTACGACTTAACATTCTGGAACTGCAAGTGTTGTGAGATTGAATTATTTTATATGCTGTAAAATTTCAAGATGACCATGTATGTACTTTGCAAAAGAATAAAAATTTATTTTTTTGCATTACATTGATTTTTCCTTTATTAAAAAGAAAAAAGATGTGGAATCCAAACTACTCTTTTAAAAAAAGGTTTTGGAAAAATGTAGGGGTTGGATGCATGACATTTTTGGTTTAGCCAAATCATAGTAATAAAAGGTTTTTCAATAAGAAGTTTCATTTTGAATAGCAGGCTATTTGGGCAGCTGTCAATTTAGAAGCTATTATCTTTTGACATTTGACAAGTAAAAACTACGCCATTATTAAAAATGGAACAATACACGCTTCAACAACGCATTGAAATTATTAAAATTCACTACAAAAATGGTGAAAATTTTTCAGTCACAGTTTGCAAAACTAAAGCACATTTTGGTCGTCGTAAAGAACCTTCTCGGCCGGCAATACTAAACCTGGTGGAAAAATTTGAGCTGTTGGGACAAGTTTGTGATGTGAAGAATTGAAACCGTGTGCATTTCTTAAGAACACATGAGAATATTGCTGATGTAGCCCGTAGTGTTAAAGATAAAGATAAGATGTTTGTCGATTCCTCGTTCATTCCACAAACGACATTACACCGTATTTTGCATAAAAACTTAAGTCTTAAGGCTTTTAAAGTTCACCATAAACGTCGTATCTTTGTTGAATGGGTCCTTCAAATGCATCAAAATGATCCGGAATTTTATCGAAAAATCATATTTAGTAATGAGGCCCATTTTCACTTCGGAGGCTACGTTAATAAGCAGAATTGTCGCATTTTGAGCTCAGAAAATCTATGAATGATTGTTAAAAAGTTTTTGCATCCTTGACGTGTCACTGTTTGGTGCGGTTTTTGGGCTGGTGGTGTGATTGGACCCTACTTTATCAAGAATGAAGCTAGTGTAACTGTTATGGATGGCGCTACCAAGCTATGATTAATGATTTTTTATGGTCGGAATTGGAAGATATTGATGTGGACGACGTTTATTTTCAGTAAGACGGCGCTACGTGCTACACAAGGGAAGCAGCAACGAAACAATTGCAATTTTGCAAAAAAAGTTTTCTGACCGTGTTATTTCTTAAAAAGGTGATCACAATTTGCTACCGAGATCTTATGATTTAACACTTTTAAACTTTTTTTTGGGAGCCGCGTGAAAGATAAGGTCTGTGCCAATGCTCCACAATCGATTTAAGACCTTAAAGATGGAACTCGTGAAGTTATCGAGGACATACAGCCGCAAATGTGCGAATTGGTCATAAAAAATTTCATGAAAAGAATGTGATACTGCAACAGTGGCAGCCATTTGACTGATATTGTTTTCAAATGTTAATGGCATACCTTACTCTTTACAATGAAATAAACATTTATTGATTTCTCTTAAAAAATACCCATTTTTTTTAAATATCAAAATGAAACCTCTTATTGGAAAACCTTATACAAAACTAAGTGTACCTATACGCGTATTTTTGTAAGACAACTTTGAGTTTGAGATTGAAATTTAGCTATAAAGAGCGCTCTAACTATGTTGAAATATGATATAAAGTGATCAATATTACATTAATGAACTACATAAAGAAAACAAAAACATAAACTCCAAAACTGAATAACTAAAAAATACAATGTGACAAAACAATTTTTATGTGACAAAAACAACGTTGTTGTTACACACGCCGAGAAGAGAGACACTACAGTTTAATTATATAAAAATTACTATGAGCAGATGTGACAACTACTTAGTTACGCGGCAACACAAAATATTCTAAAAAACAATCCCACAAAAAAATTTCAATTGACATTCAATTAATTGATTAATTAATATTAGAGTTTAATACTACAAAAACTTATAGAAAACTACTAAAATTAATGCTGCTGTTTTACTAATGTTATATAGAATGCTTAAAATCCATAAACTCCACTAAGACCATGTGACAATATTTTACCATCATATTAAAAAGTCATTACAACTGAAAAAATTAATTCAAGATATACAACTTTTAGAGAATTACATTTTAGTATTATTAGATGCTACACCATTGTTCAGAATGTTGTAATCCGATGACAAGGCATTGGTAAATAAAATACAGATAACTCTTGAGCGTTGGTATTGCATGTCGGCTGTTATTTTTTTCATAAAACCATTTTCATCTTAGAATTCCGTCAGAACAACATTATTCTTTTTAAGCCAAAATATTTGGAATTGTAAATACAATGTCGCGTGAAAGTTGACAAAGAATTTTAACATCATCCCATTTTATAAAGATTATTTGATTTATATCTTATATATGCATTGCATGTTTTTTTTGTTGATTACATTCAATTCGAACATAAAATCTGGTTTTTCTACTACTACATTGTATAACAAAAAAAGCTTGTCACTTAAAACGATTTTACCTCTTGTTTGGTAGTTTTTGCGCTTACGGCACTATTTAAAGTTAACCTATAGGCATCAAATTTTTTTTATTCAAACATAATTCCGACCGACGCACAGTGAGGCAAAATACACATTTTTTGGCAAAAAATCTGAAACTTATAAAACTGAATCAAATTAAACTCGTAATTACAGAAAAAAAAATTATATTTTTTTAATAATAAATTGGGGTGTTTTTTAAGGGATGGAAGTAGAAATGGCCAAGTAAATTTTTTATTTGTATAGAATTTGGCATATAAATTAACAAGAAAATAGTGAAATAAATCTACTTTATAAAATCGGATGGTTTTTAAGGTAGAAAAAAAAAAACAAAAAAAACAATTAAAATTCTTCAAAAGCAACGATCTTGCTGTTGTAAATCCAAAATAGTGTAAACAAAATTAAAGTTTCTACTCAATTACTATATTTTATGACAAATTTGATCTTCTTACATTCATCTATCTTGACCTAAATTTAAACTTAAAATTCCATATTTTGCTACTTATGTCGTTTATATATTTTTCAAAACACATTTGGTTTGTTAATTAAATAAATTGTGTAATAAACAGTGCGCTATCACGATAATTGCAATTAATTAATTTTCTTAATTATGTAATTACCTTTTTGAGTTAAAGATAACATGTTATATATCACTAAACGCGGATTTTAATTTGCAATTTTTTGTGACGGACGGTTATGGATTAATTAATCTTTGATAAATTGTTTTAATCAAATTTCAATTAGCTGTAGTATGTACACAATGGGTGGTTAAATTTTTTTTATAGATTGTTTTTATTTGTTGTAAGGTATATTTTTACAAAAATTTAGCAATCTTGAAGAGACAGTTTGCTAATTAGGTCTAATTAAGTTTGTTAGTTAAGCTATCGATTACAATTTTTTTTAACTATACATGTTATATATTACTGGATTAGAAATTTTAAGAGCTATCTAATGGTGTATTGTTTTGATAATTAATAAGCGAGCAAATGCATTTTTAGTCAACCTAGTTTTGTTGGTGGGGTTTGTTAGTGTCTTCATATCGGTTAGTGTGAAATAAATTTATTAACTACCACTATATATAAAAACATATTTACTGATTTACACCTTTACACATTATCACACACACTGTTTTAATTTAAAAGAATAAACAAAACGCACTTGTTTTTGTTCATATTCACTAAGCCTTGTTACTGCCCATAAAACAAATCATAATTATTATAGCAGTTTTTTAAGTAGTAATAGCTTTTTGCTAAAATTTTCATAGCTCACACAATTTTACTTTCTATTGGTATATTTGTATATTTTACTGATATTAGAGTCTTATCAACATTGTTTATGTGTTTATCTTTTATCTGATTTACACAACAATATTGATAACATTTATAAAATATTTCATCATTGAATAACAAAATGTAACAGAAAAATAGACTTCCTTTTTTTAACTATAAATACTTAGTTTTTTAAACAATTAACTCAGTAAACAATATTATTGAAACCGACCTTCTCCAAATTTTTGTAATTTAATTTAAGGCGTTGGAAAACCAAGCTTTTTACATTTTTTATCATTAAGTCAAACAAATTTAGTCTAAAATTTTGAAATTTATTTTTTTGTGGCATAATAATTTTTTATTATAGGAAGACCAAAATTCTATTTAATCTTTTATGTTTTTAAACACAATAAACCCTTGTTTTACAAGTCTTAGTTAAAGTTATTTTACGGAATTTAAACAGATCTTTAAAAAGTTTACTAAAAATATTTATCGGTTTTTAATATTTTAGATCTCACCTCCTAGAAAAACAAACACAAAATTTTAAACTCATAATTAAATTTTTTGTTTGCCAAAAAGGATTTATATAAAAAAATAAAGAAATTAAAACAAATCTACAAATAATATTAAACAAAGAAATTCAGGGACATAACACGAGAAGAAGAAGTAATATATATGTACACACAACAAGAACAGAAAAAGCGAAAAAAACAATACTAGGAAATGGACTAATCACGTACAATCAACTACCTGAAAATATAAAAAAAACGAAAACTTTTAAAGAATTTAAAACAAAAATAAAAGAACACTACATAATAACAAGACTAAAAAAAACAAATTAATTTAAAAAAAAAAAAAAAAAAGGATAATGCACACAAAAAAAAAAAAAAAAAAAAAAAAAAAAAAAAGAAGATAAATGGTGCCCCGAATACGAAGCTCTGCAGCCGACCATACATGGAAAGATGCAAAGCAGCAAGTGGCGAGAGAAAAAAAAAAAAAATTAAACTGAATAATTTATATTTATACATTCAAATTGACACTGTACTTAACAATTTATTATTTATAATTTATATGACAATAAATAAAAAAAAAAAAAAAAAAAAAAAACAGACAGACTAGGCTTTGTACACATTAGACTCAGTCCAAGCATCTAATGCAGTTTATGGCAGTCGCTATGACGGTTGGGCTGAGGCAAGTCTCCAGTTCTCACTGCTCTTGACCGGAACTTGGGTATTTCTACCTAGTTCTATAAACGTTTTTTTGTTTGTTTGTCCATCACAATACTCTATAAGCTTGGTCCTTTTTATTCTATACTTATTCTGGCAAGTATATAAATCTTAAAGTTGCGTTTTTAAATAATACATTATTGTTCTCTTTTAACGTTTATTTACCAATTAGAATTGGATATTTTAAAAGAGAAAATTGCACACACACACAGTTTTGTACAGATACTCATAATATAAATATTGAAAATAAAGGTATGTAAAGTATTCCAAAATTCAGAACCTATAATTTTAAAAAAGGATCGTACGTTGTTACTATTATTACTTTTAGTTTTCATATTTTTGTACTCCTTTGTTAGAAAAACTAATTTTACTTTATTTTTTTAAATAGTTGGGGTGGTCAACCTGACATTAGATACATATATCTGATTATTTGTCAGTAATCATGATTTATTTTTTATAGATAAAGGAGAAAAGAGATAGCATAGGTAAATAATTATTAAAAAAACAAGATAGTTTGGACTCGAGTCAGGAAGTTTGAACACTACACCTTAAAAGTTGGACTTATCTACTAAAAACTCAAAATTACAGTCAATAAAAAAAGATCCAATCCTTTTGCGTATGTTGACCGATGGTTCGTTCAATGACGTAATTTTTATCTAAAAACTCTTTTAAATATTTTAAATTTTTGGTAAATTTGTCAATAAGATTTTTGTTTGGTGGACCTTTATATTTGCTAATAATTGGTGATGCAAAGTAGTTGTAGCTCCATCATGTGACTTTAACAAAAAAAAAAAAAAACAAATATTATCGATTAAACTTCAGTATCACAACTGGCAACAAAAATTGCAATGTCTAACGAGAAAGACAATCAAATATTGTTTAACAAAAAACAAAAGTTTAAAATCAATTATTTAAACTCAGTCTAACTCCAAAGTGGCCAACCAAATACATACAAACGTTTTTAAAATTAAATAAAAAAATTTTTAAATTTTTTTTTTAAGTTTTAAATACGTCAATTTTTATGTTACTATATTATACATAATAACATAAAAAACATACAAAAAATAAATATTATTTATTTTCAATGCCAACTATTCAATTACGATCATTTTAAATTAAAAAAAAACATATATTATTATTTTACATGGTTGTATTAAAAATATATATTAAAAAAAAAATGTATGTTGCCGTTTAACAAATAAAGTTGGTTGCCATGGCAACTATACTAAAAATAAAAACATACATGTGTGTACCTACCTTTATAATTAACAAAAAACCATTTAAAATTGTTTTTGAATCATATAAATCGGTTAAAAAATAACGGAGTTATTCACCCGTACGTTTTTTGTCACACACTGTATATTATACCAACAATTAAGGTCTTGATAAATCATTATTATAATAAATTGTTTTAATTGTTTAATAATTGTTATCTCAATAATATCCGAAATTTCTTAGTTTTATAAATATATATAAACTTAAATAAAATTTAACGCTAATCTTCTAAACTGATTAAACTGTGAATGTGCGATCTCTCTATGATGCTGACTCAGTCACTTCTACGTGCAGTGAAGCAGCAATGCCTTTTTGTCACGTGCCTAGATAACCATTATTAAGTTAGTCTTTTAGCTAAGCCCTTAGAGATATTTATGCGCAATAGCAAAATAAGCGGCTTCGCCATTCTAGCTGTTATGTGCTATCTCTGTGGCAAAGTTTAACAATCATCATTTCACCATTGCTAATCTTGTTCCAGTAGTAGATGAGAATGTTTAAACAAAATTATTATTATTTATAAGTATATATAGAGACTAAAATAAATGATAAAAATTATTGAGAGAGATTCATGTTCATTAAGAGCGATACTTGTTGCTCCCGGAAATAAACAACAAAACGGCAGCTGACCGTTGCCGATTTGTGACGGAAAGTCGCCATTTTGAAAAGCTTTCTTTTTTTGCGTTTGATTGGAAGTGGCGGGAATTGGCTGTTAATTTAATTGACAACAGTAATTGTCATTCAAATTTGTTTGTTATGAGTTTTTATTATTTATCTTTTATAATAAAGATATTTAATACACAACTTACACAAATCCCATAAACAGCACAACAAATATGTTATAATTACTGATTATAATCAAACGTTAGATTTTAGAGTTTTATGTTTATGTAGTTGTTGATAGTTTACAATTTACATGGTTGGTAACTACTGCAACCTATAAACCGGAAACTGCACATAAAACCGCTCTTTAAGAGCAGTCCGCTCTTAAAGACCGGTCCGCTCACAATATACTGTACGCGCTCAGTTTAAACAAAACCAGTATCAAAAAATTGACGTATTTAAAACTTATTATTTTTTAAATTTTAAAAACGTAATTTTTTAAGTTACTATTTTATGCATAATAACATATTAACACTCAAAAAAATTATTTTCAACGCCAACTATTCAATTACGATCATTTTAAATAAAACACAAATAACATGTTTTTAAAATTTATCAAAAATTTTTGTTATAAAAGTATATTATTATTTTACATAATTGTATTAAAAATATCATAAAGATTCAAAAAATAAAATAAAAAATGTATGTTGCCATTTAAAAACATAAAGTTGGTTTCAATAGCAACTATACTTAAAATAAAAACAAATATGTGCGTACCTGCTTTTATAATACTCAAAAAACCATATAAAAGGGTTTTTGAATCATATAAATCGGTTAAAAAATAACGGAGTTATTCAGCCGTACGTTTTTTGTCTAACACCCTGTATATAGAGATTAAAATATAATGAAAATTATTGAGATATTTATTTATCAATCAATGATAATTATTGATAAATTGTATATAAAAACTAAAATATGATGAAAATTATTGAGAGCGATCTATGTTTATCAATCGATGAGGAGACAGTTTAAACAAAATTATTATTATTTATAAGTATATAATAGAGACTAAAATAAATGATGAAAATTATTGAGAGCGATTTATGTTTATCAGTAGTATATATAGTAATAATAAAATATTAATTATTAGCTACTGTAAGCATGAACGATCAGTCGTGTATAGAACAAAATAGTGCTCTGCCATCTAAAATTTTCTACCAAAATGTTCGTGGTGTTCGTACTAAACAAAAAATGCTGCATGAAGCAATTTTGTTGAACGATTATGATATAATAATTTTGACCGAAACTTGGCTTACTAAAAACATATCAAGTAATAAAATTGTAGACTCACGATATAAAGTTTATCGTACGGATAGATCAGAGAAAACAAGTACATATAAACGCGGTGGAGGTGTATTGATTGCAATTAAGAAATTATTTCAATCTGAATCTATTCCAGTAGATTCAAAATGTGAAGAAAAATGGATACGCATTTTGGGTGGTAGTCATTCGATTATTATTTGTGGTTTGTATATTCCACCAAAAAGTACCAGCAAAACATATGCATCACATTTAAAATCATTCAAAAGTATAAAATTGAATAATTCAACATTAGTTATTGTTGGAGATTTCAATTTGCCAAAGATTGATTGGAAGTATGATAATCAGAAATTAATAGCTACTCCTGCATCAGAAATTGGAAGAAAAGTATGTGATATATATAAAAACAGTGGGTTGTTTCAATTTAATTCAATAACAAACTGTAATAAAAGAATACTTGATCTGGCTTTTAGTAATAAGTTACTAACAGTTAAAAATGCTCGACCATTATTAAATATGGATGATTTCCATCCTTCTTTTACTATATCGTTTGATGATGTTCCAAAGTAATGAAAATAATTAAAATATTGTTTATTTTTTTAAATCTCAACAGCAAAATGAATTGTTGTAACCGGAGCCCCATGCCTTCAGACGAGGCCCAAGTTATCAATCACACCGTGACAAAGAACGGCCCTAAGCATCGTTTTTGAGCAAGTAAAAGATTTCTAGGTATAAGGAGCACAGAAGTGCATAGGAGATTTGCAACCGGCGCTTTCGCCATTTTTTGGGGTTTGGCTATATCCACAAATCACCTTTTAATACGTCATTCTTAATTAAATTATAGGCAACACATTAGACAAATTTTGCGATTTATTCTCCACAGATGGCGTGTTTGTTAGAACTATTTGACAAGCGGGAGATTCAAATTTAATAATAAATTGAAATAAAAATTTAACATTATAAAATACACACAGTAGTAAATACATAATTAATATGTTATATTTTTACATAAATATAAATATATTATTTATTCATATTTGTATGTAAGAGTAATATAAACAATAAGTAATAAATTATTATTTTTTTATCTTTTTTTAAGATCGAGTATCTATAATTTAAGTTCACCTTTCTTGAAAACTAAAAATAAATATAAATTAATTTAATGAGATTTTTTACATAAACTTTTAAACATAAAAATAGAATATATTTTGTAATAAAATATAACATTAACTTTACATACATCAAGTACATATAGTGATAAGTCATAGTCATTAAGTAAAGTACGACTTATTATAAAAATCATACTGCATATATTATGAAATTGCCAATCTTACAAATTAAATTTAAAAGTTGATTTAATTTATCATTTCAAAGTTATTTTAAATTATTGTTTCAATTGTTTAAACTTAACATTGCATCGCTTTGAAGTAAAAATATATAATTTAACAAACAAAATTTAGTTACAATATTGTACAAATAATAGAAATAATCTCTTCCTTGTCATGCATCTGATCAGCAGGTTTAATGTCGCAGATCCTTGCTTCCAATTCCAATCTTCACAGCAACTTGTTAAATACTTAATAATCATCAATAATAATCATTAAAGGCAAATACAAAAAAATAAAACAATAATACATAAATAACAATTTGTACTAAACATTAAATTACTCTTACATTCTTTAGAAATATTGATTATATTTAGAATCACAATTATTTAATACTTCGATCGGGTTATATGAGTAATTCCATTACTTTTCGACTAATTTGAAAAAGTTGACCTCTTGGATTTTGCTAAAGTTTTGGGGGATCAAAATATGGATGAAAAAAATGAGATTTTTAAAATTTTTGACCTTAAAATATTGCATGTTTAAAATGACACATATGAAGGTCAGAAATTTTACAATAAAACGTTTTTTTTTTTAATCTTATTTTATATCTCAATTTTTGGATCTTTGGAAATAGATGGTCTACAATGGCTCAAATTATTTCTTATTACTTGTGCTTTAAAACCTATATTTGTATATTCAATGTTGAGGCAGTCATTTTGATATATCAAACTTCAAACATTATTAAAAAAACCCGTAAATTTTGCAAAACCGCAAAATTATGCTTTCATTAAATCGTTCTAGCTTTGTCAAATCTTAACGAAATTTGATCCACAAGGTCTAGATTTCTTTGTGTTCAATATTTCTTTAAAGTGATCACACAAGATTATACACCACTATTTTGATGTAGGAAGTTGCACATTTTCAAAATCTTCAAATTTGTAATTTTTAGGTCCCGAAAAAGCCCTGTCACACTATGTCTATTTTAGTCAAAATTTTTTGATTTATCAGCCAGTACACTTAAACTTTTATATTGTGCTTTGGTGCGTTCGCATTTAGAGTATGCTCCGTCAGTTTGGAGTCCTGTTTATGAAATTCATAACCGTAGTATTAAACAAATTCAAAAAAAGTTTTGTCGTTTATTGTCTTATAAATCCGGCATATTATCTGTAAATTATGATTCTGCTACATTGCTTTATTGTACAATCTACCGCCATTGAAGATTCGCCGCAAAAGAGCTGATTTGTCGTTCTTGCGTAATTTAATTATGTCTGAGATTGATTGTCCGGAGCTACTTGGTACTCTTCCATTCCATGTAGCACCTAATAATAGACATTGCAGACATTCTTCTTTATTTTGCAAGTCTACTCATTCTACTAATTATGGTTTCAACAATCCACTCGGTAGAATGTGTAGATTTGCAAATAATTTACCAACTGATATTAATGTATTTTGTGTCTCTAAATCTACGTTCAGAAGTCAGCTAAGTCATGCTGACTAATGTCTAATATGTGCGCTTTTATGAATGGTATATTTGTATTCTTTATTTTTGTATTGTAAAACATCATTGTTTATGTATATTTGATGTAGATGTAAATGGTAAGATTATACCGTCAATAAAGTATTATTATTATTATTAAAAAGGTTATCTATATGAGAAATGGTATGTATCCGGCATTATCTAAAGGTTTTAATGGTCAAAATTTGTCAAAATTTGCGTTTTTCCCTTAGTTGTAAAAATGTCTCTTTTTGAGATTTTGTAATAAAAAATTGATAGACAGTTTGGACAAAATGACTTACATACAATAGCAATATACAAATAGTGTATCAGAAGTTAAATCAGTAATACATAATTTAAAAGCCAAGCAACCTCAGATGGAATATCAATTAAAGTATTAAAATATGTATGTAGCAAGATTCATAAACCACAAACATTATTAATTAACTAGTGATTACTGCAAGAAACATTTCTGTCAGCACTAACAGCTTGTGTTGTTCCAATCTACAAAAAGGAATTCAAAAGAATCATTGAAAATTACAGACCAATAGTCTTTAATACAATTTCAAAATATATATAAATAAATAATTTCACAGATATAAAATTTTATAGAAAAATATAATATATTTTCTGATGTATTAAGTGCTCGAAAACAAACTTTGGAGTTTTTAGTATTTTACCGTAAATGACATGTTTATATAGAAAATATAATTCAATATTAATATTCATTTTATATGATCTAGTAAAGTTTATTGATCATATAAAATTATCAATTTCTTCAAATTAAAATTGACGCAGCTTTGTACGCTTCTAGCAAAACCAACACGAGCATTGATTGACATTTTCTACGCCCTTCAGAAAAAATTTCATTCAATCAAGTAAGTACTCAATTTTGCTTTTATTTCTGCTTGCGAGATGTGGGCTGGTGCATTATTTCTTAATGCATCAACCATACACATTTGGGGGAATTAAAATAAGGACAAGTAGGTAGAAAACAACTTATGAGAGTAAAACCTAAAAAAAACTTTATAGACTTTTTTAGTCTATGTCTTGCTCCGAAATGACTATCGAATAACAGTTTTTTTTTTACTTTAGAATTAATTATACTAGATCAGATTGTTATATTGTATCCTACATTAAAAAGTTTTGTTAATCAATTTGTTGAATCTTCTGTATAATTTTAAATAAATTCAACATTAATATAATCGTTGAGTAAAGGAATAGAATAGAGGCGCAACTGTACGTATAAATATGTAACACATAAAATTCGCCGAGATTCAGGGGCAAGATATTAGTCGACTTAGCTTCCAAGTATTACTGGAAGAAGTAAGTATTATTTATTGCCTGTTTTGTGTTGTAAAACTTAATTATGTTGAATACACTGTGCAGACGTAACAGGGTAGCAGCACGCAATAAGAGGTGTCAAAATACGCTTCTACTATCCACGCATTATACTAGAAATATTAGAATAGAAACAATATACTATTTATGTTGATCTATGCTCTATCGCTTCATAAATAATCGTAAAGTAGTTTAATTAATAATAATCTAATCTAATAATCTAGTTTGTTTTATGTTTCTATTCTTTCACTCAACAATATAATTTTTTTATGGTATAGTGTACCCAAAGATATATCGGCTTTATTACTTTGACTTATCGGATTAACTCATTAGTAGTCTCCTTGGGGACCCATTAAATGAGTACTTAACAATCTCTCATCTATTACACCTTTAACAGTACAGAGAAAATCAATTTATTGTTCCGTTAAATTTATGGGGTAGTCACAAAAGTTACACTTTTTCACATTATTATTGCAAAAAAAAATTTAATTCATTATTTCAAGATTGGATGTAAACTGTAAATAGCAAACGTTTTTAAATATATTTCTGTTGCATTACAATTAATGTTTATTCATAAAGAAACACAAAATTGAACTATAAACACGTAAAGGAAAAATATAATAAAAAACTACAGATTTGTTTTTTACTTATTACAATGATAAGATAAAAACTCAGACAACATCTCAAAAAACTTGAACAATAATTAACAAATGAAAGCCACTAAAAACAATCAAAATGAGCAAATGAAGAGAAATTTTAATGAATATTATGTTTATATTACATAGACGCCATTAAAAGATTTGTCAAATACTCCCATAGACTTAACAAAAATTAAAAATTTACAAAACTCATTTTACATTTTTTTTACTTTTCTCAGAAGCTAAAATTATTAATTTTGTATAACAGTTGATAAATATACAACTGGTTGGTGTGGAGTTCTCTGGTTGTAATTAAAAAAATTATTGATGTAATTGCAAATCTATTGTGTCATATACTATATAAACGTAAGTTGCTTTAAATATCACTTTGGTACGTAACAACTTTAAAATGGGTTCATCAAGATGAAAACCAAAAAATATGTTAAAAACTACAATTATTTTTATGAAAACCAACTTTGCAAAACATCTGACTAATATCACATTTATAGCAACCAAAAACGCATCACAATTTGACTTTATTCCTCATAAAAGAATTTTATTAAGCAAAATACTATTAGTATCTTCTTCAAAAACAACAACAAAACTACAGATTCTTTACTTTCTCAACACGCACAAAACGTTCGATCAAAAGATGAACTAACAGTTTTTTATTAGCTAATACGAGTTCCTCATGCGGTAAAAGATTACAAAATAACAAGTTTCAAGGAAGTAATTGATTGTTACGCGTCATTATGCAAAGACTTCAAACTAAAAATCAAAAAGTGTAATGTGGTATCAGAAGCGTTATAGAAATGAAATAAGTTTGTTAGAACATACTCCTCTATTTTCAAATAATATTGATTGGTGCTAAAAGCCTCGTTCAAACAAGATGAGTTTGGAACAACGTACTCTCTACAGCTAAAAAATGTTGATTGGTGCTAGAGGCTTTTAAGTACTTTTATAACATCCAAATAGTATTGATTGGTATTAGAAACCTATTTAAACAAGATGAGTTTAGAAGAACGTACTCCTTTATACTAAAAAAAAATGTCAATTGGTACTAGAGACCTTGTTGTACAAAATTATTTTAGAAGAACGTACTCCTTTATACCCAAAGAATGTTGATTGGTGCTAAAAATCTTATTAATACAAAATGAATTTGAAACAAAGTATTTCTTAACAGCCAAAAAATATTGATTGGAGCTAGAGGCTTCATTGAAACGTGATGAGTTTGAAAAAATTGTACTTTAATCTAAAGAATGCTGATTTGTGGAAGAAGCCTTGTTAAAATATATAAGTTTGAAAAAACGTAATCCTCTACACCCAATGAATGTTGGACAAACTTCTTTGACTGAAACACTCAAGTTAAAACAGAATGCAATGAGTTTTTTAAATTTAATTTTGTTGTAGATTTGTTAAACATTTCTATAATATTGGATATTTTGATAATTTTATTATTAAAATGTAAGTGTTACAATTATTTATAGCACAGTTCTAGCAAAAAAACTTTAAAATACATTTCAAAAAATTATCCATTACTAGACACATCTTTTGATTTTTATGAAGTTTTACTTAACAATGTATGTGACTGTATAATACATTTGCGCAGTTATAGCAGAGATGTTTATAGTATGAGAGTAGACGTTGTCAACAGAATTGCAAATATTCTAGTTAGTTTATTTACTAAACTTTTTAATAAATGTATATTAAATTCTATTTTTTCTGATACTTTAAAAATTGCGATAATTATTACTATACATAAAAAAGGAATCATTGACAACGTTAACAACTGTTGCCCAATATCTCAATTACCAGTATTTTCTAAAATACTAAAGAAACTACTTTACAAACAAATTGTGCAGTACTTTAATGAAAATTAGCTTTTTTCAAATTATCAGTTTAGATTTAGATAAAGACTAAATACTGTATTAGCAAACTAATAAATCTAATACTTAATAGTTTTGAAAAGAACAAATTTATTATTGCTTTTTCTAAGGTCTGTCAAAATCATTTGTCTGTTCCTAATGATTTCCTATTAAGCAAACTTAGATTATACAATTTTTCTAATAATAGCTGTAATATAATGCAATCTTACCTGTTTAATCGTTACCAATATGTTCTACAGGGAGTTTATAAATGAATGGGATTATGTAATCACTTTAAATATGCCGCCTTTTTAAAATTGTTCACTATACTACATATGTTTGCTTGACAGCTGTCAAAGTTGAACTGTCAAAACAAATAGTTTAGTGAACAATTTAAAAAAAGCGGCACATTTAAAGTGATTACATAATCCCATTCATTTATAAACTCCCTGTATTTAAAGGCAATATTTCTAATAAACAAATTTGTTAAACAAGGTTTTCTACTTGGCCGTTTGTTTTTTTAATCAATGACATGCCTCAATATATAGGAGAATTCAATATTATATTATTTGCAGACAACATTACTCTTATACAAAAAGATCAAATGTTTAAAACGGCAATGAACCATTGTACAGATCTACAGAATAAAACAACAATATGGTTCAGCTTAAATAAATTATGTCTTAATTCTGCTAAGATTAAAATTTATTAAAATAAAATTAATTGTTTGCTCACTATAGTATAACAACTCTGTGAAATTTTTTAGGTTCACTTTTGATGGCTAATAATCTAAGCAGAAACAAATCTTGTTTATGTCTGCTTTGTGCTCTGTTAAATACGCTGCGTACTGCATACTTTGGAGTTTGTCATTCTTTCTTAAGCTATGGCATTCTATTATGGGGTCACAGTACATTGCGTTACCGAATATTTGGTTTACGTCGTGCTATCCGCATCATAGCTTATATTGGATATAGGGATGATACAAAATATTATATTAAATATTTTAACTGTGCCCTGTTTGTTTAAAACATGTAAAACTTCATTTAATGAGTTATACTGGTCACGTGGATATAACAACTATAACACAAAAAATAAAAAAAAAATGTTAACAATTACTCTAACTGGGGGGTAGTGCTATACTAGTTAAAGAATCGATAAAGTATCGCTCTATTTCTGCGTTTGACTATTTAAATAAAAAATTCAAATTTGAGTTAAGTATTACATATATGTGCATATATAGATCTCCAAAAAGCGATTATCGTGTATTTTTAGATAAATTAAGTATTTTATTAGGATCATTTAAAGTAAAAGAAACAATTATACTTACGGGAGACTTTAACATTAATTACAGAAACAATTGTAATAAAAAAGTTACGCTGAACAACTTGTTAAAAAGCTTTAACTTGCATATGCATATAATTTTTCCAACGCGATATTCAAGGAACCAAACCAGCACAACCATAGATTACATATGTACAAACATATGTAATCTGCTTATCTGCACCATCTATATTAATTGGTTTATCAGACCATGAGGGTATATTAAGCAATTTATCGCTATCAAAAAATTGTGTGAAGTCAAAAATAACATATCGCCGTGTAACAAATTCCGAAAATTTAATAAAGTTTACAAAAGCATGTAACATATTAAACTTTACTGAAAGTATTGAATCAAATTTCAATAGCAAAAGTAAACATTTTTTTAATTTTATTAATAATGTTGTAGATAGCAACATCAAGGAATTTCTGCGTAACTACTGATATAAAAAAATCATTAAGTAATAAACGATCTCTTTATTAAATATACAAATACCATAAAACGCCAGAATTTACTAAATATTATAAAAATTATAAATATCTTCTGAATAAGCTAATCAAGATATTAAAAAAAAACATTATCATAAAAAAATATGCCAATTGCAAAGTAAATCTGCTGAAACCTGGAAAGTTATTAAAGATATCACAAATTATAATAAAAAAAAACAAAATATTACTAGAAATCAACAATAAATTTAACAATAACCCGACGTTTATAGCAAATAAGCTAAATAATCATTTTTAGAGTAGCTGTTGATGTAACAAATACAGTTAATTCAACAAATAAAATTGTTAATAACCTTATAAATATTAGAAATTTTTCAAATTCATTTTTTCTTCTACCTACCGATTTACAGGAAATCAAATCAGAAATCGCAATGTTAAAACCAAAAAAATCACCGGGAGAGAGTGGGATCACCTTAATATTTATTAAAAATTTTCCGGAAAGCACACTAATTGTACTCACAAATCTCATTATCAAATCTTTCGAATCTAGTAAAATTTCCGGCATCTTTGAAAACAGCCAAGATAATACCTCAACATAAAGGTGGAGATAATTATTCAACATCTAATAATCGCCCTATTGTACTGTGTCTGTGTTTTCTAAGATAGTGGAAGATTTATTTAGAACTTGAATTGAAGATTACTTAGAAAAATATAATTTGTTATCTTCTTTCCAGTATGGATTTAGGAAAAATAAAAGCATGATCGATGCAATATACTGTTTTATTAGTAATATATACAAAAAAATTAATATAAAAGATAAGGTAGCCACATTATTCTGCGACTTGTCGAAGGCGTTCGACTGTGTAGATCTTGATTTATTAATTAAAAAAATTAGAGGCTTATGGTATACAGGGTGTTGCAAACAATTGGGTAAAAAGCTATCAGTCACAACAAACTCAATACGTAGAGATAAACAACCATAAGTCTAAACTTTTGGAAAATAAACTAGGGGTACTTCAAGGGTCAATATTAGGCTCCATATTATTTCCAATATTTATCAAGGTAACATGTTGTTATATGCAGATGATATCTGTCTAACTTAATAATAATAATAATAATAATAATACTTTATTGACGGTATAATCTTACCATTTACATCTACATCAAATATACATAAACAATGATGTTTTACAATACAAAAATAAAGAATACAAATATACCATTCATAAAAGCGCACATATTAGACATTAGTCAGCATGACTTAGCTGACTTCTGAACGTAGATTTAGAGACACAAAATACATTAATATCAGTTGGTAAATTATTTGCAAATCTACACATTCTACCGAGTGGATTGTTGAAACCATAATTGGTAGAATGAGTAGACTCGCGAAATAAAGAAGAATGTCTGCTATGTCTATTATTAGGTGCTACATGGAATGGAACTTGGAATGATTCTGACATAATTGCATTAGAACCGCAAATAGAGAATGACTTGGAATTATTAAATAACTGGTTTTTGCTAAATAAACTCTATTTGAACGTTAAAAAAACAAAAATTATGTATTTTTGGTTGGGAAACACTTTTTGTAATATCAACATTAGAGGAATAACAATGACAAGTGAGCAGAAGTTTTTAGGGCTAAATATAGATTCGAGTTTAAACTGGCATAAACACATTGTCTTCAGCGTTATACGCAATAAAAACAGTAATTGAAAATATTGGAAAATCTACGGCAGTCTGTGTTTATCATTCTCTTTTTGAGTCTAGGTTAAGGTACTGTATTTGATATTATGGGTTTGCAACAAATGCTCACATAAAACCACTGTTGAAGTTACAAAAGAAAGCGATACCAATAATAAACAGTTTGACATATCACCATTTATGTAAAAAATACTTTATCAAAAATAAAATTCTAACTATGTATTCATTATTAATTCTAGAAGTGGTTACAATAATTTATAAAAACAGAAATTCTATGCAAACATGCAATAATGTGCATAAGTACCAAACAAGAAGTTTGAATAACTTATATTTACCAAATCCAAATCGAAACTTAACCAAACATTTGCTTTTATATCTTGGCAAGGAGATGTTTAACAAGTTGCCCAGCAAACTTAAAGTACTACCTCTTAAAAGTTTTAAATATCAAGTTAAAAATGTTTTTTTAAAATACGCATTTTATTCTCTTGATGAGTTTTTTAATTGTGATTTTACTGAATAACAAATAATTAAAATTAAATGTTTAGGCTAGTACTGTTATTTTAATTATATTTATATTTGTATTTTTTTACTTATTTACATATGTATTTTATTGTATACATTTTTTTTAATATACTAGATTTAAGTACTGTGTATCATATTGTTTGTAATTGTAATTTTATTGTGAATTTTATTTTATATTTTTTATGTACATTAATTGTTATTTACTGTCTGTAATGATGGGTATAATAAATTCTATTCTATTCTATACTCAAAAGATCACAAAATTGACCGAGTTATTTGGGAATAATAATAATAAAAATAATATCATTTATTCACGTGGCCAAAACAATTTACATATACATGGAACAAATATATACAAAATTTAGATGTGAGTGTCAAAAAGAAACAACTAAGTAATAAGTATACAACCTTAGCAATTATTTAAAAATTCATTTGTGGAGTAGTATGCATTTTTCATTTATAAGTTTTTTAGTTTAAATTTAAATCGAGTTTAATTAAGTTGTTTAATGTTGGTATCCAAAGAGTTATACATTTTAATTCTTTGGAAAAAATAAGATTACTCAAAAAGTGCCGTTATGTGATATTCAACCGGTAGTTTATTTTCATTCCGTGTGTGATAATTATGGGTATGATTTAAAAGTTGAAACCTGTATTGGTTTAAGTGTATGTAACAAAGAGTTTTGTAAATATATATATATATATATATATATATATATATATATTTACTTGGAAAAGTTAGTATATGTGTGTTTTTAAAGATAGGTTTACATGACTCTCTATACCAGGGGTGGCCAACCCAAATGATCTTGCGGGCCACTTTGGAAATGCATTATTACTCACTATAGACATTTTTTTTAAGAGAAAAACATGAAACAGAATATAATTTAATTATTCTGCAAACTCTAAGCCCTATTTATAGTATACTCTTTGCAACATTGATTGACAAGGCTACAAAGAAAAGTAAAAAACGAGTCAAAGAGACAAGGATAGGATACAAAAAAATGAAACAAATTAGTATTTAAATTCTAATGTTTGCGGATGACATGTTCTTAATTACAGACAAGAAGATAAACCACAAAATAATATACGGAAAAAAAACTAAAAAAGATAGGCATGGAAATAAGCACAAGTAAAACAAAGACAATGGTAGTAACGACAAAACCTAAGACGCACAAGATAGAATTGGATTGACAAATAAAATATTACAACTACCTTAGTACAATAATAGAAGAAACAAGGAATATAGATATGGAAATAGGTGCAAGAACTAGAAATAAGAAAGAATATTCAATGCACTCAAAAGACAATTCTTGGTTAAGAAAGAAATAACAAAGACAATAAAAGGTAGTAAAACCTGTCTTAACATACTCGAGCAAATCTTAGACAACAACAGAAAAAAATATAAGCAAAATTAATGCAATGAAGATGAGAATTCTATGAAAATTAAAGAAATAACGAGAAAAGATAAAGAAAAAACTCGGAAGTAAGAAATAAACTAAAAAAATAAAGGAGTAGAGTAGAGCGAGATAGCAAAAATGGTCCAAAATAGACAAGCTTGCAAAAAAAATAAAGGAATTATAAAATAATACAGTCCTACACCCGAAAAAAGTATTAAGGATTAATAAAAATAATATTCTGCAAATTTATAACTGTAAACTCGTAAACAAAACAAGCACTATCTGTCATATATGCGCAAGAATATTATTCTAAAATCAAAGTTAATTTTTTGTCATAATTTCTACAGTTAATTTTTGAGTATATGGATGCACAAATAAAGCATTTTTTAAATAAATTGGTTTTCACTACTTTGGCCATTATTAAATGCATATATTTTTGCGGCCCGCGAGATTTATAACACATCTCGCGGGCCGCAAAAATGTTCCAGGCGGGCCGCATGCGGCCCGCGGGCCGCGGGTTGGCCACCCCTGCTCTATACGGTAGTCCATAAATTAGTTGTATGATTTTCTTCTGAAGTATAAAAACCCGTTTATGAGTTACAGCTTTACCCCAGATGAGTACATTGTTTGACATATACGAGTAGGCTAATGCATAATAAACACTCAAAATGCTTTTTTTCATTGCAACATGATTTTAATGAAAGTATAGCATAATATGCTTTACTTAATTTATTACATACATAGTCTACCTGTGTACTTCAGTTAAGTTTACTGTCAAGAAATATACCAAGATATTTGCAGTTGTCACTGTATTTGTACTTTTCATTATTTACTATTAGTTCCGTATTTTCTGGCATTTGTTTACGTTTTGAAAAGTATATGCATTGCGTCTTTGATTCATTTACAACCAATGAATTTTGGTTGCACCAGTTGTTAAATTTTGAAATAACAACTTTTGTTTTATTTATTAAGTTCTCTTGGTTTTATGCTGAAATTCCAATTGCTGTATTGTCTGCATACAAAATGACAAGATCATTTGAAAACAATTTTGGCAGATCATTAATAAATATTTAAAAAAAAAATAGACTCAGCACAGATTCTTGAGGAACATCTAGCGTTACGTTAGACGTATGAGATCGATGGTTGTTAATATTGACATATAGTTTTTGATCACTTAGGTAAGATTTGATTAGCATTAAAAAATTTCTTCAAAATCCCAGAGCTTCTAGTTTCGATAAAACAAAATTAATGTTGATAGTATCAAATGCACGAGATAAGTAAAAAAATAATACATTAACGTGTTTATTTTGATCTACTTCTCAAATAATAAAATTAATCAACTCACAAGTAGCTGTTTCAATTGACCTATCAGATGTAAAACCATTTTGTTAGAAGATCAAATTTTTTTTTAAAACAAAATAATTTACTTATTGAGGATACTTCGGATATAGGTCTAAAATTGCTTATTAAACTTTTATCACCTTTTTTAAAAATAGGTTTAACCAAAGCTATTTTTAGAATTGATGGAAAACAACTACATCAATCGACCAATTAAACATAAAAACTAATGGTGACAATAGATCTTCTATTAATATTTATATTATCTTTATTGGTACATCATCTGGACTTTTAGCATTATTGTTAGTTAAACTTTTTAATGCATAATACATTTTTTAATACTTTTTCAACGTATAAAATCATTTATGTCATTTATGAACAAACTAAAATAATTTTACATAGTGGTTGTTTTTATTTATTGGAAGAGTTTTTTTAATTAATATTATTTATGAGTTATTGATCTATGAACTATATGTTTCTGTTTTGTAATCATATTTAGTTAAGGTATTAATTGTAATTTTATTGACTTGACATGTATTGTGTATTCGATTGTTTTATTGAGTAATAAAAATTAATATTATTATTATTATTATTATTAATCAATCTTTTTGATTTCTATGGTAACTGACTTTAAATAATTTTTAACATTAAAATATTGAGTATAATATCTTGATGATAAAAATAAAGAAAAACTTTTAAATTGTTGTTAATTTGGCGTGCTGAATTAAATTGTCGTACCATGCAATAAAAGAAGGAAAATTCTCAAAATTACTATTAAATTTAATAACTTTGATAAGTTTGATTTTTGACAAATAAAGTTTTACTTTTGAATGAACTACAGTATTTGGAACATTTGCAATAAAAGAATTAAAATTATTCAATTTAGTTTTGACGTTGTAGAATTTTTGATTAAAATCAACAGCCAAATTTGCAGTATCCAATTAAAAATCTGTATAAAAAAATTTTATAATGAATATCTGGTCTAACACTTTCTCATGTTGTTGAAGTGTTTAAAGTAAGTTTTCAGTTTTCATCTTAAAGGCGGAGATATTTTTAGAAAAAGTTTCAATCATGTCAACACACAATCGCAATCTGCTTAGTAAACGTTTTTTTCTTATTGTTGAGACTTACAAATTTCTTTTTGTTAAGACTGGTTGGCTTAAAAATTTTAACAACTACTAAAAAATTTCAGATAAATAAAAATTGTTAAATACCACTCGGCTAACAAAAAATGAGTCAAAACGTTGTAATTGAAACTCCACACCGCATCCGCAATAAATGTCAAAATTTCTGTTTTTGCAAAATAATAACACATTTGTTTAATTAGTTTGTTGGTGCAATAGACTGATAGCAAATCGTTAGTATATCTATAAGTAAATTTATAAATGCATCTAAAAGCCATGTGTCGTAATATACTTTTTTGTAAGCTAAATATTTAATCATTTGGAAGTTTATTTTGATTTAATTTATTTAATATTAGAACGTCAAAAGTATTATTTGAGTGATGTGATGATGGAAAAATGCATCGGATGCAGTATAATAATTTTTTTCTATTTTTTCAATTTTGCACACAAATATTTGTGCAAGACTTATTTGTAGTGTTATTAATTAGGCATTGTATTTTCTTGTTGTTGCAACACATTTCCTTTGTTGTTACTTAATATTATACTGTCGTGTACAGTCCAACGTAAAAAAATTTAAAAAATCTGTTGTTACTTTAGATTATTACCGTGTTGATTTTTTGTGGTGCAAACAACCTGTTTTGTGCCAATAATACTTTCCCGTTTGGAAACCCACTTGAAAGGTTAACGACCCGCGCAATTGAACATTTAATAATAAAAATTAAAAATCCAAGTTTTGCATACACGTAAATAAAGGTTTAAGCTACGATTTTATCAAATTAGATTTATTTAATTTGTTACTTTTACAGCAAAATTGTAAATTCAAAAGCATGTATTTTACGTAAACAATACCCAACAAAGCAAAATGTAATTAATTGTAAGATAAAGTAATAATAACGTTAATGTTACACGTCTAATTTGCCGTATTTTTGTCACAGTAAAATATTGCCACCTATATGAATTACATAGTTTGCTGGTAATGGGTGTAGCAAACAAGATTTACGTACTCAGGATTGTTTGAAGACTCTGTTATATACAGGGTGTCCGGAAAATACGTGTACAACGTTTGACGACAGACTCCTGACGTCAAAATAGGTCGATCTAAGCCGACTTAGTTATATCCAAAATTGTCTCGTTTAGCCGGTAGAGGGCGTCAATCAAAACAAAAGTATAACAAAGTTGAAAGTATCTATTGTAAGAAACTAAGTAAAACAAAAACATTACTTAAGCAAATGTGTAAAATGACCGCCATCTTGCTGAATACACTTATTAACACTCTTTAAAAAATGATATTGGACCCTATCTAATGCTCGGGATTATTAAAATGATTGCCTGCATTTAAAATCCGCTGCAATAAATCATTGCGTGTGTTTACCGGAGTCTTGTAAACTTCTGTTTTAATAGCGCCCCACAAAAAGAAGTCACACATATTTAACTCAGGAGAACGTGGTGGCCATTTTGCTGGTGCATCATTGCCTCTTCCAATCCATCGGTTGGGATATTGATGATGTAAGTATTGCCGAACGGCAACGGAAAAATGGGGCGGGGCACCATCATGCATATACCACATTTCCCTCCGAAGTAAAAGGGGCAAATTCTCCAGAAGAATTGGTAATGTGTCTTGCAAAAAATTTAAATAAATATTTCCATCTAACCTGTCTGGAATAACAATGGGACCAATAAGGTAGTGATCAATAATACCTGCCCAAATATTAATTTTAAATTAATGCTGATGATGTGCAACTTTAATGGCATGTGGATTTTTATCGGAATAAATATGTTCGTTGTGCAGATTGGTTACCCCAGATCTTGTAAAGCATGCCTCGTCAGTAAACATAATTTTTCTACAAAAATTTGGAACAAGGATTCTTTTGTTTCTAATAAATTGACAAAATGTAAGCCGCATGGGGGGATCAGTCGGTAAAAGTTCCTGGACTTTTTGTATGTGGTAAGGATGTAACAACTGTTCTCTTAAAACCTCATTGACAATCGTTTTAGGAACATTTAACTCACGTTCTAAGAGACGGGTACTGGTACTTGGTTCTTCTTCAACTCTTTCCAGAATCATCTCTTCTGTTTCCACAGTTCGAGTTGTTCGCATACGACCCCTGCCTTCAAACTTTTTCTCAAAACTGCCCGTTTCCAGAAGATGACGCTCAATATTGGCAAATGTTTGGTGGTTTGGTATTCGACGGTTAGGAAACCTCTCCATGTAAACCCTAACACTCTGACGCCCATTTCCTTGACAAAACCCGTATACCAGGAGCATGTCAACTTTCTGAGAGTTTGTAAAATTTTCCATTTTTAATGGTAAAATGAACCTGTAATTCAAGAATGTTGATCGTATACTTGAGTAAATTTCATAGACTGGTGACTATTTGTCAATAATTGTCAAATTATTAAACGCCATAGCAATAAGGTCACTTAAAAAATTATTGTTACAGGTCATTTCTTTTTAATATTTACAAATTTTTGACGCCTTCTACCGGCTAAACGAGACAATTTTGGATATAACTAAGTCGGCTTAGATCGACCTATTTTGACGTCAGGAGTCTGTCGTCAAACGTTGTACACGTATTTTCCGAAAACCCTGTATAACAACCAGACTTAAAGCTGCTTAATGCACACTATGTTTAATGGGAATGTAAATCAAATCTAATAGTCTAAGAACTAGTGAACTTTTTAGTATTTGTTTTTCCAATCAGTATATGTTACTGAAATTGATCTGATAAATTCTATTCGGAAAAATTGTTTAAATTTATTGTTGCAAAAAAAAGCAATCTAGTAATTGACAAAAATAAAAAGATATCGTTCTTTAAGCAGCTAATTGACTTGACTTTAGACTAAGCAGAACAATTAATTCTGACGCTGCTAACAAATTAACTGAAGTTATCAATAAACTCAATTTCAACTCATCAACGCTTTTGCAAAAGTCACAATATTTGTTTAATAATAATTTCACTTAATTAAAAAAAGTTGCATTAAATCAAAGTTAAAATACAACAGCAGATTTGGAGTAAAATCAGATAAAAATATACAGAAATTTATTGATGAAATTAATAAAAACCTTAATTCCTTTGGAACAGATTTAAACAATAAATTATTATACAATATCTCAAATAGAAAAACAGTAGATGTGCCAGTGTTTAATTAACGTTGAGTTAATCAGGTCCAAACTACGTCAAAATTACATTGCCGAGGGTGCAGCCAATTAAAATCGTTTCAAAAAAACAACTAAAAAAAATAAAATTGATTTATTCACGGATGCTATAAAATTAAAAAAAAATAAAATAATTGTTGCTAGAAAAGTCCAAGAAGTGTGCATGCAGAAAGACTTAGTTGGCCCTATAATTCCTGTTTTTCATCATTGTGCTATATTAACAGAATTTACACTTCTACAAAGAAATCGGTTCTTTTTAAATGTTTGAAGCAGGAAATTTAGAATAACAAACTGAAACGGCTTTTTCCTTCTACACAAAAAATTTTTGATCGTTATTTTAAACCTTCTATCAAAGACTATGAACATCTTTTACAAGAGTCGACAGATTTTCGTTCTTTTAAAATTTCTGAACTTGAGAAAGATTTGTATTCTGTCTCAAAGAACCGTCATTAGCTTTATAATTAAGATTAATTGATTGACCAAAAATTGATTATAAATTTTTGGTCAATCAATTAATCTTAATTACTACATGTGCTACTAGTATGCAGTAGACAATGGCAAAAAGCTGATGAAAAGATTATCGATGGATTGATCTTGCATGCATCAAGATCGATCTAAAAGATCACATTTTAATTAGATAATCCGACACAAATATTCTTCTTATATTGCTTAGTAGATGGAGGTTGGTGTAGGAAATTGCACTTGACCCAAACGAGGTTAATAACCATTTGGTTTCTTCTGTACTAGTCAATAGTATCAATGTTGATGTTTTAAACACAGTTGCCAATCTTTTAAGTTTTCACGAAATAGATAAATTTGAAATTTTTAAAATAATCAACAATATTAAATCTAACGCTAAAGGTTATGATGAATTGTCAATTAAATTTATTAAACTTAATGCCTGCATAAAAAGTAATATTTTACCCAACATGTGGAAAGTTTCTATGGTTATTCCACTTGCAAAAACAAGCAAAGTCAATGATGTTAACAATCTTAGACTAATTAGCATTTTGTCAGCATTGTCTAAGGTTTTCGAAAAAGTTATAGAATCATAAATAAAAAAAACATATAGAACTATATAATCAGTTACTTGATTGAGAATCTGGTTTTAAAAAAGTGTATAGCTGCGCGTCTGCTTTAGCTAATATCAGTGATGACATATTTAGAAGTATAAATGACAACAAAATCTCAATTCTAGTAATGTTAGATTTTTCTAAAGCATTTGATACAATAAATAATAAAATGTTAATTGCCAAATTAAGTTGGTTGGGGCTATCTCCAAACGCTTGCCAATTGATTGCCAGTTATTTATTTAACAGAAAACAGCTTGTAATTGTGCAAGGAAACGTTTCGAATGCTTTGGATTTGACTAAAGGTGTTCCGCAGGGATCTATTCTTAGCCCGCTTTTGAACTCCATGTATGCCTCTAATCTGTCACAATCAGTACAATACAATAAAATTTACCTATTTGCAGACAGTTTGCAGCTCTACTGTACTGTACCAACTGAAAACATTGATAGTGCTGTTATTAATGTAAACAGAGATTTAAATAATATAGTTCAATATGCAATATCATGCGTTAACTCTGAATCTAAACAAATCAATAGCATTGTTATTTGGAAGAAAGCATAAAATTAATAGTATAGTTGACTCTATGCATCTTGAGGTAGATAACATTAATATTCGTATCAAAACAGAAGCTAAAAACTTAAGATTCATTTTTGATACTAATCTTAGATTCAAATCTCACATCACAGGGTGCATTAAGAAAGCATTTTTAAATTTAATAATTATATATACTAATTGTCACTTTCTTTGCAAACAGACTAAAATTCTTCTTTGCTAGACGCTAGTGCTTTCACAGATTACTCATTGCGACACAGTCTATGGATTCTGTTTGGATTCAGAAGATATTGCCGGAATACAAAAAATACAAAATTTTTGTTTCATATTTGGTATAAAAAAAATGAAAATATATCCCATAAACTAATTGACATGCAGTGGCTAAACATGACAAACCGCAGAGAACTGCATGCAGCGGTATTTTTTCACAAAATTGTGCAGACTAAAGTTCCGCCATATCTTTACAATAAAATTCTATTCAAGACGGATGTACACAGTATTAATATCAGATCTGCCTGCTTACAACACCTATTCATAAAACTTCAATCTATCAAAGATTTTTTTCATACAACATAACTGCGTTTACAACTCTATTCCGTATTCCATAAAAAAACTAAATGATATTGGTCTTAAATATATAAAAATCAAGTTTATAGTGATCAATCTTTAAGTAATATAATTTTATTATAAATTTGGTAACTTTGTAACTGTAAAATAAAATTAATTTGTAACCATAAGTTTAGTATAGGCAAAATATATTTTACAATTATAAACCAAAGTTTTTATGCGTGGTTAAATGGAAAAACAGCAGTTTAAACAGTAATGTTTAAACAAGCTGAATTTTGCCACAACTTTACATATTTTGTAACAAATGTATTCAAATATAATCTAATAAAGACGTTAATATATAATAATAATAATAATAATAAACTTATTATTATTATTATATATTAACGTAACACGTAAATGTACACATTTTTGGGAAAATTTTGATGCAATTCATTGCCAAGTTTTTACGCCTTAACTAAGTGCAATTTTAAAAACACGTTTGTTGTTGATCTTAGAAAACTCCAAAAAATATCAGCAAACATTTATTGATTTTACAAGTTTAGCACAACGTGATTTCAAACGAGCAATAAACATTACTGTAGAATTTGTATGTCAAAGTATAGCATAAAAAAGATCAGCAACAAGGCAAGATAGTCTATGTTTACAGAAGCATAGGCCTACAGTAACACATATACTATCCTTAAGCTGAACACCAACAATTTTGACGGCTTTGCCCTTTCACTTTGCAAATGCAAACTGTTCCACCAGCTTTTAAGGACTTTTTTTAAAAGTTTTTATTTAAAACATCCAACAATTTTATCATCTATTGATAATAGCTAGAAAAAGATCGAAGTATGATATGGTTTTTATTAGTTTGAAGAAGATTGTCTTGATTCATTTTTTGACAGATGGTTTAATCCAAATTGATAAATACTAAATTAGTCTATAAAATTGCTTAATACATTCAAAAAATTATTATTATTCAATTTATATAGTTTTAAAAATAACAGTAATCTTATTTCTAGACAACAATAAAAAAGTATAATTTGGCATCAAATAAGTATTGCTCATATCACTTAAGTGTCTATGTTGTATTTGTAGATTCAATCAAATAGGTGAAAATATTATATTTGTAGGTTAATAAAATACAGTAATATGCACTAGTAATCACATATTTTCTTGAAATTGCTAATATTTATTAATTAAAAGTAAACCTATAAAATAATAAACTGCTGTTTAAAAATTAACAGTTGTAAAATATGTAATTTTGTCGTAGAATATACTTTTTGTTGTGCCATGTATTATTCTGAAATGCAATGTCTATTATTTGTTGTGCAATGTATTATATTGTTGTGGATTGCATTATTTTGACGTCAAAAACTTAGCATTTTTTTGTTATTGCAACATTTTTACTTTGTCGTTACTTAATATTATATTGTTGTGCAGAGTCTGTCGTAAAAAATAATAAATTTGTCGTTAGTTTAGACTATTAGTGTGTTGATTAGCAGTCGTGCAAACAATCTTTTTTGTCGTGCCATTAATATTTTCTCTAAATTATATACCATTATTAAAACCCACGACAACTGCATTAAACTTTCAAATTTTTTTGAGTAACTTACATCATTACTAACTGCAACCAACTTTGTCTTCAAAAATCCATAACAGTTATATTCAGTTGCAAGGAAATAAATATCACGTTTTTTTATTCCATCAATGGTAAAGCTATATTAAATAAAGAAACACACAAAGATTTAGGGGTAACATTTGATTCAACATTTTCTTTTAAACATTACATTAACACAATTGAAAAATATTTGTATATAAGTCTTTAAGTTTTGTAAAACAATTATGCAAACAGTTTTTTTAATTTACAAAGTGTATTATGTTAATTATACTTTACTTTAGTTTGCAGTAAACTTGAATATGCTCCGTTAATATGAGACATTATCAAATGAATATTAATTTAATTGAAAATATTTAGCGTATGTTTTTAAAGTACAGTATTTATATATGAAAAAGTTTGGACTGGATCCTGTTTAAGGTTTTGATTGAGCAAATAATCTTAGCACAATCATTTCTAAATAAATTAATGCATAATTTAATTGATTGCTTATATTTACTATATATGCTCTCGTTTAATGTTGTAGATTTTAGTAATTATTTCACTTACTCAAGAAATATTCTAATATAGCTTACAGCTCGCTTATATACAAAATGTCTTTTATATTTATATAGCAGTTTGTGTCGTCATTTAGATATAAATTTTATACATTTACTTAAGTTATTTAAGACTAAGCTAAAGTCATTGTTAAATTGAAACACTGCTACATCTGTGAATAGTTGGATAGCACCTTAATAATATTTTATTTTTGTCCATTTTAGTTCTAACATATATTATGTTTTCATGTTTTTTATTTATGATATTTTTTTAAATATTATGTATGCTTTTTTGTATTATTTTATTTGTATACAACACAAATTATTATTATCATTATTATTTTGTGTAATTAGGTACGTGTTTGAGTGTTTATCTAACAAATAAATAAATAAAAATTATAGATGGTTCCAACATGAAAACCATGAATGTCGTCTGCTTTGAAAGACTATTTAATTGTAATTCATTAAAAATATATTGTATAGAAACGTACACATTATAATTACAAGCTACAAGTTGTGAATAAATATATTATATTATTAAAAATATATTTTGATGCTATCTATTTGATTTTAAAGTTTTTCACATAATGTTAAATGTTTTGATAAATTATTACTATAGCCATGGACAAAACTTTGCTCAGTAAAATATAAACAAAGGTACAATATTAATTAGATATTTTTATTTTTACTAAATAATATAATATATTTTTTTAATCATTATTAGAAAAATCAAAATATGTCTGATATTGTAATAATCAAAAATATGAAATATGGTAATTTTTTTAAAATTTATATATTAAATTTTTTTTTTATAGAAACTCTTCACACAAACATTAGACAAGACTGGGAATTATTCAAATGATAGCCGCAAGAAATCTTAAATATTAATAAACTTAAGATCAGATAACCTTTCCGGCGCTACTTCTCTTTAACAATTCTCTTTATATTTTTTTAATAAATTTTAAATATTAATTCCTACATTAAACGTATAATTTCATCCTCTTATTTCATAAAATAAAACACCGTGATCCGAGGAAATGGTCGAACTAATTTAAATTTAAAACCAATTTGAGTTTCCTTCCAGAGAACGCGGACGAACATCTCTTAGCATAATTATATGCTAAACATACAACTCAATTAACATATATTAATAATTCTGAATGCGGAGAGATGGATTTCCCTGTCCGATGTATGGTTTGAGACGGTTGGTGGGAGTTAGAGCGCGTGACTAGCGCTTCAGAAACGGCCATGTTAAATTTAAAAAATATGGATGCGCGTGAGGGTGGCCAATGGTGCAGGAGCCATTAACGATGGTTGTCATGGTGATGGAGTGGGGTACAGGTGAGTGCGGCATCAGGTGAGACGATGCAGGTGGCATCTTTTGGATGCTAGCATAAGTAAATGTAGGATGTATAAAATAGTTTAGCCTTATTTTTATAGAGGGTAGTACTAGTAAGAAAAAATAATAAATACGTGATTAAATTGAATTGTGATGTTTAAGTATTATTTATTAGCCGTGTTTATTTGTGATGTCAATGGCATTTCAAATTAATGATAACTTTATCAATTAGATTATCTTAATGTATTTGTGTGTTTAATAACTATTTTTAAAATTACATATCGTAATATCTATTAACAAACTAATATATATGAATAAACTGATATCACATATACTGTTAATACTGTTTTACTTCATTTAATACAATTTAAAACTTGGTAGGTACATGTTAAATAAATAAACTAATAACATGTTTGATATTTCTTTTTGTACTAAAATATCAAAATATCATTAAATTAGCTTTGAATATATCATGATGATAATTTTGCACTCTAATATAGAGTAATAGTGCATACTATATTGATTTTAGTTAAAAATTACAAATAACTAGCATTTTATAGTTTAAATTTTTATGTAAAAATTTCAGTTTGTATATTATTTGAAATTTTTTAATTTTTTTTTTTAAATTATATATTTTTTTTATATATATTGCTTCTATACTTAAGTAGAAAATAGTTATACTTCTATACATGAAATGAATGAATATAAAACATAATTGAGCGGGGTTCTTTGGAATTAAAATAAATAGATATGTATTTATATTTATTTATTTTTTAATTTTTTGAATAATTGTTGAAATGTTATTTATTATGTTATAACAAATAATAAATTTAGTGACTTGAAACTAGTAGTTTACTTTATCATAATTGTATGCACAATATAGCACCGATCTGAATATTTTAACTATAAGTAACTGTTAAAATTCCAATGATCGCATTCTGAATAATGGTATTTAGAATTAAAATAATTAATAATGTGTACACGTGTTAAAAGTGGTAAAAATTTCAAATTATGTACAAAATATTGCTTAGTAACAGAGTGCATAATAACCCTAACCGTAAGATTAAATTAATAATTCTATATAAAAATAATGTACAAGTTTTTGTAAAAGCTTATCTGCTTTTAGCAAAGTTTTATATATTTTAAGTATTCTATGTGGTTATTATATGTATTAAACATCTATCTGTATTTTTAAACAAATTACAAACATATTTATAGATGTCGTATTTTGAACTTAATCGAATTCAGTCATTTTATTAAATATGATTTAGTATTAAGTATCACTTTAATCAGAAACTTTAAGAACTAATACGCTGTTTGTGGTAATTAAACTGATCATCACATGTGCTTAAATGTAATAATCCTATGACGCAGATAGAGACACTTGTAACAACAAAACGTCCATATCTACGTCATAGGATAATATAGTTATACTATTATACTTTCAGTTCTAATATATCGTCTAAAATGAATTTTAAAATAAACGTTAATTAACTGTTGTGTTACTCGAAAACAATGTTTCTTTATTTCCAATCTTTTATTAAAACACAGTTTATTACATTAAGCATGTCAAATGTAAGTATTGTAAAAATGAACTAAATATGAGAGACGGCAAAGTGACTTATTTGTTAGATTACTTACTTCATTAGTTCTTATGCTAAGAATCCCAAGATTGAATCATTTACTGAAATATTTGTGTATTTCTTTATTTGTGAATTTAGCGACAAACAAATTCTCAAACATTAATCATTTTGTCACATCTCTCATCGACCTGCTTGCACCAAGTTAGGAACTGAGTATAAAAACAACAATTTTATTTTTAGTTTTATTTTCAGTTTATATATTTTTTTTCTTATTTTAAGACGTAATTTATATGGTCAATTCAGTCAAATACATAAATACTTAATATAGATGCGTAATTTTTCATGCAGAGACAAGAATATAATAGACAAATTTGAATAAATAATTTGAATAGTACTTCATTTTATTGCAATAAATAGACCACAACAATTAAAAAAAAACGCAAGTAATTTTTATAATTAGAAGATACATTTGTTTTTAGATTAAATTGTTGATTACTCGTTGCAGTACTTTGTCATTTATAAAACTATTATTAGTAAGAAAAAATACTTTTTATTAATCACGTTAGCACGCGTGCAAAATGTGCTTATTATGCACCGAGTGCTAGATTGCATATAAATTTTATTACCCACGGCAAGACCCGTGCGTAATGGGCCGGCCCTATTACGTACGACGTTTATTACAAAATGAATATGATTATTACAAGTTATTTTGTGCATTTATTTTAATTTAATTTAAAACCAATGATAAATAATTTTTTGACATGACATTTAATAAATTTGTAAGTTTTTAGGTATTTTAATATTGTAATTAAGGGAGAGAATTGTTGTGCTATTATATAAGGGTTTACAGAGTTAAACTCATTATAGAAAAAAATTCAATCTGTGCTTTCAAACTTAAAAAAATATTCGATAAGTCGTTTCTCTGCAATTATTTTTTCAAACATAAAATTTTTATTTAGTTTTTTATTATTTTTTTACTCGTTAAATGTAACTGCAAATCTTTAACCCAAAGAATGAAGGCATAAAATATGGTATGTAGTTCAACTTATAAAACAAGTAATGACTGAAATATTATCGTTTGGATATTGAGTTGGTTGGCAATTTGTCAAAATTTTTTAGAAAAAAAAATTTACCAATATTCTTGTAAATGTGATAGGATTTTAGTATGTATTGTTAACTAATAATATTCTTTCATAACAAAACTAGTAGCGGCACCCCATCAGCACGCGGCGACCCGGAGATTCTCTAGTATTAATAGTATTTATAATATTTCTACTTATAGAAATGGATTCATTTTGTGCTCTTTGCACAATGCACTATTGTTTACGTTATATCATTTAATTTATTTGTTAAGTTTTATTAAATTTGATTTAATTTAATTTAATTTTATTTCATTTATAACAAATGGATTTAAAGATAAAAATATAAATGCTCATATAAAAGTATATAATGCCAGTAGGACAATAGATATTTTTTATTTTTATATAATTTTTTTGTAAAAAAAAATAAACAGAGAACAGGAACTATAAGAGTTTTTTGTTTTTCTTCAACATTTACAGAATAAAAATAAAAAATATTATATTGTTTTCGTCATCTGATGTTAATTTTTTGTTAAATTTTATTTTAGTGCTGATGAAAAATGAATCTACCATTACCTGAATAATATTAGACCAACTTTTTCGAATTCAAATATAATAATGATGCACATAATATAAAAAAAAAACAGATATAAATGCATAGTAATATTAAGTTGCATCATTTTCTAAATAGGACTATGTAATAATAATAAAATAATATAGACATGTTTATTAATAATGTATCAACCCACAATGAAGTAGTTTTGAAATATCACTATTTAAAATCCGCGAGCGTAACAAAACTTGATATTCAGATAATAAACAGATATTATTATGTATTATGCGTGTTAATATGCATTTTATCATTCTTACTTAAAACATATTGCTATTTTTTCATAAAAATTGGTTTTTTTATAATCATATTACTTGATAAACTTCATAAATTATTACTGCAAAAATTCGTACGGGTCTATTTAATTTATCAAGTATGGTTTAAGCCCATACCGACCGCTACCTTGATTTGTAGTATTTTAACAAAAACGGCAACTTCCCCTTCATCGCTGCTTCTACAAATAATTTGATAATCGATTTATTTTTTTATCAGTACATTTAGAAAGGATTAAACTATGATATGTCGAAGTCTTTTTTGTGAAAATATATTTGCAAATTGCAACAAAATGCATTCAAAAATACAGAAAAACGCATTTATTTCTATATTTGATGGGTTTTTTCGGCTATTTCCTAACTATTATTTGACTAAAAGACTTCGACATATCATAGTTTAATCCTTTCTAAATGTACTGGTAAAAAAATTAATTGATTATCAAATTATTTGTAGAAGCAGCGATGAAGGGGAAGTTGCCATTTCTGTTAAAATACTACAAATCAAGGTAGCGGTCGGTATGCTCTTAAGGAACTTGATACATTCGTGCAATATGATACATTTTATAATGTCTTGATATAACTGTTAGTGGAACACTATGATTTGGTTTTTATATTTAATATATTTAAAATACATACAAATATAATACCACTAACTTTTATATAATTATATTATATTTATTTTCCATCTTGTTATTCGTAATTCAGGTATGTAATAAATAGGGATAATCAAAACATGGTGAAACAAACCAAAGAGGAGGAGGAGGAGGAGGAGGAGGAGGAGGAAGAGAAATTGATTTCTCAAGAAGAAATAATGACACTAAGAGAACAAACGCCTCAACAACGTTAATAACAATGGGATTTTTGATTAGAGAGTTAAGAGATCAAATTCATGCATGTTTAAATACAAAGATGGAAATTAAAAAAGCTGCCAATAAACTAGTGGCAGTCTTAGAGAGACTAGAGTTTGAAGAAACGCAAAAAAAATTGAGTAACTCTAGAAGTAAAGTAGGTATTGAAATATCAACACAAACGGAATATATTGAAAAAATACAAAGAAATAATTTTGTAAATAAAAAGGAGATGATAAAAATTGCTACAAATGAAGATCTGCAATTAATAATTAATAAAGAATGAATAGAAATAGATTTTAAAAACGTAACAATAGAAAAAAGAATCTGATGATGAAAAAGGGATCAGATACTGCAATTCTAATAAATATAGAAGAAGTTGGAAAGGAATTGGGTATCCTAAAACAGGCTAAGTTTAAATACCCAGAACTAATGGAGGGAGAAGAGGAGGATAAAACGTCATAATAATTAAAAATATTTAAAAAAATATGTGGAAAAAAATTGGAAAAATGCAGGTTATCAACCAGAAGTTTAAAACAGGAGAGAAAGCAAATATAAATATGCTAGACGCATAAGAAAAAGTATTAAACAAAGCAAAATAGCTTGGTATAGAGGTAATTGAGATACTCATACCGACAGGAATGGCACCAAGAAAAGCAATGAAAATTATGGAGATAGCTGGAACGCGTACACAAATGAAGATGACATTGTGTGTTCCGTTACAGTTGCAAACAACACCAAATAGAGAAAGGAGGCCTCAAACAGGAAGGATTGTGGTAAGCAAAGAAGGTGCAACTTACGCAGATCTATTTAAACAGACAAAAATCTAGATGAAAAGAACTATCCCCACAGGAAAACTAAGTTTGATCAAGAGTATAAGTCCGGAGACAAACAGAGAGAAACTGATTGAAGAAATTGGTGGTAGAGTAGGCAACAAAGATATCACAATTATATGTATGAGGAAATATTACAAGAATATACAAACGGCTATAATCAGGACAAATAAAGACACAGCGGGAAAACTAATAAGAGGGGGATGCATATACCCTATGAGATGCAGAACAAGAGTGTAACAGATAAGGAAAGCAAATGTTATAAATGCTGGATAAAAGGCCACATAGCGTCGGAGTGTAAAGAGGTAGACAAATCAAAATTATGCAAAGATGCAGAAAAAAATATTTTTTTTAAGTTTTTACAACGAATGCCAAAATTATACAGATTTGGCAGCTAAATCTTTATAGTATACAATGTTTGTTGGTAAACAAAGCAAACACAGTAAGTATGATCTAAATGTATATGATATTGTTCTTATTATTAATATATAATATATTACAACACTCATTTATTGTTTTTTTTTTTTTTTAGTTTTAATATTTGATATTTAAGAATGACTTGGTATGCGACAACAACATAAAAATACCTTTGAATTTCAACGAGTAAAACCACACTTGCTAAAACATCACATTGAAGACTAGATAAGATTTATAAGTTTCGGAAAATACGAAATTTGAAAATTTATTCTATGTATTGTAAACACGGTTAAAATTTTTTTTCTTAAAAGTTTTGGTCCTACGTCTCTGAACTGTTAGTAAATATTTGTTATTCTAGCAAGCCTAGTACTACAAGTAAATATTTGTTTAGATGGCAATATGTTTTGTATTTCATTTAAACAGTGTCTATTAAAATATTCATAGAAAATGCAAATGGTCGTTCCAGAGAAGATTATGTGAGATTGTACTCCTAAAAGACAAATTGAAGAAGATTTAGATTTGGATTTGTTGTTTAGTTTAATATTTAGTACTGATGATACCTCAGATTTTGATTTTGAACCAGTAAAATTTGAAAATACGCGCAAGACACGCAACCTATTAGAAACAAGCGCGCACACAAGTAAGTTAACTTAAGCCGGGTGTTAAAGCACACATTTTTGTTTATCTGCTTTCTTTACAGCAAAACGCGGTAAGTATGATAATAACAAAACTATCCGCTTTACTGTTGTGATTACTAGTTGGAACAAGAGGTACATTTTTAAATGTATGGCATGGAACATACTTCGTTCTACAATGCTATTGGGTAGCGGCAGAATAAATATTTTTTGGACTACTAGTTTTGCAACTAAATACTGAACAATTTATTCTAAAATCCAGTTTGTTGCCGCTCAAACCAGTAGAATCGTGCACAATATTATTTAAAACTGTTGCACAAAAATAGTATTTCTGTGTTTATGTTTGACAAAAGAATATGTCTAGAACAAGCGCCCAGGCTCACGTATAATTTTTTAAGCTGAGTTTCTTTGCAAGTGGCAAACAGAAAAAATTACCGGTTGCATTAAATAAATTTGTTAACAAAAAAAAAACCTCAGTAAATTACGTTACATAATTGCTAAACAGGTTTTCCAACTTTTTATAAATAAAGCTTGCAAACGCTTTTAGTAATAGAAGTGGCAGTAGCTCCTCTACTACAATTTACTACGGCTACAAACAAACAATTTATACTATCGGTAGAACGCGGCAAAGGATTGTACTAATTGACTGCAACTAGAGCACACCAGGTTTTATGTACAAAAAGTGTAATAAAAGGTAATAAAAACTTATAACATATAACAAAATAGTGCTACACCAGCAAGTACTTGCAACCGAAGCTTACTAAATTAAACGTCTACTTGTTGAGCAGGTAGCAGGTGGGTGACCAAATACCGGCGTTTGGCAGTTTTGCACAACTGCTAATAGAAAAACTTTGGTCCATGAGGGAGGCCAGATGCTCGTCTAGTAACTGGTATAAAACTGCATCCAAACTGACGTCACTGAACATAAAAAAAATAAAAACGGCATTTACCCAATTTTAACGTAAATCTCGCTTAGTTTAGTCGATTAAAAATAATATCAAAGTGGTTTATAGTTTTATATAAGTTACCAGTAGGTCTACGTACGCATGCCCAGAAGTGTTTAGAACGAAGCCCAATACAACAACTTCTGCTTTTTAAACCAAAAGACAACATGTTAAAATAATACGATTGTGTTTCTACCTAAAACCCGGTATGCTGGCAATGTTCTTTGTTGATCGGAACTTGCCAGTAGGAGTAAAAGCATTGTAAATTTAAAAAGCATGTAAACTTAGCATGATTGCTCATAACATCTTTTATAAGTTCAGGTAACTTGCTATCTGATTTCATAACCTTGTTTAATCGGCAAGCATCTAGTTATAATCTAACGGTACCTTCTTGTTCAACGGGCTAGCAAACGGAATGTTAAAACGTTCTATAACTTCGCATTACTTCATTTGTTTAATTTCTTTTTGAACTACTGCCCTTTTAAACATGGGAAATTGGGTACTAATTAACTTTAAATGTCCGCGCGTTGTTTAGTTAAATAGTGTGTTCATAAGTGTGCGTAAGTACCGCTTCGTCTGTAAAGATTTTCCAATGCTTATTTAAGAAGTTAATAAACCGCCACTTAGTAATAGAGTTACTTTTAAGCTGTTTATGTTAATATTGTGTGTTAAGGTATCTAGAGGTAGGGAGTCCTACGTATGTTCTAGCTAAATACTACAGCTTGATATTATTTATGCAAAAACTATTAAAAATAATAGTTGATAGCCACATACGGGACGGGGTGCTAAAGACCCAACTGCTGCACCAGCATCAGTATGCTTACCAAACGGGTAAATTATGCAAACTAGCCATACACAACTAGTCAGCAGATGCGAAAACACTATCCAACGCAAAAAAAAGCTTTGGGAGAAATAAACCCTCTTGTCCAACAATGGGCCAACTCCATGTTTAAAAACCGGACTGTAACCATAACATTATATGGAAAAACTGTAGAAGCCAAAGTTGCCGGCGGGTGCCTACAGGGAGGCGTAATCTCATTCCTGTTGTGGTGTTTAGTCATGGACAAATTACTACAGGTACTTAACAACATAAGCATTTTTGCCTTAGGTTATGCAGATGATCTCACAATCCTTGCATGCGGAAAGTTTGGAGCAACCGTGTCAGACATAACACAGAGTGCGCTAAATACCGTAGAAAAGGGTTGCTAAAAGGAAGGGTTGTCAGTGAACCCAAGCAAAACAACGATTGTACCGTTCACAAGACGGCAAAACACCAGAAATCTAAAAAACCTGAGGATGTATGGAGCCAACCTCTCGATGTCAAAGGAGGTAAAATATCTGGGACTATTGCTTGGCACTAAGTTAAACTTTAATTCACATCTGACAAATATAACAACAAAAGCCATTTGGGTGCTGTTTGCTACCAAAATAGTAATCGCACGTACATGGGGACTAACACCTAGTATGACTAAATGATTATAATCGGTAGTGGTAAGACCCATTATTACATACGGAGTGCTTGTATAAAAAAAAACGCTCTCAAGTGCCCATCCAAAAGACTAGACAAAATTCATAGGCTAGCATGTCTGCTGATAACGGGAGCAATGAAAACGACGCCCACTGCAGCTATGAAAGTACTACTATCATTACCGCTACTTCACTTGATGGTAACGACAAAAGCAAGACAAGCAGCATACAGACTGCGCATAAACAAACACAATGTAAATTTTGGGAACAACAGACTTAATATAACAAAGATGTTGCTTGAGGATGAAGTTCTAACGATAAGATCAGACTATATGAAGGAAAACTGCATCAGCAAAAAATTTGACGTGATAATATCAAGCAAAACGAATAGATAAAAAACAAATATCTGGAAACGGTCAAAGGAACTATCTAGTACACATATGAAACCAAAGACCAAAAAAGCACCGGGGCTGGAATTTAACAAGACAAACACCAAGAAAAGCAAACTTTGCTACTTCTGGGTTAAATATGCCTTGACGTTTCAGGCAGAAATAGCTGCCATTAAGTAGTGCGCCAGAGACATGATCAAGAAAGGACTAGAACCTGACAGACCAGTAACCTTAGCCCTAAAATTGCCAGTAATAAAATCCAAATTGGTTATGACATGCATACATAGTCTGGAAACAGTCACAACTTGCAAAGTTCACCTGGTATGGAACAACTTGCAAAGTTTACCTGGTATGGATACCCACAAAACAAGGAGATATAAGAAAATCTCAAAGCAAATCAATTTGCCAAACAAAAAGCACAAGGGTAATTTACTGGACCAGAACCTGCTATTGGGATCCCATACAAGACCGCAAAAGCAATAATCCGCAGCAAACTTGAGACGGAGCACAACAATCTGTGGAAAAACAATACGTGATTGACACATTTAAAAATATTCCTAACAAGACCATTGTATGATACCAAAACAATGGTAATACAAATGAGTCGTATTAGACTCCAAAGGTTTACCAGGACTGATAACAGACATTGTAGACTCAACAAACACTTGTATAAAATAGAAATAGGAACTGGCTCTCTATGCCGCGGGTGTATAGAAAAAGATGAGATGAATGCGAAGCTTACAAACAGCAACGTATAACCATTTTTGTCAAACACAACCTAAACGAAGACTTGCTAAAAGCAACCAACTGGGTAAAGGTACTGGACTTTATCGAAGAGACGGAGCTGCTTGAGGAGTAAAAGTAAAACACCAGAGGTGTACATCAGGTTCAATAGGACTGCAGTGCAAGAGACGCCAAGCAAATCACTTCAAGGTAAAGAAGGTAAAAGGTGGGTTTTTTTAGTCAGTAAAAACTTGACACTACTAGACAGCACAGGCTGTCTAGTGTTTTTTGAAGATTTTTCTCTTCCAACGCAAAAAAAAATCTAGAGAAACGTCAAAGTTAGTTTGTGAATGCGTTTTAAGCCAGGACCGTGATGTATAATTTTAATTTTGGTGACACAATTGCGGTTGTGCTTGTTTACGAATGTTTTTTTTTTAAACCGGAAGAACAGTGTCATGTATGGTCTAAGGTACTGCATAACTAGATCTCTCTCTCTGGGAGTATTACGACTTAAAGGTATCTTAAGGTGCGTGCTTTAAAAACGTTTTGGATACCGTATTTACACCGATTAAAAAGGTTGCAACATTTATTAAAAAAATGTTGAGCATGAGGATTGAGCAAATGTTGCAAGTTATAAAGCGAGTCCATTTCAATTAATTGACGTGTTTTGTGTAGCCGATCAATGTTCTAAAACTCTTCAATAAACATTTGTTTAAAACTTAAATTGCGGTTCATATTAGTTACAGCATTGTATTATACTCTTACACTCTTACATTGTTTAAAATATTGTGTGCTTCATAATTGTTCAAAAGGAATACGGTATGTTTGAGTTGTCTCTTATAGCTATCTAAAAAATAAAAGCGGATGTAATTTTTTTAACAAAATTAGGTAATTATTTAAAAAGATTATAAGTTTTATCATTACTAACACTAACAACTACTTAGTGCCATCATATGTAAGAGTGTGTAATTTAACTCTGCGTGACTCACGTTTTGACTAATTAACTTTTTTGTATGACTATATACTGGAGTCATTGAATCACACTGACACACTCATACAATCAAAAAAAGTTACTAGTTTTTAAAGTATTTTTAGGGTTTGTGATTATCTCGTGTGATGGCCTAAATGTTCCTGTAGCTTCATTTAGGTATCCTTAGTTTCTTTCCGGCAATTCAGGTTTTACTGAGCTGTAATAATTTTGTCTTACATCTCTCTATTGTTTATTATTCCGGAGTATACTGCGAGTTATTAATGTTGATTTATTTTTATTTGGTGACCTAGGTAGCATAATGTAATATTTAACTTTTTTTTACAGAAATACATTTGTTTTGTTCAATATCTCTCATATATTCTAAATTGTAAAAAAGCGTAAAAAAGCAACAAAAAATTATATGGTTGCAATTTTTGTATCACGTCAAAGCAAATGAGAATTAATTTTAACAAATATGATTGCAAACAATTTATTTAATGTTTATTGCAATAAAAAGTTAAATGCCTAAAAACAACATTAACACAAAGTCTATTCTCGTCTTTCATTTGCAAAGCAAGAGTATAGATACATTTTTTTTGTTTATTGACACTGTAAACAGTCAACTTGTCACATTGTTTTCTATATTGTGAATATTATATTTTGCGTGCATATGTGTATTCATCTTTTTTTTTTAACCGAGGTCGTATCAAAGAGAGATAAAGTTATGGTATTACATATTCTGTATTCAAATCTTGTCTTTAAAAAAAAAATTAAAAAAATTATATATAGACCGTATATACACTAGGCATTGATTATGGGCTAGTTACGTCTCTGCCTGCATATCACCTGGTAGACTATTGGGACATACGTTATGGTTTTCCAAATCTTAAAAACTCATATGAATTATGATAACAAAAAAAAATTTCCGAACGCATATCGTGCACATTATATTTAAATACTTGCGTTATGTTTTAATGAAATTCCACGTCGGGTTTTCGGACCTGGAATAACACAACGTCTAATAAGGTTAACTTATCACTTGATAAAAACATTTGACATATAAAAATTACTTATTTTTAAGTAAGTTTAAGTACCATCAATCAAAATAATATTGTTTACTAGTTTTTAGTAATAGTAATGTCACGTAGATTCAATATGAATAAAAGATTTCTTCAATTTATTTCATATTATTTTTTAATTCCATAATCGGTTTCAATTGATTATAGAATAAATAAATAATTAGAAGTATTAAATTGCAAAATTAGTCTTTTTATTCTATAATAAATTTTTACTAGATTCATCCCTAAATTATATCACAAAATTAATTTTTAACGAATGAATAAAGAATAATAAATTATAAAATCATATAGCTTATTTAAATAATGACTGGACAAATGCAATTCAAAGTAATGATGGTTTTAAGTATTAAATAGTAATATTTATAATAATATTATTTGCATTTGTTCAAGCTTGGTTTGGATAAGTTCAATAGAGTATAAACACCCACTTATTTTTTGCAAGCAATTTTATTTCTACAAACAGTTATAAATAAATTATTGAATTATACTTATCTAACATATATTTTAATATTATAAAAATGTTGCAAACTTGCTTAGGTTAAATTTTGAATGAATTTGTATACACATCTATCGAAAGAGAGCTGTTGTCAATGCTTTATTTAAAATTTATATGTTTGCAAACTAATAATTTTCCAGCACCATTATTAATTTGTTGCTTACTACCCGTTAATCAATTAGTATAATGATGTTTCTGTGATAAGTAGCTTTGCTGATTAATTATGTAGGTAAATGTGAATAAATAATGATAAACACGACCGGTATAAATGAGCATCTTTCTAATAAATAAACAAAAATTAAAAATAGCTGCGTTGTTATTATTGCAATCTAAATAAAGTAAATGGGTATATTCATTCCTGTATATAAACACATACATAAGATTTTGCAATTAAAAGTTACAATTTTCAAATTCAACTAAAGGACAATTTATCTAAATTTTGTTAGAACCATTAATCAATCCTAATAAAGTTTGAAAAAGTTATTCATTAAAACAGATTTTGTAACCAAAAGTTTTGTAAACTTTATGCTACAAGAACTTTGCTATTTTAATCTAGTTTTTGTGCAGGTACATAACATATATGCGAACAAAATTAATAACCCGTCTTAATTCTAAGAGAAAATTAAATGAGCATAAATCGCTATCATGCACCTTCCACTAACTCGAAAATTTCCGCATAGCGGACAATTTTATGGGCCGCACGCAAAACGTAATTGCACTAAATACATTTCTTCAGATCGCGACGCACGTTTATCCGGATAACACACCTGAAAATTGTTTAATGCCACTTTTTCCTCCCATCGTTTCGCGGCCAGAACGCCGGAACGAACAACGAAGCGGACTGTGGTTCCGTAAATCTCTTAAATTAAATGGACATACGCATGCAATGCTATTATCGCATACAACTTGACCTCGAATGTTGATTAAAAAATGTATATTTGAAATTAATCAATTATGGTTAATATTATGTATTTGCATGTAATTTTCCTTAAATTTCAAAGAGTATGCCGGCTCACTATAATATGCGATTCTCTGCGCAATTAAGTAGTTAAATAGTTGGAATTTGTACGTTAATAAGCGGTATAAATATTATGTTCTCTTTTGTGTTATTGTATTTGATTATGAATAATTTTAATTACTTCATTGAAATGATGTAGTTGTTTACTGTATGATAGATGGAAATTAAAGAACTGTTAAAAAATATTAATGGAAAACTCAAGTAGACAAGGTCGGCATATAAACTAAAAGGGTGAAAACATTGGGTTTAAAACAAAAACTAAGATAAATTAAAAATACTCATAGAATATATGGTTAGTGGATACATTACTACCTGGTGAGACACTTTATTAAAGAAAAATCAGAACTACAGACAAAATGCAGTTGTCATATTTGCATATACAAGGTGTCTCAAAATTAACGTCCGTTAAGAATGCAAAATTTTCTCTTTACAGAGTTATTGATAAAACAGATAATCGGGGCTATTTTCTATGCATATTGCTAGCATGTTAGCAAGATATATATTGTTAGCTAACAATATGAGCTATCATTTTAACAAATCTTGCTAGCTAACAATATAAACGGTCATCACATCAGGAAGCGTAGCAAATCTCTAGATAAAATAATAATAATATAATATAAAAATTACTTTTGTTAAAGTGACAGTTCATGTTTTGCTTTTATTTTGACTAAAACTTTTGTCTTACTACACAAAAAATTATTTTTAATTTGTTAAAAACTGCAAACGTTCAACTTAAAAAAGGAAACAAGTCTGATTCTTTAAACTATATATATATATATAATTTTTACATTGTTAAGTTTTTAAAACAAAATAACTTACAATGGAATTCTATTTTAAACAAGTATAGAGAAACATATTTAGTAGCTTAAGAAAAATTTGATAGGATATAGCATCCTAATCTTATTAACAAGTTCTATTGCATAAGTCTTAATTACAAATTTGTAAGTTTTTTTTTTTTTTTTTTTTTTTTTTAAGAGTTGGAAATGAGGTGGTGGAACGCGTCAACTCCTATAAGTACCTTGGCTGTAACGTAAACAACAAATGAGACATGACATCGGAAATTAGAAGCCGCATCGAACAGGCAAAAGGAGCTTTTACCAAAATGAAGAAAGTGCTGAACAACAGGCACTTGGAAATCCCCCTTAGAATCAGATTGTTAAGGTGTTATGTGTTTAGTATCCTGTACTACGGCGTCGAGGCTTGGACACTTACGGAGGCTATGTGTAAGAAAGTAGAGGTTTTTGAGATGTGGACTTACCGTAGAGTGCTGAGAACTTCTTGGGAGGATCGAATTACTAACGTCGAGGTTTTGCAAAGAGTGAATAAGCAAACAAAAGTTTTCAACACAATAAAGAGAAGAAAACTGGAATACCTTGGTCGTGTTATCCGAAATGATAAGTACAAGTTACAGCAGACAATAATACAGGGTAAAATACAAGGTACGCGCAGTTCAGGCCACCGTAGAACATCATGGCTCAAGAACCTTCGCCAATGGCTTGGACAAAGTACAAGATCCCTATTTCAAAAAGCTGCAGATAAAATTCAAATAATAAAATTTGTCGTCAACGCCCTTGGAGGGCATGACACATGAAGAAGAAGAAGAAACTTTTTTTAATTACAAAAAAATATAGTTAGAAGTAACCGTAAAACGGTTACTTCTAACTATATTTTTGGTCACAAAATCATAAACGACAGTATGTTTTTTTTAAGTTTGCAATTATTATTGTTATTTTAACTTTAGAGTAAGCATCTCGAAACAAATTTTGAGATGTAGTGTTGAACTATAGTCTTAGATTGTGCAATCTCAAAATTTACTACTGATGTTACGTCTGCCTACTATTTTTTTTAGAAGATTACTTGGAGCATTTCTTTTTTTTTCTTTTACTACATGGCAAGATATTCTAGTTTTTTTTTTGCAATTTATGTGCTATTTCTAATTGTTTTTTTTTTGCTAGCACCTTGGTGTTTGACACTTTGTCTGTCAAAAATAACACTTTTTATAGTTTAAAGTACCAAGGTATTTGTCTTTGTTGCTTTTTTTTACTACTTTGTTGTCAATGTGTGTAACTCGTTTTGTATTTACTATGTACCTTTTTTTTTGGTTTATTAGATGTTTGTACTGTAGACTATCATTCATAATCTTTTGATTTGTTTTCTGTAAATTTATTAGGGTTTCTGCTATAATGCAAGTATTGTTGGCGTACTTTAGACTATTAATTGTATGACGATTTATTACAACTCCATCTTTTTTTTTTGTTTAGAGTTAGTATTTTGAATATTGCCTTAGAGTTTAAGGTGTTAAATAACATAGAGATGATATAATTCTTGTTTTTTTTTTTAATTTGTATTTGTATTTTGATTGTTTATATCTATTCATATTTGTGCTAATACGTTAAAACTGAACAACGCGTTTCTTTCCTGAAACCAAACTTGGCTTATTATAGATTCTTTTGAAGACAATTTTAAAGAATTTGTTTAAGCTATGGTCTATCAAACAGAATAAAGCGTGGTTGTATGGTACAGAAGAGTTGATTAAGAAATTGAGTGAGTTAATAAATAGAGCATGGAAAGGAGAAGGATTTTCGAGTCAATAGAGAGAAGGTCTTGTACTCCCAATACACAAAAGTGGAACCAAAAATCTAGTAAATAGCTACAAAGAAATAACACTACTGAGTACGGCGTAAAAGACCTACGCCATGATATTAAAGGAACTGGGTATAAATGAGACAACTTCAGGCGTGCAAACCTGCTTTAGGAAGGGAAGAAGTATCATGATTAGTGTATATATTTTACACCATATTGTTGAAAAAGAAATAGCAGAAAAAGAAAAATAAATATATGCGTTATTCTTGGACTTAAAAGTGGCATTTGATAGCATGGATAGAAAGAAACTGTAGAAGTGTATGAGAGAGAAAGAAAATAGCAAGCACTTTTTAAGAAGAATGGAAGAAGTGTATGAAAACACAGCAAGCAAGGTGTGGGTTAAAAGAAAAATGAGTGAAAGGTTTTGGACAACAAAAGAAGTAAGAAAGAGTTGCCCACTAAGTCCTACTTTGTTTGCAACCAACATATCAAATGTAAAAGAAAAACTGAGGTTGGCTCAAGCAGGGAGGGTAGTAGTTGGTAGAGAAAACGTGTGGTCCTTTGCATATACCGACGACATATTACTGACAAAAGAAGCAAAGAAAATAAAAGAAATAACAAAGAGTTAATAAATATAAAATAAAAATGATGTTGTTTAAAAAGGGGGTGGAAAAAAAACAAAAAACTGAAAATAAAACAGGCAAGACTTTTGGAATATGTTTCTTGCACTGAGAACAGCAAGAGCAAGAGTAATAGGACAAGTTTAGGAAATAAGTGAAAGAAAATTTGAGTGTATGAAAATAAAAAGTTTTATGTTTGAGAGTTTAGTTAGGAGTATGATATTGTATGTAAACAGAGAAACTCCAGCATATATTGTGCTAGAGGAAATCAAAAAAGATAAGGTAAGAGTAAAAGTGAAAAAAAAAAACAATAAAATATGAAGAAAGAATAAGACAAAGATACAAATTTATAATCTAACATAAAAAAGAAAATGAGAGCAAAAAATGGAAAATTAGGGGAGAACAGAAAATTAAGAACATATTATATAAAGTAAACTGCCAATGTACCTAGAGAACAATAGATATAGTAAAAATGATAAAAAAATGATCAAAAAATGATTGAAAGATTCAGATGTAGTAACAAAGAGCGAGTGACAAGTTTTTGATGGAAAAAGATTTGAATATGTGCAAAATGTTCAGAAAGACTAAAAAAAATATGGAATACCTGTATGTTAAAAAAGTGTAACAAAATGAGTGAATAACAGATGAAAAAAAATGAGATATTGAAAGGAGACGGAAGAAATATAGAATAGATAAGGGCAGTAAAAAATAAAGAAAAGAAGTAGACACACAGAGAAGGAAAAAGCTTAGTTGTGTTAATTTTATAAGGATTATGATTTATTATTTTGAAAAGTTAAAATACATTTGTAAATGTAATTTTTAAGACCGAAATACAAGAAATAAACGTAATTATAATAATAATTATAATATTCAACTAATTAACAAATCTATACTTAGTTTTTTTTTTCAATTTATCTTTTAGTGTTACAATCATAATTTTTTTTTTGGAACAACCATGCTGTTGTTACAGCTGTAAAAGTATCTTAAAAACTAGAGTTCTTAATAGATGTAAACAGGTTTTTTTACTTCTGTACAACTTTGTAGTAAGGAGCATCTGATATATACAGGTATAATCATGTATGTCTTTTTCTACATGATTTCTTATTAGGTAAATTTTTTCAGATTTTTTTAGTGAGCCATTTCGAAGTAACAATTAAAATTTGAAAAAATTGATGTCTTTAAGTATTTTTTACAATTTTTGATTGTTTGTAACTTTTCAGGATTATTGCATTTTTAGGAAAAAAATAATTTTTTTTTTAATTATCTAAGAATTAAATTTTTTTTTTTTTAAAACAAACAATTGAAATCATTGCCGATTCTAAATTGACTAATGAGTGGTACTTTACAACATCGGCGCAGATCTTTGCATTTTTAATAAATATTTTTAAGGATATTGTTCAAACAAAATACAAAACATTTTACTAACTAAACAAATATTAACTTGTAGTACAAGGTTTATAAAGAATTTTAACAAATATTTACTAACTGTTCTGACATGCAGAACCAAACATTTTATTAGATTTTTTAACTTGTATATCCATGTAAGCTATCCTTGCTGCTTATAATTTAATTTAATGGGTTTAATTTTACATTACTTTTAAAAAAGTTTTTAGAAATGTTTTGACTTTATAGTGCAGTAAAATGTAATACACTAATTACAACAACTAGTCTCAAATTGTAAGTTTCCAAAAAAAATTTAACGCTATTAAAACTTGGAGTTTTAGATCTAGATTTGTTAGTTTTTTTACCTCACATAATAGCAAGCCTGTTTATTACTTAGTCAGGTATATCCAAGAATTCTTTTAAAACTTAACACCTCAACGATACAACAAAACTTTTTTTATTTTATAAAGATGACATTAAAAGCATCGTTTTTATTGGAAGAACTCTTACAATATTTGGACGTTTTATTTAAATTCTTTTAAGACTACAAAGTGATTACTTATTTTAATGTTGGTTTATCTCCAAGTGCTACTCAACAACCTACTCTAAAGAAACACCATTAGCAAAACCAATTTTTTTAAAGAAAACTAAATATTTGTATATATCAATTTTTTTTATTAATATTTGTTAGTCTTTTTGCCTTTCCATGTGGCATGTAAAAATGACTAGATACATATGGAGTAACTGGTAAAACTAAATATTTGGGGCGGACCAAAACAAGCATTAAAAAAAAAGCAGCAGCAATCGTTAATTAATTAACTACGTATTATTACGATATGATCAAATTAGTTTATAATACTTGTTATACTGCAAGACCAGCCTGGTTAGCGTATGTTCAACACTTTATAATTTTCTAGATAAGAAACAATTGGAAACGAATTATTTTTTCACAAAAACTCTGAGCAATATACGAGTACACGTAGCAACTAAAAGAGTATGTTCAAAACTAAGCAAACTTAAAGAAGTGTCAAAAGTGCGAATAATCTAACATTAATGGAACAGAAAAAAAAAAAGTTAATTGTGACAACACAGAATATAAAAATATATAAAATTAAACACTTTTACTAAATACTATAGAAAACAACACAAAAGAAAGGACATTAGATCAAAATATTTAAAAACAACGCTAAAATTACAAAAATCTAAAAACATCAAAAAATTGTAAGCAATCTAACTTTTTAATACTGTCCAAATTTCAATTATAAATTACTTTAAAAGGATTGGCATTAACGGATATACAATTAATTATAAATATTTTTTTAAATTTTTATTGTACTTTATTGGAGGCAATAAAAAGATTTTGTAGTTTAGGTTCTATACAAAATACTCTATTGTACAAAAACTCTAAAACTCTAATACTAAACGAAAAATATTTTAAACTTTGGTTCTAAAAATATTTTTAAAAATAATAGACATGAAATATCAATTGCACTAAAATATATTAAAAAATTAAAAAAGCTCATAAAAAGATATCAACAAAGAAAATGCTTATAATTAAATGCCAAATAATGTTACTAGCAAAGTATAAATAAAATTACAGTCTTAATAGTTTATTATCACATCTGTAAAAGAAAGCATTTTCCAAATTCTTTCTAAAACAAAAAAAATTGCAAAACCTAACATTTAACCGGTTATATAAATAAAATAATAATTGTCTATGATGATTTAGAAAAACGACAATTAATATGGTACGGACATGTTAAAAGAATGAACTTAAATAGACTTCCTAGGCAAGCAATGGAATGGGTGCCACAACAAAGAAGAAAAAAAGGAAGGCCAAAGAAAAGGTGGATTCAGGGAATTAAAACGGCAATGACTGCAAAAAACCTAGTAGAAGGACAGTGGGATAATAAAAAAAAGTGGCAAACGGGCATCGGACAACGTCAAAAGACGTTCTAAACCGATTATTATTATTATTATATATACTATTTATAGTAGCCAAATAAAACTCTTAAATATATTTTGGTAGGTATTAGTTGTAGTATTAAGTAGTAGTCTAAGACTGGACTTGCTGTGCTGTAGAAACTAAGAAAGTGTTGCTGAATTGTTTCTTCCTTCGTAAAAGACTTAAATCACAAAGACAATGTTGTTTCTGTATGGTGATTTGCTGTTGGTAAAAATTGCATAGATTTTGTTTGTAAAACAACAAATAACTTAATGCAAGTTTACATTTTTTACTAAGACTTTCAGGGTTGAGTTGAATCAATGATAATACTTGCAACGTTATCTTGAGGTTGCAAAGTGCAATTTGTTGATGTATTATATCAAGAGCAGTGCAAATAAGAAATGCAGTTTATATTTGTTTTCTATTTACAATGTTGACGTCTTAATTGATGCCTAAGACTGAGAACGAGTTTCTTTCTTGCTCATATTTTATGTTTTGTAAAGGCCTACTCCATTTTTTTTATTAAGTCTACAAGACAATATGGCAAGTGCTGCCTCTTAGGGCAATTGGAAAACTGAAAGTATTGTAGCAAAGGATTTCTGTTTAATCAGCCAAACCTAAAAATAAAGATTTGGCAAATTAATTTTGTATTGGGGGTTGCGTCAATTGTAACTGTTATCAAAACGGCAATAAAAATCTGTTTTGAAGTGGAGTATTTTTGACAACCCAACATTGCTAGATTTTTGAAGTATTTTTCTGACTAGGTGGCTAGTACCATCTGACAAATTTGGTCACGACACGACGCCCAATTTTTTTTTCATAGTTTTACTTTCGGTTTTATCAGGTTATTACTGTCATAAGTGGCTATAAAAAACCTTATTGTTTTCTAGATTGTGTTGCTTACTTGCGTTTTTTAAAATTAATTTACTTAACTGATGCAGCTATTTTTGTTGACTTGAGAAATTCAAAGTAATTCATAAAGTTGAGACAAGATTCTGTTTACACGTTCTCTTAGAAAACTTTTAAGCCTACCGTAAAAACTCATCAGATTGCTATTTTGGATACTAGGCAAGTTTTTCAAAATTGACGTTCTTTACGTTTTGGTCGTTGCAATTCCTTACCAAGGTTTGTTATCTTGTTGATAATAATTTTTTATCTCAGTTTAATTTCTTTTTTGTACGTTTTTGTAGCCAATGCTTGATGTTTCCCAGTTTCTTTTTGTCAAACTGGGTTTTTTTCCGGTTTCTTGTGCAACGTGTAAATAAAGTGTTTATTAACAACAAAGTTGTAACAGTTGTCTTCTCAATCTACGCCAAGAAGGTTTTTGTTGATAAAAATGTCTGATTCACTGTAGAACAAATTTTAACATAGATCTGACACTTGTTATTAACTAATTTTGAGATGCTGATTTCAAAAATAATAACAGTTTTTGCCTATTACGTTAAATTTTTATTCTATTGCATTTTGATTGTTTTTACTTGTTCACGTTTTACTCTGCGTCTATTTAAATTTTAACTCAAATCTCACTTGTTTACAATTGCGGGAGTGCACTGTCATGGCATTAGCATGACCCTAGCACCTTGTAAATGGTCAGTTTCAGACGTGTTTACAGTAAGTTAGTTTCTTGAACATACAAGCGTGTGCAAGTGAGATGGCTACTAGGAAAAACTGTTTAAATTTGCCAGATACATTTTGCTATATATGTGGAAGCTTCACTGTGCCTAGTCATAGGATGAATATTAGCGATTTTGTAAGGCAAGTGTACTTTGCATACTTTAAAGTGCGATTTACAAACCAAAACAAGTGTTGGTCTCCACAAAAAATTTGTAAACTTTGTTTTAAAAATTTACAACAGTGGAGCAAAGGAATGCAAGAAAAATTATTATTTGGCGTTCCAATGATATGGCAAAAGCCTAAAAATTACGCAGATGATCGTTATTTCTGTTTAACAAAAAAACCAAACAAAAAATTACATATCTAAACCTAGAATCTGCAATGCACCTAATACCCCATTTTGAAGAAGTACGTGTATCAGTGTTTAAGAAATCTCCATTACTTGAAGACGCGGGAGTTTTTGCAGATGAAATTGACGAACAGGATAATGATATAGATTTTGAATGCAGTTCTTCTACACAATCTACACCTCATAGATTTAACCAGGCTTAATTCAATAATTTAGTAAGAGATTTGAATCTTTTAAAAAACAACAGAATTGCTAGCTTCCAGGCTTAATGAAAAAAAATTGCTCGAGCCAGGTACTACATCTACCGTACCAGGAAAACAGAATTTTTAAGTAGACAGTTGTTTAGTTTATTGCCATGATGTGCTAGGCTTCTTAAGTTTTATGGATATGACATGACACTATATGACTCAAGTGAGTGGCGATTGTTTTTGGACATTTTGAATAAGAGCTTGAAGTGCGTTTTGCTCCATAATGAAAATAAACACGGTTCAATTCTATTTGGGCATTCAGTGCTTCTCAGAGAAGACTACAATACAATTAAAAAGATGATGAAGCTAATTAAGTATGAAGATCATAAATAGATCATCTGCGTAGATCTTAAAATAGTCAACTACTTATTTGGTCAACAAAGGGTTTTACGAAATATCTATGTTTCTTGTGTTTATGGAACAGCAGAGCTAAGTACAAGCATTGAATTTAGAAAGATTGGCCGGCAAAAAATGATTTTTTTCTCTTTACATAAAACTGGGTCGAATAAAGCAGTTTGCTAGAGCTTTAAAATTAGATGGTCAATGTTTTAAATACACTGGCTAACAAAAAATAAAATTCACTTTAAAATTTTGACTTATTTTTGAAATTTTTGTTGTAACTTTATGTTTGCAAATTGTAAACCAAAATAGGCGTTTAATATTTTATTTCCTAACTATTGTTATCTATTTGTCAGATATTATCACTTTGTTTCAGACTTTTATAAAACAGCATCCATTTTGCTCTAATTGAAAACCTACATTTTGTTGTGGTTTTTTTACTTAGTGTTAATTTTTCTCTGCAAAACTTGTCATTTACAAAGTGTACTGTACTTAACAGGTGAAAATGCCTTTAGACTCTGTTGTTGTGGCAAAAGTTATAACGTCGATTAAAGCCTTTGTGCAGTATAAAAGGTGTATCAGCGTTACTGGCCTGATAACCGGATGATTAAGATTTGCGCAAAAAAAAAGTTGCCTGTTTGTGGCAGTGAAGACCCAGAAAAACAAATAGTATAGAAAATGCCGAGGTAATATCATACAACTTCAGAAAAAAACTTTATAAAAACAGCACAAGACAAAAAGACTTGGAAATAAAAATGATTTTATCTATACGTTTTTTCTGTAATACTTGATAAGATTTGTTTTTATGTAAATAGAATTTTTTAATTGCCGCTGATTAAAAATATTGTCACAACGTTACTATGGCCTGTTTTAAGTTTTTATTTTTATATTAAACTATGATTTAAGCTTTTTAAATAATTCATAAAAAATATGCAAAAATCACTAACATGATTCTTAGAAATATTAAATAAGCTGTGAACAAATTAACTTATATTTTCTAAATGGTGCTATGCATAAATGTATTTTTGCACATATTTTGATTATTGTATCTGCTTAAAAAGGGCCATATTATTTGATTATTTCCTATTACTTTAATTAAAATCAATTATGTTAAGATTCAGTATTGAGTATTATATTATTATTATTAAGTATTAATTCTAGGAAAATCAAAATCAATAAAATTTCTTTTAATAATAACTGCAATATATGTTTAAATTTGGAATAAAATCTATATATGGCTGTTTTAATATTCTACCTGTATCATTAAATAATATATTAAAACCTAGTTATCTTATTTATGGAATTTAAACAATTAGTTTTTCTATGAAAATCTGCCTTGTTCAGATGTTAATGTTTTTTTTTTAGTTTTTAAATTATTTTTTTTTGTAAATAACGTTAACTTACAAGTAATAAATAATACAAAACCAATATCAATAAAAAATCATATTATTATTGAAATGTTTCTGGTTGGCCTAACAAATATAATTATTTACGTACATAAAAAAAGTTGTTTTCAGGTTGTTCGGCACGAATTATCAATGTACCATTGTGTTATTAATTTTGTACAAAAAATTCTACGAACTCCTGTTTGAATAAATCGGGCCATTGTGGTGTTTGTTTTCGTGATACTCGTACACACAGTGTCTGTTTTTTCTCACTGTTTATCTATAGATCAACAACAGTGTATCTAATTTAAAAACAATAACAGACGATACAGGACCGCTTTCTAATTACCGTATTTTAGGAAGTAAAAATAATATTGGTTGCCGTAATGCGATTTTTTATCGGCGCTCATTATGTTAGAAAATTGGTTGAGTTGGAGGACCTGGGAGAGGCCTAATGTTAGTTTTTTCGTCACTATCTTTACTCCTACGACCGGGCATTAAAGTCACATTTGCCGTTAGCTACGAGAACTTTTATATATTTAAGAAAAGAAAAAATATGTAACTGTTTTCGATAAACTAATAATTGCTTGGAATAAATAGCGTATAATTATTTTTACTTATTGTCAGCGCGGTTTGTGATTTCAATCTTTGAATTAGGTGTTTATTATCTGTGAAGAAGCATATGCATGTCGATTTATTATGGATTGGTGGTCAGTATAAAAAAGTCGACAATGCGGAGAGAATGCGATGGCTGGGAACGACAGTTTTTCTGACAGTTCCACGCCGTCTGCGCATATTGACAGTGGATGGACCGACAGAGTGTACCGTTTTATGGAATTATCATTAAACCCGTAATTAAAATGTTCATGATTGAGTCGAGTGAACACATTTCGGGTTGGCTGAATGTCCTTGTACCAGCATTTTTTTATTATTCTTTCATAACAAGACAAGGTATCGAAATCAGAACCATAACGACAGTAGCTTTAGCTTATTTGTTGCTGCTTTATTACAATGCGTTTTTTTATTAGAATTCCACCGTTCCAAATTGTTACCCGTCAAATTCCACCGTACTTTTATATGTTTTTTTTTTCTTTCATATAGTATTGCATTTAACGCTTGGTTTATAATATAAACACATCATGGTTGTTATGTGTTTTCAATAATGAAAATAACCTTGTTTACAATATTATTTATTGTATCGTATACAATATACTGTTGAAATGATTAAAATATTACATCAATCTTTTAATAATAGTTTTTATTGGTTTAGATTTTTAAATATTAATTCAGGATTGATCACTTCTTTTTATATAACAAACCAAAAATATTTAAAAGTGTAGCATAGATTAAAAAATTGCCGTAATTGAATATTTTATAATGTCACTTGAACATCTATATTAATTCAAAACAAACACTTTAACATACATAATACAAACACAATAAATCAAAACAGAAGTTCTTAATCTGATTTGTAAACATTTTACACTTAAAACTGTAAAGTCATCTTTCCATGTAAATTTTATTTGGTTTAGACCCATCAATGAGAGAAGGGTGCACGCGTCTTGCGGACACGATCTTGTTGACACGTCCACAAAAAAGGAAATGATGGATAATAATTTAACGAGGATTAATAGGCATATAATGGCCGTTTATTGCATGTGATAGGCTGTAAAATCCATACTCGCCCCGCCGAATTGTGTTTAGTCATTGCGCGATAATTTATCATTGGCCAGAAGCAAAGGATCAACACGGACCGCCTGACTTTTTACACGCTCATTTACTTTCAATTTTGCTTAGTTCACCCATCAAATATTAATCATTCCATTTAAGATTAAGTGTTTTAAAGCGATCAACTTTTATGACTACATATAAATAATATTACTTAATATAAGAACAGCTTACTTACATATCCCAATGTGGTAACGCAATTTTTTATTAAATTAAATTGCATGTTAATTAATTGAAACAAACCAATTCTAAGTTTAATTATTGGATATGATTCAAATTGTCTATATACACAAATTTATTTTTTATTTTAAATTGCATGGATGATAAATTAATTGTGAAACTTTAATATACGCAATAACAAACGAGATTATTAGTTTGTCTAGTTTTTTATATAGATAAAAAACGCAATGGAAATTATGGAAAATGCTATTAATATTACAAAGAAAAATATGTTATGATAATTCCATAAACAAGTCAATTAAAGAAATATAAAAAGTGAACTATATGAAATTCTAAGAAATATAAAATTGAAAATTGATTCTAGATTGAATCTGACATAAAGATTCTATCATTACATATTATATTATGTATTAGTTTATGTTTTTTAATGTATTAATTAAACAATTATATTATAAACTAACTAAGTAACAATATTGATTGATTATACTGTAAGGAATGTACTTCTGATAAATATTCTATGTACAGTTTTATAAGCTATAAATCCCTGATTTTATTTTTTTGTTAATTTTAAATTGATATAGTTACCATTAATATTATATCTTAGAACAACTTTATTGAGTGAAACTTAACTTGTTGAATCACACAAAATGTGAGCAGTTAGTTTATTATGTTTAGAATTGCACTCCAGATTGCTACGCATTCAGTATATATGTACATTGTATTGCTCAATTCTAATATACTATTAACAGTATTAAGGCATATTGACAAAGTTCGTTTACCACTTTTCAAAAAGCACAATTTATGCAAGTTCAGGTATGTAAATTTATTTATTTATATTTTCTTTATACTCCTCGGTGCTAAATATTAAAAGCAGAATTATTTTTAGTTTTTGTTTCTAAAAAATAAAAAGCAAATTAATAGTATTTTGCTTTGCTGTGATTTGATTTGACAATTTTAGCAAAATAGCAGGCTTTTCTCTATAAGGAGATTCAGATGCATGTTTTAAGTTCCTTAATACAAACATAAAGGGTGATAGTTAAACTGACAATTTATTGACATATTTATTTTCAAAATTTCACAAAATACTAAAAAAGTTTATAAATCTAATTTTTTGTTAAAATGAGTTAATTAGAAAATTTAAAAACTAAGCTAACAATGTCAGTTTTAGTAAATTATTTCTTTAATTTCTAGCTGAATTTTATAATTTTAATTTTTAACTATTTTAAAGAATAACATAATTTGTCATCTGACTTTTTTGACATATTTTAATAATTCACAACATAAATTTGGTAGAGTGGTTCACCCACTCAAGTGTTAGTGATTCAAAAGTTGTATATACATTTTTTTTGTGAATGCACTTTGTCATTAAATTAGAAGAAAAAGTTGATAAATATATATTTTTTGAAAGCAATTAAGTGGGCAAACCACTCATTTAATTAATTGTGAACCAATAATTTTAATTAGAGTGCCCCATCTACCTATTCAAGTGTTAGTAATCCAAAAAATGAACATGTTTCTTATTTGCAAATGTAGTTTGTTATTAAATTAAGAAAGAAGATGAAGATGAAGATGATAAATCAATTTTTTTTTTGTGACAAATTGAGTTGAGTGCGTAGGCGGGCCACACAGTTTATTGATTATGAGCCAGTAGATTTAATCGGAGTGTTCCACCTACTTACCCAAGTCTTAGTGATTTAGAAACCGGACATTTTTCTCCACTGCAGACGTAATTTTTTAGTAAATTAGGAGTAGAGATTGATAAATCTAACTTTTTTTTGTTATCAAACAGTTGGGTGGGTGGACAAGCCACTCTTGGAGTGCCCATCCACTCAAGTATTAGTAATCTAGAAATTATTGATTTTTTGTGTGCAAATATAAAGAGAAATAGAATGATGACAAAACTAACTTTTTGATAACAAACAGTTGGGTGGGTGGGCAAAGCTTTTAGTTAATTTATTGTGAGCAAGTAGTTTTAATTAGAATGCCTTACCAACCTACCAACTTACCAAACTATTTGTGATCTAAAAATCGAAATTTTTTTTTCTTTGCAAATGTAATTTATTATTATATTAGGAGAGGATATTAATAATTCCATTTTTTTTTTAACAAACAGTTGGTTAGGTAAGTTGATCACTCTATTTATTGATTGTAGACCAGTAATTTTAATTAAAGTGCCCCACATACCTATCCACGTTTTAGTAATCTTAAAACTAGATATGTTCCTTTTTTGCAAAAGTAGTTTGTCATTAAACTAGGAGAGAAGGTTGGTAAATCCAATTTTTATAGAACAAACAACTGAGTGCGTAAGTGGGCTACTCAATATCATTTATAATCAATGTCAGTAATTTCAGATGAAGTGCACCACCCAGCCACCCAAATGTTAGTGTTTAAGAAATTGGATATTTTCCTTCTCACAAATGTAATTTATTATTAAATTAAAAGATAACGTTAATAAGTTGCTTCCAATTTCAACTGTGGTGAAGTTGTTGACAAGTTTTTCTGTGACAATGTTACTCATATTAAATGTTAAGCATATGGATGTGTGCACGTGTTTGTTATGCAAGTCGATACAAAGTTTTTATCTAGTCGGTTGCACGCGTGAAGTGGTCACGCTTACAAGTATAAGAATGCAACGCCTCGGGCTATGATGTTAGTTGTTACTGGAAAAAGTTGCATAAAATAAGGAATGCAAGGAATGTGATCTGTTATAGGGTTTTGCCAAAATTAGGGAAGCGTTGTCTACGTAGTATGATTAGCTTGCAAGACCAGAAAGACTTTTCTTTTTTCCAATCTGCCTGGATGCTAGCGATTGTTTTTTTGGAAAATGATGCTTTGCTTCTTTTGGTTAGTTTTTTTGGGATGATGTTGTTGCGGCTCTTGGAAAACTGACTAAAAATTTCTGAATGCATTTCTTTTATAGTATGCTGCAATTAGCGGATATCGCAGAGGAGTGTGTCATGTCGGCCAGCGTTTTTTATTGGTCGTAACAATCTTATTCAGAATAAGAAAATTTTAGTTAAAAAAAATGTTTGGCAAAGATGTCTAGGTGAAACATTCACTTGATTCTGTTGGTAACTATTGCATAGAAGGGAGTAGTCTTTAATATTTTTTAATAAAAGTGTTCACATTGGTTCTACTATGTGTCTGTTGTGTTTATTTATACAAGGTGACTCAGAGGAGATTTCAGTTTTTAACACGTTATAATAACAGTATAAAAAGTATTGGAGAAGTGCTATGAGACGGATGGTCGACATTTAGACAACATTGTGTTTAAAAAATGAAATCCGCATCTCTGTACTTTCTTAATTTAATATTAAAATTACTCCAACACTTTTTATACTGTTATTATAACGTGTTAAAAACAGAAATCTACTCTGAATCACGCAGTATTTGAATTTACAATTACAGGTTTGTCCAAAACTGCAACAAGTTGCGGGAGCGGTTCCAAACGCAACTTATACAACAGCGGCATACATTTGATCCGATAACGCAAAGTTATAATGCCTTTACGGGATACAAAATGTTTGAGGTATTAGCAACAAAAGCAATGCTTGCATTGGTTTCATATACGTCTACGAATCCGTAATTTACTGCCGCATTTGTTCCAATATGGCTGCTTTTTTGCGGCAATCTTTGAAGTGTGTCTAAGTGTTTTATTAACTGTGTGTGTGTGATGTTTACCATAGCTACGTTAAGTTAAATGTCGATCTTGTTTCTTTAGGTGCACATATGAGATAAAAGTAGACGGCATTGTTCCAGTCTGCAGTGTTGTTGCTATGCTGTGGTTGGGGACGCTGATCATTGTTGCCGCTTTGTGCAGGTCTGCGTATTCAACTTTGCTTATCTAACTTTTTCCATCTTTGACGTTGATAATGCTGTTGGCAATGTGTCATGTTGTCATGTCCGGGATGATTAATTCCGTTATTTAGAGACACTTCTACCTGGGTGGACTTGTGGACTTCAATCGTGTATAAAAACTCTACGTTCACGGTTTGATCGGGAGCATGATAATGTTCCATACAATCAAATCAATCGACGGGATTCTTGACTAGAAACAAAGACCTTATTGTTCTCCTGTTTGTCCGTTTTTTTTTTTCAAAGTTATCAAAGTAGCTTACTTGTTGTTAATAGATTTTGCAGTCAAAAGTGTTCCTGCAGAAGTTGCAGATGTTTTTAATAGAACTGTCTATACTTTGTGTGTTGCCTAAAGTAACTAACTTGTAGTAGCTTCTGGGTTTACCAATTGTTAAGGTAAGTGAATTTATCTATTTGATACCGGTTCTATTTTTTTAGTAAAGTTGTAACCAATAGATGTTGCCTGTAACGGCGAGTAGTTACACTCGAGTTGAGCATAAAGACCAATCTGCCTGGGTGTCAACAATGAACTTTTTGGAAAATGTTGCATTGTTTCTTTTAGTTAGCCTTTTTGAAATAATGTTGCTTGTACAGAAGCTCTTAAAAGAAAATTTTTGAATCTACATTTTTATAGTATGCGGTTGGTTGCCGCCATAACAAAGTTCTTATTTTTTTTTTAAACAAACAGTTGGAAGAGTGAGCGGTCCACTCAGTTTATTGATTGTGGGCAAGTAGTTTTAATTTGAGTGCTTCAAATACACACTCAAATGTTAGTTTTTTTATTAAATTAGGAAGAAGAAAAATCTTACTTTTTGACGGTTAAACGTGTGAAATGAAAATTATTAGTAATCTAGAAATTATTTTTTTTTCTAATTAAATTTTTTTTTTAAACAAACAGTTGGGTGGGTAGGCAAACCACTCAGTTTATCGATTGTGGAACAGTACTTTTAATTGGAGTGTGACACTCTCTTCCCAACTGTTATAGTTAGGTGGGTTGGCAGGCTAGTTTATAGATTGTGTGCTAGTAGTTTTAATTAAAATCACGCACCCACCAACCTAGATGTTAGTAATCCATAAATTGGATTTTTTTTGTATGCAAATATAATTTTTTATTAAACAGAGGAAGGTTGGACACCCAGTGCATTAATTGTGGACAAGTAGTTTTAATTAGAGTACCATTCGCCCATCTACCTTATTGTTTTTTATACAGAGATTAAATGTTTATTTTTTCTGCAATTGTTACTTGTTACTAAATTAGAAAGAGAGGTTGATAGATTCAATCAGTCAAATGGGTAGGAGGGTCATATATTAAAGTGATTGCTGGCAAGTAATCTCAACTGGAGTAAGGCACTTACCGACCAACCACCCAAATGTTACTTATTTAAAGATTGGATTCTTTTCATTTTTGGAAATGTTATAGTTGTTACTCAATTAAGAAAAGAGAGCTAGCTACACAGTTACACAGTACAGTAATTCAAACTACCGTCTTTTGACTTTAGCACCACAGAGTCTACGTATACGGCAGCAGGTTTGTTGGGTTTGAGTAGTTGAAATTTCTTCATAAATTTAATTTTTTGAGAACAAACCGTTGGGTGGGTGGGCAAGTCACTCAATACATTGTTTGCGGGCTAGTAGTTTTAATTGGAATGTTACACCCACTCACTCAAGTGTAAGTCATCTATTTAATGTAATTTTTCATAAAATTAGGAAAAAAGGTTGATAAATCTATTTTTTTCAATAACAAACCGTAAAATGGGTAGGCAAATTGTTTTAAACGGAATGTTCTACATACCTACCCAAGTAGCATAATTGGATGTTTTTTTTTTTTGCGACAGTAATTTGTCATTAAATTAGAAGAAAAGGTTCATAAATTAATCCATTTTTTTTATAACAAACATTTGGGTAGATGGGTGGGCTTATTTATTTGTGAACTAGTAGTTTTAATTGAAGTGCTCCACCTACCCACCCAAGTGTTGAATATTTTTTTACAAATGTAATTAATTTTTTTAAGTTATAGCAAGAGGTTGATAAATCTAACTTTTTAATATCCAACAGTTGGATAGGTGAGCGGAGTCACTCAGTTCATTTATTGTGAGCAAGTAGTTTCAATTAAAGTAACCCGACCATCTTCCCAACTGTTTTTTTTAAACTTTACAAGAAGGTTAGAAGTAGTCCGATGCTAAAAGGAAAAAGATTAATAACACCGTCAATAATGCATTCATTGATTTATAACCTGGAAAAGATGCTAAAACACCTCAACGATGCATTAAAAATTGGTTGCTGCATATTATAAGCTGGTTAAGAAAATACACTAAACAAAAAGATAAGTTAAAAAAAGATTAATGCCAATTTTAATTCATGTATTTAATTGCTTACTAAATTTGATTTAAAATTAAATCAAATTAATAGTTAGCACCTTTATAGAAAAAGAAGTGCAACCGCCTACAATAACAGCAGTTGCAAAGACAACAAATATTGTCATTTTAGTGAGCTGTTTAATGATGAAAAATATTGTTGTGTATAACTAACACAAGCGTTAGAACTAACAGTATTAGAAGGTTTACAGTGCCTGCTTACAAAAGTTTGTGAAAAAAGTTGAGAAATTGAAGGTTGTTAAAATAGATTTGTTTAGTTCAGCTGACAATTCATTTTTAAATAATGCTGTAGCTTAGTATCATTTTGCAAAGAAAATAGTAACTAATTAGGATGATTTTGTAAAAACTCTGCAAACAATTTTTTTTCTACAAAATTTTGACAACAAGATGTGAGAAAATATACTGATAAAAACAGACAAAAGGTTGTTGTTATAGAAAACTTGTTTTTCAAACCTATTAGACTAGCATCCAAAACCACACAAATACGTTACAAAAAAAAATGTAGCATTTAAGTCTTGTAGATGTTTTTTTTATTATCCAACTAACATATTTGTATAGAAAAATAGAAGTTACCTTTTCTAAAACTTTATCAAGCTTAAAACGACAGTTTTAACTATTTTAAACGTTTCAGCCATTTCAAGTGATTTGCTTCGAGATAAAATCAGAAACCCACATGAAAATGTTAAAATTGCAATAAGGATAGACATACCTTTTAGTTTTATAAAGCTTCAAAATCTAGAAATTTTTGCTTTAAGTGTGATATCAAAAATGGGATAAATAGATTCAAAAAATTAAAATGTTTTTGCAACTACACATTGTTACCCTTGCATTTAATAAACTAAAAAAAGACATTTGGATTTACATCATTATGAATATTTTTGGTTTGGAGTTTTCTGCATCAATGGACACTGATAAAAACTGCTCAATTATAGATAGCAATTAGGTGATGAGATCTTAAATACAAAAATGGTACAAACTAATGTAACCAATTAAACCTGTCAAATCAAATTGCAGCAAAAGTCGTCAACCAAACGCTTACCTTTGATTTTTTGATTTTTATGTTGCGTCTATATTTCTTTTATCAATTATTTTAGAAGTTGTTTTTATTACAAGTTACGAAATAGTATTTAATTTTTCTAAACATTTTTTGTATCTGGAAAACGATAAAAATGAGATAAGATGTGTTCCAAGTAAGGAAGAATTGTTAGTTTTTGTGCAGTTGGTTAAGTTAAAAGAAGTGAAAGTTTCTACTTAGAATTAGGATCCAAACCTATAAGACGGACCCATATGTACACTCATAGTATTGATACCAAAAATAACAACCTATAAAACAAAGGCCGTATGTGTTTTCTCATGCAATGCAAGTACATTTTTACCAACAAAAAACTACAAAAAATAGTTAAAGATGGGCGTTATACGATTGTCATCAAGCCCGTAAAGTTTACCTGTAGTGTTTGTTAAGAAGGATGATAAAAGCTACCATTTCTGCATCGATGGGAGAAAGTTAAACGCAGTCACAATCTTTAGCATGTTTTCTTTCACATTTAGACAGTATTTTAACTAGTTTAAAAAACGCAAAGTATCTATCAAACATTGATCTTAAAATTGCATTTTGGCAAATCCCTCTCTGAAGACTCAAAAGAGAAGACCGTCTTCTTGATATTGGGCATTGGTTTGTTTGCGTTTTGTGACAAAGTATATGCATTGTGTATACTATACTTATTCATAACATTCCCGCTCAAACAACGCCACATTTGCGCTTAATAAACTTCCGCAATGGCAATCTTGCAGTACAGCGGTTGTTTGCGTTGCGGCCATAGCGGCATCTGGGCTTCATAGGTCTTTTGAACTAATAGCTGTCAGGTAAAGTATATTTTATTATTATTGAGACTATATGTGCATTGTTTGTTGATTTGGTTACAGGAATGTTGTTATTATAATAATAATTTTTTTTATTATACACGCCGAACGTGAAGATATTTTAATTTAAGTAAATAAAGATTACATATATGCATATTGCAATATTTATTCCCACAAACCTCTTAGTGCTCTACTACATGCTTATGTTACTACTTCACAGCTTCATTTGAAAATACCTGTAAATTAATTACATAATTTATACTACCAAACCGGTTAATTGAGACGAAGCTTAGTACCTGGTCTACCCACACGTTTATATTAAATGTAATTATGGTTACATGATCACAAATCATGTATTAGATCAATGTTCTAAATTAATAAATGCCACATTTTCTTAAAATGTTCTGCCAAAGCTGGGGCTTAAACCTGCAACAATTTATGCGCCAAGATTTGAGTTAGCCGTTTTTTCTATCTGAGCCACTCTCCGGTTAGAGACGTTAAAAAAAGTATGTTTTAGGTTGAGTAATGCAAACCTATCGTTGACAACGGCAAGTGGATTAAGTAGACACCTGTAGCAGATAAACCAGATGAAAGAAGCTTTGGCAAATGCCTCAATACTGGGTCTACTAGACTTTACAAAACAGTTTGTGATACTGAACAATGCTTTAGATGTTGTTTGGAGACAGTGTTTCTTTAAAGGAATAAAGAAAATGTTAAAAAAGTAATTTTACAAAAAGGAAATGTAGTGCTTTTATTTGATATAAATTAATTTAGATCCTATGTAGAAAAAACACGATTCATCTGGTTGGCAGATGGGCTAAGTGGGTTTTGAAGCTATGTCGCCATAATATAAAAATTCTTCATTAAAAAGAAAAATGAGTTATCCCGGTTGCTTAAATTATTTAGTATTAAGTTTAAATCTAAGCATAATTAATATTTGTAAAGATTTAAGGATGTTTTAGAAAATCAAGATATTTTTTTTAACTTGAGGGTTAAATATAACTACTCCACTTATTTCTGGACGTTTTGGATTTTTTTCTTTACTTGTTATCATCGACTGGTTAACAAAGTTTGTTTTGCTACAACCTATGAGACAAGCAACGGGTGCTGTTGCAGTATGACAATTTGTGGAACATCACCTTTTTTTTAACTTTTAGGGTACTTCATTGGTACTACAGTGCAATTCAGCAGCCACAACATAACCGTTGGGACAAAGACATTTTTAAGATTGAGAGTGCAGTTAAGTCAGCAGTTTATGAAATTACAAGGTACTTACTGAACTTGTTGCTTTTTAGCCGAAATATTTTTATTAGAGGTAAATATTATTAGAGTTTTGTCCATTTAATGGATTTTCCATTGTAGTAAGAGAAGAATAGTTGGCAAAAATCTCAAATTTTCCGCAATTGTATATTGACATTAAAAAAGCTAAAAAAGAAGTATGAGGTAAATGCTTGTCAATACATTTATTAAAAAAAAATGGAGTACAAACAATTTTTTTAGGTAATTTAGTTTAAAGAAAAAATATGTTACTATCTAATGCTGCAAATGGTATTGCCTCAAAATTACTTCTTAAATATGTTGTCAACAAAGTAAAGATCAAAGTATCACATATAATTTATGATTCAGAAATTCTAGAAGGAAAAACTGAGGGGATTTGACAAGTCAAAGATTTGAAGCCGTATCATTATGAGGCACGGGTAGCAACTTTGTTAATTAAATTTAGCAGCCTACCAAATAAATTGCTGTTGCTATAATACTGAAAAAGTTAGTTCAAAACATTAAATATAAAATTTTAATGATTTGCATTGGAGCTATATTTAAGGCCAAATAAGGCCTTTTACTGCGTTTTTTGAAAACAAAACGAACGTGGCAAAAACACCAATGTTACGGTAATTTAAAAGGAATATCCCTATTGAATTATAAAAGATTATTATTGATGGCTTTTTTAAATAAGACGTGGTGATTGTGCTACAAACTCATCCAGACCGGAAACTAAGGAAGGATTTTGAAAATAAGTTTTAAGTTGATTCAATGGGTTTATTAAACTATCAATTTTTACATTTTTAAATATAAAAAAAAATAATAGGCGTTTTTTTATAATTTTGAAAACCCATTCATTCCGACTAATATGTTTTTATTTATTTTGTTTTAAACTTTTTTTAAATAAAATAAAATATCAACATTAATAAAAACAGCTGTTTTTTTACATGTTTTTTTAAACACTGATTTTTTAATATATACTCATAATTTTGTACATATTGAATATATAAATAACGCAATAGTTTCTTTTTACAATACAATACAATAACTTATTGTTATATTTTGTTGCAATAAAGCCCTTGAAAAAATGTTGTATTTCAATACAAAATTAAATCTCCACGTACATCTGCGTATCAAAATAAACAAAAAGCTCATAATCATACTATTACTACTACCAGTAATAAAAAGTCCATTCCTTTGTGATTTGCATTTAGAAATTAAATCCGGAATGCGCCGTGAGAACGCCCCCCTTAATTAGGGCATAAATCGCGGCTTACGGGAAATTAATTAATCAGAAATTTGTCGAGCATGTGATTTCAATTAACTCTACACACTTGTGCTTGCATAATCTGCTACGTTCATTATTTATTATTAAAATATAATATTGTTTAATATCCATTAATTAATTATCTCTTATGATTATTATTAAATAGGATTATAATAGCGGACGTTAATTGTTTAATATTTACTGATTAAATTACAAATGTTATCTTTTAAATAATGGTTATTAATTTATTGATAATTAAAACTCGATGAGATAATAATCCATTTAATTATTTACATGCTGTTATTTACATACTATATTGGCTAAATTTCTAATATTATGCTGATTTTAGAATTGTATTATAGATATATGTATTTGTAGCAAAATTATATACCTTTGAAAGATATATGTATAATGTCTTTTTAACATACATTTACTGCAAGTACAAAGTAAAATTAGTAAATGCATAATTAGTTGCAACAATAAGGCAATAATTAATATTTAATAACTTATCGGAATACACAATTATAATATGAGTATGTTTACTTTAAGCTTACTTTGAATTTTCTTTCCAAATATAAACAAATCTTTACAACACAGCATGAATTTTAAGGGTGTTAAAAATGATTTTTTTTTCAATTTGCATCTATTCAATTGTCACTTAAAAATGTCACCACTTGAAACGCGACGGGAGACTTACCAAATCCTATTAAAGGAAAAGTAAAATTCCACAAAAAGTAACATTGTGTGTTTGTTGCGGTTGGTAGTTCCGGGAGATATAGAAGTAATAAAAATGTCCTTTGTTTTAATTCCGCGGTCGCATTCCCCACTTCGATTCTTGAAAATTAAGCGGCTACTGTTGTTTCTTTTTATTTTTTCAACATAATGTCAGAAACGATAATAAAAACGAGATTCACAGATAAGAGTAATTTACCGTATAATTATACCGCTAATTAATTAGTTTCCGTAATAAAAATATTAATCCGGGCAGTAATGTTTATTACTTAAGAGCTGTGTTTGTAAACTGTCTTGTAAAAATTGCGTGCAAACATAGATGGTCGTTCTGGTAAAAAATAAAAGTATAAACTATAATAGGAACAATTTAAAAAAAATAATGGTTGGGTATCTTATAATTGCGTTTTTTTTTGTTCAACATCAAGTAGTTATTATAATATTTTGGTTATTCTATGCGTGAGCAGAAACAGGTGTTTTTGAAAAGAAATTTATATAAATTTAATCTGCTTTACAAAACTTTAAAAATACATGTATAATATAGTAATTACAAGTATAGTTTACTTCTAATTAAATTTATTTTTTATGATGCTAGAAAACGTTTGACAACAAATAAAATTGTTATCTACAACAAAACTGTAAAATAATTATATAAATAACAATCAATAATAAAATAATTGTATGCTGCAAAAATATAAAAAACTTAGCACAATTATTCAATAATACCTGATGTTTTTTTCAAGAAACTTTTTACACCAAACAAGTATTCTTACTCTGTTACTTTCACATTGGCTGGTTTATTTAAATTATAAACAAATATATTTTTTTAATTGTCTTAGAAAATAACTATATTGTACTTAATAGGCATGTTACAGCTGTTACAAATGTTCAATTTTGTCTTTTTGGATAGTTTATATCATCACATGTAGAATGTTATTGCATCAGTAATATCTTAGTCTTTCATGTGCATTTAATATACCTTTTGTCAAATTTGTACAATTGATATTTATAGATACTGGTTTCTGAACCTCGTTTAATTAACATTAACATGTTAAAAAATGTTTTTAAAATAAAAATTTTTTTACTGTTATATTATCTTCTTCGTGTAGGTAAATCAAATTTTTTTTTTTTGTTTGTTAGGCGTAGGTGGGGAATCTTCTAAAGACTTCGCTCCCAGGACGTGTCGGATTCACCTTTTTAAGGGTGCCTACCGACTAAACCCCACCCATCTGGGAATTGCCTGGAAGTTCGAGACCTTTCGGCTCATGTACCTTCCGTTTGGAGATGTGTATGTAGGAGGTTGTTTAGGAGTCGCCTTATAGGCCAGGTTGAAGTTTTGTTTTTGGATGTGGTTTTACCCACGCTATGCTAGGAGTAACTCGGCTACTATTGACTTCACCGGTCGTTTGTGGACAAAATTTTCCCGATCTGGTTCGGCAAGTCTTGCCAGCTCGGGATTGGAATGAACCGCGAGGTTTTTGAAATACTTTTCGGCCAAAGCTTCAAAATGTTGACGAAGTGGAGAAATCTCTAGGTCAGTTCGAATGTCTACATTTCGAACGTACCATGGAGCTCCTGCGAGCATCCGAAGAGTTTTGCTTTGGAAAGCTTCTAAGCGATTTAGGTGGCTACTTGCCGCCGTTCCCCAAATGGGGGAAGCGTATGTGATCATCGGTCTGATGGTCGAAGTGTAAAGCCGAATTTTATTCCGGAGCGACATGCCGCTGTTCCGTCGCAGCATCGGGTAGAGAATAATAATAATAATAAATCTTTATTTCCCAACAGACATAATCCAATAATAGGGAATATATATACATACAAATTATTCTTAAACAATTATTACAAGTTTAAATAAAAAATAAAAAATATATATTAAAATAAATTAAATTAAATTAAATTAATTTAAAATTAAATTAACATTAAGAAATTTCATTTACAGATGAAATAAAAACATTGAATGAATTACAAAAAATATCAACACAATAATTTATATTATTATAATTGCGACACATACTGGTAATTGGTGAATAGTATCCAATGTTTGCATCTAAATGTGATTGCACTACGACTAGATAACCTCGGTACATTAAAACTAATCATAGACAATAAGTGTATATCATCAATCCTGTCATTTACAATATTATACAAACATACAATAGACGCAGTATTTCTACGAGAAGCTAGACTTTTTAACGCATACATGTTTAACAATACATCATACGAAACAGAACGATCTGGGTATTGTTTTGTTTGTTTATAAAAACACATTCTAATAAAACGCTTTTGAATAGACTCGATAGTTTTTGAGTGCGCTGTGTAATATGGACACCATACAACACTACAGTATTCAAGCTTAGATCTGACATATGCAAAATATAATCGCTTCAGGACTTGAATAGTGTCAAATTCTGAGCATGTTCTATTAATGAAACCCAAAAGCTTATAACTTGCGTTGGAAATATAATGAACGTGCTGTTTAAACGACAAAAATCTATCAAATATAATTCCCAAATCTTTAATGATATTACAACGCTCTAATATGAGTGAATTAATGTTATAATCAAATTTTATTATGTGTTTATTGCGTGAAAATGTGCATTGCACTTTTTTTGGTTCAGTTTGAGCTTATTAATAGTACACCATTTATTAATTTCATTCAAATCATTTTAAATAACAAAAGAATCACAAATAGTTTTTATACGAAAATAAATTTTTATGTCATCTGCATATAACAAAATTGATGATTTAACGCACTGCACAATATCGTTTATAAAAAGAAGAAATAAGAGTGGCCCTAAGTTAGATCCTTGTGGAATACAACTTGTAGGAGTGAACGATAGCGATCTGCACCCTTTATGCTCAACAAATTGAAGGCGGTCTTGTAGATAAGATTTTAACAAAGTAACTGTGTTATCATGGATTCCAAAATGTGGTAGCTTGCTTAATATTATGCTGTGGTTAATAGTATCAAAAGCCTTTTGAAAATCTGTATAGATAACATCTACTTGACAGCGGTCGTCTAACGCCTCAGAAATATACTGCGTAAAAATTAGTAGATTTGTTGACGTAGACCTCTTTTTTATAAAACCATGTTGACGTGTACTTATCATCCCTTTTACATGGTTGTATATTGTTGCAGAAACTATTGATTCAAATACCTTGGCAAAGTTGTTCAAGATTGAAATTGGACGATAATTTGTAACATCATTAGTTTTTCCACTCTTAAAAACAGGACATACACGTGCTTTTTTCCATACTGCAGGAAATTCTGAACATTTTAAAATTAAATTAAAAATATGATTTAAAGGAGCAAGTAATATAGAAATACAATCTTTTATTATAAATGCAGGAATTAAATCTGGACCTGCTGTAAAGTTTGATTTCAATTTTTTTGCAGCATTACTTATTTCTTGTTCACTAATAAAGTTTAATAACAAAGAAGGTGCATTCAAATTTAAAGTTGATGAATTATAAGTAGCTCCATCATGATCCTCATAAACACATTGAAAATATTTGGAAAAACCGTTCACAATAGCTTGAGAATCATTCAATAGTTCTTGATTCCAGTAAAGTTGTCCTGGTATTCGAGTTGCTTTTTTCTTTTTATTAACAAACGACCATACTTTTGAAGGATCAGTGCAAATATTAGCCTCAGCATTATTTAGATAACATTCGTATTCATTGCGGATGGAAGCTTTTATTTCATTGCGAACATTATTTATTTTTGTACGAAACCACAACAGTTTACGTTTATTGTACAATTTGATATAATGATTTTTAACGCGAATTAGTCGTATTGTTTCATTTGAGAACCATGCCGGGTATTTTTGTCGTGTATTAACTGATGACTTTTTTGGGACACAAACATCAAAACAAGAATAAAGTTTGGAGTACAATAACTCGCATGCTAAACTAACATTGGTACACAATAACAAGTCATTCCAATCTATTTCAGTAATGGACGCATACAGTTCTGGGTGGTTAGCTGCTTTAAAATTGTAAACTAGCAAGTTTGATTTGGGTTGAAAGTTAACAACATTTACTTGTTTAACAGAAGCAGTTATATGTAATACTGGGTGATGTTGATCTTCTTTAAGAAAAGGCTCAAATCTTACAATAGAGCAATTTATATGAGAAGTTGTTAATATAAGATCTAATAATCTTTCATTATGATTTAGCACTGTATTGCACTGTAAAATATTGTTAAAATCAAGAAAGTTTTTTAAATACAATGATTGGGGACTTCTTGTAGTATTTGTGATAGTATCTTGATAAAAAGACGGAACATTAAAGTCTCCTAAAATAAGAACGTCGTCAGTGTTTAAGATTGTATCAATGTATTCTAGTAGTAACTCATACTTTACTGCCGATAGCAGAGGAGGTATATAAATACACATAGCTTTAATATGTTTACCGCTCAACACAACATTAATAGCAAGAATATCAACTTTAGGTAAAGGTGATATAACATGCTCTAGCAACTCTGACTGAAAAGCAATATCTACTGCAATTAACACTCCTCTTCCCCTTTTACCCGTTCTATCATCTCTATACACAATGTAATTATCTGGAAATAGTTCGCTGCTAAGAATGCCATTATTTAGCCAAGTTTCAGTAAGAAAAAGAGATTTAGCCATTTTAGATTTGTCCAAGATGGATTGAACCTAAGGCTTGTAATAGAGACCCTTGTCCAAGATTACCCCAAGATACTTGGCAGTGTCGGACCATTGTATGGGAACGTCGTTGAATGTGACGTTCTCTCGGTTTAAGTGACCAACGCCGAGTGAAGAGTACGGCCTTGCTTTTCTCTGGGTTTACTCTAAAGTGCCATTTATCCATCCAATCTTCCAGATCGGAGGTGGCTCTTTGAAGACGTAAGGTGATCACCTGAGTCGACCTTGAGGAGTAGATAAGTGCTGTATCGTCAGCGTATTGAGCCATTTTAACCCCGTGCATGCGCCCTGAAGGCATGTCGGCTACATACAAGTTAAAAAGGTGCGGCGAGAGAATAGAGCCTTGAGGAACCCCGGCCTTTATCTGCCGAGAAGTAGAAATGTGGTTATCGAGTTTGACTGCCAGACTTCTGCGATTTAGATATGAGGCTAGCAGCCTTATAATACGCAGTGGAAATCGTTGTCTGATTAGCTTTAGAAGCAGTCCCTTGTGCCAAACTTTGTCGAAGGCTTTTTTGACGTCGAAAAAGACCAGTCCCGTGGCCTTTTTCTATCTGAAACCTTCGACAATGTGGTCCAATAATTACTTATTTTTGTCATTAATCTCAAAAACAAAAAATGATATTATTGCATTTTCTCTGCAATAGATGCTTTAATTTTTTATAAGAAGCAATACAAAATTTAGTTATAAGATGGTTTTTATCATCAATGATAGGCAATTAATTTGAAGACTCTGTTATGGTGATCATCAATACTTTTGTTTATTTCTGATGAATGATCACTCACTGAATATAGAAAGCAAATCTTCTTTTAACTCTTTAGTTTTCTTCAGTTTTTTTAAAACTTCTTAAATTAAACTATTTCAAAAAAATGCCAAAAAAGTACGTAAAAAATAAAGAAATTTTATTTTACAAACTATTATACGAAAAATATTTATGATATGAACAAGAATTATATTTACTATAACCTCAAAAAGTATGTTATTTATATTTTCTCGATTAGTATTTAATTTAGTTGCCAATTTGAATTTGTTTTGTTAAGCCAGCCCAAAACATTGCCTTTGTTGCTAATAGTGTTGCAAAAAACCTAGGATTGTCCATACATGCTTATAAAGTGCAGTTGACGCAGGAATTGATGTCGGCTGATCATAAACAACGCCAAACTTTTGTTTCTTGAGTGCTAAAAATGTAGACAAGGAGTCTTAACTTAAAAAATATCTTTAACAACAAATTTGTAGTACCATTTTAAGTACCATTTTTATTTCAGTAGGTTTGTCAATAATAATAATAATAATACTTTATTGACGGTATAATCTTACCATTTACATCTACATCAAATATACATAAACAATGATGTTTTTCAATACAAAAATAAAGAATACAAATATACATAAAGAATGATGTTTTACAATACAAAAATAAAGAATACAAATATACCATTCATAAAACCGCACATATTAGACATTAGTCAGCATGACTTAGCTGACTTCTGAACGTAGATTTAGAGACACAAAATACATTAATATCAGTTAGTAAATTATTTGCAAATCTACACATTCTACCGAGTGGATTGTTGAAACCATAATTAGTAGAATGAGTAGACTCGCGAAATTAAGAAGAATGTCTGCTATGTCTATTATTAGGTGCTACATGGAATGGAAGAGTACCAAGTAGCTCCGGACAATCAATCTCAGACATAATTAAATTACGCAAGAACGACAAATCAGCTCTTTTGCGGCGAATCTTTAATGGCGGTAGATTGTACAATAAAGCAATGTAGCAGTAATCATAATTTACAGATAATATGCCGGATTTATAAGACAATAAACGACAAAACTTTTTTTGAATTTGTCCAATACTACGGTTATGAATTTCATAAACAGGACTCCAAACTGACGGAGCATACTCTAAATGCAAACGCAGCAAAGCACAATATAAAAGTTTAAGTGTACTGGCTGATAAATCCGCGGACATTCTATATACAAATCCTAACATTTTTATGGCACGATTACACATGATGTTTATATGTTCAACAAATGTAAGTTTATGATAAAAAATAACGCTTAAATCTTTTATTTGTGTGACTTTGTTTAACACTTTAGTGTCAATTATATAGTTAAAAGAAATTTTACTTAAAGTTATATGGAAACTTATTGAAAAACATATAGACATATAGACAGAACTGCTAATAGGTTTCAAAAATTTTAGAACAAGAAAAAAATCTTTTTATCCCAAATGAGTTACTGTGAGAGGTGTGGGTTTTGGGCAAGCGGAGTCTTAAGACCTTACTTTTTAAAGAACGACAATAGTGTTGCAATTACAGTTAATGCGGATCACTACCGTAAAATGCTTACTAATTTTTGGCTTATATTAGACAATTTGAGCATAGACAATTTTTATTTCCAGCAGGATAACAAAACCAATTTTTTTTATTGTGCACATATATGTACTTAGAAATTAAATGTAAGTATTGTTTGGTTAAAAACTAAAAAAAAACAAAGATGTCACGACATTTCAATACTTAATTTGATCTTTAGAAAATGTTTTTTTTTTTTAAGTTAATTTTATCTACTTATTGGTTATAATTCAAACCATACCATAATACGCCCATTGGTTAAAATTTTAGAATCTGAAAAGTGTTCTGTTGTAGAAAAAGTTTTGAAAAGGCTGTTCTATACAATCCGTTTAATTGCCTCTTGTGCAAAAAACAATCTTTTATTTCTTATCCGTGCGTTTTCAAAACCTTTATAAAAAAATTCGAAACAATCAAAATAATCCAAAAATCTTAAACACATTATAATTGGATTCTAGAAATCTAGCTTAACATATACCAAATTGCTCTATCACTAATAATAAATAACTAGCAAACAACCAAACAAGAGAGTTTTATTAAAAAAACGTGTAAGAAAATGTAATTTTCAAAGTAAGTAAGTTGTATGAAGATAGTAGATTTAGTTAAAACAATAATAATAATGATAATATTGTATTAATAATATTTGCATCGTGACAAAGCAAATTTCAAAAAATTATAATTAAATATTAACAATATAACTATAGCAATTATATACATAATTCAATTAAAAACTGTGTTATTGCCAAGAATATTATAAAAATTGTACGTATCACAACATTTTTAAATCAAAATTGTTTTGAATGGATTTTTAAAGCAATATATTGAGTGTCATAACATAAATCCTTTTTAAAATCAGTTTTTTGCAACGTGTAGAGAATGATATTTCTGGTGTTTTAATGTACAAAAATCTAAAATGTTTGTTAAATTTTGAAATTAAATTGTAATTTTTTTGTTTAAACTTTAAGAGTTTTACTTCAAACTAAGTAGACTTTTTATTGTGCTATAAGTTGTTTTTCTGAAATATCAATTGTTATAGTTTGGCTAAAAGTTGTAAATGTATGATTAAATGTAAAATTTAAGTTATACTCACCGCATTACATTTAATTCATGAAGAATCATATTTGTTTTTACTGTTAAAATCAAATCTTAGTGTTGCACAATTTTTTTCAAACCACACATTTTTTCAAACCAAAATAATTTACTAATTTAGATTTATAATTGTGACTAATTAGCAATCAAGTGTTGTCAGTTAATAAAAATGTGTTCTTATCGGAAATTTAGTTAGTATAAATAATAAAATCGTAGCAAATACTGAGCCTTGAAATATACCTGTATTCATAACTAAAATATTTAATTTAGCATTGTTTATTTTTACATAGTGAGTTTGTTTGGTTGACATACTTTTTAGTTTAAAAATTAGACCTAAAAATATACTTATTGTTGACTTTCTTTTTTGAAAAGCAAATTGTTTTCAAATTTAATAAATAATGTATTTTATGTAAAATGTCTCTCCACCCAGCGTAAGACACATGCACTAGTGTTTCAAGGTATGCACTTATCATCCATCAGCTTGCCTAGCATCTCACTGGTCAAAGAGACAATTTACATAAAATTACAATTACAATTATTATACAGTTTATGTATAGAAATGTGTCAGAGATAGTTACGCAATGTTTTCTGTTAGGAGAAACGTTAAACTGCGTGAGTGTGTAAAAAGAGCTGTAGTACAGTTAAGTTCTTACACAAACACACCGGCATTTTGGCTCGTTTTATTTGAATCAGATGTCCGTAGAAAATTTATCATTTAAATTTAATAAATGATGTAATTTATGTAAGTTGCCTTTCCACCCAGTGTAAGACATATACACTAGTGTTTCAGAGTATGCACCTATCACCAGTGTGCCTAGCATCTCACTGGTCAAAGAGAGACGTTGAACTGCGTGAGTATGAAAGGAAAACTGTAGTACAGTTAAATCCTTACCAAATATAGTCATCATTAATCTAAGATAAACATAGCAAAAATGCAAAAAAAAATGAATTATTTTAACTTTAATGCTCAGTTTTTATATTTCAAAAATACTTGTAGACATTTCAATAACCTAATATAAACTAAATAAAATAAAATTAGCAAGAACAAATTACTAAATTTATTGCAAAGTAATTTAAAAATTCTAATACCATTTTTTCCAAAATAATTAAAATAATTTAATAACTTCTAAAATATTTGCTAATAAGTAAACTTTCATTCTGAATTGGCTTTATCATATAAAAAATACTTTCAAATTATTAGAAAATTGCAAATGTTTTATCTAAACCCAAAAAGACAAGATACTCAATATGAATTTTGATCAAAACATAAGTTAATCAAACATAAAATTGAAGACTTTGAGGCAAAAACCAGCCAATTCCAAATTTTAAGTTTCGGGAAAATAATAAAAACTGCCTCAATTGCAATATATTGTAAGATCAGTGCAATAAAGTTTTTATATGTAAATATGAGTGGTATAGATATTTTTGTTAAACAAAAAATGCAAATTTAAAAATGTGCTACTGTGTATTTTTTTTTAAATTTGTATTGACCAAAGCATTATTTTGTTTAAAAAAAATCAAAAACATTTAAACACGCATTTTAATGATTGAAAAACTAAATACAAGTTTTTAAATAATAGATGAATTGGATTCATACTGTTGCTCTTCAGTACTTTTTTCTACATTTTGCTTCTCTTTGTTTTCTTGTTCTTCAAATATCTGCTTATAATATTATTGATACGTACTTTTATACTAAACGGGTCACAAGTTTTTTAAATATGTATTGACAAGGAATAAACCGGAGACATTTTAGACATTGCTAGTGACAAAACAGCATCTTTGTCAGCGGAAAATTAAATAAAGCATGAAAGATTAGTAGATACATTACATTAAATACATTTGCAATTTTCATATTTAATAAACTGAGAGATTTATTTAATTTTTTACTGATGAAAATTGTTGTGAAGTTTTAAATGTCGAGTAAAATTCAAAACCATATCTTAATTTTCGTACACAACATAACATTTTTGCTTTCAAACAGATGCAATGTGATTTGTTTGTTGTTTAGTTATACCATGTATTGCATATGATTGAGAGACTGAGTGAAATAATAAATGAAGTATGGAAGGGAAAAGAGTTTTCTAGTCAGTAGGTCTTGTATGTACGATACACAAAAAAAAAATAAAGAGGCTGCAAAAAATTACAGAGGTATAACGTTACTAAATACAGCATACAAGATCTACGCCATGGTACTAGAAAAAAACTGAATAGACAACTAGAGATGAATGGGATATTGCCAAACGGACAGGCTGGGTTTGGAACAGGAAGAGAGACTATCGATAATGTATACATAGTATACAATATAATAAAAAAAGACATAGCAGTGTGAGTAGAGAGAAATTGTGGATGTATTTGTAAAAAAAAGAGAAAATGAGCACTTAGTAAAAAGAATAGAAGATATATACGTGAAAACAGTTAGCACGGTCTGTATGAATGGCAAAATAAGTGATAAGTTTTGGAAGACTACAAAAGGTGCAAGACAGGGATGACCACTTAGCCCTAGTTTGTTTGCGACATACATTGCAGATGTAGAAGAAATGCTATGTAAGGCGCAGACAAGTGGGGTGATAGTGGTCAAAGAAAAGATGTAATTGCTAACTTATGCAATTGTATTGTAATAGTAGCAAAACAAACAAATAAAATGAACAAAATAATTAAATGCCTAGATAGGTATTTTAGAAAATCAAGAGAAGTGAATGTTAATAAAACAAAAATGATGACTTTTAAAAAGGGGAGAGAAAGACGTAGAGTAAAAAACTGGAAATAGGATAGAAAAGAAATTAAAGAAGCAAACATTTTTAAATAATTTAAATATGTTTTTTGATACATCCAATAATGAAAATGAACACAAAAAATATAACAAGAAAAGCTAATAAAGCGCTAGGACAAGTATAAGGAATTTTTAAAATAAAATTTGAATGTATGAAAATAAAAGGTTTAGTAAAAAGTATGTTATTGTACGGAGCGGAAATTTAGGGATAGAAAAAGCATAAAAAGTTAAAGGCTATTTAAACAAAATACTTCAGCATACATTGTAATAAAAGAAGTTAAAATAGATAAATTAAGAGTAGAAGCAGGAGAGCGTGCAATGAAGTATGAAGAAAGAGTGAGAAAAGGAATGAATGTAAAATATTACAAAAGTGTTTGAAGAAGAAAACAAAAGAAAAATGCGGAAAAATAAAAACATGCAAAAAAATATATTTTAACAGAAATGGATATGCTAGTGAAGAAGTAGAAAGATTGAAAATAGATAGAAGTATCTAGAAGAAAATTTTGATGAGAGATAGAGATATACAAGTGCAAGGGCGATGAACACGGATAAATGTATCTAGGTACAATTCAAATTATGAACACATTATAACGGATGCACTACTAAAGTACTTAGAAATGTAAATTATGATAAAATGGAAAAAAATAGGAGAAAGTGTGCGAATTTTGGATAGAAAAGACAAAGAAAATGTGTAGAGTGTGTGGAAAAGTTAGAGAAAGCATAGAACACATGCTAAAATGCAATGAGATAAGAGAAGAGTAAATGCAAAAAAATAAAGTACTGAAAGAAAATGGAAAAAAAATAAAATGAATGATGGCGGTAACAAAAACAAGAAAGAAAATTGAAACAGAATTAATAAATAATTAATTAAAAACAAGGTAAGAAAAGTATATTATATTAGTAGTGATTTAAGTTATATGTTATGTTATGTTAAGTTAAGTACAATTTTCAAAGCCGATAGGCAAGAAATAAACAATTATTATTTATTATCATCTATTGCGCAAAATGCTTTTTTGCAAACAATATTCTTAATGGCAAAACAAATCTGCAAAAAACATTTTTTTTAAAATAGAAACTATAAAAACTTATTTTGTAGTAAACTAACTGTAATTTTTTTGCCAGTTCTATTTTGTGCTCGTTTTCTTGCCACATTTTGTACAAAAATCAAACTACCTAAATATATGTCTAGTTTCTCTTCACCAATATTATTAAATTGTTTCAGTTTGTTTCTTCTAGTTCAGAAAAACAGTTGCAATGGCATGAACTATTATTAGCAACTTTGATATTTAATACTGTTTTACCACTATTTGCAGTAGTATATTCTTTTCCTGTTGCTATTTTTAACTTTCTTATATTTTAATGTTATGTTTTTCATCTTTTTATTATTTATTTTTTCTTATAGCTTTGGATATAATATGCATGTATTTTATACTTTTTCTTAAACTATTAGTATTTTACACATATTTACTGCCTGATGAATCAAACAGCGCATTAACGCTAGATGACATGTTTAAACTATTCACAACAAAAACTAATAGTATTAACTACTAAAATCATAAATGCTGGTTTGGCTTTTCTACCGACTTTATTTTTAATTTACAATAATTTTTTTAATTTTTTTTTTATAAATAAAAATTCTTTTATTGTTTAGCTTTACATTGATATTTAGACAATCGGGGCTATCCTCTATGTACAATGCAAAGATGTAAACAACTAAATATATAATGCTAGCTAACTAACAACATGAACTGTTATTTAAACAAATCTTGCTTGCTAGTTACTTGTCATTTTTACAAATCTTGACTACTAACAATATGAAATGTCACTTTAACAAAATTAATTTATATTTTGCCACGCCTCCTGATGTGATGAATGTTTATATTGTTAGCAAACAAAATTTATTAACATGACAGTTCATATTGTTTGCTAGCAAAATTTGTTAAAATGACAGCTTATGTTGTTAGCTAGCAATACATATCTTGCTTACATACTAGAAATATGCATAGAGAATAGCTCTAATTGTAAGGTTTCAAATATGCTAGGTTTGCCAGCTATCATCAAATTTTTCACATTGGAAAGTCTTCCTCTTCATTAAACTAAACAAAAATTGGATGGCATATACGGTAAAGATTTACCTTTTTATTCCATCGTGAAAGAATAAGCCAAAAGGTTTAAGATGGGCTATGAGTCTTTAGATAAAAACTCACTCAAAAAAATTATGATCACAGTCTTTTGGAATTCATGTAAAAAAAAATATCACGATGAATGGCATTTATTATGCAACCTTATTACATAAGTTGAGGAAAAATATTTAAGCAAAAAAAAATTAACAAAAAGAGTCAAATTGTTGCATAACAACGCACCTGTGGATATTGTGCTCAACTTGCCAACTTGCCAGAAGGCAGCTTATAAAAAATAGTTTATTCTTTCTATAGTCTTGACTTGGCCCCTAGCAACTTTTTCCTGTTTTTAAAACTAAAAAAAAAAAAAAAATGTGGTATAGACAATTTCTTGACGATGAAAAGGTGAGAACTGCTGTTTTGGAGCATTTTGAAAACAAATCTACAAAAAAAAATAATGAAAAAATAGAATTACTAATTAAGCGATGTAATACGTGAGGTTAAGTTATATTATATTCAAAAACAATAAAACAAAAAATTATTTCTTACTTACGTAATTATTTGATTTAATATTATTGACGGAATTTATTTGATTAATTTTTAATAATAGTTATATTAATTATCAAAATAGGTAACTGCAATCTATTAACTAGATAGAATCTTGTTTTTATACTTTGTAATTGAAATATAATATTTTTTGCTGAAAGTAATATTTAATCATTTAATTAGATTAAAACCATTAAAGCATTTAAAGTTTCAATTAAAATCAAATCTATATTATATATTAGTTACATTTAAATATTAATTTTATCATCAATTTATATTAATTATAACCTATACAAAAATATAATTAAATTTAGATAAATATCCTATAGTACTGAGATAAAGCTTCACAATAATTTTATCTCTGTATTTCACGTAACAAACTCAAGTCTCAGCAACGTCGATAGAGTATAAACATACATTATTTTAAATTTACATATTCACGTAAATTATATTTTTATGTTTTTATATTTCATTTTAATTTCTAATTTGAACCTTCAGTCTTGTAACCAACTACTCTACTAGGCCAGTAGAAACAACATTGTTGTATCAACTGACTTGGCTCTAAGATAAGCGGCAATTATAGTAATTTTTGCATTCTACAATATGCAAAATCCTTGTGTACATAAAATTATCTTTTGAAACGGATGCAAGTTAATGCGTGCACAAACAAAAAACTTAAAAGCGTCCTTGTTGCTAAAGGTCGCGTTCGCATGATTATAATTAAGCTTTAATATATTTTTATTTTTATACTTTGCATGAACATTTATATGCAAATATTGGAAAATTATAATTTTATATAATTTTCATAAATTTAATAAGCAAATTAATAAAATTAAAAAAAAGTTCCCCGACAAAATTCATATAAAGGAAATATCCATAAACAGTAGTAGTATCCAAGTATCCGTATTAAAATTAACTCATAGTTCATTTAACATTATTCTTGAATTAAGTAACTTATGCAAAATAATATTAAACTAAAAATAATAAATAAACGAAAAAGCCGAAAAAGCCGAAAAATGTACAGAACTCAATTCTAACTTAAAATGTAATGTATCGTTTATGAAATTTTAAATTATATTATAATATTTGTTATTAATTTGTTACTACACACAGTGATATTTAAACTCAAAGCATCAAACTCATCAACTTAGTATTTAAATTTATTCACTTACGTATTTTAAAATCTATTAACATCTGTTTTAACATTGATTTAATTAAATAGAAATAGCAACAATTGATAGAAAAGTATGATTTACATACACGATGACACTTTTTACGTTGTTTTTATTACATATTGTTTTGTGATCATGTTTAATTTGAGAATTCATTCAACAAAAATAGTTTTATTGAACGCCTTCTAAATTGTTATATTAACACAAATTTGTTCTATTTATTAAATAGTCTGTCACATTCATATATATATATATATATATAAGCGCTACATTCCAAGTGGAATCTGGCTGCTTCTTTTCTGAAGCTTTCATAATCTATTTTGCAGGGTAGATCACTCCCCATTATTACTGTCTAGTTTCACTGCTTATTGTATAGATTTTACCACTTCTTCTCTCCATTTTTTTCCTGTCACTTGTTTTTGTTTTCCAGTTTCTGATTCCTCCTTTCCTCATGTCTTCCTCCACCTCATCAATCCATCTAGATCTGGGTCTTCCTCGTCTTCTTTTTCCTCCCGGGTTCTATTCGAAAATAGATCTAATTGTTGACTTAGGTCCCGCTCTCCAGACGTGTCCCAGCCATCGAATTCTCTGCTGTTTTATGTGCTTAATTATGTTTTCTCCTTTTATTTCTTCTTCAATCTCCTGGTTTGTTTTAATTCGGTATTTGCTTTCGTTGATTTTTATAGGTCCTAGTATTGTTCTTATTACTTTCCTTTCCATTATTAGCAACATGTTTTGCTCTTTTAGTGTCATTGTCATAGTTTCTGCCGCGTATGTCAAAATTGGCATTATCATAGTTTTGTATATGTCCATTTTTATTTGCTTTGTTGCTACACTACTTTTTAATATCTTTTTATTGGCGTATAATGCTCTATTTGCTATTTGTATTTTTTCTTTAATCTCTGTACTTCTATCTCCTGTATTTGTTATTGTGACTCCTAAGTACTTAAACTTATTAACAACTTCAAAATTGTGTTGTCCTAGTTTTACTTGCTGTTCTTTACTTTCTCTTCCGCATATCATTAGTTTAGTTTTACTTACGTTTATTTTTAGACCCATTTTTTCTGCTTCTTTTTCTAATTCTTCTAAGATTGCTGTCAATTTATTCCTTTGCTTAGTTAATATAGCTATGTCGTCCGCGTATGCTATTATTTGTGCTCCTTTAGTTCTTAATGTTCCTTCTTTGTCTATTTTTCTAAGTATGTAGTCCAGTGCTAAATTAAACAGCATAGCCGACAAACAATCTCCTTGTCGCACACCTTGGTTTACTAAAAATTCATCCGTTTCTCCATATTCTGTTTTGACACTCGCTACTGTTCTGCTTAATGTCATCTGAATTAAACTTCTCAGTTTTTTATCAATTTTTAATTCTTTTAATGCTATCATTAGCTGGTTTCTTTTTATAGTGTCAAAAGCTTGTTGAAAATCTATAAATAGTATTTCAATTGGTATATTGTAATCGTGAGTTTTTTCCATTATTTGCTTAATTGTATGTATTGCGTCTATCGTCGACTTTCCCTGCATAAAACCACACTGATAGTCTCCTAAAAAGGTAGATGATTTTTCTGCTAACCGTTTTTTAATTATTGTTATAAGTATTTTGTAACTTGTGTTTAAAAGTGTTATGCCTCTATAGTTTGCACATACCTTTTGGTCTCCTTTTTTGTGTATAGTCACAATTGTTCCACATTTCCATTCTTTCGGAATCCTTTCTTCTTGCCAAATGTTAAATATTAATTTATATAACGCTTTTTGTAAATGTTTTTCCCCATATTTAATTAGTTCTATATTCAAACCATCTTTTCCTGGCGATTTTCCGTTTATGCATTTGTTTATTATTTCCATTATTTCTTCCATAGTAGGTTTTTCTATATTTTCTTTATTTTTTCTAGAACTTTCTTCTTCTTCGGGTATCTTTTCTTCCTTGTCTGTTATCTGCACTTCATTTAATAGTTCATTAAAATGCTCTTTCCATATTTTTTTTACTTCATCTCCGTTTTCTGCCATTTTTCCAGTTTTGTCCTTTATGCCAGTTACTTTTCTTTTTTGGTGCGTCTGCTGATCTTTAATTTTCTGATAGAATCTTTTTATGTTTTGTTTTTTCTTTCTTGATCTATTTCATTTATTTCATTTTCCATCCAAATTCTTTTTGTTTTTCTCAGTATTTTATTGCTTTCTTTTCTTTCTGCTTTATAATCTTCTCTATCTTTATGTTCATTTGTTCTTATCCATTTTAACCTCGCGTTTGCTTTCCTATCTATAGTTTCTTGACATTCTTTATTCCACCTTTCGTTTCTGCATCTTATTTCCGTTATTCCCACTTCTTTTTCTGCCACATTTTTTATGCATTCCTTTATTTGCGCCCATTGTTTTTCTATGGTATTGTTTTTAATAAGTGTTTTTTGCATATGCTCCTTCATGCTCTGTTTGTATGCTTCTTTTCTTTTTTCACATCTTAAATTTTCAACTTCCCATTTCTGTGTTTGTACACGTTTTTTAATCGTTTTTCTAACTTTTTGTTTAATTTTTGCCATAACCAAAAAGTGATCCGAGTCTGCGCATGCCCCCCTGTATGTTCTTACGTCTTTAATTGATGATTGGCGCGCTTTTGTTATTAACACATGGTCAATTTGGCTTCCTTTTCCTTGCGACGGCGGTATCCATGTTATTTTGTGTTTTTCCGGGTGTTCAAATTTTGTACTGGCAATTATTAGGCCTGCTGCTGCGGCTAAATGACACAATCTATTTCCATTTCCGTTAGTTGTTTTATGCACTGTTTCTTTTCCCGCTACATCTCTTATGTGGTCTTCTTTGCCTATTTGTGCGTTAAAATCTCCAAGAATAATTACTGTGTCTTGGTTTGTTATTTTTTCTAATGTTTTTTCAATTTGCTCATACATTGTATCTTTCTCTTCGTCGGTTGCCATTTCTGTTGGCGCATATGCATTGATCAATGTTAGATTGAAAGGCTTAGCCTGTATTCTTATATAAGCTAACCTTCCATTTATAGGTTGATATTCAATAACTTTTTCTTTTATTTTGTTTGTAACCATAAAAGCCACTCCATTTTTGCCCTGTTTTTCTTCCCCTGAGTACATTACTGAAAAGTTGTTTTTATTAATTTTTCCGTTTCCTTTCCATCTAATTTCCTGCAGTGCAATTACATCTGCCTTGTATTTTTCCATTTGTTTTGCAATTTCTCTCATTTTACCCGCTGCAAGCATAGTTCTTATATTCCATGTACTTAGTCTGATTACATTTTTCATATTTGTTTGTTTTTTATTATTTTTTTTGTATTTCTCATTTCCTTATGTATTGCCTTAGTCGTCATTTGCTTTTCCTGTTTTTTATTTATCAGTTTTTTGAATATCGTGTTGATTCTATTGTTTTCCAGTCATAAGTTTTTCCATCTATAATTATCTTTTGATAACCCACTCGCACTTGCTTTCCTTTAGTTTTTTTCTCTTGAGCAACTTTTCTTAGTTCTCTTTGAACTTGTCTCTCATCTACCGTCAGATAATTTTCTATATACATATACGATCCTCTTAGATGGCTTTTGCTTTGCATAACTTTTTTTTTGTTTTCCCAGTTTTCTAGTTTAGCAATCAGCACACCATCTTTTATTTGGTAGGCTTCTATTACATTTACTTCTAGTTTTAATTTGCTTTTAATAAATGCTTCCACTTCTTTAATCAAGTTTTCACCTGTTATTTCTGCATTTTTAATAACAATGTTGTTTTTTCGTTTTTGTTTTTCTTGTTTTTCTAATCTGTTTTCTAATAATGCTACCCTGCCTACTAGCTGCTGTTTCTCCTGCTGCCAGTGTTTTTCTTTTTTTTTAATTTCTTCTTTAAGTTGCTTAAGTTCTTTATTAGTGTTTTCAACTTCTTCTTTTAGTTTTTCATTCTGCTCGTTATTTCTAGCAAATCCAGTTTTCATTTCATCCCGCATTTCCCTTAGCTGGGTTATAATTTGATCCATTTTGTTGCTATTTGTTTTGATTTGTGGTAACTGTACTATTTTGTTTTTCTGTAATATTTCACCTTCAGAGGGTTCTTCAAAGCTGGTATTTTCAATTTTTCTTTTGTCACGGCCCATGTGTTACCCTAGCGTAAAAAGCACCACTCGGCTCAACACCTCGGAAGCAGTTACTCTTATCTTTGTATAACAATATATTATACTAAAAACTATTAATAATTTTAAATTTTCAAATTTAATGCAAGTTTATTTTATTATATTAAATCTCCTTTTATTATAAAAAGATATTTATTATATACCAATAAAAAACAAAAAATATAACCAATATTAACAAATAAAAATATTACGTGAAAACCGGGACTCGAACTTGCGCTGCGTCTTCTAGTTATTTTACGCTCAACAGTACTAAGCACTACGCCACGGAGACTTATACTTAGTAACCTTTCCTAGCGCTGAATTTGCGTAAATTAAAATTAATTATTTTGTTTTCACCTCGTGCTAGGTTATGTTTTTGTGCAATTCTTTTACTGCACACTGCACCTCTTAGCAATCCACTCACTGCTGCTATTCACTTTTAACACCTACACAACACTACACCCACTACTACTAACACAAAACTCTGTTTAATTTACTTATATTTTCTCACTGTTTTTACTGATTATGCTACACTCTCTTGTATACCATGTGAATACCAACAACTATTCTCACATTCATAAGTAATATTAAATTTTCTTTGTATATATAATTTTGTAGGTTTAAAATAAAAAAATTTTACTGTAATTGTAACAATGTGATGTTACACCTGCATAAAATTTATCCATCCACAATTTTTAGCAAAAAAATATACTCACGTAATTTAACAACGCTTAACAAACTAACCCAGGTTTAATTTTAATAACCATTTATTATTAATATGATTTATATGCCTTATAAAACAATGTAGTTAAATAAATGGTAGTGTTATGTTCATTTAATAATAAAATAAAACAAAAATTTTAATAATGTATAGAACATATTAATAACAATTAATAACAAATTACAAAAAATAAAAAATAATAGCGTGTGATTTTTCTTGGCATTTCTTCAATAAAGTATTAAATAGTTTACATTATGTATGCAGGCCAATTTATGATATGGATTTAAACTTTGCCCAAGTACTCATTGACAAATCTGGCAATATGAGATTAGGCAATATTATGCAATAACATAAGTTTTGTTAATAAATACGACAAAATGCAGTACATTTGAATTCAGGAGTTTTCTAATGTACTAGTCTGCAGTCATTAATCTTAGATTAACAAGCACTAAGTTGGTGCAAGCTTTTAAGCTAATGCTAATCCATCAAAACTGATTTTGGCAAAATATTGCACTGTGCAGACCTTTGTCCAAGTTTTTTTCTATTCTATGAAAGCCTATTCTATGAAACTCAAGGCAAAATCTTGACTCATCAGTAAACAAAATTTTGTTTCATTTCTTATTTTTTAGTTTTGATTTTTGTGATCTACCCGATGTTCCCAAGTCTTTTTCTTACGGTTTTTACTAACTGTATTACAATGTATTTTTTTAGTGTAGTTTTTTGTTTTGCAAAACACTTTTATAGCTTCCTGCACACTACATCTTAAAACACTAAAAACTCAAGCTGCGCAATAGTGTAACTGCCCATCTTAAATAAGAGCAACATATTTCTACTAATTGTGTAGACTAGAAAGTTAAAATGTTCCTAAGACTTAAAATGCGTTTTATGAAAACAAATGCAAAAAAGTATATGCATTACCAGGTTTGTTATAATCTTACAATAGTAGTGTTTGCAACTGTTGTAGTTTAATTGAATTATTTAATATTAAAAACTTTGTAGATATGTTATAAAATATAATAATATTGAACAATGATTTGAATTCAAAGATTTTTTTGAATCACTAATCCACGCAAACAACAATATTGCAGATGTGAATAAACTGCAATATTTAAAGTCATCATTAAGTGGAAAAACGAGTCAGTTAACCAACTCAATTACAATAACAGTAGCAAATTATCAAATCTTGTGGAATATGTTGCAAAGTCGTTATGAAAATAAAAGAATGATAATACAAAAACATGTGCATGAAATTTTGGACTTCCCGGAAATGGTTATTAAATTGTGTAAGATGTTTCGTGAAATAAGTAACGAACTAATTAGTAATGCAAATGCACTAACAGCATTAGAATGCAAAACAAATGAATGGAACTAGATTTACAAACAACTAGAGTGTGGGAATTATCATTACCTAATAAATCTCAACCAAGTTTTGACTTATTGCTTTCTGCATTATTGTGTGAAGGAAAAAACTTAGATGGATAGTTTTAAGAGGTAACATTGGTCAACAAAAAAAAGTTCAGTGCAATGCAGGACTAATAAAGTTACAAAATACTATAGAAAGATTTTGAAAAATTGAAGGAGGTTAATTATTGAACCAAAGAAAAAAGTAAATGCAAAGAACATTTTCAACAAACTCATCAGCGTAACAACAAAGAACGATTTGTCATAAAATTGCCACTAAAAAAAGAGCCAAACCTCACCACATTTGGATTTTTTTGTTTGCTAGCCATCAGATTTTTCTACTCAATAGATCAAAAGTTACAAAAAAATAACAATTTGCGTCAACAATATCATTTGTTTATGAAAGAGTATAAAGAACTGGGACACATAATGCAGGTCCAGAGCTTAGGAGATAGTCAGTTTTATTTACTACATCATGCAGTCTTGAAGAATAGAACAACGACATGCTAACGTGTAGTTTTTGATGCTTCTGCTCACACTATTACTAAGGTATTTTACAAATTGGACCAGTGCTACAGCAATATAGATTTAAAACCCACAAATATGTGTTAGTTGGTGACATATAAAATATGTATTGACAAATTTTACTGCAAAAAGATCAGAAGAACCTACATAAAATAATATCGAAGTACAACACAAGCAAATCAATGCAAGAACATAATTCCAAACGCTGACATATGCTACAACCTCTGCAAAATATCTTCAACAACTAGCAGAAAAAGCAGAAGAGATGTTATCTGACCCAAGTAAAATCATAAAAAAAGACATGTACATAGATAATTTGCTAACTGGTACTAACCATAAAAAAACTGCTAGTCGTATGTGAGATAAAGTTACATTAATTTTGGCAGGAGGAGGATGTGAATTATGAAAATGAGCAATGACGAAACGTTATTCTTATCACTAGCTGTAAAGAAAAATTAAATATTAAAACTAGATATAGATGGCACAACAAAAACTTTAGGCATGAAATAGAACGCTCAACAAAACATACTTCAGTTATAGTATGAACTATGATATAGGCAAACAAGAATTGCAACAAAACAAACTATTTTATTAATTATTGCAAAATTATTTGATCAATTACGCATAGTACGCTCAGTAGTTGTAATAACAGCAAACATATTAATGCTAAAACTATGGACATTAAAACTGGGATACCACATGAAGTTACTTTTGCCTGGACAAAATATCTAAATAACTTACGTAAGAAATAGAGTCCAAACAATTCAACATCATCAAGAATTCATCTGGCGAGATGTTTCCACAGTAAATAATGTAGTCGACTTAGCTTCAAGAAACAATATGATTCAGTGGCTCAGCATGGTTGGTTCAACCACAATCACAATGCCGTGTGTTTGTAATTCAAAAAAACAAATTATTTGAAAAAGGAGCAATCCAATACTAGAACTTGCAACAGAGATACAAAAACAAATTTGGCAGAGAACTTGCAAGTAGATACTCTTTGTTAAATTTTCTAGCGAATAAAAATATGCTCAGTATACAAAAAAGGACAAAAGGAGCTAGATGAAAACTATAAAGGAGTAACATTAGTTAATACGGCATACAAGATATACGCCATGACGCTAGAGGAAAGATTGAATAAACAATTAGAGATAAAAAAAAATTTGCCGGATGGGCAGGGAAGGTTTAGAAAAGGGAGAAGTACTATAGACAATGTATATATACTTAATCACATAGTTAAAATAAAATTAGCTGTAAAAAAGGGAAAAATATATGCATTGTTTGTGGACTTTATGGCAACTTTTAATACTGTGGATAGAAGAAAACTGTGGTTTTGTCTGAGAGAAAACGGCATTAGTGAGCATTTGGGAAAAAAAATGAAGAATGTATATGCAGAAACGATGAGCAGAACATGTATAAATGGTAAAATAAATAAAAATTTTTAGACAACAAAAAGTGTAAGACAGGGATGCTTATTCAGTCCAAGTTTGTTTGCTGCATATATTGCAGACATAGAAAGAAAGCTAACTCTTGCACAAGCAGGTGGAGTTGTAGTTGGTAGAATGAAAGTAAGGTCGTTAGCATACGCAGATGATAGAAAAGGTGGAGAAAAACATAAGAAAAAAGATTATTTAAATATTTAGGATATGTATTCAGTGCAATTAACGGCAAAAACAAGCACATAGAAGAGTTATCAAGAAAAGCAAACAAGGTAGTAGGATAACTGTGGGGAATAGGTGAAAGAAAGTTCAAATGTAAAAAAATAAAAGAGACAATGTTTGATAGTCTAGTTAAAAGAATGATGTTTTATGGGTCGGAAATTTTAGGTTGAAAAGAACAAAATAAATTAGAAGCAATACAGGCAAAATACTGGGATTAAATAGAAAAACTCCAGCATACATTGTGTTAAAAAAAGTAAGAAAAAAGATAAAACAAAAAAAGAAGCAGGAAAAAGAGTGGTAAGACATGAAGAAAGATTGAGAGAAAAAATAATTTGCAAAATTTTGCAAAAATGTCTAAAGGACAAAATGAATAAAAAATATGAAAGAAAGAGTAGAAAAAAAAATTATATTGGAAAAGGATATAACTGTAAAAAAGTTAAAAAAAATAAAAATTAGTGTAAGAGTTGTTTGGAAGAAAATAACAATGCGTGATAGGGATATAAAAATGCAAAAAAGAAGAACTAAAGTGAATTAATCAAGGTGCAACAAGAAGTGTGCAATTATTATGAAAAATATGATCCCAAAATACCTTAATGATTCAAAGTATACAAAAAAGGAAAAAAGATACTAACAAGATTTTAATGTGGAAATGAAGAAAAAGTTTGTAAATTTTGGATGAATGAAAAAAGCAAATTGTGTATAATATGTGGAGAAGCCAATAAAACAATAGGACATATGTTAAAAAAATGTGTTGAGATAAAAAAAGAACAAACGAAAAGAAAAGATGTGTTGAAAGAAGATAGAAGAGGAATAGTATGGATGAGAAACGTTAAAGAAAACAAAAAATTGATAAGAGTTTTATAGTGTGAATTGTAATTATATTATGTTGATTGCGTAGTGTAAATGCAGATAGTTATAAATTATAATTTTTTAAGTTTTATCAAATATTGATTTTGTTTAAATGATGTATAAATTGTAAAATGCAAATACTTTTCAAGGCCAAATAGCAAGAAAATAAACTATTATTATTTTTTGTTAAATTAACTTACGTGTTAATGGTAGAATTCAACGATTTGTTACTAATTCAATTTGCTGCAGTCAATAAACCAAAAAAAAATTAAATAAAGAAGGAGTCATTGCTGTTAAACAAACCATTCTTAGAGTAATTTAAGAAAAAACCTTTACAAAGAAATAACTAAAAAACTTTGTAGCTATACGTCCACTTCTTAACAAAAATTGTATCTTGGGAGTAGAAAGACGTTTGAAAAACACAGAACTAAACAAGTACCTGGCACTAGTTCCAAGAAAATATCTATTTACCGGTTTAATAACTTACGCAGAACACTTTAGAGCTTGTCATGGAGGAAATGAACTAACTTTATTGGTTGTACGCAGAAAATATTGGCCAATACGCGGATTTTGGTAGTATGATCACAGCCACAAAAATGAATTATCTGCTTGAATTTTTTTTAAACAGATTTACTTCAAACAGACCTTTTTCTTGAAACGAAATTGATTACTGCGGTAAAATTAAAATAAGGAAAAAAAAACAAAAAAGCAGAAACAAATAAAAAGAGCTTATATTTGTGTTTTTGTGTGTATTCTTTTTAAAGCCGTACACATTGAAGTTGCCGGTGATTTGACTATTGGTTTGTTGCAAAACGTAGAATAGCAGAACATATCTATTCTGATAATAGAACCAATTTTGTTAGAGCTAACAACAAATTAAAAAGATTTTGAACATCAAACATATTGAAACAGGGTTAATAAAAAATATAATCACTTGGTATTTTATTCTCCCACGTGCCACACACTTTAGAAGACTCTGGAAAGCAGCCAAATCTATAAAAAGACTTTTGACACGGATAATTGGAGATGCAGTTTTGTATTATGAGGGGTTAACACAATTTTAACCAAAATTGATGCTGTCACGAATTCGAGACTGAAACTTCTTTATCAAACGACATGATGACTTGAAATGTCCCATTTTCTAATGTGTGCGTCCCCACTATTATCAATTCCACAATATTCCTTAATAAAAGTCAAAGTCAATAGATTGTCAAGATGGCAATAGTTAGAAGAAAAGATGGTTGTCTGAGTAACTGCCATACCTTCAACAGCGATCTAAACAAATATTAAAGAAATCTCTTAACCTAGAAATTAGACAGTTAGTATTGGTCAAAGAAGATACACCTCCGTTAATGTGGAAGATAGGTAGAGTATTAAACACAACAAGTGGCAAAGATGGAATAGTACAAGAAGGTCAAGTCAAGACAAGCAGAAAAAATATTTCAAGACCTGTAGTAATATTAAACTTATTAAATCTATATTAAATATGATTGAAACCAACGTTTTAATGAGGGGTATGTTTTGTAAGTAAATCTAGTATGTTTATAAATTAATATATTGTCATAGTTACTTCTTTATAACTAATTTAATTTTTAATAAAGGTTTGAATAAAAGGGACAGCGTTATTTTACAACAAGTTTAGTTATATTATATTTTTATCACGATCCCACAAACCGCTACAATTCAATACAGTTGTCTTTGAGTTAACATTTTCAATTATCTTACAGAATAGGTAGAAATTGCTAGTTGATCTTCATAAACATGTACCTCTGTTTATTTATAATCAAGCTGGGCTGCTGTTTATTGTAAATAAATCAGAAATGCATGTGTAAGTAAACCTATTTTTATTTACAACATAATATTTCTTAAAACAGAAAGAAAGTTAAATATGTTATGAAAAAAATAGTTCAAATTTTTTTATCATTTAGATAATATAGTCTCATTATAGATAAATTTAAAACATTAAAACTATTCCACATATTTCTTTTTAGTGCAATATTATAATATATTAATATATTTGTTATGTATTAATATCATTAACGAGTCTAAAAAAATATTAATATTAATTAGTAGTAGTATGTAAGTTTGCAACCTATGTGAACTCGGATAATAATAACATGAATGTATGTATGCATAGCAAATCGATTCGTTCTCGCAACAATTAAATACAATTTATTTTTAAGCGATTTCTTTCAGTCAACCGATGCAAATTTAATTATATCCTTGCACACATTAAGTTGACAAGATATAATTAATAATATTTATTGCAAAAATGCTCGAGCACTATGCAAACGCGTTAATTTGCGAACAAAAATAATGAAATTAATAAATTAAGCCTAATGATGATAATTACAGAACAATTATGAATGTTGCTACTATTATTCATTAATAGTATAAACACAAACATGTCTATTTATTATAAACTATATTATTAAAATGTGCAGATTAAGTGGTTGAATTGGAATTACGATTTGTGTGGGCATAAAAAATGCAATCAATCATAATTACGCCAGTTTGCTTTGTTAATTGGGCGATAAATCAATGTTTTTATAAAATGCAAATAGTCAAATTGATACATTGTGGAAGAAGAATGTATATTATGTTAATTACTGTGTTCATCTTTGTAGAGTGTATTAATCTCACAGACGGTACCAAAATGATTGTTAGAGAATAAATAATGAGAGAAAACTCATTATATGTTTAAATTTACTTTAAGTAATAGTTCCTTGAATTATTTTTTGATTATTTTAAAGCATTCTGTCTAAAGTAAGCATACAATTGAAATCATTAAATTTCAATATATTTAAAAGTTTATATGAATAACATATGTTTTCACAAAACAGTAGTTGTATTGTATTCCTTCAGTATTAATTTCAATCAAATCTTGCATATCGTATATAAACTAAACTAGATTCAAATAAATCCTTAACTATTTTGATTTCCAAGAACTATTATTTATATTATTTTACTAACAATTTAATTAAATTAGAAGTGCTATGTAAATAACTAAATACAAATTCTGGCAAATAATCAAATATACGAAGAAAATAACTGAAACCTAAATAGAAAAGTTTCAATATATTTTATTTGGGCAAAGTAAAAACCAACATACTTTGCCTTTTTCATATAATATTTAAATTATTACAATAAATTAATTATACCAGAAAACAAATATATATATTCATTATTTAAAAAAAATATTATTCAATACTACTTAATGTATACAAATAAACCAAAATCAATAAAAATAAAATATATGTTTGTACTTACATTATAAACAAACTTTCTTAAAAGTTGTCGTTACCAAAAACTAATGCACATTTAAAAATATTTTTGGTGGTCAAAAAGAATGTTTTTTGGTAAAACGTACCTTAAAAATATAGTTACTGAATGCATTCTATTTTTAATCTTCCGTTTTTTTTTCTATCTTCTTTTTTGAATACCATAATTTTTGGTTTTTTTACTTAAGCTTCCAATTTTTATTTTTTAAACTTTTTATCATTTTTTGTTTGTTTATTTTGTCAGTATTATCAAGTTGTTGGCATATGCTAGCAACCACTTTAATTTCACTTGCTGGATTGGCTTTGGTCTGTATAGTTTTTCTTCTTTTTTCTTTTCTTCTCTAAGTCTTCGTTGGTATATAATATCTTCCTGGTTTTTTCATTTCTTTGTTTATGTATTTTCATGCTTCTGATTCTGTATTTATTTTTTTAATTTTCATTTTTTTATAAATTCACATTTAGCCTTTTTAAAATTTTATTTTGTGCTTTTGTTGTTGCCTTAACATTTTTCTGGCTCCTAGTTTTTCTTAGTAGATTTGCTGTTTTACCAATTTTTCTTTTTTCATTTTTTTATTTTTTTATGTTTTTTTTACTACCGCTTCCTTGATAGTTTCCTCTAATTTCTTCATTATCTCTTCTACATTTTTTCTTCTTTTTCTAACTTTCTAATTTTTTTTATATGGTAGCACATTTTTTATGTGCTGTAATAATTCAAAATATTACATGATAATAAATAAATTAAATAAATAAATTAGTATTGATATCATAAAAAAAACTACTCGGTATATTGAAAACGTATAAGATAACGTAGGCAATAGATTAAAATAATAGAACAACAAAAACATCCGCGCTTTGTGTTACGTGTTTGATTTCTTTAAAAAAAGTTCGAGGTGTTATATAAGAATTATCTGGCTTGCCGGTAGCTGACAGTGGGAAAGGGGGGGTTTGACGACTAAAATTGAGGGCTCCACGTAATTTATTTAAAGCCAGATATTTCCTAGGTACCGATACCCATAATTACGAAACTAGACAACGGTAATTATTAAACAAAAAAGAAAGGATTTTAAATGTTAACCAAAAAATAAATATAAAGTGTGGTACTGGAAGTAGTGGGCACAACGATAAATAACACTTGGAATTTTCCCATAAAATTATTTAATATCCGACGTGCAAAAAGAAACATAAAATGTATATAATTTCTAAAGTAAATAAAGAATACACAAAAAAAGGATTGCTAGAAATATTCAATAAATGATAATAACTTTGACCGCGAGGTCGTGATTTGAAATTATTCTTACGATTAGGATTAACGAAAGAAATTCATATATATATATATATATATAAAAACAGATAAGTTCAATATCAATTACAAAAGGACAATAAATTGGGCACAAAAGTGCGAATCAACTTAAATTAGTAATAATGGCAATTAAGAGGAATTAAACATGCATACATTGCACGTATAAAATGTTTTGATACAAATAAAATGAAATAGCACTATATAGCTTATCTTATTTATCCGATGCTCCGATGAAGTAGCGATGATGATCCTCCTGGAGGTCCATGCGGTAATTCGTCGCGTGGTGATGGTTAGAGTTCCGCGGCTTTGCAATTTGTCGGTCAGCATAGATCTCATTCAGGACTACGACAATCGGTTTACTTCGTACGCGGTATAATAAGTAATATCCTCGCCAAATTAATATTATTGCATATAGGATATGGAGTGGAATACTTTAATGTTGAATTAAAATATCAAGTATTAAAAAAAAGAAAAAAAGGCCTAAAAACAATTAGTAATTGTAATCGATGCTAACACCAGAATAAATATCGAATTATTGAACCATTAATTGTAATTAAAACACACGTGCTCACCTGAGATATTAGTCGGCCTCAAAGTAATTTGGTTTGGGGTTCCAAAATATTTTTTCCATCAAAACGATGCAATTGGAAATTGAATACGAACAATCCCAATTAATTACTCAACTTTGTATATGGTTTGATCCACAACATTTAATAAATGTTACTGTGAAAAACGACGAATTATACCATACTTGTTACAAATGGACCCCAAACCGAAAAGAAGCTAACCGCGGAGTGAGCAATGAGTTTTATTCAAAATAAGGACAAAAAAAAAATGACTATTTTGAAAAATGTACTAGCGGAGGCGCTGTTCCATTGTTGCCAGTACCGCTTTTATATTGTAATATAATTCTCCTATCCAATAGGCAAAATAAATAATTGTTGTTAAATTCCGAAATTTCCGAAATCGCGGCAACATGATTTTTACTGGTACGAATGTTTATATAGTTGCCTACAGATAATGACCCCTTTATTTAAATTAATATTTATTGTTTTCTAAACCGTAACACATCTCCCTTTCCCCGCAAAAGAAAATTTTCCTAAAATTTTCTTTAAAAAAAAAAAAAAAAAAAAATTTATATTCAACCAACGAAACTATAATATGTCAAATAAATAAAAATTATTCGGAATCACCTTCTTCAGGTGTATATTGTTTGAGGTCTTTTATGTGCCAGATTCCCCGAACTCGATTTAAATTATCTACTAACTCGTACGTCCACAAGCAATGTTTTTTCGATATTGTAAAAGGTCCGATGTATGCTTAGTGTAATATTTCGAAGCGTCCGATAAAACGAAGTTTCGACGCCAAACTTGATCACCTTCATTAAAATGCATTTCTCTACGTTTAGAATTGTATTTCGTTGCGCTTTGTTCATATGAAGATACTAATCTATTTTTTATGTTTTGAAATAGTTCGATTAACGATTTAGACTTCACGATACTACTAGTTCTATCTGAAAATGTTATATTATTTGCGATTTCAAATTCTTTGTATTCGTCTCCCGATAGTATTTGTTCGCGACCATGGTTAATGAAATAAGGCGAATATCCCGTCACTTCATGTCTGGATGTTCTAATTGCTGCACCGATTTTGGCAAGTTCTTTATCCCAAGTTCTGTGATCATCCGAAATATAACATGAAATCATTGTTTTTAACACTCTGTTAATCCTTTCAGCAGGATTCGCTTGAGGATGATAATTAGCATTAAATAATATCTTCGTGTTATAAGATGCACATAAATTTTGGAACAGTTTGGACACCAAACATTAGAAATACATTCTCTTCAACACATCTACTGAGTGCTGCCGCCGTTGCTTCTCGCAAAGGGAAGAATAGAGCAAATTTTGAAAAAGTATCTGCGACTACTAATATAAATCGATAACCTTTTGACGACCTAGGTAGTGGTCCCACAAAGTCGGCACAAATCATTTGCCAAGGTAATGATATTATGGGATGAGGTCCCATTAATCCTGAAGGTCGTTTTTGTTCAGGTTTGTGCTTTTGACAAATTGTACAATTCCTAACAAATTTGGACACGTCAAATTTCATTTTTGGCCAATAGTATTTATTCAACAAACGATTATATGTTTTAAATATTCCGGTGTGGCCTGCCGTTAGAGGACAATGAAATTGGCGAATAATACTGATTCTGCGCTCTTTTGGAACTAGTTCTTTCCATTTAGTGTTTTCGTCTAACGAAAAACTAGACTCTACGTATTTATAAATTTTATTGTCTACGATTCTATAATTCTTAAAATACAACGGGTTATTTACGATCGCTTTAAACAAGTTTCGATACCAAATATCCTTGATTTCTGGGTTTAACGAAAAATCCACATTCAAACAATCAATATATGGGACGGCTCTCGATAAGGCATCCGGGATTATAAGATCTTTACCTTTACGGTGTATAACTGAAAAGTCAAATTGCTGAAGCCTCAGCGCCCACCTGCTTAACCGGCCTGTAGGATCTTTCAGGTTATTAAGCCATACCAAACTATGGTAGTCAGTAATCACCGAAAATTTACTACCTTCTAAATAACAACGAAGCTTTTCAATGCTCCATATGACTGCAAGACACTCCCTTTCTGTCGTGTTGTATTTGCGCTCAGCTCCAGACAAAGATCTACTTAAATAACAAATGACTCTTTCTCCATCTTCAAAATTTTGCGACAACACCGCACCGATGCCATATGCCGATGCATCCGTTTGGACTATAAATGGTTTATTAAAGTCAGGGCAAGATAAGATTGGTGTCGTGGTAAGAGCGGTTTTAATTTTAATGAAAGATGCTTCACATTCTTCCGACCATATAAATTTTTGAGATTTTCGAGTCAAGTTACTCATAGGTGCTATGATTGAAGAAAAGTTTGGAATGAAACGCCTATACCATGAGGCCATTCCTAAGATGCGCTTGACTTCTTTTACTTTGCTGGGCGATGGAATTTTTAGTATAGCCTCTATTTTATCTGGATCTACATGTAATCCAAATCTGTTCACAACAAAACCTAAAAATTTAAGTTCTGGTTTACAGAAGTTACATTTTTCTTTGCTAAGAGTAAGTCCGGCTTTAATTAAACGATTGAAAATATTTTCGACAATTTTGCAATGTTTTTCAAAAGTATTTGTTACGATCACAATATCATCGAGATATTTAAAAACAAATGGCTCCAATTCGGGGCCTAACACTCTGTCGATTAAACGTTGAAACGTTGCCCCACTATTGTGCAATCCAAATAGCATCCGTTTAAATTGGAATAGCCCGCGATTAGGAATACAAAAAGCGGTATATTGTTTTGAATTCTCTGATAGAGGAACCTGCCAATAAGCAGATCTGATGTCTAGAGATGATAAAAAGCGAGCGTCTCGAAGCTTATCCAGTATCGACGAAATATAAGGTAGCGGATACGCGTCTTTTTGCGTAACTGCGTTTACCTTGCGAAAGTCTACAACAAATCTATAAGATTTATCTTTCTTTGGTATTAATAAGATGGGTGACGACCAAGGGCTATTTAACTTTTCGATTACGTCATCCTTTAGCATCTTATCGAGTTCTAAATTAATATGATTTTGGACAAAAGGTGACACTGGGTAGTATCTCTGCTTGATTGGTTTGGCGGATGTTATAATGTCATGCTCCACCAGCGTTGTACAGCCGAGTTTATCCCCAATTTTTGAAAAATAACTATCTATGATTTTATTTAATTTCTCAGTTTGCATATGATCTAGTTCATAATGCGCTTGTATTACGTCTACATTATTTGTGAGACCAAAAGACCAAATGTCTGCCTTTAGATTAGGAATAATATCCATCGACTTCCAAAAATCAATTCCCAAAATAATGTTATGTGGTAGTGATGGGACAATTAATACGTTTAATACCCTTGATTTATCCATCAGTGAGATTGGTACACTTACATACCCAATGCACTTGCAATTTGTGCCATTTGCAATGGTTACAGAGTTCAACGAAGTATTTAGTTTTAAATTCAATTGTTTTAGTACCTCCCAGCCAGGTTCTCCGATAATTGTATGACTGGCTCCCGAATCCAATAAACCCAAAAATTGTTTACCAAAAATTGAAATTTTTAAATACGGCCTTTGATCATTACCCGCATGGGATATGATGTAATCTATTAAAAACGAAATTTTATTAGTCGAATTTTTTTTTGGGGAGTCCGATATACGACCGTCTATCGACTCTGTTTTAGGTTTCCCTGATCTGAACAAGTTGGGCAATTCCTAAGTGTAAAGTTTATTTTACCACATTTGTAACACTTAATTTGTTTGTCTGAGCACTCCCTGGCAAAATGACCTGTTTTGTTGCATTTCCAACATCGATCGTTGTTGGAAACTTTTCTGTTTGTTTGGTTTGGTATTTTTGTAAAATTTTGTACCTGATTATAACTATGATTACGATTAACAATACCCGAATCTGGATTTGTTGCAAATCTACTAGAATTTGTATTTACTAAATTGCAATCATAATTTGAACTACTGGTAGCGGACGCATATGCTAAATGTGGTTCTAAGCTCAACGATTTATGGGGCGGGGGTTTAAATTTCTCTAGAGCAATTCTGCTATTTTCTAACTTACGACATACAATTTTAAGTTGACTAATACTCGTAATATCAGTCATGCTTAACTGTGATTGATAAAATGGCAGTATGTTTCTTAATATAATTTTTAGTTTTGTCGTCTCTGACACTTTAACTCTAAGATATGAAAACATGTTGGCTACGTAAGCCAGATAAATACTTATGCTTTCATTTTTTCCTTGAGTCCGTCTTTTTATTTCCTCAAAAAGAAGCTCATCATAATCTGGTGGCTGAAATTCGTCCTTTAGTGTAGCTATTAGTGTTGACCAGTCGGGAATTTCTGCTTTATTTGCGCGAAACCAGATAGCCGCTTTGTCGGAAAATAAATCCGTAACCGAGTTAAATAAACGATCTTCCAAAACATTTCGAGCTATTCGCAGTTCTTCTACCTTTTGTATAAAATCGTTAATCGAACTATCTTTAGAACCCGAAAATTTTATGTTCCATTTTGAAATTTGACTATCACCGCTATAATTCTTTGTCGAACAATTGGGAGTGATAACCGATTCATCTGAAGATGACGAGCTAGTGTCCGACTCCGAGCCACTGTTAACCTTTCCATGAGCAGTTATGTCAAGTAAAGTAGAAGTATGTCGAAGTGACAATTTTTTTTCTTTCTTAATTCGAGATTCTAACTGGGATGCTAAATTTAAAATTTCAACTGATAAGTTGGTTTTAGTTTTAGGTTCCGTAGACGCTTCGGAATCATCAGGTATGCTTCGAAATATACGACTATAGGCATGGCTGAGTTTCGATTTCAACCGAAAACAAACCGACGAGTTTGAATCACCATTAAATTCTGACAAAAGCTTTGAAATTTCCTTAATTTTACTTTTCACGGCCGTCGAATCTTGATCGAATGAAAAAGGGTATTTAGGGTATGCTAAGACTTGATTTTTCCAATTTCAATAAACTACTAAGTGAATTGATTCTTTCTTTGTTAGTTTTCTCATCGGTAAAGCCTCGAAGTGCTAATTCATAAATGAGTTCGTCTTGTGACAACTTATGTGGACTTAATTTATAATTCATTGCCATTATTAGTACACTAATTTTACAATAACACACAATAATTAATTTCCTATTAAACAATAAATAGGCAACGATTAACATACAATTTTTGTATAATTATACAAAAATATCCAATTTCAAATGTATCACACTATTCCAATACCAAACCTCGTATACTAATCATGAAACTATACGACTTTAATTCTGTAAATTACTCACAAAAAAACGATTTAAATCACGTTGGGCTCCATTGTTACGTGTTTGATTTCTTTAAAAAAAGTTCGAGGTGTTATATAAGAATTATCTGGCTTGCCGGTAGCTGACAGTGGGAAAGGGGGGGTTTGACGACTAAAATTGAGGGCTCCACGTAATTTATTTAAAGCCAGATATTTCCTAGGTACCGATACCCATAATTACGAAACTAGACAACGGTAATTATTAAACAAAAAAGAAAGGATTTTAAATGTTAACCAAAAAATAAATATAAAGTGTGGTACTGGAAGTAGTGGGCACAACGATAAATAACACTTGGAATTTTCCCATAAAATTATTTAATATCCGACGTGCAAAAAGAAACATAAAATGTATATAATTTCTAAAGTAAATAAAGAATACACAAAAAAAGGATTGCTAGAAATATTCAATAAATGATAATAACTTTGACCGCGAGGTCGTGATTTGAAATTATTCTTACGATTAGGATTAACGAAAGAAATTCATATATATATATAAAAACAGATAAGTTCAATATCAATTACAAAAGGACAATAAATTGGGCACAAAAGTGCGAATCAACTTAAATTAGTAATAATGGCAATTAAGAGGAATTAAACATGCATACATTGCACGTATAAAATGTTTTGATACAAATAAAATGAAATAGCACTATATAGCTTATCTTATTTATCTGATGCTCCGATGAAGTAGCGATGATGATCCTCCTGGAGGTCCATGCGGTAATTCGTCGCGTAGTGATGGTTAGAGTTCCGCGGCTTTGCAATTTGTCGGTCAGCATAGATCTCACCCAGGACTACGACAATCGGTCTACTTCGTACGCGGTATAATAAGTAATATCCTCGCCAAATTAATATTATTGCATATAGGATATGGAGTGGAATACTTTAATGTTGAATTAAAATATCAAGTATTAAAAAAAAGAAAAAAAGGCCTAAAAACAATTAGTAATTGTAATCGATGCTAACACCAGAATAAATATCGAATTATTGAACCATTAATTGTAATTAAAACACACGTGCTCACCTGAGATATTAGTCGGCCTCAAAGTAATTTGGTTTGGGGTTCCAAAATATTTTATCCATCAAAACGATGCAATTGGAAATTGAATACGAACAATCCCAATTAATTACGTAACTTTGTTACAAATGGACCCCAAACCGAAAAGAAGCTAACCGCGGAGTGAGCAATGAGTTTTATTCAAAATAAGGACAAAAAAAAAATGACTATTTTGAAAAATGTACTAGCGGAGGCGCTGTTCCATTGTTGCCAGTACCGCTTTTATATTGTAATATAATTCTCCTATCCAATACACAAAATAAATAATTGTTGTTAAATTCCGAAATTTCCGAAATCGCGGCAACATGATTTTTACTGGTACGAATGTTTATATAGTTGCCTACAGACAATGACCCCTTTATTTAAATTAATATTTATTGTTTTCTAAACCGTAACATTTGTTTTTCTTTTCGGCAAGACTGTAGTGTCAACCAGCAGACAGATCTCTTAAAAATTTGTTTGTTTGTTGGATTTAAAAAAAAACGAGGATATTAATCATCAAAAACGAGGATATTATATTTAAAGTATGTATTTATTGTATTCAATTGCTCATTTTTTACGTTCTTTTCTTGTTTAACGCGATGTGTATTTTTTTAGATTCGTTAAAAATATACAGTAATATATTTACTACCCGTTTAAATGACCAAATATTGTGGAAGGTTACTGATTTGACGTACTTCTACCGATGCTAAAAAAGTGACAAGAAATTGACAGTAAAAAAATTAAATTTATCATAGAAACATCCTGTTAAAAATCAACTTCCAAAAATTTGCCTAACAAGGATCAATAAACAGCTAAGCCTAGTCATATTAATATTTACATTTTATTTCATATTTTTTTCTTTATGTTCTGTTCTTTTATGTTCCATAACTTAAATTTACATATGGGCAATTCCATTTCAAACGGACCACAGCTGGGGGGGGGGGGGTGCATGAATTAGTTTCTATAATTTGTTAGTCTTTTGATAGGTATATGAGGGCAAAAAACTCATAAAAAAAAATTCTACGATTTTTTTTTGTTTTTTTGTCGTTTTTTAACTTAATCGCATTTTTTGTTTAGAAAGCGCAATTTTAACTCAAAAGAAATAAATTTACTAATGAAATCAATCAGAAATTTTTTGAAGAATCCAAATCTGGCACCATTTCAAGTCTATATTCTCTCTATAAGCCGCAAAAGCCATAAAACCATGTTTTTGTTCTCAGCATTTTTTAATATTTTTTTAACCGCCAAAGTTGACGTGTTTTGATGTAAATTAAATGGAAAATATAAATTTGTTTTGTGTATTTAGGTTTTAAAGGTCAAAAACTCAACAAAACTGCAAAATAAGCCTATTTTTCATCATAAACTTTTACAAATGCACATTTAGCAGTTTTCAGAGAAACTATACACCAATTATTATTAAAAAATTGAATTTTGCAAACATTTTTACATAAAATATAGTCAGTGTCGTGTATATCTGGCAACGAAAAACTCATCTAGAAAAAAAAATTTGTTCAACATTTTTAAGCTTAATTTTTTCTTTTTTATTTTTCTTAAATATTATTTGGATTATATTTTTTTAAACCTAACAAAGACATATTTTGTCGCTTAAACTAATTTTGGGCCATTTTACTCTTTGTTTGATAGTTTTTGCGCTTGCGGCACAAAATTAGACTTGATCTATCAGCGCCAAAATTTGAAAATATTATTATTTTTGGTATTCAAACATAAATTTGCCTGGGGTGTATCAAACTTTGTTAAAAAAAAGTTTTAAACCACACCCTAGTGTGTTTATAATATTTTTTGTAAATATAAAAAAATAATTAATTTTTAACGCATTTTTTGCCTGAAAATTTTCTATAAACGATGAGTACAACACTGACTATTTTTCATGTAAAATTGTCTCTAGAATTCAAATTTTTAATAATATTTAGTGCATTGTACCTCTAAGCACGGCTAAACGTGCATTTGTAAGAGTTTATGTTGAAGAATAGGCCTACTTTGCAGATTTTTTGAGTTTTAGACCCTTAAAACCCAAATACACAGAACAAATTTATATTTTCTAATTAATTTACATCAAAATACGTCAACTTTAGCGGTTAAAAATTTATAGAAACTAAAAAAAATACATAAGCAAGTTTTTCAATGCACCCCCCCCCCCCAGCTCTGGTCCGTTTGAAATGGAATATAGATTTTGCTTTTAAAGATTAAAATATTCTCTCATTGTGAAATAGTGTACAGTTTGATAGATTGCGTTGGTAGCTACCGGTTAGAAGTATAAATTTAGATAATATTGTTGTGTTCGAGAAACATATGTTTTATTATTTCTTAATTAATATAATTTTTTTTGTGTTATACTATCTCTTAATTTATTTTTCCAAAATATTAAATGTTTAATAACCAGAGTTCTTTTTATGTACAATTTTTGTGATTTTAGATTTGACTTACTGGCATATTGTTTAATTAAAATCACGTGGCGCCTAAATATAAAAAACTTTATTCATTTTCGTCTCCACTAGAGTTAGAAGGTAAACAAATGCCACTTGATTAACTGTAAGTTAGGTGACCGTGTCGGTATGGTGTCCATACCGAGGTTGTCAAGGGTATACTATAAAAATAACGTAACAGTCCAAACTATTTTTTTTAATTTTTTTTTTAATTTTTTTGTCTTTTTACGTTTTCTCTAATTAAGCTTAAGTTATAATGGCTGATGGTCTAATTCTACTCGTATTCCTATTTCAAATTTGTTAACCTTTTCCCACGCTGCTTCATTCACAACTACATAGTCTATTACTGATTGCCCATTTGTTCCTATATAAGTAAATTCCTTTTGTTAATTTAAAATGTGCTATTTTTTTTTTCTGTCAGATACTTTGCTTTTTTTTCTGTGGTGTTTTTTGATTTTCTGTGATCAGTTTATTTTTTCATTTTTGCTATTAAAGTTTTTTTTTTTCTTTCATACCCGCTTAGCATTTTCAGATGTGTTTGGCAGGCATGTTGGCTTTAACTTTTTCTATCTCTTTCATCTAACCACGTCTCTACCATTCCAATAATTTAAAAAAAAAATAGTTTTTGCACGCGTTGTCTATTTTTTTTGTTTTTGTGATACTAGCTACTTTTTTGCTTTTTTTCATTTTTTTTTTATTTATCACTCAATATGTATACCTTTCTATATATTTCTAAATGTCTGCACGGTACTCATACTCTTCTGTTCTTTGACTGCTCGTTCCTCTCTATATCTCTTAATTCCTTCTAAACTCTTTTTTCTTCTAAGTCAAATCACGTTCAATGTATATGTTTGTGCCTTTAAGTTTGTTTTTGTTTTTTACAATATATTGTGTTTTTGTATTATCGTCTGGTTTTCTTCATTTCCCAATGAGTATGCAGTAACTATTCCAGTCTCTGTTTTTAAGTTTCTTTATGTTTTTTTTTTGTTTGTACTTCTATTCGTCTTAGTACAAACATGTTTTTCTCTTTTTTTTTTCGTTCCAGATTGTTTTCAATTGCTTTTATTTTACTCTTTAGTTTTTTTCTATTTCTTACTTTTCTTCTCTTTTCTGGGGCTATTTGAAAGAACAAGTTTACAGCAAACCTGTTCAATCTTTAAGATGTAGTAGCTTGTATTCACGCAGCTGAGATGACAATAATATGCTGCAAAGAGTTTGTGCATTTATCATAAATTGTGTAAATTATTGCCTTGAAGTAGAATTATTAGGATTATTTGAACACATTATTTAATGTAAACAGATGTGGACAATATCTTGTTTTTAATTAATATTATTAGTTTCTAATAAAATTTAAAGTTAAAATGTTATTTTTTGTTTTCTATCAATAACTCTGTAACAAGAGACAAAAAACATTTTTTTACAAACTTATATACGTTCTTGTTATGAATATTGTTTTCCAGTATAGGAAAAAGCATCTAAAACTAAACTGTTTTATTTTTAAATTTAATTTATTAATAATTTATATACTTTATAACATCGGCGTAATGCTGCAGATCTTTGCATTTTCTATAGATAATTTTATGAACATTGTTCAAACAAAATAAAAGATATATTACCATCTAAAGAAATATTTACTTGTAGTACAAAACTTGCTAGAAATTCTAACAAGTATTTACTGACAATTTTGAGATGTAAGACCGAAACTTTAATGAGAGATTTATTTAAAGACGTATCGACACATGGAATAAACTTTTAAATTCATTATTTACAGACACTTATAATCCGCAAAATTTTACAGATTACTTAAATTTTGTCTTCAATGTGATGGTTTTAGTGAGTGTGGTTTCACATTGAAATTAATCAATTCTAAAATATTACATTTTAAAATTTAAATGAAGCTAACAGCAAAATAAAGCCTAGCAAAGTTTTTTTTTTATATATGCTTTAAACTATTTTTTGTGACACAGGTTTTCATTAAACTATGCTGGAGTTCAATTATTTGCAAAATTAGCAACGACAATATATTTGTTTAGACATTAAAAGGTTTTGATATGTAATTTACAACTAATCAAAATGCAAACAAAACTTTATTTGACTATTTTACACAAACAAATTTACAAACATCTTGTCTTGTCTTGCTTTTTTCACACATAGCATAAAACATAACGCCTTAGTTTTATTAACTTAGCACAGCTTGAAGTAGTGTACTTTGGTCATAATTGTGGATCATTTTGTTCTGTACTTTTTTAACAATACTCAATGTGTATCTATAAAATATTTAAAAACCTACAACATAATGTTGTTTCAGATGTTCTTGTAGGTTCAATATAATAGACACAGTTGCACAATTTTTTTTTTGTAATATGATTTTGAAGTTGTACGTTTACTCTAAAAAATATTTGTTGCTTTGTTTGATATTGATACGAATAATTTTTGTAACTTTAAGTTAAGACAAACAAACAAACAAAAAAGTTTTTATTTAATGCTAGTTTATATTGGCATCGACTGCAAATATAACAAATATTGTTATAAAAATTAATTTGTTTTTTTAAATTTAAACACATAGAGTTGAGTTAGAATTAAAATATTGTTTTAATAATTTTATTAATAGAAACCACAAAAAATTTAATACGCGTTTTCCAACGCGTATTAAATCTTTTGACCTAAAACCTATGACTAAAATTTCGTCAATCAAGAAGAGAATCAAGAGCTACTGAAATTTTTTTGTCAAATTTTATTAAAGTTAAGTTTCATTTGACTCTGACATAATCTTAAAAATCTGTTTGTTATTGAGCGTTTTTATAAAAATCATTATTGAGTATCAGCAATATTTTTTTAGAGTTTAACAATAAAAAAATTAATATATTTTTTTTTAAATATGAAATTGATTGTACAGTATTGCAATCTGCTTATAATTTGAACTGGTTTTTTTTTAAGTATACATTTTAAATTGAATTGAACAATTTGAAAATATGTTTTAAATGATACGACAAATCTTCTTCTTCTTTTTTATGTGCCGTCTCCTACTTGGAGGTTGGCAATCAACATGGCAATCTTTATTTTAGATACTGCAGCTCTGAACAGATTGTTTGATGTACATTGAAACCAGTCTCGAAGGTTTTTCAGCCAGGAAATTCTGCGTCTTCCCGCACTTTTACTGCCTGCGATCTTTCATTGTATTATTAGCTTCAGTATCTTATATTTGTCACCTCGCATAGTGTGACTCAAATACTCTAGTTTCCTAAAACTGATGGTATGGATCACTTTCATTTTCTTTTTCATTCTTCTTAACACCTCGACATTTGTGATTTTGTCCTTCCATGAAATTTTTAAGATTCTTCTATACATCCACATTTCAAAAACCTGGAGTTTATTGGTGAGTTTTTGAATTAGTGTTCATGTTTCCATGTCATACATTAATATGAGTAACACGTAGCATCTTACCATCCTAGTTCTTAGTTCCAGCTTTAGATCGCGGTTGCAGAAATATAGTTTTGGAGTATAGGTTAAAGAGCATCGGTGATAGTATGCACTCCTGCCTCACGCCTCTTTGGATATTTATGTTTTCAGTGTATTCTTTATCCACTCTGACTGTCGCTGTTTGGTTCCAGTATAGATTTTCATTGATGCGTATATTTCCTTTGTCAATATTAGTAAGTTTATTAGTTGCTCGTAATGGACTTTATCAAACGCTTTTTCATAATCTATAAAACAAGCATGTACTTCGATATTCCATACATCTTTGTGACAATACATTAATGCCAAATAGTGCTTCACGTGTGCCCAATTCATTTCTAAAACCAAATTGGGTATCATTAATACCTTCTTCAAGTTTATTGTAAAGTCTTTTGTGTCTTATTTTCAGAAATGCTTTAAGGGTATAGCTCATGAGACTTATGGTTCTATAATTACTACGTTCTCTAGCATTTAGGATAGAATAGGACAAATACTGATTATAATTGAAGTTAATTTTTTGCAAATAAATCTTTTTTATCTAAACCTGTCTTTGTAGAGTTTAAGAAAACATATTTTGACAAAAGAATTAAACCTATTATATTACTAAACTACCAAAGAAATTAGAATAGTAGACTTTGATGCATAAACAGACTTTTTTTTTGGATGAGTAACTTAATTGTTTATAAAAATATTTTAAAAAATAATTGGTTTTGGTTGTTGGCACAACTAATGTCTTATGATTTTAAGCTTGTAATAAATTAGTTGTTTTTGTATAAATTTTATGAAAATGTTTTAAATGGTTTCATTAAGGTTTTTTCTGCATTAAGTAGATTGTCAAAACATAAACAACAATCATTAATATTTAAATAATTATTGTTTTTAAATTTTGTTTTGTGTTTTAGAGTAATAAAAATAAGTTTTAATAATAAATGTATTAAAAGTGTAATTAGAATTTACTAAGACAGTTTGAACAATAATTAGTTAATTAATTATTTATTGAGGACGTAATAAACCATTTATAACTGCATATTAAAAATATTTGCACACCTAAATATAAAAAAAAAACTACAAAAACAAAAACATAACACAAAATAACAAATCATTGTTTACAACTTGTTTATCTAAGATCTACAGTTAATTTTAGAACAATAAAATAAAGATAACTACTAACGTGTTATTAGTTTATCTACGTCTTTTATTTTATAGACATTAGTCTAAAACATTTTGTTTTGAATACGATTGATATTATGTTAGATATATACAATACTGATAAAACATATTCTAAATGCAAGAGCACAATAAAGTATTTTGAGTGTGTTTAAAGATAGATCAGATAATTTATAAACAAATTTCAAAATGTTTGTAACACAATTACAGCTACAGTGTATCTTCTGTTTCTTCTTCTCCTTTTTGAAAACCGTGTGGCTTGTTTTGATCAAACTATTATTCCGGGTTCTGATCTTGTAATATCAAAGTCCAGCTGTTTTTTCATTTATTTATTGGCCTGCCAAAAGGGCGTTTTGTGTATGTTTTAGCGTCTCAGACTGTCCTGGCGTTTCTATTGTACTGCATGCGTAACACGTGCTTATCCCACTGCCTTCTTCTGCTTTGCGCCTATCTCACAATATCCGGTGTGTTGCATTTCTCACGTATTTCAATGTTAGTTCTTTGGTCGGCAAATGAGTAGCTATGATGGATTTGAGGGTATTAATCTCAGCGCATCTTAGCCGGCGTTTTGTCTCTGCCGTATCGGCTCTGGTTTCAGCGGAGTAGGTGAGAATATGTTTCACGCACGGTTTGTAGATCCTTGCTTTGCTCTCAGTTGATATGTTTTTATTTTTCCAGACGGGATTTTGCAGTGCTCCTGATATCTTGGACGCTCTGTTTACCTAGTTCAGGACATTGGCTTTTAAGTTTTTGTACGGGCTTATAATTATTCTCAGATATTAGAATTCTACAACTTGCTCAATGATAATAATATTTACGGCTAGCTTGTACTTTTGGTTTTAGCTGTGGCTATTGTCATGTTTATTGTCTTGCACTCCTTTCTGAACGTGTTTAGTAGCTATTGTAAACCGTCTTCTGATTCTGCAATCAGTACGGCGTCGTCAGCATAGCAGACTGTTTTAATGAGTTTGTTTCCCAGTTTGTAACTATGTTCTATTGGGTCGAAGGCTGTGACGTTTTCGGTAGTTTGAGTGCATTTTGATGTGGTCTTGTTGTTATTGACACTTTTTCCGGTTTTGTGTCTTCTTGAGCATATAGTTTGGTAAAGAAAAACTGTAGCATGTCCAAGCTAACGCTGTTTATTTGTACTGTTTTGTAGGTTTATTTTCTCAATCTCTTGAGGAACTTTCATATTTAGTGGTGTTTATTGCAAAAACAATCCTTTGACTCAACTAGCCAGTATTAAGTCAAATGTAATGGAAAAGATCAAAATTTCTGAAGACAAAGTCCTGCGGTGCTTAAAAAAAATCAAGCCCAACTTTACCATGGGCCCAGACCAAATACCTGGAATTATTGTTAATGATTGTGCTCTTCAATTAGTGGGCCCTCTTAGACATATTTTTAATTTAATTTTGGCAGATGGTACTTGTCCTTACCTTTGAAAGTTAACTAGAGTTTGTCCAATTTTTAAGTCTGGTGACAGTCTCAAACTTTTTAAAGGTCTTTGAAGGTATCTTTTGTGACTATATACATGATTGTGTTGACAATTTGATAACTCTTAACCAACATGGTTTTGTTAAAAAACAAAACACGCAAACAAACTTAATGTGTGTTACACAATACATATCCAACCAATTTGATGTAGGTGGCTAAGTTGACGTTTTATATACCGATATCAGTCGAGCTTGTGATTGTATGCCGTTTGATAAGCCGATGACCTATTTAAAGCAATATGATATACCATCGGACATTATTGATACAGTGCAGTCATATCTTGTAAACAGACAGCTATTTGCGTATTATGGTGGTTGCAAATCCAAAACATTTTAACCGGCATTAGGGGTACCCCAAGGGTCTAACCTGGAACCACTATTATTTACAATCTTTATTAACAAAATAGTAGATGATTTGGATTGCAATTTTCTCATGTACGCAGATGATATTAAACTGTATCAAGAAATCAAAACAATTTCTGACTGCCAACATTTGCAGCGGAATTTGGATAGGCTATCGGCTTGGTGTACTAAAAACGGTCTTACAATCAATGTATCAAAGTGCAGTATTGTAACCTATAGTAGATCACGTAACAGAGTACTAGGTGACTATACACTTGCTGGGTTGTAGAAAGAACTGATTCAATTAAAGATTTAGGAATTTTCTTTGATTCAAAACTCACATTTAACATGCATATTGAAAATTTAGCTAAGGCGTGTTATAAACTGCTCGAGTTTGTAATACGTAACAGTCGCGAGTTTAGTAACCTTTCTACCGCTGTGAGACTTTTTGATTTGTTTATTATAAGTAAAATTAATTACTGCGCTTGTGTGTGGTTACCTGGTTATTATCTCTACATGAATGTTATAGAGAAAATTCAAAAGCGATTTTAAAATACCTGTACTTTCAAAAGCATGGTACATACCCTGAAAGATTTGTGTCTTATAATCAACTTATACAAGAGTTTGGCTTTATTACAGTTCAAAATAGACACAAATATATGCATGTATATGAACTTTACAAAATTATTCACGGGCACACTGATAATGGTGATGTTCTTTCTAAAATTAATTTTTGAGTACCACGGTTATCATTTCGTAGTAATGAATCTTTTCAATATGCAACTTCTTATACAAATATTCATACTTTTCATTTCAATGTTAAAAAAATATCACGGTGTGTGATATATTTTGTACTAATAGAAACCAATTTTTATAAGACTTAAGGTCGTGTCTGGTATGAATTGTATTATGAATGGTATTATGTTTTGTTTTGTGTATTATGTGTTATAATTTTTTATAGTTATTTGTATATTTTATAAATACTTCTTTATATGTGATATATATTTTACTAATTATCTTTTATGCCACGTTGTAATCGGATAAAATATCCATATTAATTTTTAATTTGTAATGTAATTTATCTATACGCAAACTTTATTTATATTGTTGTTTTTTTTTTTTGTAATTTGAAAGGTGCATACCTGTTAAGAAAATATATATATTATTATTATTTTTATATCCGTTTTTCTGTTTCGTATAGGTTGTTTTTTATTTCCTTACTAAATTGTTTCCATTTTTTTCTTTTTATGATGCGGATTTGGTTGTTAATTCTGATTCTTATCTCCCGATTTTTAAAATCTTCTCTGGAATTTGTCGATTTATAAATAAGATGGGTTTTTTTGTTTTTTTGTGCCAGGGCTTTTACCTCTTGATTGAATCAGGGTTTGGGTCTTTTTATGTATGTTGGTGTGTTTTTTATTATTCTCTTCCCAAGCGCTTCTGAGCAAGCTTGGTTGATGATATGTTTCCGTTTTTTTCATGCCGCTTAGAATGTATCACTGTCTGCGATGGGATTATGCTTTATCTGGAAAGCCAGTTATTATTAGTAGAGCGTTTTTGTGCTTTTGCTTCTGAATGATTCTGTATTCAACTTTTCAATTTTTGCTGCAGTAAGGGGTTGTTCTGTACTGTGGTGTTTCTAATGCAAACTTCCCTACAAAAGCTACAGTGTATATGATTGATAAATGTAACCTTTTGGTAAATAATTACACCAATCTTTTATCTAAATTATTTGTTAACCAGCAAATGACAGTATCAAGAAAACACAGTGCACAAAGTTTAACAATCAAAACACAATGGCGTTTACTGAAGTTGTGTTGTTAAATGTCAATTCGAGCACTAAATATTAAAATTTGCTACTAAAATCCGGCTATAAGATATAAAATTGAAATCCAGACATTAAATACTAATGTTTGGTTAATATTATTAAACTTGACAAGAAATTTGCTTAAAACATCATAATCTTGCAATGGAAATAAATATATTTGAAATTATAAATTTTTAATTTGGTTATGTAAGACATTATATGGCTATTTTTCTTCAAAAATTAGCAAGAAGCCGCCGTTACCGTCAATAGCAAACGTTACTGTGCCAAGCTAAACGTATTTTTGTTTGCAAAAATTGAAGTGTATAAAATGGATGACATTTGGTTTTAACAGGACAGGGCCACAGGCCATACAGCCAACGTAACCATCAATATTTTGCGCACTGTTTTTAGAAATCAAATACTTAGCCAAAATGCTGATGGCAATTGGCCGCCTAGTAGCTGTGATTTGACTCCGTTGAATTTTTTTTGTGAAGAGATCTTAAGGATAAGTGTTACGCTAATCATATATGTAGATACAATTGATGCCTTCAAACACAAAATCAAAGTTGCCATTCAGGCGATTGGAGTCCAAACATTCATCAAAATTGTACTAAAAAATTGGGTTAATCGGAGGGGTTACTGTCAAGCCAGCCGTTGTAGTAATTTAAATAATGTTGTGTTTTATTCTGAAAAGAAAATGTCAATCTTTCTCTTGGCGCTCAAAGTAATAATGTGCGTAGCTGACTGTAAATACGGCAAAGTTTTGGAAAAGTTAATCTAAATAGAATCAATTTACAACTTAGATTCAAAATTATGTAATAAGTTATTAATAATTCAAACACAGATAATTAGCAAAACAGATTTGCCAGTGTAAATCGCTACTCACAAAAACTATGTTGCTCTTTAACTAAGATATTTTTAAACATCCATTGTATTTAATTAGAAATTATTTTATCAAATAATTTAGGTATGGCCAATTGCATACGAATACTTTTATAGCTTTAAATGATTTTCTTGGCTTCAGTTTTATGCAAAGTAACGTCTGAAAACACTGCATTGAAATAAAAAACAATAGATTAAATTAAATAAATGCAATTCTTTAATAGTAATAAATGTATTCAGTGCCGTAGCAAAGTATTCATTATCAATAAAAAACATCTAGTAAACTTACTGTAAGTTTTCTATATAGTAGTTGTGTGTAGTATTTATACACAGGTACAACATGTGTGTAAATCATAAACATAAAACAAATATAGCAAACAAATTAACACAGTTGTTTTTATTTTTACTCGTTTACTCACAATAACACATGGTAGTACAAAAACTATTAGATATTCTTTCTAAATTTTTATCAAATTTTCAAAAATACTTTGACTAGCTTGAATGTTATTCTCAAATTATAAAATTATTTTTACGCCTTATATTTGTATGGAGACAACAATCAATGGTATAATGCAATGTAGAATAAAATACGCAATAAGAAAATAAAAAAATAAGCAGAAATAAAAGAGACAACATGAGAAGAGATAAAACAATAACACGCAACAGGTAGAAATAAAAATACTTTTCTAAAACAAACTATTAAAAATAAAAATGTACGCTTTTCACTGCAATGGTAGAAAAGTATAAGATTAAGTAAACAAAACAAAATAAAAATAGTTTTAGTTGCAAATCACAAAGATTTGTAAAAAGCCATTTCATTTCCATCTGCAAGTACTATAATGTCGCTTTAGTTTAGTTTTTATTGCGCAATGTTCTAATAATAGCAGGAAAAACCGGTCTTGTTTATAAATATAGGTCCTAACTGTTGGTAGGAGTTCTGAATGCAAAAATTCACAGTTGGTTCAGATGGCAAGTGTTGTGTACAGCCATAAATCATAAATTTCTTAACAACAATGTTGGCTGAACAAAATTCTTTAAAAAAAGTTAACAAGTATGATCAACTAGAAAAAATACTTTTAAGCAGCAGTAGCTTTTAGATTTTGCAGTAAAAATTAACAACATCGACAGTAATACATAGACACTTAAACTTAATGTTTAGTTTTGATACGTAAATGTGATGAAAGAACATAAAATTATTGTTTGTTGTTGTTAAGACCACTGCAAAAAATTATAGGAGTGTTTAGTTGAACTTTGAGGAGTTTAAGATATGAATAGTTGATGGTTGGAGCAACTCAACCACTTCACTATTAGGTACCACAGTAGTGGTATCTTAAATAAAATAAAACAAATTATTAATATATTATAATCTTGGTTCTCTAAGAGGTCCATATCAAAAAACATATATGCCCGATTGCACCAACGCACCTTAAGCTGTAGCTAAAGCTTAAAGCTTGCTTACATCTTAAAGTCTGCTTAAAACTTGGTGCAAGTATAAAGATTGATGACATATGAATAATAATGTATATAAAAATAAATTATTTTAAAATAATAATATTAGTGAAATCAACTTTGATAGTTAGAACAATATTAGAGTAAGTAATTAAAATTATTTTCATTGCGTTTTAGGACTTGTAAGATACTACTGTCTGTGTCTACATCTATTGTTAGTTTGTTGAATTGCATTTTGCGCAGTTGCCAAACGTGTTTTAATGCTAAGGTAAGACGCTGTCACATTTAATTGGTACAACAAAATGTAAAATTTAAGGCGCCCTTATTGCAAAACCGGCTGCATCTTAAGTTGCGTTGGTGCAACCGGGCAATAGTGTGTTATTAAATAAGTGCGGTAAGATTATAGAAAGCAAATTACTTTTTTATTTAAATCTTTTATAATAAACAGCTTATAAAAAAAAACTTATTTATTAAAACTTTATATAAGAATTGATTTCATGTTTAACATATTTAGTTCATGTTACATTTGTATATAATAATTATTTTAAAAATGTGTGTCATTACAAATAACAATTTATTTGAAAACTATTCTTTTGTACTTATATTTCATCTGTATAATGATATTAATTGCCTTAGATTAATGTTTTTAATTAACTTTATTATTTTATTGTTTTTATGTAAATTTTGAAAATAATATTATTTGATAAAAAATATGTTTCTTTGAGATAGATATTAATTATTAATAACTTTGCAAATGCATTGATTTTAAGTAATAAATTGGTAGTGTGTTTAAAAACAATTTATAACTTTTAATAATTTCTGATCCTGGAAGTTATGAATTTATCGATATTTCTAAATAGTTATCTTAATTTTTTATATAATTTGACGTTTTTTATGCAATTGAATAATATTTTAAGTTTATTTTATTTTTGTAATTTAAATACATAATAAAAATATATAGTTATAAATAATGGAAAATTAGGAAGTATTTTATAGATAAAAAAACAAACAAAAATTGTGAATTTTACGATGTTGATTATGATAGAAATTATACTTGACATGATGCTCCTATTTTACAAAATCAATTAATTTCTTATTTCAATTCACGTATGGCAATCTATATCTTCAATTATTCTAATTGCATTCCTATAATGGAAATATTAATTATGAATGGCATCAACATCCCGTTTACTGAACTAATGGGATTTAAATGGTCGATCAATTACACTTGAATATTAATTTCAGAAGTGATGTATCAAAACCATTAAATACTAATGGAGATAACTAGACAAATTTTACGGTGAGTTTTTACTGCTCCAGTTCTTTCGAGGAAGCAACCAATAAAGCATCTTAAAATAGCTACTACACCATGCTTTTAAACCATGCGAATTCGATCTGCATATTAAAATTTTATTGCAAAGCAGACATTGTCTCTATTGTTATGCCACTTTGCGACACTTACTGCTCCCCAGGTGAGAACAACACACTTTATTATACTCGTGCTACAATTTCTGCCATCATAAATAAAAGCGAGCTACCAAAATGCATTCTTAGAATTTGCGGAATTAATTTGATTGTGGAGGTGTGAGGTTATTATAACATTTTTCTACTGGATTTTTTCCCACAATATTTTCAATTCCCATTGAAGCAGGCACGAAATTATATGCTGCACGGTTTATTGTGTAAAAATGATCTAGCTGTGTGTGTATGTAAGCCTGTGAAAAGAAAAGAAAATAGTCTTGGTACATAGAGAAATAAAAAATAATAATCAAAAAAATAAGAATGAACGCGGTGGCGCTTCACAATGAATTAAGTGAGTGCACACAACAAAGCTGAAAGAAAGCAAAAACGACGAAGCCGCAGCGAGAGGCTCGCGATGATGATGATGACGCGATGATGACGCGAACCCACTCCATCATGTGAGTGTTTGATCCGTCCGCATTATCTTCTCCCGGCGTCATCTCTATTAAATAGATAAGTAAGTAGCTACCGGGCTTGAAGTGCCCAGTCATTCCCAGTCATTCTGAGATAGTAAATCATTAAACAGCATGACTTGTCACCTCTCGTGGCCGTCTCTACCTGTCTGCACCTCACCTCGCGTTCATCCTTTTGGCAACCGTCTCTATCTCTCACTACTGCGTGCGATTAATGAATTCAGATAAGAAGTCTGACTTTAATTCGCGGCCTTTGTTTCGATCATGAGACGTCTTTGGGAAGACACCGCGACCCCTTGCCAGGATCTAGCTGATAATTTCAGCTAGCATTCGAAACAACGCGCGGTGTTCAACTAATTCTAATTAACCAACCAGTTTCAGGGATTTCCATAATTCTATACCCGGATATTTATTATTATTCATTCTATTCACAAATAAATAAAAAATGTGCAGTACACATTTATTAATTAAAAGCTATTATAAACACATTTACACTTTTATTGAGAATTTTAATGAATTCTTATTATATTCTTATTAATTGTAAAGCATAGCGTATGCAGAATTTCCTGTGTTTTTCTTATTCTAAACGTATATTAACAAGAAAGCAATATTACGTACATAAGATCTAAACATAATACATATAAAAGAAATATATTAATATTTATTTCATGTTGTGCAAATTTTTATATAGAAACAGTATATTTAAGATAAATAGTTTGTCAAATAGCATTAAAATGTGGTGTAAAAACGCATTTATTTCTATATTTAAATATGTTTTTTGGCTATTTCCGACTATAATTTGACTAAAATATAAAGATAGATCGATTATCGAGTTATATGTAGAAATAGAATTGTCGCCAAAGTTACTGTTTTTGTTACAATACTAGACACTGTTATATTTCAAAAAAATTTCAATAAAATTTATGTTCAAATTTAATTTCATGTTTAACAAAAATGACTGAATATGATTCTGCACTAAAAGTTTTATATTTAATTCACTAGCCGCAATATTTGTGTGTTTTTTTTTAAGCATTTAACATTTCAGTAAGGCTGACCAAAAGCGATGAAGTTACCTTTTTGACTCCGACTTGTAAATGATAAAACTCTTTGCCAAAAAGTTAAAAACACACATCCACAAACAAATAACTGCAAAACCACGTATGAATAAAAAAACGTGTTCTATATATTTACTGTATTGTTTGATTAAAATAATGCTTTAAAGAGCATTCTTTACTATTGATAAATTAAAGTGGTTTGCTTAAGAATACTGTTTTAAGAATTTTTTTATTTCAAACAAATGTTTTAAAATGGTAGCACGTAAAAATAGTGAATTTAATTAAACACTGTGGTTAAGTACAATTAAACCGAGTAATAATTTAATATAATAGTTTATTGTTTTAACACTTGAGTTAAAAAAAATAGTTTTTACGCAGAAAGCTAAGGCACACATATTTTTTACTCAGTTGTCAATAAGGAAACTAATAATTAGTAAAATTTAAAGTTGATGAAATAAAACGCCACAGAGACAGTATTTTATTTGAATAATTTAATTGTATCAAAATGAGTGTCTAAGAAGACGTTAGAAACAGTGTTTATCATCTCTTCAAACGCAGATTTAATTTTAAAGTATGTAAAATTGTAACCAAAAACGCTTTGAAAAATATTGCAGAGATTGTGAAGTTTTTCTAACAAATCACAATATTGTTGAGATTAATATATACTTACTTTAAATACTGTACTAGAAACCAGTAATTTTTTTGTCTTTACAAAATTTAGAAAACTTTAAGACAAACTTTATCTAGTTCTAAACCTCAAAATTGTTATACTGAAGACAAATGGTCATTTAAACATTTAATAAACTTTATAATTTGCTAACACTATTAATTTTCTATTACACTGTCATGTTTAATGTTTAAATTGTCATAAATAGAGTTTTTTACAATAATTTGATTTTTTTTAAATTTTGACTTACATTTTTTTTAGTTTGAATTCAATGCATCAGTTACGCGACATATTCCTATGGTACAATGTCTACATCTAATACGGTTTTTAAAAACACATTTCAAAAGTAAAATATTTTTTGAGTCACTTGTATATGTTTATATGCTTAATATACTGGCCGCCAAAAGTTCTTATAAAAATTTTAGACAATATATTATCTTATTTACACTAAGAATAATTAAAATTTTAGTAAAAAAATATGATATTAATTTTTCTTTTATTTTAATAATGAGTTACTCTTCTAGAAATTCTGAAGCACTCAGCAACTCATCAAGGCATGTTAGAAATCAAATTGTCAAGAGATTGAATCCCAAAAAGGCTATGAACTTAAACAACAGTTAGTTCCAAGAATTCTATAATAACTTTAGCTGTAGACAGTTTTGGATTATACTGCTAAAAAATATTTATTTAACCTTCTCAGATAAGTCATTAATATACCTGGTTAATGCAGCGGTTTGTGTTTAATGTTCTTGGAATAAAGACTAAACAAAACTTACTTCTATAAACCATTGTTCTTCATACTATCACCTTGCGAGTAAGAGCTGTATGTTGTTTGACAGCAAACTGTACATTTTTTTAATTTTTTTGGTGACGTTTAACCATTTTACAACTATTGTAGGCATACCAACAAAATCTCGATTTGTTGTTAAATATAACTTGCTTTCATTAATTAACCCATTATAGCCTCTCATAGCACCATTCCAGACGGCATCTCTTATAATAAGAAGTTGGTACAACAAAAGGAAGATTGGTACAACTTGAAATCAAATGATAAATTTTTCGATAAACTTTTCCAAACATCTCCAATTGTTCTTGTTGTTTCACATTGGTCTCAGGCAGTGTAATGAAAGCTCGTAGACTGTATTTTACCTTAATATTTACAAATTCGGATTTTGCGTTTCATACACTTTCATCCAATTATTATTGCTTTTTATTATGCTGCTGGAAAGATTCTTTCGTTATTGTTTTACTTTTTGGTGCTCCTGTTTTGTTAAAAAAAAACACTATTAAACAATTTTTTTAAGGTTGTGATCTTGTTCCTTTTCTTGGAAATAAAATAAATAATCATAAGAATATAAGTTTAGGTTTTCATGTTTCTGTTGCTTTAATTTACGTATAAATAAAATGATTAAATACTATTAAAATGTTTATAGTATAAAATGAGCTAAAACATTTTTAACAACGTGGAAAAAAAACTGTATAATGTTTTTGATTGAAATTCAATATATACAGGGTGTCTCAGACCACCCGTACCAGCCTTTTATTTCAACAACGCTTGGTTAGGACAAAAAAATTTATTACCAAAGTGAACCCAAGGAATCCACTGATTTATTTTTTACCGGAAAAATTCGGAAGTACCTGGAACCGGAAAAAACTTTAAAACTTCAAATAGCAACATAGGTCGAGTATGGTATTAATTGATAGGTCCTATTAAAAGAAACAACTTTTAATAAAATGCTTTTTTTTTATATTTTGCATATTTACAAAAATAAACAAAAAAAAACTAAATTGAAAATTAGTTATTCATTCAACACTCAATTTTCTCAAGTTGGCTTTGCTTTTATGTTATGTCAAAATAATTGACATTTGTGAACATTTAAATTAAAATAAATTATTATTGTCAACGTATTGAATGTGTTAACATGGTTTTTACAAACCTCGAAGGTTTTGATATGCTGATGATATTAGATGAATGCGGCCAAAACTATTATGCTGCTGATCAAATTTATGCTAAGCAATATTTTCAACAAGCCAATCAATCAAAAAATGTTTAAAAGTTAAAACAACTGGTAAGCTACAGCCCAGCCACAACAAAGGTTGAAATATCAGAAAACGTGTACAAGATGAAAGAGCACCACATATTCTTGCGGCAATTGCTCTGGACTTAAACATCTCAACTAAAAAAATTGAAATTGATGCTGGAATAAGTCGCTCCACTGCTTAGAGAGTTTTAAAAACAAACAAGTTCCATCCATACCATCTCTCTACACCAGAAACTTAAAGAGCAAGATTTTTAAGATAGGTTGAATTTTTGTAAATAGTTGTCTCATAAAAATTATAATTTCCATCACAAAATTTCATGGACAGATGAGTCAATATTCAAAAGCAATGGAGTTGTTAATTTACATAACGCAATGAGCGTTTGGAGTAATAAAAACCTTCATTGGTTAAGATAATTAACACGTGTAGACTCTTAATGTTTGTTGTGGTATTTTAGGAAACTAAATAATTGGTCCGCATTTTTTTGATGGTTCATTAAACGGAGCTAAATACGCTGATTTTTTAGAAATAAATCTTATTGACTTTCTAGATGACGTTCCATATGCAACACGTTTAACAATGTATTTGCTACAAGATGATTTCTCGTCAAACCGTTGATTGCCTTTTCCCTGGTCAATGGATTGAAAGGCTAGGACTATTTCCATAGCCACCTCGTTCTCCTGACATAACGCCTTCTGACTTCTTTTTGTGGGGACGTATCAAAAATATAGTCTATAAAGAGCTTTCGACCACGAGGGATAATATGAAGAAGAAATACGAAATGTCTGCCGTTCACTTAGTGAAGATGAGATACTACGGGCCGTCAACGACCTTCAAAATCGGCTACAAAGATGCATTGATCAAGAAGGAAGACAATTTGAACAATTGGTATTTTTTAATTATCGTAACTATGCAAAATATTAAGCATATTAATAAAAATTGTTTTTTTTTTAAAGACCCATAAATTAATACTATACTCAACCTATGTTGCTGCTTGAAATTTTAAAGTTATTTCCGGTTCCGGGTACTTTATTATTCCGGTAAAAAATAAATTCATCAGTGGATTTTTTGAGTTTACTTTGGTAATAAATTTTTTGTCGTAGTCACATTCGACTAAGCGTTGTCGAAATAAAAGGCTAGTACAAGTGGTCTGAAACACCCTGTATATCTGTTTTTATTATTTTTATAGTAACGGACTTTTTATATTAAAATAAAATACTTTTTGTCATACAAACACAAATTGGCCTACTAAGCAATTTCTAATACCAAACATAACCCCACCAAAATGAACAATTTTGAAATTATTGTATCTCGTCTAGCGATGGTAACATATAAATTTTTTTCTACTGAAACAAATCAATAATCCGTCCTTTTGAAATAAACCAAAACACCAAAACACCAAATCACCTTTTTTAAGTGAAGAATGATTAGTTTTAACATTTGAACGTGAAATCTGAGTATGAATATATTCACGACTCCAACGTTTCCAAAAAAATTGCAATAAATGATTTGACAACTTCCAGCGTTTGACCATATTAATATTAACATCTATTAAGTTTATAAATCCTCCAACTAAAAAATACCCATGAGCTATATAATCAAATCCATCTTGAGAATCATTTGAGAATTCACACAAAAGCCAGAAGTTCAAGATAACCTTAATAATTATGGTGTTAAATTCTTCATAAGATGAAAGTAGTTGTCCAATTACTTTTCGAAAATGATATTTAAAAGATTTTACTCCCAAATTCCTTCAAAATTAGGAGCATAAGGAGGTTGAAATATCTATTCATTTTTCCAAACTGCAATATAATCAGACAAAACTCTATTATTAACAGAAATAATTTTAAACAATTCTTTAAGTTTTTTTGCTGTTCTACAAAAATTACTACTTCAATCTGAAAAAATGTTCATTAGTAAACCTCTTTGACTTGAAAATTGATCTAAAGCTCTTAAACATGCTTCAGTTGAAAGACTGGTCACACATTCTAAATGTATTGCTTTAGTCATCATGCAAACATTTCACTACCTTATTACATCTAAGAAGTGATGCTTTAATAGAAAAAAGACTCGCATAACAATACCAACATGACTAAAAATCCTTGCCGGTTCTAATCAATATGCCGATATTGTCTTTAAACAATAACAAATTAAACATTAAAAGATCCAATGACAAATTAGACTTTGTGCTCTCGGAATCCAAAAACTACGAAAAAGTAAAGACTAAATTAATTTTGAACCACCATGCCCTAAAAAAATATGAAAATAATCTATTAACAAAATTGCTAATTAACTTTTATTTGAAATCAAATAAGGATGTTTACTTAAATGGGTTAACTGAGATCGATTGATTTGACCCCCACCATGACAAAACCCTCAGTGAGAAACGGAGTCAAACCTCTATAATATTTTGAGATCTTTACACCCGTTTTCAATTGATCCCTTTCCTTATTTAACGTGGTCTTTTGAGTTAATTTCACTATTAATTTCATTCCATTTTTATATTCATGATAAGCTATTGATCGAACAATCTCATTTCTCGCAATCTTCTTTTGTGAAATATTAATAAAAAACAACATAAATGCAATAATTCTATGCAATTTTAATAAGGAAGACATCTTGTTAAACAAGTTTACAAATCCAGAGTAGTCTCAATTTACAACATTAGAAAACAAATGAATTTCTTTCAATTCAGGTAAATCCTGTATTATTAAACCTAATTCTTTCAAAGGCCAAATAATTATTGGATCCCGAATAAAATCTGGATCTTTCCACCAAAGCAAACATTTAATAAAGTCAGAAGCAAACAAACCCCGACTAACCAGATCTGCAAGATTTTGAGTTCCTAGAACATGCCTCCAAATTGCTATTGGATTCAACTCATAGACGATTTGCAACAAAAGTTTTTAACAAATAAGGAGAAGTGCAAATTTATGCTAAAACCGTTATTAAATCCACAAAACAAAAAGGATCTATCATTGAACAACGCTCAAAAGTGGCAAAAACTGTAAGAAATAATTTAGACAACAACCATGAAGCTCCTAATTCCAAACGGGGTACCGTCCAAGTTTTTAAAAGAGCCACCCAAGATTTAGCTATCACTAGATTAATTTTAACAAAATCAATTGTTTCAATTTGAAAGTAAATTATCATCTTATATTTGAAAAAAAAAAAATTAAAAAGTTCATTTTGTTTAAAACATACTTTTATAAGATAAAAACGTTTTAAAACATGTTTCCTATTGATACCTAAAACAGGACGTACTTTTGCTTTGAAAGGTAACCGAGTAATGTAGCATCCATTTTTATCTCTAAAAACAGTTTTTACAAAGTAGTCTTCACACAAAATTTCTTCTGGTGATAAAAAAAACTGGAAAAGGTTCCTTCATCTCCCAAAAATTACAAAACATTTGCTTAAGAAAAGAACAAAAAAGTTCCGGATTTATGACCAAGAAATTTAAGGCCAATTTGGTTCTAATAACCTTGTCTGGAGGTGAAGTATTTAAACAATGCTTCTCCAAAAGCAGCAAAATTGATATTAGAGTACTCTTCTGCATTCAAAAAAGATGTAAAGTTGATGTCAGAGGCTTTGTTGAAACAAGACGAATCACTAACGACGTACTCCTCTGCACCCAAAAAAGATTTAAAATTGATTGCATTCTCGTATTTGATATAATCAGACAACTCAACAGACAAGACCAGTTCAGGCGACATTAAATCTAAATAAACACACATAAAATTTGTTATGTTTAGCTTATTTTTAATTCTATTTTTCACAGAACCTAATATTATCCAACCTAAATTAGTTAATATAACACTCCGATTTCCTTTAATATATGCTGAGCAAAGTGAAGTAATATCCAAAACAGATTCCACTCCCAACAAAATATCTACAGGTGACATTACATAAAAATAAGAATCGGCCAAAGTTAAATTTGAAAACCAAGTTTTAACTTTATCAGAGATAGGAACAGTGGGCAGATCAGCTGTAATTTTAGGTAACTACAGCTTCAATATTTAAATAAAAATCTTTATTAAATTTAGGGCGTAAAAAGCAACACACTATTCCTTTGGATGAACTCACCGAAGACTGGCTCACTCCATTAAAAAAAATAACATCTTCTTCTTGAAAATTGCTATCTGTCGGATTTCTGAGTTATGAAATTGACTTGACTTCCTGAATCAGAATTTGTGAATGATTGAGAACTCACAGAATTTAAAGACACAGAATTTGAAAGAGACCTATTAATTGCCTTGATACGTTTTTCTTTCTTATTAATTATTGCATGTGAAATCTTGTTAGATGTCCGGTCAAAATGCAACAAAGTGTTGTAATTCTTTTGAGCACAAAACTTTAAAATACATCTTGAAGAATGATGAGAACCCAAACAAGCAAAACAATGTTTATGAACTTTGATTATTTTGTATCTAGAACTTGAGGTATCCGCTGAAAACACAAGACAGTTTATTAATCGATGGTCTTACACAAAAAAACACTCAAAGAAAAATGTATTGGGTTTGATCTTTACGACCCTCGTGGGAACTTTTTTTGAAAACTCTTTTGGATGAGAATAAGATAAATTAGACTTTGTTATAACTGAAGAAGTTTTCAAAACCAAATTGGCAACAGTTGTCTGTTTGGTTAAAAAATCTATAAAAAATTAGTCTCAGAATCTAAATGTTAAGAGAAAACTGATTTTTTTCATTTTAGTATCTAATTATTTTAAAGAAAGTTCTAACAAAATGTAATCTAAAAGATCATTCAAACTTAAAGTTTTCAAAGAGTTTACATTGACTTGTATCACATCCAAAAAATGCATGACCCCTTTAGGATTATCAAATTTTACAGACTTAATTACAATATATTTAATAGGCAATGATTTGCAATTATTCTTTTAATTGTATATCGTTTTATTAACAGATCATATGCCAAATGATAATTATCTACTTAATAATAATTATCTCTCTTACCAATGAGAGCCGAAAACTTCTTTCTTTTGAAGATGACATTTAAATATTTTATCCAAAACTAATCAAAAGTAAATTTTAAATTTACTTATAAAAATATATCCGGTTTGACCGGTACAGTGTCATTTAACGCTGCAGGCTACGTCATTTGAATTACTATGACGCAGTTGGAATATGCAGCATCGTGTGTTTGTGAACAATTATTATGTTAAAAGTGGTAAATTTGTTTATTGACATTTCATTGTTGTTTGTCACAAAAACGTATTAAAACGCAGCACCATCTTTAGATTAAAACTAAAAAAAAAAAAACAGAAACTGTAACTTGACGCAAACTATCGTTTGTACTGTACGTACACCAGCCAACATTGACAGAGTGAGAAAAACCATATTAAGAAACCCTTCTGTTTGCAAGCAGCGTGTAAGGCAACTAGATTTAAAAATTTGTAGATCAGCTAGACACGAATAGTGTGGCCTGTATAATAGGCAACTTAATATACACACAAAATATGTTTATTGTGGTTGCACTCATGTTTTTGACCGTTTTAGCATATTTCGTTTGTAAAATATACATTCTATTGACAACGTTGTTCTGAGATTGAAAAATGCTAAAACGGACAAAGGCATGAGTTTAACCACAGCCAACATAATTTTTGTGTATATTATGTTGCCTATTATACCGGTCACACAATTCGTGTCTAGCTGTAGCAATTGTCCAAGAGTTCGGGAAACGTGACTATCAACAACGTTCACAATTTGCAAAACATATGCTCTATATTTTAAAAGATAACGACAATGTGTTAATTATGATGAGTTTTACATTTTTACATTACAACATTATTTTTACCACGTAAAACTTGTGAAACAATGTGTAAAATTTAAAAAAAAAACTCTTTTTATGTTACACCTATAAATTAAAAAAAAAATATATAATATTTTTCAATGTAACAATATTTTTTGTTATAACTAATATACAGGGTGAGTCGGGAAGAACGGACCAAACTTCAGAACTCAAACTCAAATGTTGTTACCTAATTTTTATTTGTTTTCAAGTTATAGCGTAATAAAAAATGTTTATCTAGTGTGTCACGAAAGGTTTCTAGGGCGTTAGATTGGCTGCGGTGGTCTTATTAGTTAGTCACTAATATCTCCAGACCTTTTAGCACTAAATTATTGTTTTTAGGGCCAGTTTAAAGATGAAGTGCACAAAGTAAAAGTGGACACTCGGGATGCACTAATTCAACGCATTAGAAATTTTGCAGCCAATCTTAAACAAAGACTCAATCCGGAGAGCAACAGGCACAGGTAGACGAAGCAGAAAATGTTTAGAGGTAAATAACGGTATTTTTAAACATTTATAAGCATGATAACATGATTACCAAAACATTAATGTAGAAATTTTATTAATTTGTAATTAAGCTATAACTTTAAAACAAATGAAAATCGGATAAAAACATTTAAGTTTTTTTACATTATTTTCAAGTGTGCAATACATTCCTGAAGTTTGGTTCGTTGTTCCCGGCTCACCTTGTAGATAATAACATTGTGATAGTACATATTATAGATTAATTAATAATTATAGATTAGCTAAAAATAAATTAATATCATCCATCATTATCAATAGTTCAATAAATTATATTTATTTTTCAAATACATAAAAAAATTAGAGCATTTTATGAGTTGAACAAGTCTGCAATAAATATTACAAACCATAAAATTTCTGACACACCGTAAAAATGAAATTTATTGATATCTAAATATTCAGGATTTTAAACCAAAAAGTTTTATGTATTAGCTACCAGAATATATACTATTCAGGGAAAAGGTGATTTGTTAAATGGACCACTTTAAAAGGATGCTTGGCGTAATAAGTACGGTTATTCAGGAAGTCCATTAATATTTAAATGGCTTTATTGCAAAATTTGCGACGGGTTAATGCATTTACATTGACAATTATAATGGCTATATATACTAAAGGATTAATTATACTTGGTGTAAATGCAACAAATTGAAAAGTTTAAAACAAGTGCGTATTTTTTATGAATATCCGTGAATAAAATATAAATGTTTATTGATTACTGTTGGTAGCGTTAAAAATACAGGTACTCATTTTACCACAAAAATATATTGGTGTAACTTTTTAATTTTGTTATTTTAAATAGTGGATTAAATAATTGTCATTTTTTTGGTTAGTTTAACATAGCAAAATGGATGTTATAAAATAAATTTAAAATAAAATAAAACATAGATGATTTGCTAAGATAACTTACCTTACATATAAATTGATAGCAACTCAATTAATAGTTCAAACTTTTAAATTTAATTTTAGTAAGTTTTATACTATGAAACATTAATAATGTACATATGTAAATAGACCTTACAGTAATGTTAGAACAAGTGCAAAAAACTACTATGTGAGCTAGAGACAAAAACAGTTAAAAAAATGAAAGAAGCACTGGAAGAAGTTACAAAGTTTTAATATAAACAAAAATATTATTAAAAAAAATTGCATCAATCACTAAAAAGTCAATCTGATGATTACTTTAGAAACGTTAATTAAAACAGATAAAAAATTACTTATGACATTTTTACATATTATCGTAAAATACTATTTGACAAATGACAGTTTTAGTAACTTCTTGATAAACCAATTTTTTTGATTTTTTAACACTGGCAAAATCTTTTATAAAAATCTATGTTTTAAAAAGTGTAGCAGTCGCAAAACGGTAAAATTATGAAAGCTTGCAGAAATTTCAAATTTCACATTTTATCATACATTTACAACTTTGAGCAGAACTATAAGAAGTCTTATTTCAAAAAAATAACTTACAGCATAATAAATAGTTTATTAAATTTACGGTGTATTGAAGTAAAATTGCGGTTTCTCATATATGTCACTAAAAATTTTATTCCACACTTTGCAAAAAACCGATTTTAAAAATAAATTAAGTTGCGCAAGTTATAAAAGTTTTATCATAAAGTGTTATTTGCTATACAAAAATCATTATAATAATAGCAATCGGTGTTTTTATCACTATTTTTATTCTTGTTTTTACAACTAGAGCATTCTACGGATGAAATATGAAATATCAAAAATACAATGAAAATCACAATCAAAACAAAATATAAATGCTAAAAAACAATAAACTTGAAACATATTTTGATTTTAATAAAAAACTACTAATTTGCACGATAAAATTGTAATGTCTATGCAGTGATTAATCTAAAAAAATTAAAATATTTTTTTAAATTTTTATATTCCAATAGAAGACATAATTTGAAGCATTTTGAGAATAAGATACGTGCGAGGATACGTGTTAACACTAGACATTACCATATTTTATTGTCAGATTTGTTTAAATGCGTAAAATTAACACGCGCTTTTGTTTTTTGGCATAAAAACAGTAGTTAGGTAATTTAAAATTTTGTACACATTATAATACCTACAGCTATTAAGTAGTTTATAGCTATCACTGAATCACTTGAATCTCTTACTTAACTGCTTTGCAAAAAAGTAATGAATGAGGGGCACAACTGGCAACAATTATTTTTAATAATAAAGCAAGAAAGTTATTGTATCAAACTGTAAAGGGTAGTAAAAACCCGTTTTGGATACTGACCAACTAGTTTTGATTTACATTAACCGCTGCAGGTTACATTTTTGTGTATTTTCAGATAAAAATTAATATATAAATTAGTATCAAATTGTAAAGGGCAAAAAAAAATTGTTGTTTACTTTGTAAACTTTTGTTTGCACGAGAAAAACAATATTTACCCCGTTGCGGAATTTAAGAAATGGCAAGTTTTCCTTGTAGGAAAATCTTTTAAGAACTTACCAATTACCAAGTTTTGCTTTACATTAATTGCTGCAAGTTACTTTTTTAGTGTATTTTACCGCCCAGGTGGTGTAGTAGTTAGCGTACTCAACTGCTACACTAGGGGTCTCAAACTCGAGTCCTCTATCTAGAGCGTCAGTTTTTTTGGATAAGAAAAAATGTGTTGTAATGAAGACGCTTTCTTTCGAATAAGAAGAAAAACTTTAGTAGGTCTTGTGTACTGTACAATAATTTAAGTTAATTTCTTAAATTTGCGACAAAATTCTCAGATGTAGTAGTCTTAACCTCTGGCGCCGGTAATTAGCCCTGGCAGCAGAAGTAGACCGACGTTAAATAAATGAACTAACTTAACCTTTTTGGTGTATTGTATATTAGCTCTGCAAAAATATGATTTTTAAATGCAGAATAATCCTGGAAAGGCAAATTTAGTTTTGATTGGTTTTATTTGTTTAAATTAACCGATAGTAAACGTTAACTTACCAAATTCTCAATGAGTTAATAACAAACTTTTGATTATAATTACTAAACTTATGATAGACTCTAATGTTAATCAACTATGAAAATGACATCTTATCGGTGTTGTGTCCACACAAGGTACCACTACAAGTATAAATGAGTTTGAATGTCTGTTGAATGAATTAGGTAACAGTTTTAATTTTATATGTTTAAGTGAACACTGGTTACATTCTGAAATAAAAAAATTAGTATTAAATAATTATAGAACTGTTTCACACTTTTCACGAATACGTTATAAACGTGGAGGTGTTGTAATTTTATCTAAAGACGACTATGAGGTAACTCAACTTACCAATATAACGTGTTTGTCGATAGAAAAAGACTGTAAAGTTACTGGTATATACATTAAAGATATTTACACTATATTGTTGTGTGTTTACCGTACACCATTGGGTGATTTTATTGTATTTCTAAACGTACTGTTTAATGTCATGGATTCCATTGACATTCCATTGACCATTTTAATGTAAATTTTAACAAAAATGGTAGATCTAAATTACTAATTGATTTTTTTAGCGGATATGGTCTTAAACATCAAGTCAATTTTAATACCAGACTGGAAAACTGCATCGATAATGTTTTCACCAACTGTAGTAATAATATTGCTTATCCAGTGCCAGTGGTTTTTAAACAATTTATTTTTGAATTGTTTTCTTGAAAAAAATATCTCCAATAAATCAAGAAACTTCATTAATTGGTTTATTCCAGAGTTAACAAACATGCGCAGAACACTGGAGTTTACAAAGGAAACTTATTACAAAAATAAATCTAAAAGCAAAAGCAAAACTACTCTTTAAATCATTAAAAATAATTATAATATGGCAAATAATCATCTAAACTTAAACCGTTTACTGACCATACTAACATTGCTCAAAATAAAACCAAAGTGGCTTGGAAAGTTATCTATTCTAAAATGAAAAAAATGCCAATAGAGAACAATAATGACTCAATATCACTAGATAATTTTAATAACTAATTTGTTAATATTGCTGACGACTTAATTAAAACACTTCCGCATCAAACCAGTACTCCTACAACAAACTCAGAAAACTATAACCAACTGTCCAACTGCACCAGTTTTCTGACATTTGAAGCTGTCTTATTCAATGATGTAAAGAATATAATCACAAACCTAAAAAGTAGTAACAGTCGCAATTATTATGGTTTTAGTACAGTTTGTATCAAACAAATTGTTAATTTAATTTTAATACTATTGACAAAGTTAATTAATGAACTCATATGCAATAACATCTTTCCAGATTCACTAAAAATTGCAAAAGTTGTTCCTATATTTAAAAAGGGTGATAAGCAAAATCCTTCAAATTATAGTACTATTTTAATATTGCCAACTTTTACTAAAGTTTTTGAAACAATGTTATTAAATCAGACTACTAATCATCTTGACAAAAACAACATGTTAACGTCTCGTCAATTTGGTTTTAGAAAAGAGCTTTCAACCACGCTTGCAATAACGAAAGTTGTGGATGAAACAATAAAGGGATTTGAAAATAAGGAATACACAAAAGTGAGTCTGTTAGACTTGAGTAAAGCTTTTGACTGTTATCACATGATATACTGCTTTGAAAGCTTTATTTCTATAATTTTCACCCAAATAGTATCAAGTTATTGCTTTCTTACCTTAGTAATAAGAAGCAGATTGTTAATTGCAATAATAATTAAACACGGGGTACCACAGGGTTCAATTCTTGGCCCTTTATTATTTCTCTTATATATTAACGATCTACCTAACAATATATTAGCACTAATTTTTCTCTACGCCGACGATACTATTATTCATTATATGTCAGCATTCCCAAGCGTTATTGGAAGAAACTTCAATCTGGTTTCACAATAATAAATTGATGCTAAATGAAGACAAAACAAACAATATGTTTTTTTTTCAGTAAAGGAAACGCATAATAAACTAAGTTCTATTAGATATTAAGGTGTCAGTCATGATCCTAAACTCAACTGGACAATACATGAAGATGAATTGTCAAAAACGTTGTCAAGATCTGTTTTTGTAATAAGAAGCTTGAAAGGAACGATAACTAAGGAATGTATAAGTACAGTTTATTTTTCATATTTTGAGTCACACATGTCGTCATATGCCATATTATGCTGTTATCCGGCATCGTGTATTCGGATTGCAAAGACGAGCAATTAAAATTTTAGCAGGTATTGAGTATAGGGACTGTTGTAAAAGTAGTTTTAAAATTTTGAGAATTTTAACTTTTACAAGTTATTATATTCTGCGTTGCTTGTGTTATATCAAAGAAAATGTGAGTTTATTTATTACACACGCAAACAATAATTATAATACTCGCAATGGCAGTAATATCTGTTTGCCGCATATAAGCTTGAAAAAAAGTATAGGTGGTGTCAGGTACATAGGTATAAAACTATTTAACAAACTGCCTTCAGATATAAAATAAATCTAAGTTATGTTAAATTTAGATCTACCATTAAAGATATTCTTATAGAGAATTGTTTTTACAAAATTGACGATTTTATAATTTTTTTTTAGATAATCTTCACGTGTTTGTTTAGTTTTATCATGGTTGTTAATTTTTTGTTTTAATGTGTTTATATTACAGCACCACACCCCATTATTTAATGTAATTTTAACTGTATTGTAATTATAATGTACGACCTGTGCAACTATTTTTTCTAAAATGGAACATTAATAAACTTATCTATCTATCTATCTATCAATCTATCTATCTATCTATCTATACATGTTGCAAAAGAGTTTTAACTTTGCCACAATTCAATTTTTTTCGAAAAAAATTATTCTTTATAATGTTTTCTGCTTGTCATAATAATATTACTTTGAGAAACTTCAATTTTGTTGTACAGGGTTTATAAAATATAAAAATGCAATATTGAAAAACAAAAATTTTGTAAATCCAAATTTTTTTAAGTATTTAAAAAAGAGCTTAGAAGGAAATATCGACAAAATATTTCTTTATAGAAGTTATTGTTATGGAGTTATATTTGATATTAAAAAAAAATCTCATTTTACGACAATTATTTGTTAATATTTAAACTAATATCTTTAGGAAGATGCTGAAAGATGCATGAGATACTTTTTTATAAATACGCAATTGAAGTTTTTTACCGGAAATTTTGAGTTGTGCAACTAAACTGTAAATGCTTTAAAAAATTTGGTACATAAATTTGATATTTATGGTGATGTTAAAAACGTAAAAAAAACTTATGATGAAAACCGATGCTGTAACAGTTTTAGTGTTGGATTTAGTTAACAATAACCACCGACTTCTTTTCAAAGCAAGAGAAAATTAGCTGAGTGGTATATCTATAAGTCACGTATGTAATTGTCCACAAATAAAATTTACGCATTCAAACCAACCTTTATTTATAAACTTCAAGAAGACAATGATTCATACCGACTAGAATTATTTTTATTAATGATATTATATTCAGTGACAAATTCACATTTACAAGAAATGGGATACCCTAAATAGTCGCTTTTGAGCAAACAAAAACCCACACTTTAAACAATCAAAAATTTAAAAAAAGTTAACGTATGTTGTGCGCTAAGCTACAATAAAGTAATTGGTAGGTTGAACGCACATTATTATTTGGAAATTTTTAGTGAATACATTTGGCTTCAATTAGATTTTTGGAAAATTTGGAATTTAGAAGAAATATGATATTTCAGAAAGATGGCTAGCTGCTCAGCACGTAGTGCTTTAAATTACAAATTGATTTAATAAACATTTTTTAAGTTGGATGGTTTGCAATATACCAATACATTAGAAGGGTCTTATGTTGAACTCCTAAAAAAAAGTTTTTTTGAAACTTTAATTTTTTATTATACAACAAATTTTTGATTTATAATATTTTGCAAAATTACATTTTTATATTTTTTGTACAACAAAATTAGAGTTTTACAAAGTGAATCGTATTTATATAACAAGCAGGAGAAATGTTAAAAACAATTTTTTTTTGAAAAATGTTCAATATAAATGTTTACACGTAGAGTTAAGACTATCTGTAGACACACTGTATTATGGTTTGTAACTTAATATTAATATTTATCATTACAACCTAGGTTGGATTTTGTTAGGTACAAAACATAATGCGAGTTAAAACATAGTTTGTGAAAAGTTTGTATGTATCGTGCTAAAAAAACAATTGTTAGTGCTAGCAAAAGTTGCTAAAAAGTAAGATTTCTTGATTGCCAAAACCTTTGTTAAAACTCATAATTTTAGAAATGCCCGTTGGACAGTTTGGTTGTTTTTTTAGAATCTTTATTAGCTTCAGTAGCAAGAGTTCAATATTAACAAATTTAAGTTTATTTTTGCTAAATAGAGAAACATGCATGGAAATACTGTGAAAAAAACTATACATGACTTTATGCGCTTTTTTTAAACTAACTGTTTCAAAAAACAATGGCTTATCACGAGAAACAGACACGCAGCAGTATTGTTAAGTAGTCATTTAATGGACCCCCCAGGAAGCTACTAATGAGCTAATCGGATAAGTTAAAGTAATAAAAGTATATCTTTGGGCACACTAAACGTATTATATTTTTTTATGTTTCTTGCTTACTAAATACATCAAGTTAGCTAAGTGTATTTTTGTCAAAAAAAATTGTAATTAATTGTCAAAAATTTACTATATTTGTCTAAAAGTTACAAAAACTGTTAAATAAGTAGGTATAAATAAATATCAATTAAACCTAGAGCACAGCACAAAACTCCAACGGTTTTTGGATGTGGTCCAGACAATGACTAGCTACAAGCCTACGTTCCCCCTTCATATATTCATGTGTCAAAACTTAAGCGTGGAACAAATAAAACTGAAATTGCAAACTATATGAAAGCTAAATTACCATCTGTTTTGATTGATGTTGTTGCGTTGGTAGTGAGATCTGGAAACTACAGCAGTTTTAAAGTATCTATTCCAGCCGATCAAGCTGGTTTAGTTCTTTCTAAAAACTTTTGGCCGGCAAACATTGCCGTCAAGAAATTTATTAACTATGGCCGACCACAAAATTTACCAGCAACTCCTGCAAAGGACTTTCGGACGTTAAATCCGCTCAACAGTTTGGACCCGTCTCCAGGAATACCAACGGCCTCTCAATTCACTACCAAAACGTTAGAGGTATGAAAACCAAACTAAAAAAAAAAATTGTTAGCTGTAGCTTTGTCAAGTTATGACATTATTGTTTTAACCAAAACTTGGCTATCTAAAGACATCACTGACTCAGAACTAAGACTAACTGGTTATAACCTATTTAGATGTGATCGGTCTAACTTAACTAGCCCTAAATTAAGCGGAGGTGGCGTATTGATTGCGGTTAGAAGTCATCTTACGTGTACATTACTACATCCGCCATATCTAAGTGTTGAACATGTGTTTGTAATTGTCAATTTTAAGTTTGTATCGTACATAATTGGTGCAGTATACCCCCTTGTTTGGTTATCAATAAATTTGCTGACCACTGAATTTTTTGCTGATGTCTTTCCTAATAGTAAATTAATTCTACTAGGAGATTACAATTTACCAGAAGCAACGTGGCTAAATGATGAATTTGGAACTGGAGTTACTTGTAACAAAAACTACCTTGGACATTTAGTTGCTAACTCATTTAAATTTTTAAACTGTGTTCAATGTATAACCATACCAAATAGTATGGATGTATTTTTGGATTTGTGTTTCACTAATGATTGTGATAATATTACTGTGATAAATGCTGTAGATGTTTTATTAGATATAAGTCAACATCATAATGCCTATGTGATAGATGTCAAATGTGATACTTCTTGTAATATTTTAAACTGTAATTACGTTTTTAATAATTTTAAATGTGCCAACTTCAGCGCAATCAATGATTTTTTGTTGAACGTTGATTGGTCTGTTCTTTTAACAACTGTGATATTAATGTATGTGTTGATTTATTTTATTCTGTTTTGTATTATGCAATTGATTGTTATGTACCTAAAAGAGTGTGGAATGACAACAACTTTCCTATTTGGTTTAGCAAGGAATTAATTTCACTTACTAAACTAAAGAAAATTGCACATATACGATTTAAATCTTCAAATTTTTTTTCTTATTACAATGAATTTGATTCTCTTTGAACTTCTTGTAAAAATCTGAACGCACTCACGCACACGTCTTTACAAGCAGTGCATTTTACGCACCGAGAATAACATTCGGACTAATCCAAAACATTTTTGGAGATTTGTAAATGAAGCTAGGAAAACTAATGCATTTCTAGCTACAATGTATTATGGTGATCAAACCTGTATTAATGGTGACGATCTTGTAAACAAATTTGCAGATTTTTTCTCTTCGGTTTATAATTCTCAAATTCATCCAACTCCATTGTTTAAGTTTGATAAAAATGTAATTCATACAAATTTCTCAGTCAGTTTACTAGATATTTTTAATGGAATTACAAGCCTTAAATCTAATCTTAGCACTGGACTTGACGGTATTCCTTCTATGCTCTTAAAGAATTGTATTTATTTAATTTCAAAACCATACTTTTCAACGCTTCATTAAATGAAACTAAATTTTCTGATGTATGGAAACAAACTTATATTATGCCATTGCATAAATCTGGTGCTAAAGAAAATATTACAAACTGTAGAGGCATTTGCATTCAATCTGCTATCCCAAAATTATTTGATCAAATTATAATTGGTCAAATACATTGGATGTGCAAAAGTATTTTAGTAGATGAACAGCATGGGTTTTGTGAGGGTCGATCTACACTTACCAATCTACTTTCTTACAAAAATTACATTTTAAACGCATTTGAAAGCAAAACTCAAGTTGACTCTATTTACACCGACTTTTCTAAAGCCTTTGATCGTGTGAGCCACAATATTTTGATTGCTAAGCTTTGTGCCTAGGGTTTTTATAATGCAGTGGTTTTTTGGTTATCTTGCGTTTTGAATAACCGAACGCAGTGTGTAAAAATCAATAACTTTCTTTCACAACCTATTTTAGTTCCATCAGGTGTTCCTCAGAGATCTCACTGCGGACCAATTTTATTTTTACTTTTTATTAATGATCTTTCTAACTGTATTAGTTCATCATCATTTTTGTTATTTGCAGATGATTTAAAAATGTATAGAAGTATTTTATCTATCGATGATTGTAATCTTTTACAACAAGATTTAAACTCTGTTAATGCTTGGTGTCTTATTAATAACCTTTTGTTTAATGTTAATAAATGTTTTGCAATCAGTTTTAATAGAACGCTAAGCAAAATTTTGTACGAGTATACTATCGATAACAAGGTGCTACAACAAGTAACACAAATTAAAGATTTGGGTGTAATTTATGATTTTAAACTTACGTTTGTTGAGCATATCAGCTACATGTGTGATCGTGCTATAAAAATGCTGGGGTTTGTATATAGGATGTCAGCTGATCTTACTTCAAGTACTCTTAAATTACTATACTGTGCCTTGGTGCGTTCTCATAGAGTACGTTCCGTCAGTCTGGTGCCCATTCTATGAAATCCATAGTTAGAATATTGAACGTGTTCAAATTTTTTTGTCTGTTATCCTATAGATCTGGTATATTGTCGGTTAATTTTGATCGCAATTACATTTCTTTACTATACAATTTACCGTCACTAAAACTTCGGCGCAAAAGATCAGATCTCTCATTTTTGCGTTGTCTAGTGATGTCTGAAATAGACTGTCCTGAGTTACTTGTATCTCTTCTATTCTACATTCCTATTAGTGAACGACGTACCAGGCAGACTTCATTATTTAGAGAATTTACACATTCTACTAATTATGGATTTCACAACCCCATCGGTAGAATTTGTAGATTTGCAAACTGTTTAACAAACAATTTCAATTTTTATTGTTCTTAATCTATGTTTAAGATTCAATTGAGTCATATTGATTAAATGTTATGTATTTTATATTATATTATGTTTTTTATGTCGATCTTTTGCTTCTGTTTTTTATATTGATTATTTTATAAATGTATTATATTGTTTATATTCATTATATTTTTATGTACATGTAAATGGTTTTACTTATACCGTAAATAACGAATTATTATTATTATTATGACTTGTTAATTAGTTGTGAAAAGGTAATTACATTTGTCAAAAGTTGCTAAATTGTGGAAAATATAACTAAATCTTTTAAAAGTTACTAAAACTGCCATAGAGTTTTTAGCATACATTTTTCAGATCTGTCAAATAGATTTTTTTTAAACTGTCTACAACTGTTAAAAAGCTACTAAAAACTCCAAAAAGTTACTAAAACTATAACAAAATTTACACTAATGTAATAAAATGCATACAATTAGGCAAATATGTCAACTTGTTCCAATCTGCTAAAAAAAAAATACTGCATTACAAAAAGTTACTAAAACTGCCAAACAGTTTACAGCATGTCTAAATATAACCTAATATACAGTGTTAGTAAATGTTTCAAATTTTATTCAAAATTATCAAAAACTTTACCACATTTGTCAAAAAGTTATTACAACTGTCAACAATTTCCAATAATATTATAACTTAGCAAAAACGCATAAAAAACAGTATTTAATGTTTTAAACTATTAAACTATTTGCACATCTGTACAAAATTTATAAAACTGTATTTTAGACTGTCAAAAAGTTACTACATCTTTCAAAAAGAAACTAAAACTATCAACTAGTTAACAATATTATTGAATATAAAATCATAAGTTAACAAAAACGTATAAAATTTATCAAAAAAGTAACAAAAACCGTAAAAGATTTACAGTAATGTATAAAACTTATAAGTTAGCAAAAATTGTACTAGATCTATTAAATATCTGTTAATCAAAATTAACATCTGTTACAAACTGTCAAGCAATGTGTATAAATGTTCTACTTTATTGCAAATGTAGCAGACACGTTAACTACATTTAAAATTGTCAAAAAAGTTACAACATTTTGGCTAAAATTCACTAAAACTCTCAAACAGTAATGATTTGATTGTAAAATAAAAAAGCTATTAAAATACCTCAAATTAAAAAAAAAAATCTTAAAAGTTTTTACATAATTAAATTATTTTAAAATGTTTTGTGTAAAAAAATCGGCAATCATATGCCAAACTGTCAAAATATGTGTTAAAATTGTCAACATTTTAAAACAAAGTAATAAATCTATCAATTTATGCTTTAAACCTGTTAAAATCTATCAAAAAATACAAGTTAGCAAAACTAGATTGCTAATTAAAACTATTAAAATAATACTAAAATAACAAAAAGCTTGCCAACATGTTAAAGTTGGAATAAATAACAAAAATCTGTTAAAGTCCGTTCTGTAAAAACTAAAACTGTTAAAAATTAACAGGTTTAATCTAAAACTAAACCGAAAGTACTGCACACAGCGTCAAGTTTGATTGATAGAATCATATCCAATTATAGTTTGTGTTTTTGAAGAAGTCAACTACGTATACGCGTAATTGTGGTCACGTCATTGAACCTTTGTGATTGCTGGCATAGTGTGTTTTCGGCCTGTGACTGATCTTTAAGTGGTAAAGCTAAGTGTCAGCCTGTCCACTTTAAGTTTTATTTGCATTGGTGGCAACTTTTTCTTACAACAAGTCGTTTTATTTTGTTGTAGGTTTTAGGTGGCCCAATTCTTTTCAGCACTGTTGGCACTCTAAGATGTGTCGTGTAGTGTCCCGCTCAATTGCAATTGTGTACAATTTTTTGAGAGAATTTGCTTAAATATTCTCTAAGTAACCCTAAACTAAATGAATAAATCTAATGGTTTGTAGGCGTCTTCGGTATCATTTGCAGTTACGTAACTATAATTTTTGGGCTAACAATTGTTATTTTAGAAAAATAACTTATAGCACAATAAAAAACTAAGTTTTCAGTGTAATAAAGTAATACTATTGAAGTTAGATACAAATTTTATCAAAAACATTACAATTTATCTTTGAATTTTAATAAATAATTGAATATTTTATTCTCTACACGTTGCAAAACTGCGATTTTAAAAAGAAATTAAATTGCGCTCAAAGTTGTAAAAGTTTTTATTTTTAAATACTATTGTTATATATAAGGCAATCTTATTTGTTTTTATTTTTGAAATCAACATTTAGAAAAGAAATTAACCAAATTTACTTTAAAAACAACTGTGCTTTTAAATCTAAACAAATTATGATGTTATTATTATTAATATTGTATATATTAATAAATGTTATATTAAGTTTAATTCAACAACTTATATCCAACCTTAGTATAATAAATACAGTTTCATATTTTTTTAGGTGAGTTAGGTATAATTGATCTCTCTAGTATTCTGTTTTGTGGTGTTAATTTTTATTTTTATTTATGTAGCGACATGTTTCGACAATTAAATTGTCATTTTCTGGCTCTAAAGTTTAATATACAGAAAATATAAACATAAGATATACAATTGTCAAATGGTACATATTTTTTTGTTTGTAATTGTTTGCATACATTCATTTTATAATATTTTATAATAATAAAAAAATTATAAAATATTACATAAAAGTTGATAAAACTTTTTTGAATCTATCTATACTTAAATGTATAAAATGTTAAAATAAGAGTATTTTGAATTGATAGTATATTATTTAAAATGACGCTGTACTAAAACGTGTACGAATAATGCCAAATTTGAAATGTAGAGAGTTTATGTCTTATTTATTTTATACACACACACAACTTTCACACTAAATTTAACAGTGTATTGCATTATAATTGAAGAAATTTTATTATGAACTAATCGTTTTATATAAATTAGCTATTAAGCACAATCAATGATCTTAAAAGAAAAATTATGTTAAAAAAGCAATATAGCAATTAAATTCTAATCAGCAATATGAAATAAGTCAAACAGTTACATGAAATAAATGATTCATACAAATTGCACTAAATATTCTAGTTCCGTATACAACGCAGAAACCGGTGTATTCTTCCGATTTCATCTATACACGGGTGAGTATTTTCAGAACCAGAAACACCGGTATATGTATAACCAAACAGTGGAGATAAATTCTGCTCATTAGTTTGGATTTTGAAATTTATTTTCTGTAAAAATGAAATTATGTATTATTAGAAGGTAATCCGAGAATATATTCAGCTTCCCCTTATTATTTCTTTATTTATGTAAAAAAACTTTTTTTTTATGTTGGTTTGGTTCAAACAAATTTTATTTAATTGCATCAAGTATAAATATTTACATCGAGTTTTGCAAATGTAAAAATATTAAATGGGAGAAGTAGTAAATCAAGCGGCATAAATAACTGAATTATTTATACCGCTTTGGCACATGTGATTTATACGAGAAGCCATGTTAATTTGAAAGCTTAAGTTCACGTACGTATTAGTTTAAGACTAACTTATACTTGAGTAACTATAAGTTAGTCGTTATTTTATGAATACTTTACGCTACATATTATAATTTAAATTTGCATTTTGAATCTCGAAATTGTTACTGATAGCACATTGTATTGCACATTTAGTGTGTACGGTTAAATTTATTGACACACAACTGATTGTAAAAAAGATGTAACCATTACATCACAGCACGATATACACCCTCTGTCCATCAGTACACTTTACGACCAATCGTCGAGTCATAACAACGAACCACTTTTAATAATCGCACCTTATTGTGTGCGTTATGTGCGATACCCCGGGGTGCATCCCTTTGCTTTTTAAGGGGTTACGAACAAGATAATTCGGCACAATTAGCCATTTCAAAACATACGTAATAAATCATTATGGGGAACCATATACATATATATTTTTCGGCTATTTTCTGTTCCGATGACGGAGAGCAGCGGTGGAATTGAAGTGTCGGGGCGCTCAAAAGGAAGAGCGCACCGAAGAGGTGTGTTCCGGTGGCGCCGCTCATGTCTCAGGTAGACAAAGACTCTGCTGGTCGTTCTTCACCTGATCCACCTCCGAGTCTTATCTATGCAGAGCACGGCGGGTTTTGTGATGAGATCTACACCGACAGGCCCACCTTGTACATTTTCTTGTAATGCAACTGCGTTTACTAATAATCGTGGAAAAGTTGCCAATTAAATAATAAAAATTATTTATCATTACTACAAGTTACAAAGCTAAATTATTTCTATTTATACAACATGTATTTCATTAAATAGATTAAGATAATGTCAAGCAATACATCATAATTAAGGGCACACTTTTTAGTTGTTATGAGTTAGTTGATACTAACAATAAGTATTTTAAATATTTTTGGTTCTATCATTGTACTCCATCTGTTGAAATGAATGTTTTAATAAAATGAGTATTAGTAGTAAATATGTTATAAATGATAAATGTTGTTTTTATTTATTTATTTTTTATGAGATTTAAATAGACAACAATATTCTTTACTAGGTGATGAACAAACATTTAACTCAACTAAGATGGGCGTTTCGAATATTAAAATCGCGCGTGACAAATCCCCCGAGAGTGGCCCACACGCATTTCGCACATCTCTTCTGTCCCCGTGCCTCCTTTTCTCCTTTTACAATCATAGTTGCGAATTCGGCACGGCTAATGACAGAGTCGAAAATATTTTTACAACTTTTACTTTTAGTTGGCAGGTGTCAATCAGACTTAGCGGGACGAACGCTAATAGTGGCCCTAATAGGGCAAAGGGACAAGAGCTAGACGAGTATGGCCTGGAGTCAGAAGCGCCTGGCGTCAGCCCGGATCATCTCTCAAAAATATGGATTTTTATTTTTTCCTTAGTTATTATTCCGTACTCTAGCGTTCTGCCCTTTCTTGTTTTCCCTTATTCCGACTTGTTCACGCGAACACCATCCCTAGGATTATTTGTCGGCTTTGCCTGTCCCCCCTGTTGCGAATCTTGCACGCAATGCACACCAGGGACATTTAAAAGAAAGGCTAAATTATGTTTCTAAATGTAATTATTATTTAATTGAACATTTATTTTAAAAATACTTGAAATATTTGTTCATTTGCCCATCTACAAGAAGCATTGTGAGAACATAGTAAAAAATAATTAAAGTTATCAATTGGTTAGTCTTTTATTTTATCAATATTTAATTTATTTTCTAAATTTTTGTATGACATTTGTTGACAATTGGCTGCTTAAAGAAGTATTAATATAATTTTGACATCAATTAATATAAATTAAATTTTTTTACCTAATATAATAATTGATAACACACAACTTAATAAAGGTAAAGTAAATTTTATATGCACAATCGCATCAAACATAAACTTGATTGATAGAGATTGATACTTGCTCCGGCGTTCTAAGCATTAACAAAAACTTTGTTTTTATGTATACATACAATAAGATAATTACATTAGTAATTTTTGGTCTTACAAAGAACTGTAGTGTTAAGCCTTGAAACATGCTTGCTACGATGTTAAATAAACAAAATGTTTTTGTGTGCATACGTTTTTTATTATAGTCAATAAGTGAATACTTTACAAAAACAGGGATATATGGCATGATTGAACAAAAAAAGTCAAGTATACAAAAGCGTTATGGTTTTTTTTGATAGGAAATATAAAAACAACAAAAAGTTTGAAAGAGTAAAGTCTATTTGATAGTTCATGTTTTAAAATTTAAGTTAATATAAATCAATTGACAAAAAATTAATAAATCCGAAAAATTCAGTTTTATTTAGTTCTAAAAAATTAAACGTAATATTAAACCAATAAAGAGATATGGCTAATATAGTTACGTTAAGTATTAACTTTAATTAATATTAAATTTTAGCTTAATTATTGCAGCCACTAGTAATGTTAGTAAAAATTGGTTTACAATAAGTTTGAAAATATTCTTATTTTGTTGTTATGCAAAATTGGGTGTAAATTTTTTGTCAAATTTTCTGTTTTTGTATGTTTCAATAAACCACATCTGTAATAAAATTGTTTACAAAAATAATAACTGTACCTACTATTAATTTACAAGTCAAACATAAGACTAACTCAAAACTATTTACTTTAAAATTGAAACCTTAATAACGTAGTTTGCGATTTCGAATGTTTTCAAATTAAAAACTTTTTATTTATTTTATATATAATATTCAATTGAAAGCAAATTTACATTAAATATAATAAAATAAAATAAACAATTCTAACTTAAAAATTTAGTTTAAACTTGTAAAATGAAGAATAAATTATATTTACATGCACATTAAATATTTATAGCAAAATTATAAAAATCTTATTTGCAATTAAGTGTATAAATTTTTATTTATATGTACATTATAAGGAATGCTTTTGAAAATTTCTGTTTAAGGCATATTTGTTTTTCTTTACAAAATCGGTTAAAATTTAGCAGCTTTTGGTAACACAGCTTGTATTTGGGGGTTTCGTCTAACGATCGTTTGCCGGTGATAGTTTTTGTGACTGCACATTAAAGTATTTATTAATTTGGGGAATGTTTGATAAGCCGTAAAAGTCATCAATCCTTGTGCATCTGTCTTTATTTAGAATAAGCAAAAAAAGTTAATTTTGTTAAACTTGAAACTTGTTGATGTGTGTCTTTGCTGCACTACACTAGACTAATGCAAAATTTGTTATAATAATTTTTTGCTGTATATTAGTTGTTTGTTAAACTAACTAAGCTCACTTATTTGCTTGTTAGCAGGTACAGTGTACTTAATGCTCAGTAGCGTTTTTAAATAATGAAGTATATGTGGTCTTGTAAGTTTAACTTTACGCCTACATATTTAACGTTAACTGACTTTCTCACAGCTCAGTTTGAGTAATGTAAACAATGATTTAATTGCAAATCTTTAAAAAAAACGTAACAGTTTTTGCTCTGGCAAGGTTTAGCTTAATGTGGCATTTGTCAAAATAGTTTACCAGCACATTGGCTAATAGGATTAACGCTATGTTGAATTGGGAACTTAAAAACCAAAATTGTATTTATTGCAAACAAAATTTACATTGTTATTTAGTAGGTTGCATAAAAACGTTAGAGCAGCTGTCCAAAAAGTTTAGAAATAAATCTAAACTTGTATCTATAAAACAATCAATACACATTATTTTAAAAAGATTGTCTCTTTTACATACCAAAAAATTATTTTATGATTGCATAAAATGTAGACGTGGAGACATCAAATGAACAAAGTTGTGACATTTTTTTCTTTTAGTAAAAAACAATGTTTTAATTGATAATTAGTATAAAAAAATGTTTTTAGATTTTAAATTTTTTTAATTTAATTGCAAGAAAAGTTCTAGTAACCGGTTTAAAAAATAGTATTTTTTATATAATACAATTGCAGCAATAAAAATAACTTCTAGCAAATTTAAATTAAAATAACAAATTTAATTATCTTTATTAGCAAAACAACACTATACAAGTAAAAAAAAGCAATGTCTTTTCATAAAATTTTCCATAACAAATTTTATGAAAAGAATGTGGTACTGCAAACGTAACCGTGGCGGCCATTTGACTGATTGCGTTTTTAAATGTTAATGCATACTTTTTTCTTTACAATAAAATAAACATTTATTGATTTCTCTTTAAAAATACCAGTTTTTTTTTTAAATATCAAAAGGAAACCTCTTATTGGAAAACCTTATATTAAAGAAGTAATTTGCACACTTGCGTATGTCTTCGATAACTTCACGAATTCCATCTTTAAGGTCTTGAATCAATTGTAAAGCATTGGCATAGACCTAATCTTTCAAGTGACCCTAAAGAAAAAATCTAAAAGTGTTAAATCACAAGATCTCGGTAGCCAATTGTGATCACCTCTTTGAGAAATAACACGGTCAGGAAACTTTTCTTGCAAAATTGCGATTGTTTTGTTGCTTGTGTGGCACGTAGCGCCCGCCGTCTTGCTGAAAATAAACGTTGTCCACATTAATATCTTTTAATTCCTGCCATAAAAATTTATTAATCAACTGTTACAGTGAATGGATGGCGTATTCACCGTAACAGTTGTACCAGCCTCATTTTTGAAAAAGTAGGGTCCAATCACACCGCCGGCCCAAAAACCACACCAAACAGTGACACGTTGAGGATGCAAAGTTTTTTTTACCATCATTCTTGGATTTTCTGAGCCCCAAAAGTCTCCAAGGTAAAAATGGGCCTCATCACTGAAGATAATTTTATGATGAAATTCCAGATAATTTTGATGCATTTCAAGGACCCAATCAGCAAAGATACGACGTTTATGGTGACTGACCGGCTTGAGTTTATGTGTTAACTGAATTTTAAAAGCTTTAAGACTTAAGTCTTTATGCAAAATACGGTGTAATGTCGTTAGTGAAATGTCTAATTCCAAAAATCGACGATGAATTGACAAACCTGGATTTTCTTTAACACTACGGGCTAAATCAGCAATATTTTCATGTGTTTTTGAGCGATGCACACGGTTTCAATTTTTCCCATCACAAACATGTCCCAACAGCTCAAATTTTTCTACCAGGTTTACTATTGCCGGCCGAGAAGGTGCTTTACGACGACCAAAAATTGTTTAGTTTTGCTAACTGTGACTGAAAATTTTTCACCATTTTTGTAGTGAATTTTAATAATTTCAATGCGTTGTTGAAGTGTGTATCGTTCCATTTTTAATAATGGCGTAGTTTTTACTTGTCAAATGTCAGAAGATAATAGCTTTAAAATTGACAGCTGTCCAAATAGCCTGCTATTCAAAATATAACTTCTTATTGAAAAACCCATTATTTTGTCACTTTTATTTCCAAACTTTTTTTAAATATTTTTCTTCTAGTTTTCTAAACATCATAATTTTTGTTGTATCAACATTTACTCTTAATCCTTTCTTTCTAAAGTATTTTTTCAAAAATCTGATTTCTTTTTAAATTTTTTTTGTCCACCTCATCACTATATCATCTGCGTATGTTAATTTTCACTCTACCAACTACGGCTCCACTTACTTGTGCAAGACTTAGGTTTTCTTCTATGTCTGCAACATATGCAGCAGACGGACTAGGACTGAGTGAGCATCTCTGTCTCACACCTTTTGTTGAACAGAAATTTTCACTTATTCTACAATTTACACATACTCTGCTTACCGTTTCTGCATAAACATCTTTTAATCTTCTTACCAGATGCTCGCTAACAGAAAATAAACATATATAAAAGTAAGATAGAAATGAGTATTAATATAAATATGAAAAAGGCTATCGACCAAAGTCTTTCTGCCCTATTATTATTATTATCAGGTTATTTTCTACACATTATTATTTCTTGTCTTCTCTTTTTTTTTTCTTCAGTTTTCTGTTTCTTTGTTCTCCTTTCCTACTTTTCCGTTCAGGTTCCATTTGATTATTATATTTTTCAAACTGCTTATAATCAAATTAGCAATTGTACTAAAAAAATAATAAAGTGACTTGCATTAGATATAGTATCTTTACAAAGTGTGTTGCCAATATAAATTGAGTTTAACTCATTATGAGGTTTTGGTTTAAAGTGCTCATACATTTTTTGCTAAGAGTTTATTATTCCAGTAGAATTATAAAATATGTTTGTTGTCATTATTACTTTTTGATATAATTAAATAATAGATAAAGTGCAGTTAAGATTTGGTAACAATAGAAAAAAAGTTGCAATTGTAGTAATAAGTGAATGGTCTGAATTTTCTAAAGCAGGTTCAACATTAGTTGTTGTAATCTCTGAAATAGTTGGTTCACTAAAAACTCATCACAAACAAGTAAATTGCTGAATAGGCAAAAATTACAGCTTGTTTGCCGGATAACGTTGTAAAAAATGAATGAGTTAACTATTTAGGTTTATATGCATTTAAATGTTCTGACAAAATAATTTTTGTAAAACTTTCAGAAAGGTCATTTTTTTTTTTTTTTAAGGACGTAGTGAGGTCTTGGCCTCAGCAAGTGGCCCTTAAGAATAACTAACGCAGGGCAATACCTTTCGGTTTTTTACTCTACGTTAATTCTGTTGTCATTTTGTCTTTATCATGTCTGTCTTTAGTCTATTATTAGTTTGAGATGAGCTGGTTTCGGTCTTGTGGAATTCACACAGACTGCTGCGGCAACACATGCTGTCCCCGGCTCATCTCTCCCTATACTCTATTTGTTGTCTGTCCTATACTGACGTTTATCTTTCTTTTATGTCATTCTATTGTTATTCAGCCTAGTTGTTTGATTTGTCCTTAGATCTCTTCTTAGTTTTTCTAAGTCTTTTTTCACTTCTTTGTCGGAGTATCATCTCCCTTTCATGAATATTTTGTAGAGCTCTTCCATTAGGTGTACCCCCTTTGGTAATCTTAGATTTGCCAATTTAACTTCTAAGGATATTCTTAAGTTTCCATTTGGAATTATTTCTTCGTGTCCCCTGGTTGCCAAATATACTCTGACCATTTCAAAAGTTACATTGTCAGTCAACCTCAAAATGGCGTATCTACCATTCTCTGGTAAGTTTCGTCAGTTTGCTTTCTTTAAGCAGTTCTTTTCTTTTTTTTCTTATTTTTGCAATTTTGGTTGGTACTAATGTTTTATTGTATATTTTTTTCTTGTTTACTTTTTCCTCTTTCATTTCTTGGTAGGCATATTTGTCTTGACCTTCTTTGTATTTTATCTCTTCATTGCTTTTTTCTATGTTCTTTTGCTTCCACTTAGCTTCTCTTTCGTCCTTCCTTTGTCTTCTGTGGCTTTTAATGTGTGTGTTTGCTTCCATTTTCGTTTATTTAGATCTTGAGTTTTCAAACTCTTCTATCTTTTTTCTCATTACTGCCGTTGCATAGTTTCTTAATGCTCTCCATTTGTTTTTGTCATTCAGGCAAATATTAATTATTGAAGATTTGTCAATTTTGTTTTCCAATACATTCTCTAACTCTTTCCTATCATTTTCCCACGCTTCGCACTCTATTAGTTCTGCGTCGTCATACGTGTCTTCTTGGCAGAATATTCATTCTTCTTCTTTCTCCATTTTATTTATATTTTGTAAATACTTTCCAAAGGCTCCATGTCCGGTGAGTAGTTGTGTTGTATAGTAACACGTCTCCGGTTTATTCTCTACCCATTCCTTTATTTCTGGTATTAACTCTCTTGTCCATTTACCTTTTTTTCCGTCTTTCCACTGTGTCTGCCATTTTTTCATTGTATTATCTTTTGCTTGTCTCTTTGCTTCTTGTTTACTATTTCCTTCATTTACCAGTTTCTTTATGTTTAATCTTTCTTCTACCATCAAGTCTGCGGGTAGTGTTGCCGCGATTACCTCTAGCGCTTCTTGCGACACCGTTCTGTAAGCCCTACATATCCTTAACGAGCTTGCTCTAATGGCTCCTTTTATTTCTTTTCTGTTTTTTTTTTGTCTTTAAGGCATCTCCCCATGTTTCTGCGGCATACAATAGTTTACGTTTGGCCGCCGTTGCTATTAGCCTTCTTGCCTCTTGTCCTGGTCCTTCTTTGTTTGGCATAAGCCTACTCAGCATTCCTTCCATTTTCTTTGTTTCTCTTACCGCTTCTTTGATCTGTTCGTTTCATCCTTTTGCTTTCAGTGTATCTCCAAGGTATTTAATCTTCTTCCCTATGGTTCAGAAAGGTCATTAAAAAGATGCTTTTTTAGGGAGCTTATGTGTCTTTGACAAAATGGTCTTATTGAAATCAATACTTTTAATTTTGTAAGTCATCAGTCTAAAATATACTTGTTCTTGTGGATGTAAGCACAAAGACTTTTGAGATAATAATTAAAATTTTCTAGAGTAAAGCAATCTAGATTTTTATTATTTATTTTAATTTTAGTCTAAAAGAGTATATGGGGTTTTCTTTGATCAGGATACCAATAAACAGATTTTTTTAAACCACAAATATTAGATTCATTTATTTTGAAACCTTAAATCAAGTCGATGTTTGGTTGATTAAAATGATTAGTGGAACAGACTACGTCTTGTTCTGCCAATTCAATTGTATTATAAGACATGTTTAACTTAGTGGGCAGTTTGCTCTGTGGATTATTGCCAATTGCTCTCTAATCTACGGTAGTCTAAACGTTGTACTTATTAGATTCAGTCTAAGAAAGTACGCGTTAATAGTCATTTTGATGACATGTTCTAAATTGGCCTCTGCGTTTAATTAGTTAAACCCAGATAATATAATGTCATTAAATTTTACACTTGTCACTAAATTGGTATTAGTAGGTATAGTTAGAAAGTAAGTATTATATATATATATATATATATGAATTAGTATGGCCCTAAGACAGGGATGGGAGTTTGAGTTTGAGTTTGAGCTCTTTTCTACTAAATAAACATATGTAATGATATATTTAAAAAAAGTACAAAAAAAAAAAATTAAGTAATTCTATTGTTGCGTTATATGATTGTAATAAAGCATATGTTTTAGATAAGAATATGTTATAACCCCATGGTTGCTTATTTTATAGATGCTTCTAATCGTATTATTTTATTGTTTTCTTTGTATTCCTTAATTTTTTAGCTTTTTTACCACTTACTTTATTATATAACCTGATTGCTACATTTTGCAATATAGAGAACTGTTATGTTAGTTGTCTATTTTTCTCATCTACTCCTTCTACTTTATAAATATAATAACTAAAAGTGTCTTACTCAGAAAACAATCAATCGTTTTTATAGGATATACAAAACACACTTAAAAAATTCTAAATATAAACTAAACGCATCTCTTGTACCCATTTTTCTAAATCCAAATTATTTTTGAACTGTAACTGAAACTGAAACTGAAATAAAAAAAATGGTTGTATGTTGTATCGTTAAATGTTTAATAACAATTAAGTAGTAATTGTAGAATCAGCTTAAATAGTAACCATCTAGAGAAAATATGATATTTAGGTATTAGTTAATATATTTTTTGTTGTCATATTAATTTTGTTTATTATATAACATTATTTTAGATACTTGATAAAATTTTGCATATCAAACATTTGATATATATATATATTATAAATTTTAACTTGTAATTGTTTTTTGTAAAATATCCTGATTCTTGTAGTGTGTTTAGTTGCAACAACTCCAAAACCTTTGTTTCAATTTTTATTCAATTTGCTGTAAATTGGCAAGGCATTCAACTGATTAGATAATAAAAAAAAAAATTTAGTTTTAGCTAACTTTTTTACTTTTTAAGACCACATGTTATACATTTATTTGAATAAATAATGCTTTATTCAAAAAAATTTAAAATAGTGACATTTCTGCCAGTACTAACAAATAACTTCCATTAGTTAAAAGTAAATATAATATTCAAAAACTCAATAATTTTAATATAAATAATCAGTAATAAGTAGTAACATTCAATTACTTAAAGTTAGCAATAATATATCTACATTAAGCTTACTAACACAGAAGCACCGTATGTTAAATTTAAATTTTATATGCTCTGGGCGATGTGTAGTACTCAAACAAGCAATTCATGTTCATAGCAATTTTTGATATATACGCTAACAATTAAAAATATTATTATAATTATTATTTACAATTGTTAAAAACATTAATTTAGATGTTAAATTACAGGAACTATTAACCAAAAATATTTAAATTATATACCACAAAAATCAAAAGAATTCTTTAATAACAATTATCTATTCATCGCATATCAAATTCTTCGTCGAATCGATATTAGTAAAAAAAGAGCAATTTCCTGGTGGTTTTGTTTTCGGGTAGGTATTCCCCACAACATTCCAGATCGCACCGCCAAATGGTGTAACCCCGGGGTTATAAGTCTGACACACCGCGTTAATCCTACGAATTCCTGCGTGCAGCGTAAGGGGCGGGAGGATCAGGGGGAGCATACACAGAACAGTGCAGTTCCTGGGGCTATGTGGTTTCCTTTGTGCTGGTCGCGTGACGGCTACACAGCATCGGCGCACGCCTGTGGCGCCAACAGGTCACTACACGTCACTCTACTTCAGAACATGTCACTACCATCCAAAAACATTGCAATTGTAATTAAATTATTATATACACTCGTTACAAAAGAATAATTAAATCATCTGTCTTAAAATGTTATCTTAATATGTATTACGTATTCAATTTCTTTGCTTTACTTATTTAAAAAAATACCACATTGTGCTCTCTCCAGGTGATATTATAAAAATATCACCTGGATGCCCTCCGCAATTATTTAATATACAGTTCCTACATGCGTATGACGGCAAGGTGGTGCACGCGAATTCGGGGTTGCCGCTCGGGATGTCATTAGGGATGGACTTTTCTCCCTGGCCAGCAGCGGTTCGCGTGACAGGCTTCACTCGAAACAACCTCTACAATTTAACCCCAGTGAAAAAGAATAGACAAAACGAATCACGAAACTGAAAAAAAAACATGCTCACGACAGCAAACACATAATATTAGGTTACAAATATGTTGCAGACGGACAAAGGGGACAACAAAGATTGGTCAAAGTCATGTAGAAAAAAAAGAAGTTAATATTACCTTATATAAGGTACAAACATGGTGGTTCTAAAACCAATTAGCAAGATTTTACTCCAACTATGTATATCTAGTTTTTAAGTCGTTCTTGAAATAAATAAGTTTAAACAAACTGTATCTATGGATCGTAATCAATTATATGTTTTTGTCAGCCAGTTAATTAAACTTTGCAAAAATGGTCTAGTAATGGTGACACTTTAACTTTTTTTATTTTACACTTTACCAAGCAGGTAAGTTACTACTTTATTAGAAAGGAAATAAAATGTATCAAACGCTTTGTATTAGGTGCTTCAAAGTTATTTAATATTTAATTGTCACTTTATTTGCCTGAAATGTAATGTAAGTAAAAAATTAACGATAAAAGACAAATACAATATATTCTAGAACCCTTATTTTTCAATATAGTAGTAGTAGTAAACAAACTTATTTCATATACTAAAGTAAAAATGATTATAAATATGAAAAAGGCTATCGACCAAAGTTTTGCTGCCCATAAATATGATTATAATAGTAAAAATGAGAAAATTATAGAAATTTTGATAACTTTTTTCAATGCGATTTTATAATTTATTTTTTATTATGTGCTAATCCGCTGAAATGTTATTACTACGGATTTAATTCAATGGTAATCATTCAATTACTTTTGTCACAAAAATATGCAAATATATTTTAACACCATTACCAACTATGTATATATTTTTCTACATTACACCGCCACGAATAGTTTGATGGTAAAAATATATGAATGAAATATGTAAAAATAAAGTAAAGTGAAAGTTGCTGCTTTTGTCACAATATTTAAAATTACGGTAGTGGTATGAGTTTGAAACTAATGAAGTACCTATAAAAAAATACTATGCATTTATCACAATAGTGTTATAAGGAACATATTACTGGTTTTGACTCAACTATAGCTTTTTACTCAGATGTGTCAAATAAACTGAATAATATCTTAAAAGGCTCTATTTAAATCAAAACGACTAATTTTGTGTTTGTAAGAAAAACATTGTGATAGTAACAGTAAATTGAGTTATTATTTTTTAAAAAGTTGCACAGACAATTTCTAGCACACATTGAACTTGCGAAAATATTCAATGTGACTGATAAAACCTTTGCTTCTTTAATAGATAAGAAAAACGTAGAAGTTAATCAAATTATTATATTTGTTTGACCAACTTATCACTCAATAAAAATAGATTTTTTTTTATTGGTTGTTAATTTACGACAAAATGCTACACACACCAAAAGTTTCTATTGTGTGTTTGGTAAACAGAAGCCAAAATTGTCCATTGCAAATGTTTTTAAACTGATGAAACCATTACTGCTGTGTTTTACTGTGATCAGTTTAGCAAGTACAAGTAGCACTAATATAAAAACAATCTATTTTGATCAATTAAAAGAAAGTGTTATTCTAAACGTTATTCCTTATTCTCTTCATATTTTGTCAAGTGATTTTTTTGGCTCTTAACTAGTGCATGAGACATAAATAATTCAAAACACAAGTGGATGTATTAAATGCAAACAACTATTTTTTAATTCAAAATTTTAGATTTCTACAATTACGAGATACATAAAATCATTTAGTGTGATAGTGATTATTTTTATAAATAGTATTGTATTACTGCTTTTTAATATTTTTTTTTATATTCTACAACCAAAAACCGCACACTTCTACACTCCAACGCACATCGGCCTTGTGACGTTAGGCCTGAATCTGTGACCAACGATGTGTATTGTGTTCAAAAGAAAAGTCTTATCGAGTACTAAAAACTTTTTTTTAAACCTCATATGAAATGCCAACAAAATCAAAATCGTTTGACACACTATTAACAAGTCATACACGAAATTGTATAATAGTAATTATAATTTATGCAAAAAATTTATTCTATTTTTAATTTTCAAATTTCTGTTTTAATTCTTTCATGTCATTACCATCAGCTTAATATCCCGAAATAATTAGTTTATTTGTTCATTCTCAGAATGCTATTAACCATAGCCATTAAATAAAGTCATTAAGTCAGTTAGTATAAAGTCAATACACCCTTTAAAATATTCACTTTGAATTGTGGTGGTGAACAATGTTGACGAAGTAAGTTAAAAATCAATTAGTTTAAATAAATAAAGCCATACTGATGAGAGGTAAACCTCGAAACGCGTCTATGGATGTTTTTTAGTTTAGAATATTTTTTCATAAATTTAATTTTTTAATGTTATTAACAAGTCATTTAATAAGTCGTACTTATACATAGTTATAGTACAGGGAGTTTATAAATTAATGGGATTATGTAATCACTTTAAATATGCCGCCTTTTTAAAATTGTCTACTATACTATTTGTTTTGACAGTTCAACTTTGACAGCTGTCAAGCAAGCAAGGTTATAAGAATGTATACAAATGAAGAAAATATTTTTATTATTGAATTCTACTTTAGGAATGTGCGGTTTGATAATGGTAAATGGCTCTATTCTATTCCAAATTGTGTTTGAGAATTTACTACTAATAATTATAAACATGTAAACATGAAAATATTTTAATTATTGAATTCTAAAATAGGCAATTTTATTTACGCATTTTTACTACAGCTAGACACAAATAGTGTAGCTCGTATAATAGGCAACTTAATATACACAAAAAAATATGTTTACTGTGGTTGCACTCATGCTTTTGACCGTTTTAACATTTTTCATTTGCGCTTACATTTTACTCATTCTATAGGCGACGTTCTTCTGAGATTGAAAAATGCTAAAACGTGCAAAGGCAACATTTTAACAACAGCCAACATAATTAAACAAAAAATTTGGTTCAATTTGTAACCGATAATGTTGATATAATTGTGTTATAATTATAATACTTAAAATAGTAAAACTATTACCACAGAGTTTCAATATGAGTAGACAAGTAATGTGTCATTTATGAAAACAATAGATGCATTATGGATGTATAGTAAATTCTGTAATAAACTTAAACTGCCAGGATGAAACAGATTTAAAAAACTCTTAATAAAAAATAACTTCTACTTTGAAATATCTCAAGTCCTTTTCTTGCAGCTTTATACATCATCTACCTAGTAATAACAATACAATTTATACGAGATTGTTATGTGTTTTGGAGAAAACCAAAAGCCATGACCACAGTACATGCAATAAAAATTTTGATCAACCCTTGTTTACCAACGCCAGAGAAATTGTTGCTACACCACCTCTAAACTTTAAATGATTACACTGTATTGATTTACTTGGAAGATTTAATTTACTAACATCTTCTTTTTAGCAGTTGGCTTTATAATCCAAGAAAGTGGACTCAAATTTTTTTTTATTCACTAGATAAAAAGTTAAACTACCATGCCTATGCCAAAGCAGTCAGAAGTCATACTTTGATCTATCTTGCCTTGGCAAAATTTATTATACAATGATTTGGAGAATTATGACAAGAAAATTGAGTTTATGCTCTGGCTGATACCGAGTTTCATTTTTTAATATTTTATAGCAAATTTATTGATATTCAATTCATTGTCTATTAGATGGACATGACTGAAATTATTAGATCTAAATACAGTGGCATTTTTAATCGCAGTCAAAAAATAACTAAAATAATCATAAAATGGTCATAGTCAAAATTAATTAGAGACTCATTTAACTGTATGCTATAGCTGTATACGTTGTCTATTGATTTATATGCTGGTCATTTTGAAGCACTTGAACATACTATTTTAAAGTTTCTACACAACTAGATACTTGATGAAAACTCAGCTACTTTTAATTTTATCCATATATATCTAAATGCGCTTTAATTATTTTTTTTAAAGAAAGTGGTTAATTTATAATTTTAAACATTTTAACTAGGTGGAAATTAATACTATAGCAAGTATTGATTGGCCTGTTATTAACATATGTAAACCTGTAAATGTTGCAGTTAATGTATTTTATGGTATTGTGTATTTTGCAACTGATCTATATGTGCCAAAAAAACACCTACTAAACGTTTTTGCTTTTCACTTTGGTTTTCCAGAAAATTAATTGATTTAATTTTATCTAAGAAAAAAGCTTATAAAAATAGAAAACAATACTGCTTCGGACTATGTTGTCTTTACTAAAATAAGGTCTACTTTCAAATCTGAAATATTGATATGAAATAGACGTTATAGAATATAGTTGAATTGTCAATACCTAATAATTTAAAAGCATTCTGGTTTTTGGTCTATATTAAAAATTAATTTTTGGTATTTTTTTTTAATGTGATCAAAAGGTGCTACGGTTACTACATTTTGAAAACAAATTCATTTCTTAAATTCAATTATTTTTTGAATCAAATACAACTTAACATTAGAAAGTAAAATTAAGATCCATTCTATTTACCTGTTCTTTAGTAAAACGTTTGAGTTATTTAGTCATATTTTGTTAAATTACAAAATGTGTGCATATTTTGCCAATATCCAATACTTAAATGTTTAAATTAATATTTAAGTAAACGGTTTCAAGTTCGGCCTTATTTTATTTTTAATTATTATTTAGTTAACTTTTTGAAGACGATAGAAAAAAGTCGGAAACACGAAATAACCAGCTTTCCAATGTTACAGAAAGATAAACGCCAAAATCAGGTAAAACCAGTGGATGCTAATAGAAAAGGAAATTTTCAATACTTTTGAAAACTTATTTAATAAAATTTGTGACACCGGAACAATTAAAACTAAATGACTAAAATCTGCCTTCATGACTATACCAAAAAAAAAGCAAATTCCCGGTCTTGCAAAGATTTCCGGCTCATAAACCTAATAAGTCAATTATTATAAAAAACAGAATATAATAGAATTGTAAAAAATAAAACATCGACGTGCAATTTTGGTTTTGTAACGACTATGAAAAACGGAAAGCTCTCTTTGCACCCAGATCTTTATACAAAAATAATTAGACCATTGTTAAAATTGTCTAGATTTGCTTCGTAAACGATCAAAAAGCTTTTGACAAAGTAAAACACTTGGGGCTTAATGGAAAGAACATACAAATTATCTAAATGCTTTACTGGTGTTAAAAAACATTATTAAAACTTGAAGAAGTGACAAATAAACTAAAAATAAAAATAAGTATCCGTCAAGTTTGTATTCTATCTTCTATGTTAGAAGATGTAAAAATGAACATAAAGATAAACGGTCAATAAATAAACAACATACATTTTGCATATGATTTCTGCATCCTTTTCAAAAACAAATCAGACCTGCAACACATGCTAGACTAAGTGCATGCAGACAAAATTGAGTCAACCTAAACATAACAAAAAATAAAGTATTAAAAGTCAGCAAAATTACACAACATCTTGGTACTATAAACTTAACACCAAACAACAACATAAAGCAAGTTAAAACATATAAGTACTTAAAAACAAGCCTTAACAAAAAATAGGACCTGAAGCAAAAAATAAACAAGCTACAAAAGCACACTCATGAAGTAGAAAAACTTACTTTGTAACGGCAATTTAAAACTAAACCCTAACCTTAACATAGTTACGCAATATCCAGAACTGGATAAATGTGGGCGTGGATCAACTGTTCTACATGGCCGCCGATAGAAATAAAAAATGGTAAAGTAGTTGCCAACCTTCAGTAATGAATCAGGCACATGAAGAAAAAGATTAATAATATATAGGGTTTTCTAATAAGAGATTTCATTTTGATATAAAAAAAAAACGGGTATTTTTTAAGAGAAATCAATAAATATTTAGTTCATTGTAAAGAGGAAGTTATGCCATTAACATTTGAAAACGATATCAGTCAAATGGCCGCCACGGTTACGGTTGCAGTAGCACATTCTTTTCATAAAATGATCTATGACTAATTTGCACATTTGCGGCTGCATGTCCTCGATAACTTTACGACTTCCATCTTTAAAGTTTTTAACCAATTGTGGAGCATTGGCATAGACCCTATCTTCTACGTAGACCCAAAGAAAAAATCTAAAGGTGTTAAATCACAAGATCTTGGTAGCCAATTGTGATTACCTTTTTTTCTTGCAAAATTGTTTTGTTGCTTGTATGGCACGTAGCGTCGTTTTGCTTAAAATAAACGTTGTCCACATTAATATCTTCCAATTCCGGCTATAAAAAATTATTAATCATAGCTCGGTAGTGCCATCCAATCACCGAAACAGTTGCAGCAGCCTTATATTCAAAAAAGTAAGGTCCACTAACACAGCTCTAACTCAAAAAAACCTCACCAAACAGTGACACGTTGCGGATATATAAACTTTTCAACAATTTGAAAAACCCAATCAGCAAAGATACGACGTTTATGATAATCAACCGGCTTGAGTTCTTGTGTTAACTGAACTTTAAAAACCTTACGATTTAAGCCTTTATAATTATATAATTATAATGTCTAATTCCAAAGATCGACGAAGAATCAACAAACCTGGTTTTTTTTCAACTCTACAGGCCACATCAGCAACATTTTCATGTGTTCTTGAGTGAAACTTGTCTCAACAGCTTAAATTTTTCATTAAGTTTACTATTGCCGGCCGAGAAAGTGCTTTACGACGACCAAACAGTGCTTTAGTTTTGCGAACTGTGACTAAAAAATTTTCACCATTTTTGTAGTGAATTTTAATAACTTCAATGCGTTTTTGAAGCGTGTATCGTTCCTATTTTAATAATGGCGTAATTTTTACTTGTCAAATAACAAAAGATAATAGTTTTAAATTGACAACTGCCCAGATAACCTGCTATTCAAAATAAAACTTCTTATTGGAAAACCTTTTATTTGATGTATTAAACAGTTCATCAAACTTCAAGAAAAACTGAGAATAATCAATGAACATACAACCATCAGAAAAGCAATAAGATTAGGAAAGCGTTCATCTAACCCACGTCCTATTAAAGTCATTTTAAACTCGCAATCCAATGCAAATTCAATATTCAAAAATAAAAACAAGGTTAGTGATATCAAAATCAAATCAGATGATACCCCCTTTCAGCGCAGTTATTTAAATAAAATTCGGAATAATTTGAAACTGCGATTAGATGCTGGTGAAACCAATATAACAATCAAATATGTAAATAAAATTCCAACCATAATTCTTGAAAATAACTTCTCTCAACAAACTAATGACATCGACCCGGAAAACTAAATTATTTCCAGCAGGATATGAACTTATATTACCAGAATGTTAATGGCATAAAATCTAAAACAAATACATTTTACAACTCACTTGAATCACAACAGTATGATATTGTAGCTCTAACTGAAACTTGTTTGTCTCCGGAAATTAATAGTAGCGAAATATTCTCCAACAACTATTTTGTTTACAAAAATGACAGAAATAAATCTGGTGGTGGATCACTGGTTGCATTTAAAACTACAATAAAAAGTGAAACCCTCATATGATGATGTGATTTAGGGGTATTGCTCGACTCAAAATTTTTATTCCAATTACAAATTAATTTTGTATTCAATAAATTTTTTAAGATTAAGATTTTTTAAGTAATCCACTGTTGGTGTCAATGTTTTGGTTCTTCTAATTTTGTACAATTTTCTTTAGTCCCTTCAAATTACTCAAAAAAACAACGTGGTCTAAAGATTATTTTCACCTAGCGCACGCATAAAAAAGGGTGGTCTTGAAGTAATAGACACATATATATATATATCAATTTTTGCGTTTTGCGATATTTTTTTGCATTTTTGACAAAAACTATGCATTTTTGGCGAAAATTATCTTTATTAAAAATTGTAGAACAAAAATTTCCAATCGATATAAGTTATTTGAATTTTCTTATAATTTTCCGTTTTTTTGCTAGAATACGCGGAAAACAAAGTCACAATTTTGCACACTCTGGCGGGTAATGCACGCATTATTAAAAAATTTGAAAGACCTATATCAATTGAAAGTTTTTCGCTTTAATATTTTGTCTCTTATCATTTTTCTAGAAAATGCATAGTTTTAGTTGAAAATCTAAAAATTCAGCAAAAAGTTACAATTTGCGACATGTTTCAACATTCTTTAGCGGAAAATGCTTTCTGTATCGGGAAATCTAAATAACTAATAACAATCAAAAATTTCTTGCTTTACAACTTTTTTTAGCCAAAATGCAAAGTTTTTGCTAAAAATGCAGAAAACCATTAAAAAGCGCAAAAATTGATACATATGTGTCTATTACTCCAAAACCACCTTTTTTCATGCGTGCGCTAGGTAAATAGTCCAAATACATCAAGTATACATGTCGCTAAATTGTAGGTAAAATTTTTCTGAAAAATGTCTAGTTTGATGGGACTACTAGTAAAAGTACATTTTATGTATTGTAACATATTCTCAGCATCTCACTCATATTCACAGGTTATAATTAATTAAAAAAAAATTATTTGTTCTAGTAAAATTTTTAGTATGATGGGTACCTCTGTGCGGAGATACCTGTAAACAGTAGATTGATGATGAACAGTTAAGTACACATTTTTACTGATTTGGTACAAATTTGCTTATAAAATTTTTACATATATCTGTAAACTGCAAAACTGTAAGCTATTTTTTTAAAACTATTTCTGAAGGGGCCTTTTTTATTATTTTGCAATAAAGCCTAAAAATTCTAGCTTCACTAATAACTATTAACTGCTATGCAAGCGGCTAATTATATTTAAAACCTAGTCAAAACTTAAACTAAGAATATTATCTTTTGAGTTATTAATACTTACTTTTTGTTGAGATATATTACAGTTAAACGTATTATGTAACTAGTTTTTTTTTTAGTGTTCAAGAATGCATATATTTTAGAAAAGATTATTGGAAATTAAAAGAAGTTGCATCATTAATTTTTTGCTTTTTTTAAGTAATACTTAATTTTTACCATTATTGTTCTTCTGTCTATGTCACTGTACATGAGATCATTAACAATTTTTTTTAAAATTTATTTTAACAATACCTTTATTGGCAATTTTTAAGAAAAGATCTTCAGTGAAGATATTGTCTGAATACTTACTTTTAATGTCTTCTTCGTTACGTTTGTGTTACCACCTAACAGCTGCATTTGAATATGTACCAGCAAGTACAAATATATAGTTCTGAACTCGTTAGTTGAGAGAATGAAGACTCTTTGATACTGACAAAACAAAGTATAAGATTTACCCACAGTCTCATATTAGACTAATGTTTTTAGTGCCATAGCGTTAAAAATGTTTTCCAAAGCTTTCTCTCACTTTTTTATCTATCTCAAACCATTTATCTCTTTTATCATGTAATTTATTACGTTTTATCCCATATCTTTAGAATCTAGTCTTATTTCTTTCAAAATATCTAAAAGATGCTTTCACAGAACAAAATCTAACGGTTTTATTAGTATTATATCGATTCAAAATCCTATAAAAACTTGATTAACTAAAACCAACTAAAGTAAACAATGTTAAATTTAATTGGTGCAAACGTTTGCTAGTGTTCACACAAATAATTTGTACACATATCTATGTTTCAAATTCAAATAATCTATAAATGGATTCAAAAAATGATTTCTCTTTACAAAACACATTTTATTGTTTTTTTTTTAATATTAACATTTAAAACAACTGTATCTATAAGCATTGAAAATTAAATACTTGTCATAAGTATTTTTTACTTAAAAAATGTCGATATTATTACCTTCTAAAATATTTACTATTCTTTCTCGGCGTTTGTAACTGAAAATAACTTACTAAAAATATGTACTAAAGGTTTAAGTTGCTAAAATTTAGAATATATAGTACTTATTCACTTAACACTTCGATCAAAAGCTTTAATGTTGATAGAATACTGACAATTAATATAAAATAGCTAAGGTTATAAATACATATATAAATAATGGTTAATAAGCTTTTAGACACATATAATATATTATTATAGTATAATGGAAAGTGTAAACGTAAATGGATTTGAATTTATTGCATTATGTAAATGACCGTTTAATTAATTGTAGTTTAATTGTAAAATACCATGTGGATTTGTTCTATTAGTTTTAGATGTTATGTTATGTAAGTATTTTAAGTGGCCTAATGAAGTAATTATGGTGACTATAAAAAAGTATGTAAGGTGATCATACACGGACACACACTTATGGGGTTTCCAATTAATAAAAACATCTTCATCGGGCCTGTTTGATGAATATGCATGATGGGAGTACGAAATGTGCGCCGTGGAGCGCTCTCACTCTCTAGCACATTCTGTTTGCAGTTGGGATAATTAATAAATTAGCTCTTTTGACGGCGCCAGGCGGCGGTCCCTAAAGAGACCGGGGAAAAAATAATACATTTTTAACAGGATATCTTTTAAAGCATCAACGCCTTTCTGCCTGTACAGTCATCACGAAAAATTGGGGCCATCTTCACGCGGCAATTAGGATGCAACGAGGCCCATGATGATGACCCGGGTTCATTCTCTTATGTGTATATTAAACATTTATTAATTGCCTGATCTATTATTACCTCGCGCACGACTAATAGTAATGATAATAATAATCTTTAAATTACCCGCATCGCACACTGCTACCTTCCATAATTTATTAACTATCAGTAGTTTCAACGACACGAGGAAACTTGAGTTCTAACAAACTATTGCAAACCGATAATTATTACTTAATTTTGATATAAACCGTTGAATAACTAATTCAACACCAAACGCATAAGGTGTTTGAACTTCAACTATAATAACATTACACTGAATAAGTACGATTTTATTAAGATGTATTTAAAATGTTAAATAAATAAAATAATTATTAGAATTAATTAGTATGAAATCAATATTAAATCTCTAACATCATTTATAAACAAACAAAAAAAAAGTTTATTAGAATAATAACAGATTCAGATCAGCTGATTGGTCATTAAAGTTTTGGTATTGATACAGTAGTTCTTTCATAGTCTTTGCCTAAAATTATAACAACTATTATACGTTAATATCAATTCTTCATTATTAAGCAGCAATTCGTTCCCTAGTTTAAATTTTGATAACATATTACATAAATTTATAAATGATAACTGCTATTCATTGTATAAAAACGTATAAAAGTTTCTACAAATCTAATCTCATCTTGTTTAAAGGCTCTCGATAAAATTAATTTGAGCTTATTGTGCCTAAAATTATAAATGATTGTTAAATAATCTGTGTAAGTAAGTTTGTGGCATTTCTGTTCTTGGGAACTTTTTACAAAAACGTAATTTAAAAACCTATTGTAGTTCTTGTTTTACTTGATACTAAATTATTATATTTTTAATTGTTAATCTAAATGTTTTTGTTTTTAAGATTTGGCAAAATTTAATTCACCAGTAAGTGTTACAACAAATCTCAACAAATCTCAACAAATCTCAACATATCCCTAACAACAGTTATTTTATACATTCTAATTTGTTTAAAATAGTTATAAAAGTAAACTCATGTTCCAAAGATAATAAAACATTATTTAAGTTGCTTTCTGAAGCCAGTATAAATGATAAAAAAACCTAAGAATATCCTGTTGCTTTAACCACTATAAATTGCTGGCATGTCAACAATATAATTTGGTCATCAATAAAACAATAAATATAATATGCGTAATTATTTTTAAGAAAACGTTGTAACTTTTGCTCTAAACTGGTAACAAATTAAATTTTTGTAATGAGTAAATGTAAAAAGTTTTATTAAATAAAGTAAATAATTGGTATTTGTTTTTTTTTGTTTTTTATGAGATAAGGAGATTTTACATAAGACTTTGCATCTTGAAAGAATGTTGTATTCTTAGCTACTAAAACCTTTTCTATATACATATAAACTAACACATTCCAGAAACCGCCATAGCATTACATTAAGATGTGTTGTAACTTCCTATTTTGTTAAATATTTTGGTACTTTTTTTGCTTTTCTTCCTATTCTTTTGTATTCATAATATTTTTAATTTTTGTAATTATTACTTTTCACTTTTCTTGTGTCTCTAACATTTCATTAACCAGATTTCTTGCAGTGATTTTTTTGTCTACTTTTGTTTTCATTTGCTTCCTTGGTTTGTTCATTTGCTGCAGTGGAATATTGTATGTTAAGAATCGTTCTGTTTTTTTCTACAGTACCAGCACTTTACTCTGTCTATTGTTTTAAATCTTTCTAAGTAATTTGCAAAACACGCATGTTACTAGATGTGTTGTATAAGTTCACGTTGTAATGTTCCCCCCGTCTGCTTTATTTTTGGAAGTTTGGAATTAGCTTTTATGTTTATTGCGCTTTTTTTTCAAAGTTTTTCCCCACATTTTTTGCTACTATTTGTACTTCTACATTTACTTATTCTCTGCCCTCCTAGTTTTTGCTCTTTATTCCACCATTAATCCTATAAATATGCAACTTGCTACCACCTAAAGTGCCTTACTGTAGGCATACCCGTATTAACTTTTCTTTGTGCCCGTGTTCACTTCATCGGAGTTTTTCTTCATATAGGTGCTTCATACAAAAAAATTGAATGCACTACAGTTGCAAATAGTCGTATTTTGCTGCTACTGGGTTCTTTAAAATTTGACATTATGCAACCCAGGGTTGTTGCTACTACTTTTATCCTGTGGCTTGCTTTACATGATACGTCACGCTCATATTTTTACTTAATATTAATGCAAGAGAATTTAAATGGTAATTTGCATCTAGTAAAAGGAGTGCTAAATTCAATTGTTTGAAACTTATTCATTAGCTCACTTCTTGCGCAGTTTATTTTGAACTTCAGTTGTTCCCTATTTTTGACTGTCGTTGGACACTTTAAGATTAGGCACTAGGTCATAAAATATGTTTTACATAAGTGGCCCAAAGACCGATCCTTGTAAGACATGTTTTTTCTGTTAAAATTTTTCTTCTTTCGCCGCGTCTGATGTTTGCTGTACTAAGCGTGTTGCAAATTTATTGGTTACGTTTTTAGGTTTTTGATGCACTACGCACTTAGTAACGGCAGTTTTTCCATTGTGTTAACCATACATAGTAATCTGTATGTCACTTTAGTTTTACCATGTTTTGTCTCTTTTTCAAATAACTACTACACCATTTTACAGATTTTTGGAAATTCTCCTTTCCTTCTGATTCATTAAGGGTGCTTTATTTCTTTGCTATGATTATGCTGTTGGTCATTTTATGATTGGATGTATGGATAACTGTTTGTTTTATCTAGTTTAACATTTCTTCATCAATAAACGTAATGTTTTTTTGTAGTTGAGTTTTTTCCTTACTATTTTGTACTAAAGTTTTTTACATGTTTGTCTACTTTTGTGCTTAGTTGTTTTTATGTTTTTTTGGGTTTGGTTGACTTCTTTCTACAATTCAATTTTGCTGTTGGCATACTCTTCTTTTTGTTTAATTTTTTTCTCTTCTAGTTTAGTTTTGTTTTCTGGATACACATTTTTCTGGCGATTGTAACTTTTTTTGTACACTAGTATATATCAACTTTTTGATTTTTGCAGCTTCTTTTTATGAAAAAATACTGTCAACAGTTTAAACCAGCATTTTTATGCAGTCTTTTGCCTCTGTCTCTCTCTTGCAGTTTGGTATAACTTTCTCTAGTTTTTAAATGTATTGTGGCATTTGTTTTTAACACATTTTGTATCCAATAGTTTAAACTGGTCTATTTTTTGTTACTTTCTTGCGTTTTTGTAATTTTGGGTTTTTACGCTAAACTTTTTATTTTAATGTTCACTTAGGTTTTTGTCATTCATAACTTCTCATCTGTATTTGACATTAACATATTAGAAATATGATGTAAACTGTATTATCATTATTATTTGATCATTTAAAAGTTAGTTTTTGTTTACCTTGTTTATAGCATCAGTTTGCAGCCATTTTTTGTTTCATCTAATTTTTAGTGCTTCAAAGAATGCCGCAAAAACTTGCAAAATTTCAACAAATTTTACTATTTAAAATAAGAACAAATTATTGGAATAAATGAGGGTAGAGACCAACTATTGACGTGTAGTCAAATTTAATAAAATTGACATAAAAAAAGCTTGTCGTAGATGCAATGGACGTCTCAGAGTGAGACAAAAACGTGAAGATAAACACTTAAAAAAAGTGCAATTTGAAGTCCGGTAGAACCAACACAAGCGATTGCAATAATAAGGGTAATATTAGTCTTAGAGCCTCTATGATCATCATTTATAGGCAAATATGCTCTTTTAGGTTGCGTTTTTATTGTTTTTGTTTTTGTTTGTTTTTAACAATTTACTATAAAGTCAATAACCCGTTTGGGTGCCTGTACAGAAAAGTGGGTTTATAAATAAGCATAAATTGTCTTAAGAGTTGGACAACATAGAGGTCAAACGCAAAATTTTTGGTTGTTTAACAATGTCAATTGGCATTGTAATGTTTTGGGAAGCATTATATACAAACACAAGTTTTTTTTAAATTTTTATTTAGAGGCAATTTAAACGCCCGATTTATATAAACTGCCTCACCAGCTTCAGATAACCTGGTACAAGCTGATTTAAAAGACGTAATGCACACTAATTATTTTTTATACATTTCAGAGTTGTACGTTAACTCTTTTAAGAAAATTAATATTTTTGACTCAAACCTAATATACATTATATTTAGAGCATTGAGTGCAGATTAAAAAATGTCCGGAATTGTTAGCATTCGTTGTTTTGTGAATATATTCTATAAAGTCAAATTATGCTGATTTTGTTGGTTTATTTTTAATGAATCCGTGTGAGCTTACTTTTAATAAATTGCTTGTTGTAAAATTTTAAAATACTCTTTAAAATAGGAATTGATCTATAATTTTGTTTTTACAGTTTTTTTGGTGAATGAGAATAATATGTGCAGTTTTTAATTGTTTTAGTAATTTACCTTGACTTATTGTTTTGTTTATTAGTTTAGTTAACAACAATAACATCTCTTCACAAATGTTATTTTAATATATTTTTTTTAATATTTACTATTTGTGCAGTTATGGTACTACAAAGTTTTTAGTTTTCTATTGTTGCAGAGAAAGAGAAAAAGAAGGTTGTAGTTTGAATAGAAGTGTTTGGGTCACCTACAGTAGTAACAAAAAAATTCAACAATGATTTCAAAAGGATCCTCCAAACAGTTTGACTATCTGTCAAATGCATGAAAAATTTGAACTAAATATAATTTAAAAAAAAACAAATTTAAGGCACAATAGTTAGGAACCCACAAAATTTACATTAGAAACCGGAATTGCGCCAACAAGTGTTTTAAACGTACCACATTCAAATGATTTAAACTTTTTCTGATGCTGATGCTTCATGTTGTGTTTTTTATGTTATATGAAACTACATTTTATATAAAAGCCAACGTAACCCACGTAAATGCGCACAATTGCGTCATTTGGAGTACAGATAATCTTCATGAACTAAGAGAGCACACTTAATCTTCTCCAAAAGTTAACATATAGTATGACATTTCAAAGTTTGGAGTACTTGGTCTGTATTTTTTAATGATCAAACTGTAACGGAAAATTCTTACCTAGATTTTGTTAGACAATATTGCATTTTGTATTATAATATTTGGTTAGTTTCAGCAAAATGATTCACCACCGCATTACCACATTACCTTGATAAAAACATTTGGTAGACCCTGAAAGAGTTGGGTCTTTGGCTTGGCCAGCACGGTCACCAGACTTGACTTCATGTAACTTCTGGCTATGGAAAATGGTAAAAGACCTACTGACATAAATGACATTACAGATCGCATAATAACGGTGTCCGCTCTATACCTTGCATGTCCGCTATAACAAAGTTTTGGTTGAAGTAGATATCAGCTTTTGGATAAATTCTTACTGGTCTTAAAGCATTTTGTATTATTTTCTGATAAGTAAAATATATAATATATTTGCTAAAAAAATCAAATAAAGATTATTTATTTTAAAAGTTCATTAAGTGCTTTTCTTAGTGAAACTAAATTAAACTGTATTAATCCTAATTAAGATGAACTTTGAGACTAAACTTGCAGTTCAATTTGCATTAGTTTTACTTGGCGTTAAAATTGCTAATCACACTAGTCATTTTGCACGTATTGTGCTTCTCAGTACTTTGTTTGAGTGAGAATAGAATTTTAAAAATTATACTTCAACATTTAATTTAAGTTTGATGTTTTTATATGTTTAAATAACGTGACCAAAAAAATGTGCAATTAAAACAAACTTTTGAACGGTGCTGGAAATCCGAGTTTATAACTTGTTCAATTAGAACAGTTTGTTTAATTGTTTGTGTACAACATATTATACTTATCAGCGTTTCTTGCTCTAATTGAAATACCATTAGAAGAATATTTCAGTATTACTTACTACTTAACATAAAAACTGTTGTAGTAAGACCTGCACTGCGCTGAGTTGTGATATTTTACTGTTTCAATTTTAAGTGTTTATAAGTGTTTTTAATTGTGAAGTTTTACATAACGTACTGGTAATTATATTTGTGATTGTTTGTGCTATCTGTCTTAATCAGTATTCAGTAAATTTATGGTGAAGTTTGTTTATTAAAACTTAACCTAAATTTATAGCCGCCGCTCGGGCATTCTCATCCGCGCAGCACAAACCAATATTCTTACCAGTGGCGTAACTTGCTTTCTTTTAATTTGTGATTTTAAATTTTAATTTGTGATTTTATATTTTAAGCTTGTTTTAAACAGTCCTTTGCTTTTTTGTGTTATCCCAACCGTGGTCTGCTTTTGTTTGTTTTGTAGTTAGTCACCAGGTATAGGACCGCACCGGTGTGAATTGTGTATCCTTGTATCATCCTTGTATTATTTTTTATTCCTAAATATTTAATCACTTTTATAGTTAAATTTTTATATTTTAAATTTTCATTTATTATGACCGGTCAAGCGTGCAAATGCAAAAGTGTTGCACAATCTGGCGTAACATGTACTAGTTGTGGAATTATATTTCATAACAGTTGCGCCATTCGCCATAAAAAATGTCACTGTGGTACGTCATTCGAACTTGACGAATCCGAACTTCCCAGGCTTTATAAAGAGACTATCGTACTGTATCAAGTTTTGTTAGATGAAGTTTGGTCTAACAATAAATTGCTATTTGATAAAGTATTGTATCTTGAAGAGAAGATTGCAAACAAAGATAAGGTAATACTTGAATACAAAACTGGTATTCAAGAATTTATGCCTTGTGTAGTTACACCAATTATTAATGAGGAAATTCAATTGCTTCCATCTGCAATTAATTCTGTAATTAATAATTCTTCTTCTTCTTTTGCAACCCTTACTGCTCAAACAAAACCTAAACAGAAAGTTCAACCTAAAACCCCAACAATTTTTGGTTGTGGTCCAAGTAACGATAAGTTGCAGGCATATGTGCCAAACTCATATATACATGTCTCAAAACTTAAACGCGGAACTAAAAAATCCGATGTTATTAACTACATTAAATTGAAATACCCCGATATATCAATCGACGTTGTAGATCTAGTTGTACAATCTGGAAGCTACAGTAGCTTTAAAGTCTCGGTTCCAGCCGACCATGTTTGAGCTGTTATTTGCAAAGACTTTTGGCCAGCTAACATTGCTGTCAAAAAATTGGTGAGTTATGGTCGTTCACAAAATGTTCCTGCTTCATCTCCAATGGATTTTCGGAGCCTGAATCCTGTCAACAGCTTGGACCCATCTTCAGGAATAATAACGGCTTCTCCATCTACTACCAGAACGTCGGGGGTTTAAAAACTAAACTCAGAAAACTCTTGCTAGCTGTAGCCGTATCAGACTACGATGTGATTGTTTTCACTGAAACCTGGCTTTCTACAGACATCAGTGACTCTGAATTAAATCTAAAAGGCTATCATTTATTTAGGTGTGATCGCTCGGCCCTTACTAGCCCTAAACAAAGCGGAGGTGGAGTTTTAATTGCTATCAAAACTCACCTCAAATCTGTATTACTTTACCCTACGTTTATTAGTGTTGAACATTTGTTTGTAGTTGTTAAGTTTAATCTTGTGTCTTATATAATTTGTGCGGTATATTTACCACCTAATTCAACTAGTGACAAATATCTTGACCATTGTTATTCCGTCGAATCTATTGCCGACGAGTTTCCAAGCAGTAAACTAGTTTTATTGGGCGATTACAATCTACCTGCAGCCTCTTGGGTTAACGATGATTTAGGTATAGGAGTAATTTGTAATGATAGTTACCCTGCTCATTTAGTAGCTAATTCATTTGGGTTCTTAAACTGCGTACAATGCATTTCTATTCCTAATAGTGAGGGTGTGTTTTTAGATTTATGTTTTACTAACGATCGTGATATTTCTGTGATAGAAGCTGTAGATGTTTTGTTAAATTTAAGCCAACACCATACTGCGTACTTGTTAACTATAAAATGTGATACTACCTGTGATATTTTAAATTTTAATTATGTTTTTAATGATTTTAAACTTGCCGACTACAACGCAATCAATAATTATTTGTTGAATGTTGATTGGACTGCACTATTTTATAACTGTGATATTGATATGTGTCTTGATGTATTTTACTCTGTAATCGATCATGTTATTGATTGTTTTGTCCCTAAAAAACTGTGGCGTGAAAGCAATTTTCCTATTTGGTCCAACAAAGAATTGATATCACTTACTAAACTCAAGAAAACTATACACAAACGTTATAAATCTTCAAAACTATTGTCGGACTATAATGAATTCCAATCTATTCGTACAACGTGCAAAAATCTCAGTGCTCATCAATACGAGCAATATATTTTACAAACTGAAAGTAAAATTCAAAATAATCCAAAACATTTTTGGAGATTTGTTAATGAGAACAAAAAAACTAATGGTTTTCCAGCCACAATGCATTATAAAGATCAAACTTGTAATAATGGGAACGACTTTGCAACTAATTTTGCAGATTTTTTTTCTTCAGTCTATGATAACGAAACTCATCCAACTCCATTGTTTAATTTTAATAATAACGTAATACATTCAAATTTTTTTATTAGTTTGTGTGATGTTTTTAAGGGAATTGAAAACCTTAAATGTAATTTAAGCGTTGGACCCGACGGCATTCCCTCTTTACTGTTAAAAAAGTGCATTTATTCTATTGCAAAACCATTGCACTTACTTTTCAATGCTTCATTGAATGAAACTAAATTTCCTCAAATATGGAAACAAAGCTATATTACGCCTTTGTTTAAATCTGGAACCAAAGAGAATAACACTAACTATAGAGGTATTTGCATATAATCTGCTATACCTAAATTGTTTGATAAAATTGTAACTAGTCAGTTGCAATGGATGTGCAAAAGCATCTTAATAGAAGAGCAGCATGGATTTCGTGAAGGGCGTTCCACACTTACTAATTTACTCTGTTATGAAAATGATATTTTAAATGCATTTGAATCTAAAGTACAAGTTGACTCAATCTACACCGATTTTTCAAAGGCGTTTGATCGTGTGAGTCATAATATTTTGATTGCCAAGCTCAGTGCTCTGGGATTTCATCATGATGTGACTTCCTGGTTATTCAGCTTTTTGAAAAATTGCACGCAGTGTGTAAGAATTAATAACTTTTTGTCACAGCCCATTCTTGTTCCATCTGGTGTTCCTCAAGGATCTTATTGTGGACCAATCTTATTTTTTGCTTTTCATTAATGATATCCCACAGTATATCAATTCATCGTCATTTCTTTTATTTGCGGATGATTTAAAAATGTATAAAAGAATATCATCTCTCAATGACTGCCATCTTTTACAACTGGACTTGGATTCTATAAATACTTGGTGTTTCATTAATAAATTATTTTTTAATGCTGATAAATGTTTTTCAATAAGTTTCCATAGAACTTTAAGTAAAATTTCTTTTAACTATATAATTGACACTAAATTGTTAAACAAAGTCACACAAATAAAAGATTTAGGCGTTATTTTTGATCATAAACTTACATTTGTTGAACATATAAACATCATGTGCAATCGTGCCATAAAAATGTTAGGATTTGTATATAGAATGTCCGCGGATTTATCAGCCAGTACACTTAAACTTTTATATTGTGCTTTGGTGCGTTCGCATTTAGAGTATGCTCCGTCAGTTTGGAGTCCTGTTTATGATATTCATAACCGTAGTATTGAACAAATTCAAAAAAAGTTTTGTCGTTTATTGTTTTATAAATCCGGCATATTATCTGTAAATTATGATTACTGCTACATTGCTTTATTGTACAATCTACCGCCATTGAAGATTCGCCGCAAAAAAGCTGATTTGTCGTTCTTGCGTAATTTAATTATGTCTGAGATTGATTGTCCGGAGCTACTTGGTACTCTTTCATTCCATGTAGCACCTAATAATAGACATAGCAGACATTCTTCTTTATTTCGCAAGTCTACTCATTCTACTAATTATGGTTTCAACAATCCACTCGGTAGAATGTGTAGATTTGCAAGTAATTTACTAACTGATATTAATGTATTTTGTGTCTCTAAATCTACGTTCAGAAGTCAGCTAAGTTATGCTGACTAATGTCTAATATGTGCGCTTTTATGAATGGTAAATTTGTATTCTTTATTTTTGTATTGTATAACATCATTGTTTATGTATATTTGATGTAGATGTAAATGGTAAGATTATACCGTCAATAAAGTATTATTATTATTACGTCGTAGTTTGAATACACTCAAATGTTTTTTAAACGCTAAAAAATAGTTAACAAAATAATTGACAAATCAAATAGTGTGGTTGGTGTTGATGAGCGGTATAAAATAAATCAGTTTAAATTGGATTTTCTTTTAAATGTTGCTGTTGTTTTACTTCAATACTGGCATCATCGTTTAGGCCACATTAATAATAATGCAATTAAAAAATGCATTAGAAACAGTAATTTTTTGTTTGTATAGATTGTCTACTTGAAAAATTAAAAAGAACATTGCATAAAGATTCAATTATAAGACCATCAGTGAAAAAATAATACATGCATGCAAATTTATGTGGTTTTATAGAAGAAGTTGGTATAGAAAATATTAAGTATTTTCTATTAATCAAAGACAAGGTAATAAGTTATTGGATTGTGAGTTTTATCACAACAATCGTGAGTTTAAATTGAGTGTAAATAAAAAAGTCAAAAATGTATTGACCAACAAAAGCATTCAACTAAAATAAACGCGACAATTAAACGATTGTTAAAACCACTAGAACAATGTTAATTGAAAGTGGTCTACTAAAACGTTTGTGGTCAAAGCAGTTTGTACAGCAACGTACATATTAAACCCGTTTTACAAACAGCAATTGTGCTAGTAGTACACCATATGCAAAATGATTCAAATGCAAGCCAAGTTTGGGTCATATTAAAGTTATTGGAACAAATCGTTTTGTGCAAATACAAGTTGTAATAAGTGGGATACAAAATTAAAAAAGTTTTAATTAGACACAAACCCACAATCAAAAAATAAAGTTTTGACAGATGTGATGTTTATTTTTTATAAAACAAAATCAAAATTATTTGTAATTCAAAACAAAGATAAAGACAAAAGTAAAAGCATTAAAGTGAAAACGTGGACAAAAATGTAATTGTTGCAGAACAAATTGAAAGCGTTAATAAAAGTAACCATTCAATTTATGATGATATTGAAAGCAATAAGTGGGGGAGATGCACTGAGCAATAAATTTTAAAATCTCAAAAAAAATGAAAAATGCCGATTGATTGATTGAAATAGGATATTCAGCTAGGGTTGTCAAACCAAAAACATACCAAAAAGCAATTAAATCAACTAATGTTAAACAGTAGAAGTGCAAAATGGACAAAGAATATAATTCATTATTTCAAAATTATACGCGAGACTTAGTTAAACTTCAAAAAAAAAAAAATTATTAACGATTGTTAGGTGTATAGAATAAAACAAAATAGAGATGGCACGATTGTACGTTTTAAGGTTTTACTCAGCAATAGAGTATTGACTATGAAAAAACATTTAGTCCAGTTGTCAAATTTACATTGATTACGATTTTATCATTGGCCACAATAAATTAAATTAAATTAAATTAGTTTGACATTAAAACCAGATTTTTGTACGTCAATTTGATTAAAATTGTTTACATGAAATAGTAGACGTGTTTGTAAACTAGTTATACGTTTGTATAGACTAAAGTAAGCATCTTGTTGTTGGAATCAAAATTTACTTTGTTTATTCGTCGATTTGATTTCAAAACAATTGAATTAAATTCATGTGTTTTTATTCAACATCTAGAAACCAAAACTATCATTAGTAGTTTCAGATGACACAAATAAAATTTAAAAAAAAACAGCTAAAAAAAGTGTCAAAAAAACAGTAGCAGGGGAGTTGTAAAAGTAAAAACAAACAAACAACAAAAAACTAAACTATAAACTTTGTTAATGGTGAAGAACAAGCAATTAAGTTGAAAGCTAACAAAGATGATCCAATAATTAAAAAATAACATCAATGAAATAAATATATTATTTTGGAATGTAGCAGAGTTAGAGCCGTCTTACACGAGACTGATTTTAATACAAGTGTCAGTACAATAATTTTGCGCGCCAATTATTTAAAAATTTAATTTTATAATCCAGTGTTCTTGGCGACATATGTATACATTGACGGATTTATATAGTCAATTATTTAGTAAAATTTCATCCAAGAAATTAAAACTTGTTCTAATTTCTTGCTTAAAAGCTTGCTAAATGTTTGAAAAATTGGCGCGCAAAATTATTGTACTGACACTTGTATTAAAATCAGTCTCGTGTAAGACGGCTCTTAGAATGATGTAATTATGAATAATTCCAGCTATTAAAAAGAAATGCAAAGAACAAAAGGAAGTATCATAACAAAAATTTAAAAAAATACAACAAAAAAATGATAAAAATTGGAAATGGACAGGATAGTGCAGCAAAAATGTATACTGGAAAGAACAAAATACAAGATAATTATAGCGTATAACAGAAGAATGAAAAAAAACAAAGCTAGAAGACTCAATACAAGAAAAAAAAACTAATTGTACAAAAAAATTTTAAGTACCGGACTAAAAAGAATAAAAATAAAAAACGAACAGAAAAGTCAATAAACAAACTAAAAAAGAAAAAAAGATAAAGTAATGTTGCAAATGATTGAGAAAAGAATGGGTGGGACATACTAAACTAAAATATGAAAAAAAAGAAGGAAAATAAACCTAGATAAGAGCAAAGAAACAATCGGCAATTCACTACGTAATAGTAAATGAAGAAACGTGGCAAAAAATTAAAAAATAAAAATTAGAAAACAAAGTAGAGTTGAACTATCAGCCATTAATTAGAAGTGTATATAAATGGTAGCATAAAAAGAAAAGAAAAAGAAATAGCAACAAAAACAGTACGGACACAAAAGAACGTAGAAATGCATATGCAAAATTTCTATAAAAAACATTTTTAAGAAAAAAGCTTAAAACAAAAAATAGCAGAATCAGAAAACATAAACGCTGGCGTTACTACCAAAGTGGTGAGTTTTCTACTCAAACGGTAATAAATTTACGAAACAAATTTGATAAAAAAAAGTGTCGTTAAAGACAGTTTGTGCACCAATTTGTGAAGCAAGTTAATGCTGTTGCTTAGAGTGTGCGTGAACATACATAAACATCAACTTGTTATCGTTCTCAGGAAATGAACATTTCTCGCATTTCTTTAAGAAGAATTTTGCATAAAGACTTTGGTTTGAAGGCTTACAAAATTTAATAAGTCCAAGAAATAAAACTTTATGATTATTCGATGCGTTTTTAGTTTGCCTAATGAGCCAAAGATTGTTTAGCCAAAATTAAACATTTTTATTGTGTTTTCCGATGAAGCAACATTTTTATCTTAGAGGCTATGTCAATAAACAAACTTGTTGGTTTGGAGATCTAAGAATCCACGCATGACTATTAAACAGCCAATGCTTCTACAACAAGTAACAGTTTGGTGTGGTTTTTGGCTTGGCGGCATTATTGGGCCATTTTTCTTTGAAAATGAGCAAAAAGCCCCCGTTACCGTTAATGGCGAACGTTACTGTGCCGTGCTAAACAAATTTTTGTTTTTAAAAATTTAAGAGTATGAAATGGATGACATTTGATTTCAACAGGACGGTGCCACTTGCCTTACAACCAACGTAATCATCAATCTTGCGTACTGTTTTTGGAAATCAAATAATCAGCCAAAATGGTGATGTCAATTGGCCGCCTAGGAGCTGTGATTTGACTCCGTTGGATTTTTTGTGGGAGACTTTAATGATAAGTGTTACGCTAACCATCCAGAGACAATCGATGCCTTGAAACACAAAATTAAAGTTGCCATTTATGCAATTGGAGCCCAAACAATCAAAAATGTACTAAAAAATTGGGTTAATTGGATAGGTAATTGTCAAGCCAACCACATTTAAATAATGTTGTGTTAAATTCTTAAACAAAAATGGCTAATCTTTCTAATAAACTCATAATTTTGAAAAAAATATTTATTACTTTTTTTATTTATAGCCAATTTAAATTCTAAAAGTTAGATAGCCCACTCTTTATATATAAAAGCAAAACAGTTAAAGCAATTTATAAAAAAATAAAGATAAAAAATATACGTTTAGAAAAATATGGAAATACATAAACATAGAAAAACAAAGTAAAAGAAAAACAAACAAATAAATTTTAAGAAAAGACTGAAAGATACAATCGATAAAACTTTATAAGGATTGCACAGAAAAACCGATGAACAACCAAAGACAACACAACAACTGAAACAAGATGTAGATAAAATAACAAAAAAATAATATAGAAGCAAATATAAAACTAAAAAACAAAAAACGCCTAGTGTTGATGGAATACAAAATGATAATGTAGTACAAAATATCTGATTGAAAATATGAAAAAAAAAGAGTTGCAAATAATTACAAAAAAAAAACTTTGCAAACAACTAAAAATGAATGGAGTATTGCCAGACGGACAAGCCGGGTTTAAAAAAGGACGGGTGGGGTGGTGGTAGATAAAGAGAACGTGTAGTTGTTTGGCTTTTGCAGACAACATGGTAATTGTAGCAAAGCAAGCAAATAAGATGTAAATAAATGTAAATAAAACAAAAAATATAGCGTTCAGAAAGGGTAAAAAACATAGAGTAGAAATCTCAAAATAAGATGGAAAAAATATTGAAGTTGTAAAAACATCTCAATATTTAGAATGAACACAAAAAAAAATGACAAGAAAGGCAAATGAAGCGGAAGGACAATGGGAATAAGTAACCAAAATTGAATGTATAAGAATAAAAGAAATGATGTTTGATAGTTTAGTAAAAAGTATATGTATTATTTTACAGAGCAAAAATTTGGAAATAAAAAAAACAAGAAAAAATATATTCAATCAAAATAGTGGAGATAAGCATTAAGGGTAAGTTAAAATTGATAAAGTAAGAGTAGAAGCAGGAAAGCGTGCAATGACGTATGAAGAAAAAGTGATAAAACAAAATGAATGTTAAATATTACAAGAGTTGAAGTACAAAATAAACAAACTTAAGTACAATGCAAATTATGTACATATACTAGCTGATGCATTACTAAACTACCTAGAAAGTATAAATTATTAAAAAAATGATTGATTCAGATGTGGGAATAAAGAAAAATGTGCAAATTTTAGATGAACAAAAAAAATGTGTAAGTTGTGTAGAAAAACTAAAAAAAAATATAGAAAACATGCTAAAAATATGCAATAAAATGAGAGAACAAAAAGAAGAAAATTGAAAATAATTAATTAAAAACAGGGTTTAGGGTTATTAAACAAGCTATTTATGGTATTTTTTTTTAAATTTTGCATTTCTAATTTTTTTTAAGTCAAACCGTTCAAAATGTTTTGTATCGTAATGACTCTATTACTATACAAAATAAATAAAAATCAAATGTATTGTAATAACTCTATTACAAAAGGTGTTAAATAATAAAATCCTGTTTTTTAATAAGTTTTATTATTATACCTAATAACGTTTTTTTAATGAGATCATTATGAACGTGTCTTATTATTAATCTGTTATTTAATAATTATAAATATTTTTCAATATTGGTTGATACTAAAAAATTGTTAAAATTTGTATAAAAGACTTTATTTTTAATAATTTGTTAAGCGTATATTAATAATAACTCTCTCTAATTAATACTTTTAGTTTAATTTAGTTGTATAATATACTATTAATAACTTTGTAATGTATAATATATTTTTTTCTACTCTTTGCTGTAATGTGTCAATTTTAATATTGTTATACTATTATACTGTGAGAAATGGGTATCATTTTGTGTTTGTTGCACAATATATTATTATAATTTTATATGTTTAAAATAAATATTATAATAAAAAGATTATTTTAATAAACTAATTAAAGTATTGCGTAGAACATAAAAAGTTATATTTAAAGATTTATGTACAATAGTTCTAAAATAGTATATTTAATGTTTTTATTTTTTATATATTGTATAGTTCAATAAATAAAATTTGCATTTGAGAATTCACAAAGTTGAGCTGATGCAAGAAACAATCAATTTTATTATTTATTAATAATTTGTTAACTACAATCATTAACTATGTTCATATTACAAAAATTACATGTTTTAAATCCGCAAGTGTGTTTCTGTAATGTAGCAGAAAATTGGCCCCACTGGACAACGCATTACCTTAAAATGATTTGTATTTAACTCAGTTGTTAAGAGTTAGTAAAAAGCTTATTATGAATTTGATGACAATATTTAGTAAAGATATGCACAAAATAACTTTATTAACATGTTTTAATATTGATTTAATCATAATTCCGAAGAAGTTATTAAGCGTACATCATTTCTTTATTAAAATTTGTTACAAATTTATTTAGTGAAACTTTATATTTCTTAGAGGCAAAGCTGAATACTACATCAGTGATTTTATATTTGAAAAAACATTTTAAAGTTAAAGTTTTTGAAGCAAAGTGCTACTTGTGTTTATAAATTAAACATAAATTTAATAAATCAATTCACATTCATCAAGAAGCTTACACAAAGAAAATATCAAATCGTCTTATTATGATGAATTGTAATCCAGTATCAACGCCAATTGATACACAAAGAAAATATCAAATCGTCTTATTATGATGAATTGTAATCCAGTATCAACGCCAATTGATAACAATTAAAATCTTGGTGGTTTTGTTTCTTCATTAGTAAATAAAAGTTTTCCGTAAGTAAAGTCATAAGAAACTATGTATTTAGAAATCAGAACAAGGCTTGATATTATGCTGTCGCTGTAGCCAATATCTAGAATAGCCGAATACATCAAAGGCATTGTCAACAGGAATATTTTTTATAAAAGTAACGATAGTCTTGATTTTATCGGTTATGTGTTTCACAGTCCGAATATGTTGCCGGATGTCAAGCAATAAAAGAATTGGCTTAAATATTTAGTAGCTGAATTAAATTGAAAAAACACTGTAGAAACGAAATTGTACATGGACAATCAAAGTGCTATTTGTTTAGTCAAGAACACAGTGTTTTATAAGAAGACTAAACACATTGACAAGTAGTGCCATTTCTAGAATATATCAATACAGATGAATAGATTTGTATTTACAAAGGCTTTGAATAAAATCAGGTAACCTAAAAAAATATAGTTTATAATGAGCCCCATAAACTTAAGTTACATTTTATTAATAAAATTGTGTATTTTTATATTGTGTCTATTTGATAAAGTTTGCATAAATTATTTATTATTTATTAAAGTGATAAAAATTAATTTAACATTATCTGTTTATTTGCGACTTTTTAATATAAATAAATAATAACTTATCCACTAGCTGTTAAAATCATTAACAGGTAAGTCGACTAAGATAAAAGAAGACTAAAGTATTTAGATAATAACAAATTATAAATAAATACGTATTACTAATTTGTTTTCAATTAACATATATTAAAGCTACAATATATTGTATATATGATAAATTTTTAATAGTAATCAAGAATGATTTGCTTCAGACACTTTTAAAAGGCAATTTCAAGATATCATATCCCATTAGTAATTTGCTTGTAATAGGCTTAATTATTATGATAGTTTGACATAAATACATCAAAATGGTCATTCAAGCTAGTAAATATTTAGCAACAGGTAGTTTTTACACGACTAATAAACCCGATTTAGTTTTCAAGCATCGCACGGGAGGCCTTCTTAACGATGTCATTAAGCCCTGCATCCATCCGAATACATTAAACACCGGTAGCCTGAAGAATGATACTGGCGCTTTTTTGATAAATTAACTTTTTTAAATGTTTGCACAGAGAATTAGCCCGAACGAACTCGGCGGGTCGACAGTATTATTTATGTAGGTCAGGCGGTGAGTTAACGCCTCTCTTTACCTGACCGATTCTTCTCCCTCATCTCGCGCGGATTCGTAAAGCCGCTTTTTTCTTTTATTCTTCTTCGAGAACAAATAAAAACCACCTCGTAAAACTACAACACATACAAAAAATGAAATGTCGAAAGTAATTTTATCGATTGAAAGGGTGAGAATGAATTTTAGAAGGGCAAAAACGAACTCGTAAAATGACCGCAATCAAAATAAAGAACGGTTTGTGTGGTCTGGAATATTTTTTATTCTATTTTATATCAGGCGATTAAAATCAAATTATCTAAAGAAATATTTCTTCTAATTGATGTGATTCGTCTCAGTGAATATAAACAAATAAAAATATTAAAAAATATAGTTCAATAATTTATAATAAAATCGTTGAAAAAACTATTCAAAATAATAGTAATTCAGACAATTACAATTTTTTTTAATTACGGACAAATGTAAATATTCTTTAACCTTTCTAACAGTACCGCATTTTCTGTGGTTATTTCTCGACGAATCTTTCTAAGATAAATTTGGAACTTCCTGAAATTGCAGTAACTAATTTATTAGTGATTAAAAAATTTACTTTTCTTATATTACAAACTTGGAAATTACTAGGATGGTATCTTATAGAAGTTAAAAAAGCTATGCACGTGTTATGAGAAAATGAAAAAAAATAATCTATTTGATTCTGTGATAAACGATGAATCCATATAAGTCCGTATATGGACCCATGTAAACTTTATCTATTAATCATGTACTATGTGCTCAATGAAAATTATGAAAACGTCACAAATACTGTTGTTTGCAAAGTTTGTATATTTTAGTTCAAGCGTTTTCCATGAGACTGTTGGAGCGTTATGTAGCCCGTGTTTTTGAGATTTGACTTAGAAGTCTAAAACAACTTGAAAATTACGAATAGAAAATTTTCCCTTTCTCCCTCATTATAGACTAGTTGATAAAAATGTAAGTATACCTTTTTCTACAACCACTACTCAAAACACAAATTTTATTAAATTATTTTGTTAAATCTCGTGACATAACTGTCAGATTTCACATTTAGTTCTGTAACATAATTCAATTATTTTAGAATTTATAAAACGTTCTGTAATATTGATAAACATTTCGGGTTTGTGGGTTTAAAATAAAACAATACTACTGTAATCAAGATTATGTCAATATGTGAAAAAAAGGGGGCATGTAATGACAATGCCACTGCTGCGGCTGGGACTTATGCGAAAAGATTTGTTGTTTGTTTTGTCAGTACTCCAGTGCAAAAACTATAAGACAAATAGAACAAAGATTACTGGAAACATTTAAATCCTAGCAAAAAAGGCAGGACGTCAACCTACACTAAGCGTCTATCGAAAAGAATAGTAAATTCTTGAACTTGTTGATTTGGAACCAAGTACAAGCGTTCAAATTGTGTTGTCTCAAACTCATATCCAAAAAGACAATTTTTACAGATTATTAAGAGAATTGGTTTGCTTTCATTTAAGCCTCAAAAAAATCAATTTTTGCATGACGGGGATAGGGAGCTTTAAGTCAATTTTTATAGATGGTTGTTGCATAGCGTAAACTATGATCCACGTTTTATTAAAAAAATTCTGTAGAGTGATGAATACACATTTACTGAAACAGGTGTTATAAATACTCATAACCTGCATCAATGACTGAATAAAAACCCTCACTTAATACGCTAAAGATCTTATCAAAGACGGTAGTCAATTAACATTTGGGCTGGGTTATTGAATAATAATGTAATTGGTCCACGCATTTTACCAAACCAATTTAATTCAGCTTTGTATCTACAATTCTTAAATGAAAATTTACAACTGTCATTACTTGATAAAGTTTTATTAGCAGATAGATTAAATTGTTAGTGGAGAGGTGGGCCAATACCGTGGTCTCCTAGATTCCCTGATCTGAATCCGCTGGATTACTTTTTCTGGAGTTATTTGAAAGAACAAGTTTACGGCAAACCTGTTCTGAATCCTAAAGATGTAGTAGCTCGTGTAAACAGACGTAAAAAATATCTTGTTTTTATAATATTATTAGTTTTTAATAAAGTTTTTAAAGTTCAAATATATTTTTTTTGAATTTTATCAATAACCCTGTAACAAAGAACAAAGAAAAATTTTGCTTTCTTACTTTTGAGTCTAATTCTAAAAGCACAAGCGTCAATTTTGAGACACCCTGTGTATGTTTTACTTTTAATCGCTAAAATAGCGTTTGAAACCACATTCAAAATACTGATAACTTTTTATCTTTGTTAATGTTAGCATGTTTTTAAATTTAAATTTATAAATCAAAGTTTTAGTCAAATAAAATAAAAATATTGACTGTAAATAAAAATTTAATTTTTACAAACTTTATAGTAATTTACACAACGGCAAAGTTTATTTACATTAAATATAACAATTTAACCAGTTTTTTTGACACCCAAAACCAAATCTGAAAACCATGATAAATATACGTATCTTGCATACAACTTACAATAGAAAAATTAAAAAGCATTTTATTAAATTTTTTGCAAAAGTTGGCTGTTTTACAGACTGATAATAGTGATTAAAATAATGTAATAATAAAAAACTTATCTTTTATTAGTTCTGTTGTTAATATTTATCTTTCTAGTACTAGCAAACCAAAACCGCAACTCGACTATCACTGTTCTAAAGAAAATATATCAAAAATAAAACAATTTATTTGTAATTTCAATGTTAATGCATATTTTTTATATTTCCACCATTTAAATATTGCAGCAAAAAAATTCACAAAACTATTGAAAAAGTCATTACAAAATATGTTTTATTATTTAACCAAAACAAAAGTAACTATTCAATAAATTTATTAGTAATCGTTCGAACAAATTAATTAAATTTATAAAAAAGCTTGTAAACATTGCAAAGTTATTTGAGTTATTTAGCTCTCTATAAACAATCAAAATTTGTAGCAAGATTAATTAAAGTTTTCAATACCTTCAAAAACTTTAGTTTAAATGAAATGCCGCTTATCATTCTTTAAAAAAATTCAAATAAGTTTTCAATCTTTTGAAACAACCTAGCTCTGCACTGAACAAAATATAAACAAAGTTTTCAAAAATTTTAGAAGAAAAAACACTATAAAAACTTTGTTAGAAACGTTTAGTCTTCCGCCAAGTGTTTGTTTACTTAAATTTTTAATTAGTTTTCAAAGTCTGTCAAAAACCTTGTTAATTTATAAAAAAAAATGAAAACATTGTCGATAATCTTAAGATATTGTCAATTTCTAAGTTTTAACAAAAAACTGAAAAACTTGGAATTATTTTAAAAACGTATTTACAGCTTTTTAGAGACAAAAACTTGATCACAACATTAAAAGTCCAAATAAAATATCAAAAATTTAAGAAGAAAAAATTTAAATACAAACGCAAATAACTTATAGATTTGGAATTTTGCCAGATTTAGTTGGGACGCTGTATTATGTACAACCGCAATTTGGCTACAGACTGAATAATTCTTTTCTTATTTTTAAAATAATGTTTTTTAGCAGTACTACCTTGCCTTTTTTTTATATAAAAATAATTATATTCTCTATTACCTGCCAATTGTCAGTGCTATCCAACATAGTTTTGATAACATTGTTGTTTTGCAGATTTTTTGTTAGTCTCAATCTAGAAAACTTAATCAATAACCACCTATTGCAGTAAAAAAATGTAGGTTCCGAGGAATCTAGTTCAGCGCAGTAAACGCATGTGTTGCTTTCTGCCTTTGTTATCCTTTTCAGGTATGAGGCAAAACACCCGTGTTCTGCAAAAAACTGTGTCAGAAAATATCCCTCGTTATTGTGTTTTCGTCAAGTGAGAATTTCAGCTTGTGTGCTTGCTGGAGACTTGACTCATTTTTCCAACTCTCCATGTTTTATTGCAAAGTATGAGTTCTATTCTCTTTGCTGATTGTAAAAATCCGTTCTTTTGCCATAAAGTGTACAAGAATAACTTTTGATAACTCTGGAAAAGAGTGTTTTGTAGACACTTGCAATTCTTCAAAGTTGCCTTTTTTAATTGTTTTTTATCTTCTTCTTCAACTTCCTCTTCAAATAAGCCTCTAGCTTGTTTTTTCCAACCTTCACTTCTCCTGCGATACTGATGTACAACACTCTTTCCATCTCTTTGGTAGTCTGCCTAATGGCTTTTGCGTTCTTGGTCTTCCGTCTTTTGCTATCTTGACTACAAGGTGGTCTTCCATTCTTGTCACGTGCTCATTTCACGATCATCTTCTCTGCTTTATCCATCTAACGTCGCATCATTGTCGTATATCAGCACTTAGTATTTGGTCTCTCAGCATGTGCCCGGTTATATTTCTTAGCACTTGCATCTTTGTAGTTCTGAACATGGCTTTTGTTCTTGTGGTTTTTGCTTGGGCTTCTGCTGCATATGTCATTACTGGGCGGACACATGTTTTGTATATTTGTATCTTGGCCATCCAGTTCATGTATTTGTTATTCCAGATCATATCTCTCAGACCTCTTGATATTCTTGCCGCTTTGGTGGCTTGGTCTCCTACCTCTCCTGTTTGATCTTGATTTGCGGTTACTTCTACGCCAAGATATTTGCAGGTAATGACTTGTTCGATTATTTGATCGTTTACTACTAATTTGCAACAGATTGGTTCTTTAGCTATAACTAGTGATTAGGTCTTCTAAATTAAGATCTTCATATTATATTGAGTAGCTGCCAGGTAGAACACATGTAGCATTTTTTGTAAGTTGTCTTCGTTTTTTGCTATTATCACGGCGTCATCAGCGTAGCATACTATCTTTACCTCCACTTTGTTTATCCTAAACCCTCGCCCGGATCTTTTAACGTCATTTATTATCCAATTCCGGTTCTGTTGTTATTGACTAGTACTTGCGTTGTTTTGTTAGTATTTCGATTATGTTAATTAATTCTTTAGAATGTTATTATCTTTGAACACATTTTTTACGTCGTTTAGTTTTAGTTTTAGGTCAATGAACCACATGAATGCTGGTTTGTTGTACTCTTTTAATTTTTCCACTATGCGTTTTATTGCAAATGTGGCATCAGTAATTGATCTGTTAGTCCTAAAGCCTTGATGTTCTTCATTTATTGTTATATGTTTTAGCAGGTTGGATACAATGACACGAGTAAATAATTTCATGATACTGCTCAGTAGTGTTGTTCTTTTATAGTTTTTGGGACGTTTCTTGTTTCCCTTTTAAAGATTGGAAAAGTTATGCTTTTTTTCCATTCCTTCGGAACGGTTTCTGTGTTGAGGATTTCTTAGTAGAGTATTGCTAATTGTTTCTTGCCCACCATACTTGAGCAGCTCATTTGGTATCTCATCAAGGCCTGGCGTTTTTTTTTTTTGAGCATTTTGATGGTCTCTTCCACAAATGCAGTGGTAATTTCCGTGCCTCATTTTTCAGTTTTATTTTTTATCAAAGCCCAGTAAAGCATAACAAACTCTACCACAAAGCTCATCAATCATCTACGTCCCGGTTCTGAGTCTCACACGTTTGGCATCAGCAGGCTAAAAACTTCTGCTGTCTTCTTTGGTTTTTTAGAGGTCTGATAGAGATGGTTTTACAGGTTTATATGCCTCCCAATGTATATTCCAAGGTACTTTGTTTCTGGACGCTATTTTGGCTTTGGATTTAGTCCAAGCCGATTCTTACAGTTACCTGCTATATGAGCCTATTCTCTATCAACTTGGTTAATTTTAACTGCAGCTAAAAAAGTGTTATTTTAGCAGCCTTTTAAATATTTTAGCGTTGTTGCTTATTCTGTAACAAATTTATTTAGCAACCTCTTAATTTAAAATAATTTAGCAACCCCGTTAAAAATAAGCATAAAAAGTTTGTCCTTGATTAATTTTAACCTCAAAAACTGACGTTTAATGTAAATATTTTTATATAATTATTAATAAAAGTAAATAATAACATTACATACCTTTCTTACTTCTATATTGCTTATTTATATTCTTGACAAATACTTTTGAATGCTTTGAATTAAGATTTTTATTATTAAAATACTACGTTATGTAATTCACCGCAAATATAAATTTAAATAATAGTTTTTTACAAACGTGATGTAATAATGTTTAAGCAACACAAAGGTTTTTTAAAAACATTATTTTTACTACAGGGAGTTTATAAATGAATGGGATTATGTAATCACTTTAAGTATGCCGCTTTTTTTAAATTGTCCACTATACTATTTGTTTTGACAGATCAACTTTGACAGCTGTCAAGCAAACATATGAAAACATATGTAGTATAGTAGACAATTTTAAAAAGGCAGCATATTTAAAGTGATTACATAATCTCATTCATTTATAAACTCCCTAGGGACGTCGTTGAAGACATTTTTTACGTCTATCGTAAACAGCATATTAAAGTTCTTTTTGCGCGTTCTAGTTGCTTTGGCTAGCTTCTTAACAAGGCTTAAGCTGTTTGCTTCAATCTCATCTTGTAGCTTCTAGTTTATTATGTGTTCAAACAGTTTATCTATAGTATTGAGAACGCGGAGAGGTGTGTATGGAGGCTCCTTGTCATTTTTTTGGAGTTTTTTAACCGTCCTCTAACCGGACAATAGAATTTTTGTTTTGAGAAGTTTGCTAAATACGTCTACTACTATCTCCGTGTTCTGTTCTGCCATAATTTTTATGATCTCCGGAGAAATACCATCTAGGCCGGCGGCTTACAAAAGTTTGATTTTTTTTCCAGCTGTTTTTAAATGCTTTGAAAAACCTAACTCAAGTTAACCTACCAATATATCTAAGTTTTAAAATATTGTCAAAAATTATAACAACTATATAATAAAAAACACTATAAAAACCTTAACAATAAGCTTAATATTTTGTGACGTACTTGAAAATATGTTCACAATTTTTTATAGTTGTCCAAATATTGATTTTTAGTAATTGGTGGTGCAAAGTAGTTGCAGCTCCATCATGTTGCTTTAACCAAAGAATTGAAATCATCGATAATACTTTAGTATCACAACTGGCAACCAAATTGTAATGTCTAAAGAAGTAGACAATCAAATATAGTTTAATAAAAAACAAAGATTTAAAATCAATTACCCAAACCCAATCCAACTCCAAAGCGGCCAACCAAATACAGACTGACATAATAAGAACCATTTAATCTTATTACGGTTTCGATTAAAAATAGAATGCATAATACATATTATAAAAACATGTAATTCAAAATGTGTACATCTATAAGAACGGTTGGAAAACTTTAATAAAATTAAATTCTGTATATACATAATTGCATTCGTAAATTCTTACATTTAATATTTAACAAAATCTTTCTCACAGGAACATTATAACAATTGTAGGATATAACATTTGAATTTATCTAAGATGATTAGTTCCAGTCATTGATAATTCTCCATGTTAACTACTCTTCATTATGCATCACTGCGTCTGGTCTAATCTAATCAGATCAAACTTTTGTAACAATAGGCAATGCGTTACTGACTGATTTTATGTCGATTGTTATATCTTCATGTATTAAAACTGTTATAGTTTACATTAAAATATCATCAGTGCATATCGTTTAACTAATTGTCTATAGATTTTAAAATGTTTTGTTTTAGGTTGCAGTATTAGGCTCAACATTATGAAGATAAAGTACAAACATCGATAAATATATTTTTATCTTTTAAGTAATAATTATTTTCTTCAAATATAAAAGAACTGGTAATTTTAAGATTTGGTTTTGCATAAAACTTCCAGTAATTAGATAACAACAAAAAATAATTATATATTTACTCCTTAATTAATTTATTTCAAAACATAAAATTATTTGCGTTAACAATTCTCTTTTCACTGAGTAATCATTTTTTTACTACTCAATGCAATTTCACACAATTTTTTCTTAATTTGCATTACATATTATTGTATTATTATTATTATTCAAATCAGTTAAAGATAATATAATCTCACTTTGTAACTTTTAAATAAATTATTATATCGTTACTATTACATTATGTTTTATATACATGTTTGCCATTATCCTTGAAACTAGTAAATATTATTGTATTATTATCCATTTTAAATTTGTTTCATTAGATATCTGATGCGATCACATCTTCATTGATACAAGCGCCGCGGGAGTCGACAACAATTTGTCAACAATAACGCCGACAATGGATTGGGACAGGCGATACGGGATTAGTAATAGATAGCGTGGCCCCCGGGGATATCTTCCTTCCATACACACACATATAACTCCTTTTTGCCTTGGATGGGGTTTAAGAGACCGCGGGGACATAAGATACAGACGAACATCTCATCTCATCGGATCGGCTGCTGCCGTCTAATCCTCGTATCAGATCTTGCGGCATGTTTACACTAAGTGGGGTCGTTAAAACAGCAGGGAAGCTTGTAGATTGTTGTAGCCGTTTGTAGCTTGTCCTTGTTACACTCGCTGCCCCCCTTTAATTTGCTTCCACCGCTCTTTATCTTCGCACCGACAAGAACCGCGCCGAACTGCTAAAACTTTCAACAAACGAATTAATATTGGCCCGCACAAGGTTAATGCCGAAAAGGAGGCCGGAATGGCAGAAATCATTTTTTAGGTAAAAAAAATTTATTTAGAACTTAACTAGATCACCGGAAATGATCATTTGAGTGAATAAAAATTAAAAAACGATTATAAAGGTTGAGACCAAGTCATTCATAAATTCTTTACAACACAACAATGTTACAAAATTGATTTTCCAAACTATGAATGAGTAGATCTTTTAAATGAATTATGCAATTTGGAAGTATAATTGCATTACATTATAATGTACAAGATTTAATAAACAATAAAAGTTTTACAGTACTTTTTTGGATTGTCTACAAACTAGTTTGTCAATTCATGAAATTATTATTAATAATTTTATTTGATATATTTACATAAAATTTGTTTTATACTTGATTAAATAATAAATGGTCTTCTGTGTAGATTTATTTTAATATCTTAACTTTTATTTCCTAAAAACTGAAATTTTAGTTAAGTTAAAAGTTTGTTTATTTAATATATTTATTTATACATAATATACATACATTTATACATTTTATTTAATTAAAAAAAAAATCTATCCGTGAGGATTCCCGGGGGCTGGTATTGGAAATTTATATAATTATCCTGTGATGTGATGTGCATTGATTTTATATTTTAATTTTTATATTTGTTTTTTTCTTAAATATTGTTTTAATTTAATTTTAAATTTGTTTATTGTGCATATACTTTTGATTTCTTCCGGTACATTGTTAAATTCTTCAATGCCTTTGACAGTTAAGCTTTGATTTTTTGAAGTTGTTCGGTGTTATGTGTATGAATTTCTTTTCTAGTTGTTAATTTTAGTTCTGTTTTAGTTAGCCCAAGTTGTATTTTGTTTATTAAAATAATACATTGTTGTAAAATTTTGTTTTTTATTGTTAGTTGGTTTGTTTTTTTATGAACTTCGGTCGTAGATGTTAATTTGTCCATTTGATATAGTGTTTTTATTGCCTTATTTTGTTGTCGTTGTAATTTTTCTATGTTTCTTATAATGATTTGTGACCATATGGTCATCATGTAGTTGGTTTGAAAACTAAAAAGTGCATTATAAATAATGTTTCTTGTTTTTTGTTTAGTTAAGTTGGTAAGTTTGTATAGGGTTCTGTACGTGTTTATCCCATTTTAGATTATTTGTAATTGTAATTCCAAGATAGTTATTATGTGAAACTTCACTTAATTGTTTTTTATTTATATATAGCGTAAAGTTGTTGATTCTTTTTTTTTTCGTGATATTAACATAAAGTTTGTTTTGTTTTCATTAATCGTTAGAAGATTGTTATTGTACTAATCATTAATTTTATTTAAGTCTTCTTGTACTTTGTGTTGCAATTTTGTTTTGTTTATTTCTGTATGTGTCAGAGTTGTATCATCTGCGTATATGTATAGCTTTCCATTTAGTTTTAATTCAAATATATCATTAATATATAAGATATATAAAAGTGGTGCAAGTACACCACCTTGTGGGATACCATATTCGCTATATTTTATTGAATTTAGTGTGTTTTTAATCTTTTTTTGTAAAGATCTGTATTTTAGAAAACTTCTGATTAGATCTATTTCTTTTCCACGAATTCCCATTTTTTCTAGTTTTTGTAATAACTTTTGTTTACATATAGTATCAAATGCTTTTATCATGTCTATAAATACTGTAAGACATTCTTTTCTTGAGTCGAGAGCATTGTTGATGTTGTGGATTATGTCCGTAAGTGCAGAGCTTGTACCAGTTTGTTTTTGAAATGCATATTGTCGAGTATTTATAATATTATGTGATTCCACACTCTTGAGTATCCGTTTATAAATAATTTTATCAACTATCTTAGCTATAATAGACAGTAATGCTATTGGTCTGTAGTTTTCCGGCAGATGTTTATTATACATTTATTTATATAAAATCTTGACAAATTTACCACATCTTTGTCTTATAGACATATTTAATCGTTTGATTATTGGTTAGTGATTTTTTCTATCTATAAGACTTTTAATATTATTCTGACTCACATCTTAAAGGCTTTGAGTCGTTTTTCCTTTGTATTTGTTTATTTGTAAACTATAGGTTTCCATTCCGTACAACATTGTGAAGAAGGTTAAGTCTTTTTAGATTTGATTCCAATATAAATTAATCTTTCTTCAAACTTTATATCTCTTTAAAGTCTCTACAAAGAAAACATGCTTAACAGATATCTAGCAACATATTACAAATTCACAACTGAGAATCTCATTTGGTACAACAGTTTTTTTTTTTTTTAAGTTTAATAGTACACTTGTATTCTACAGGGTCTCTATAAATGTCTGGGATTATGTAATCACTTTAAATATGCCGCATTTTTAAAATATGCACCTAACTATTTATTTTGTTTTGACAGTTCAACTTCAGCTGTATTTACGCACACCTAATGTGAACTCACTATTTCACTATAGTGGCACAATTGTACATTAGATGAGTACATAATCCCAAACTTTTATAATTATCCTGTACTTTGTTGCATGTTATTAACGGTCTTTTATATTTTGTTATTTCTGGTAGATTTATTAATCTGTCATTTTTAAATAGTTTTATAATGTACTTTGTCTATTCGTTTAATTTTAGTTCCGTTTTATGTAACGTTTTTCCATTTTTGTTGAATATTCCCGATCAGCGGGAATATATTTATTTGGGATTTACTTGTAGCTTATTTGACTTTTTTGTGCATAGAAAAAGAAATCATATGCAGCTTTTAAATCTTCTATTTCTTTGCACTAATTAGTAAAGTACATGTGCTTTTGCGTTTCTAATTATTTTCTGAATGTGTTTGTATGCAGGTTTGCTGTTCATAAGAACTCTCTGTTACTCCATTTGTATAAAGTAATCCGTTGTCAAAATTTCTTTATTGGGTTGAGATTTCTTTTTTAAGTTTTTGCGACATATATTATTACAAATGTTCTTATTTTGTTCTATTGGATTTTAATGCCTGCTTCACTTATATGCTTAGTAATGAGACTACCATTTAATTGTTTGCAAATTATGTCAATTTTGTTTTGGCACTGTTTTTTAATTATTTTTTAAGCTTGTACTATAGGATTGTGATCAGATTCAATGTCTGTTTCTGGGTAGGTTTTAACAGATTTTACGCTATTTCTGTATCTATGTAATCAATTTGATTTTTTACAATGTTTTTTGCTGATTCTACGCACGGCTATAGTCTATTCGAATGTAGTTTAAAAAAAATACATACTTATTAAATAATAGATGTTATTGTATATTTTTACTAAGTAATAATAACGAATATTATTACTTAGTAAAAGTATACATTACTATTTTAAATATTCAATTCAATCATATCATTCTGCAGCATGGATATTATATAGGAAGTTAATGAATAGGGGTAACAAACTTCTAGGGTAGGTAGGGGGTACCCACCCTAGAAGTTTTGTTCATTTGAGACATTTTTTATTTATAAACTCATAGGAAAACATGTTCACTCTAGAAGCTGCACCTCAAAAAATTTTTAGTTTTTTTATACAATATTCGAAATATCTCCTTTTAATTAAAAAAAAAATAATAAGATATAAAAATTATAAGCAATTAAATTGTCCATCTTTTTTGAACAGCATATCTGGATCTAGTATCTATAACCGTACTCATGTCGTAAATTAAAGAAATTTTTTTATTTTTGTTAAAACTCATGCTTAAAAAAATTAAAAAAAAAAAACATTGAAATTCAAAATTAAAGTCCATTCAATTGCGCTTCTTTTACCTAATAACATGTTTCAATGTAGCTTCTACCGATTGTGTGCTATTAAAAAAAAACTTCAAGGAAAACATTTTTGAAACTTCAATGAGATATTTAAACTGCTCACCAACTTTGATGCAAACATTGCACCTTTGCAGCATATTTTCATAAATCCTCTTAAAATTTCAAGGCGTTTCTTGAATTTCTTGATAGGAAGCATTGCGTTAACACCTTTAACTTATTTAGAGAGTAAGGATAATGTGCCACAGGGTTCTGTCCTTGGTCCTGTGCTTTTCTTAGTATACATTATTGACTTTTCTACTTGTTTGAACCTTGTAAAATGTATATTGTACACAAATAATACTACAATTTTATAACATCACACAAAAATTTGCAAGAGCTTAACAATTTGTCTAGAGATCCTGAAACAAGAGCCAAAAACTGGTTCTTTGCAAATTATTTGTGTCTAAACATTATTTATTATGAAACACTTAGATAAGCTACTTGTTTTATCAATTTTAATGCACAAATCTTGATCTATCACTTACTACAACTTTTGTACAGAACCAAACTGGGCAAAAGCTCCAGCTGCTCAAATAAAGTATTTGTACTGCAAAAAAAAGCAATTAAAATGTTGTGCAAACTGAAATTTGACTGGCCTTGTAAACTATACTTTAAAAACATAAATATATTAACTGCCGGCGTTGTTTGTACTTGATATACTTTATTATATACAAAAATCAAACATAATTTTTAAAAAATTATCAAGCGTCATGATTACTCTACTAAACATGGTAATTATGTTTTAAGTAATAAGATTAATCTTACAAATTTGAGAAAGAACGTAAATAGTAATAAACTTCTAAAGTATATTTAAAACTTGTTTATAGGAAAATTTATTAAACTACTAATTAACCATTAGGCAATTATTTGCAACTAATAGTCATGACTACTTTTAATTTAATAAGCATTCGTTCAGTTATTATTTATAATTTATGTTGGTACTAATAACCAAAAGTAATAAAATGCAAGATTAAACAGATTTTAAATACCTTGTTGAACTTAAATATTATGTTGCTATAACATAAACATTGCTTTTTTAATAAAACATCCAGTAAATCCTAACGATTTCCCAATACGAAGACTCATTTTAAATTTTGCGGCATTTTTGATCTATTGAATAGCAAGGCTTAAATCTTTGTCATTTACCATTAAAAACTATACGTTTTAAGAAAATGGTACCATACACGCTCCAACAACGTATAGAAATATAAAAACTCAATATAGACACGGTGAAATTTTTGCCGTGACAGTTTGCAAAGTTTGTAGTGTTTTTGGTCGGTAAGAATCACTTTTCCGCCAAACTAATTGCAAAATTTGAACAAAATGATCAAGTTAATAATGTAAAATTACCAGTTCAAACTTGTCAGGTCCGCCTAAAAGATTGCCGCTGTCGGTAACAGTGTCGCAGAAAACTCAGGTTTGTCTATCCTAAGACATTTAAAGCAATTAAAGATTTTACCGTCCAGCCTTCATTGCATACTGCATAAAGATTTTAGCCTATATGCTTATACAATGCAGTTGACGTAGGAATTAAATCCGACAGATCATGAACAGCGCCAAACTTTTGTTTCTAGGGTGCTGGAAACGCAAGCAAACTTTTTTGACTCGGACATAAATAGTTCCCATAGATTTTTTTAGGGCTACGTAAAGAAAAGAGTCACGTTAATACCCCGCAAACAATTCCAGTCTTCAAAGACAATATTTGAGCAGTTATTTGAAAATGACCTTTTGCAGATAGAGTCGAGGTGGACATTTACTAAATTTTCTACAAGTAATCGTAGAGTTTATATTTTAAATTTAAATAAAAAAATAAAAATAAATAATTGTTTTTTTATAATTAAAATGGGACTTTTTATTGGAAAACCTTATATTGAACCAAAAACAACATCAGCATCATCAGTTTTTGCATTTTGTTCCGAATAATAATAATGTTTCTTCTAAATTTGCTTTATTTAATTGTTTCCTAATATTGCTGTATTAATGCGTGACTTGTTGTTAATAATTAAAAAATAATTAACAATAGTCAACGTCATTAATTAACAGTTGCATCCTGTTGACTTAGCTTTTCATTTGAGGAACTATGTATACAAATGTCATGCTTTTCCACATTGTTTTTGATTTATTTTTTGAATTAGTAATTAAATCATCATGATATTGTTTCTTAGCTAAAATTAAAGCATTTTTGTAATTATTATTTACGTTTATGTATTCAATTTTAAAAGCAGTGTACTTCTTTAAAAGTTCGTGCAAGTTAAAAACACGAATTTTAAAAGTCAGTAGGTTTTGTGTTATCTATGGAAGATTTATTTTTTATAATTTACTTTAAGTAATGGCACATGCATATTAAAATAATAAACAAAAATATACAAAAAAACAGTCAAACGAATTGTTAGTGTCTTGGTTTGATAATACTTCCGTCCATGATTCTTACTGTAAAGAATTGCATAATGTTTTTATATTATCTGAGTTTAGTACCCTTTTATATACAGTTTTTTAGGTATTATTTGAGTTTTTACGTTAAAAAGTAATATATTAAAAAAAATTGATTTCATATAACCAGCTAATACAATATTTTTAAAATTTACCACGTAACTGGCCCCTCTCGCCCAATCCATCAATTCTTAAACTGTTTGTTATCTAATCAAACAGTGCCAAACAGCAAGCAAAAAATGTGTCAATGCACCGTCATGTTGCAACCATATCTGTCGACAAACCCCTCATTGGTACTTTTACCAACAGTTCTGGCAATACTTCTGGTAAATGGGAACGGTGAGACAAGGTAGAAGAAAGTATGGCTTAATCAAACGACCGTCAACAATGCCAATGCCCACACTTTGATTCCGAGTTTGTGTTTGGATTGTTCTTTTAAAAACTTGCCAAACACTTACATAATTAGTACCATGTCACGTGCAATGTTTTGAGTGCTGCTGGAGAGGTTCAGCTCTATCTTATGAAGCACATCTTCTTAAAATAGTAAGGTTCGAAAATTTATTGCAATACCAAAAAAACCGAATGCTAGAAAATGCAAAAAGTACAGACTAATCAGTCTTTTGAGTCATGTCTAAAAATTCTTTTAAAATTAATCCAACAACGTGTGTACAAAAAATGTGAAAGTGAGATCAGTGAAACCCAAATTGGTTTCCGTAACGGACTAGGAACACGAGAAGCACTATTTGCGCTGGAGAATCTTGTTCAAAAATGTTTAGACCATCACAGTGCGCCATGATGAAATGATAGATATGCTAGAAAAGTCTGGATTAGATGGAAAAGACCTCCGCATAATACAAAATCTATACTGAAATCAAAGTATTTATAAATGCCAACGACGAAACCAAAGAAATACCAATTAAGCGAGGAGTACGACAAGGATGCATTTTGTCCCTCATGCTGTTTAATCTATACTCGGAGACAATATTCAAGCAAGCACTTAACAAGAAAGATCTATGTATAAAGATCAATGGCAAATATGTGAATAATATAAGATTTGCAAACGACTCTGTAATACTAGCAGACAATGAGGAAGACCTTCAGCAATTATTCAACGAGGTGCGAGGCAAAAGTGAGGCCATAGGGCTTAAGATCAATGCAAAAAAAACAAAACTATGGCAGTCAGCAAGCTCAAAAAAATAGTAAGAATTACTACTGGAACTGAGGTTATTGAGCAAGTCAAAACATTTAAGTATATAGGCACCATGCTGAACGAAAAATGGGATCCAGCTCAAGAAATCAGATGTGGGATCAAACATGCTAGCAACACATTTTCAAAGTGAAAGAAATTGCTATGCAACCGAAACCTAAACCTAACAACACGATACCGAGCAGTAAAATGATATATTCACTCTGTACTATTATACGGTATGGAAACATGGACCCTCAAAGTAATGGAACTACAATGGATTAAAGCGATTGAGATGTGGGTCTATCGGAGAATGCTCAAAATTTCATGGGTTAAGAAGGCGCGGAACACAAAAGTTTTAGAGATCATAAACCGAGATAGAGAATTACTGCGACTGATAAAATAACGGAAAATTGCTTATCTTGGACATATTATCCGCAACAGCAAATATAACTTGCTAAGACTCATCATAGAAGGCCGCATTGAAAGAAAGCGTGGAATCGGCAGAAGATCGCTGTCATGGCTCAGGAATATCAAAAATTGGACGAGACTAAATGTGGGCTAACTGTTTTGGAAAGCTGCGTACAGAAATTCGTTTAAGGAAGTGGTCGCGAACCTCCAGTAATGGAGATGCACTAGAAGAAAAAGATGAAGTTTTGCAATATATCTATACATTTTGGAAAATTAAAAAAAAATGATTTGCGTAAAAGCTATTATTTTAAGTGTAAAAAATAAGATAAAATTTTGTATATTTATTTTAAATGTTTTAAAATTACACGGATAAGTTTTACTTTTCTTCAGAATCATTTGTTTCTTTCAAGAAAACTATTATATGCTTTGTTTAATTTTACTTAACAATAAATAATATTACCATGGCTAAGAAGTTTATATCTTTTAGATGGTTTTGGTTTATGCAACTTATTTGGTGATGTTAAAAATTAAAAAAAATAAAAATGTCTCAGTTGTTTTTTCCGACAAAATTTTAATAATCAAAAAAGATACTTTATATGTTGAGGGCAATATTAAATGCCAAGAGTATAACTTAGTGTATAGTATTTTTGTATTGTAGCAAAGTGTTAACAACTTATCAACTTTTATTTTATAACACTTGTATTTACTCAAAAAATCTTTGGCGAGTGTTTGCGTCAATATAGTTACCGTAGCCAACTTTGGAAACGTCATCTACGAGATGAAGTTGGGTTCTAATTTTTTTTGGATTTTTAATTTTTAATTTCTTTGTAGCTCTGTGTTTTTATTTGCCATTACAGTACTGTTATTTTGTAGGAATAATAGAGCAATGTTTTAGAAAACTGTATTCTTGCGTGTAACATAGACAAGTACACTTTTTAGAATGCGGAATGTTGCTAAATTATCAAAATTTTTGAAAGTTGCCTTACAAATCTAACAGTTCATAGCTGATTTTGTTTATATAGCAAACAGCATTGTATGTTTTATGGTCACATCTCCTCTGGCGTTTGCCACTTTTTTTTCTCTAAATGATTGATCGGTCTTGCAACTCCGCAATTTACCTTGTTGACTGCAAAAGTTTCTGTATCTCGCAATCGCTGATAAACTTTTGCAAACACTCTATTAGAAGGTATTGGATGATTTAGAAATCGGGCTGTATACAAGCGAGTTGCAAGTCTACCATTACAATTTGCTTTGCCGTAAACTAACATCATATTATCATAATCTTGAAAAGTATGCTGATTCATAATTTAAGTAACAAGTAAAACAAATTCAACTAATTTATACGTCAAAATCATAACAATTTAAGACATAAAACATAGCCAATTTGCGACGTGCAGCTTCTAGGGTTGCCTGTGAGTTAATAAATAAAAAGTGTCTCAAATGAACTCCCTTACCCACCCTAAAAGTTTGTTACTTCTATTCATTAACACCCTGTAGATATATTTTTATAAAAAAAATTTATAGGTAATACAATCAAAATGTTTTAAAAAGTCTATAAATTGAAACCGCATCAGAAATAAGTCTATTCTTTCTAAAGCCATATAAATTATTAGTTAACATAGTCATTTTTGTATATTGGTACTATTAATGCAATTGACTGATTTTTATAAAATTATTAAATTTTGTAACTAATGAAATCTTTGTTCCAGAGACCAAGTAATACCCAAGATTGCCACAGTAGGAAAGGGAATCAAGAAAAGAATTGCTTTTGGATACTTTCTCTATAATCTCCGTCATAAAAAGCTTCAGAAGCGGAAATAATACAACGCCAATATTTTTGTGCAATGACAATGCATACTATATTACATAAGGAAACACCGACATCTACTGTGAAATTTCTAAAATATATTTTAAAACTAACAAAAAAATTATCAATAAAAGTAATTTGCTCACAATCAGAAATGCTACGCAAACTGAAGTTATAGACCGAATACTAGCAAATTATAAAGCTAGTAAAATAATATAAAAGTATATTGAATTTAAAAATACAATACTCTAGTTAGTCAAACTACGGACTATCTAAACGCAACAAGAACTAGTCACAAACTAAAGATAATGACAAACAAGTTTGTTAATTCTATAAAAAACATATTTTTAAGCAAGTTACTTAAAAACAGTCAAATAGCATTCATTAAAGTTACTTGATCGAATAACTACAAAGTAAGAGCAAGCGCTAGGAAAGGCAATTGTGCCCTATAACGAACCAGCCTTACAACATATAAGAATTCTATAAAAATACTCATAGAAGAAATATTGTGAGGGCGTTCAGAACAAACCTAACAAGACGCTAAACAATATAATAGATCCATGCTTAGAAAAGAAAGAAATTACACAAAATTGATTAAAAAAAATCTTTTACAAACCACTGTAAATTCATTTCCCAGGCTTTACGCTGCCAAAAGCTCGTAACTAAGAATATTTATCAACAAAGCATACACAAGGAACAGGGTAAAGACAAACGCCATAGTAAACAAAGGCATTTTAAAATGGGGTATGGTGTAGTGTTATATTAAAAAGTTTTAACACGGAACTAAGAAAAAAAAAACGAATAAAGCAATAATGCAATGGTTTAATAATGAGTGTAAAAAGATAAAGATAAAAATTGCTTAAGATGAGTAGGAACTACTACTAACTAATCAAATAAACTGGGACAAAAAATTAAAAAAACAGCATAAAAATAAAAAAAAAACAAAAAAAATATTGAAAGAAAAAAATAAGGTTTTAAGCAGATAGAAAAAATACATGGAAGTTATCAAGTTTTTATTTGAAAAGTCCATGTATGCCATTAAGTGTAAAATATGACATTATTCAAATGCTCTTCTCGGCTTCTTATGGTGGCACGAATCCAAGTGGTTCAATTTTCAATTAATTTTCCGCTGAATTTGAGCAATGACCTGCGTTATGTTCACTTTTAAAACATTAGTCGATTGTGATTTATTTGCATAGAACTGCAACTTCAAGAAACCCCACAAGAAAAAGTCTAGCGGAGTCAAATTGCATGACCTTGGTAGATGTACACTTCTGCGAGAGATAACCTAACTCTTATGCAGAATGTCAATTGTGGCGTCTGCTGTATGGCACGAGGCTCTGTTCTGCTGGAACCACATGTCGTCTAGGTCCATATGGTTCAATTTGGGCCATAAAAATTAATTATCATCGTTTTGTAGCGCTTGCCGTTGACGGTGACCGCTTCACCCATGTCGTTTTTGAAAAAAGTACAGACCAATGACGCCGCCGGCCCAAAATCCACAACAAACGGTAACTTTTTGAAGATGCATTATTATCTGGTAAACCTTGTGTAGATTGGTGTCGTTCTATATACGGCAATTTTGATTGTTAATATAGCCATTTATCCAAAAATGCGTTTTGTCGCTAAAGATGATTTGTCCATCAAAATTACACTCTTACGGACCGCGGCAATGTTCTCCACCAATCTTGCGTTTCTTGAACTTACAGATGTTGGCTGATTATTTACCAAACCCATCGTCTTAAATTTGGCCACCAAACTTTAAAGAGTTAACTGTGAATGGCCACCACGTCTACCGTAAAATGGGCACAATGCAACGTTTGCTCTAACAAACACTCATGTTGATAATAAAGTTTTATTATTTGAACGTGCTGCTCAATCGTATAACTTGCTATGATGATTTGGCATAAGTAACTGAATAATAAACAAAAGATTTGATAGATGTCACCAAAACAAAATGGCCACCAGGGCCGCCAAAATCTATTAGGGCCAACTGAAAAACCTTTTAGTAGTAGAAAGACAAAAAGTATAAAACAATCAGCTTGGTCGTGCAATCTTGCCACATCCAGAATTAAGGAAATGCAATTCCCGGAGTAAAGTGTGGTTTTATAACTGCAAGTGACAGCAACCACTATAGAAAATGGAAAACTTTAAATCAAAAGCACTGGTTTTCCAGAATAGGGGTTGAAGCATCGGGCTAACTCCTTAATACTAAAAATAAACATAAAATGTTAAAAACCCAAACAATCAACTTTGGAATAAGACAAATAAAAACAACAAATTAAGCTACAAAAACAAAACACAATTATGCAAACACGGAATGTACAAGGTCTTGCAAATAAAATAATAAATAAACTCACAACAGCGCATGTGGATATAGCTGTACATACCGAGACAAAAAATAGGGACAGGGATCTAAAAATATATCTATCTATCTATCTATCTATCTTAGAAAAATACGACTACAACAACATTCCAAAACAAAAACCAGCAAAACAGAGTTTTAATATTGATTCACAAAAAAAAATGAAAATATGTAACAACATGGAAAGCAGTCAGTAAAAGAATAATCAAGATCAATATGTGTATATGAATATGTAAAGTCACTGTCATAATAATATATGCTGTTAATGATGTTAAATGTAAAAATTACAAAAGTTGGAAAATCGTGCTTCTCGGGGATTTTAAAAACAGAGTAGAGCAAAAATATGCTGACAAGGTAGTAAGAAAGTATAGAAAAAACAATCAACACTAACAGAGAAAAACTGAAAAACTTATTTAACCAAAACAAGCTCACAATCTTAAATAATTTGTCCTACCGACATAAATCAATACATAAATACACGTGGACTCAAGAAATTAAAAAAAACCTCAAACCAATAATCAATTAGATATATTCAAAACAAATAAAATTCAAATAAAAACTCAAAATGTATAGTCTATCGGAGCGCAAAATGTGGAAGTGACTTCTACTTACTGCTAGAAAAAATATATTTGTAAGAAGAAAAACCCAAAACAAAACAAAAATGACAACACAAAGAAACTTAAAGACAGAAAGTACAACTTAGCACTCTTGGAAAAGGAAAGCATAAGAAGATTATATGTAATAAAACTGGATAATTAACTGAAACTCAAAAATTCAACAACGTAGAACAACAAAATGAATTATTAAACAAAGCATTTGCAAAACAGCCTTTGAAGCGTTAAGATTATACCTACCAATAAAAATATTAGCACAGAGCAGAAGCAAAAAAAAAAACATTAAAAATACTTAAATTCAAAACAGCGAACAATAAACAAAAATCCAAAACAGCCCAAGCAAAAGTAAAAAACAAATAAACAAAAAAAAAACAAAAAAAAAACTGTCAAAGTATAAACATTTTCTTAGGAAAAACTAAAAGCTTTAGCAGCTGAATAAAACATATAATAAATACCAAAAGTAAATATATATAGTAACTATGTAACTACAAGATTGAGAAAAATATTACAACAACAAGAATTTAAAATCCAGGAAAATACTACTGGACAAAAAATCAATGTTGTTAAATCACAAATATGATTAGGATGTGATGAAATAATAGGTGAGTTTTTAACGTACGGCACAAATTTTTTTTATAAAGAATTCAGAACATTATTTCAAAAATGCATAACACATTAGAAAATTTAAAAGAATAGTTAACGTTATATATTATGATCACCATACATAAAAAGAGGATATTGCAAGCTTGATGAGTAAAGAATATGGAATAGTATTAAGAGCATACCAACCGTTACCTTGATTTTCAGAATTTTAGTGAATACAGCTACTTTGAAGTCATTCCTATTTTCACATCTGATTTGATAATCAATTTATTTTTTTTTTACCTGTACATTCAGAAAGGATTAAACTATAAATGACCAGAGTATTTTAGTCAAAAAATAATTGGAAATAACCGAAAAATGAATGTAAATACGGAAATAATTTATTTTTTAGATAGTTTTAAATGCATTTTAATGCTGTTTGCAAATATAAATTGACTAAACTATTCTGGTCAATTATAGTTTAATCTTTTCTGAATGTACTAGTAAAAAAATTAATTGATTATCAAATTATATGTGGAATTAGGCATGACTCTAAAGTAGCTGTTTTCACCAAAGTACTAGAAATCCATTCGTATTTCTAGTATTTTAGTGAAAACAGCCAATCGCAGTAGAATACAGTCGACTTATTATTTGCTTTACTAAAACAAATTAAAATTGTGTCGTTCTATTATGGGGCAAGTTTAGTGTTACTTGGTGGTTTTCTCATCAAGAAAAAACACCCCAACATGTCCTCTACATCCAGTTCCAAAGAAGAAAGAAAGCAAAAAAAGCCCAGAAAAAAAAAATAGCTCCTCGCTAAAAACCTACGCAAAAACATAAAACTAAAAAACTCGCTACAAACACTTATCAAATATTGAAAACAAAATACCGATTGCAAATTGCACAAAGGTTAATATTAATGCAAGCAACTTAATAGCAGACTCACCAAATACATCCAATATAAATGCAACAATTAATAAATCGACTCACATTGCACAAACGAAAAAAACACAATACAACAACACATTTTTATTTACAATAAAAAACTCAATGCCATGAATAGAATTGTAGATATTTGAAAAAAAAACACGAAGGACACTGCCAAAGCTTGCGGAAAATGTAAAGCAAAACACAAATTACGTTATGTAAATCGCTTTATTGCTTCTCAAAATATTTTCTTTTAAAATCTATACACTTTTGCATCAGATAAAACTAATCTTCAAAACAATTTTGCCACTCTGAGCAAGGTACTTCAAAAACAAGTGATTTAAATGCTTCAACGGCTTTTTCAGGCGATGAAAAACGCTCGAAACGCATTTTATTTTTGATATGTCAAAATAGAAAAAAGTCATTGAGCGATAAATCAAGCAAATATGGGCATTGAGTTATTAATTAGATGTTGTTACTGGTCAAAAACTCTACAGTTCGTCGTACTGTGTGAGCGCTTGCATTGTCATGATGAACAATGATTTGCCGGTTTATGTTGTTTCTTCTGATTTTAGCGATAACTTCCTGCAAACAAATTAAAGAATAGCAGTCAGCATTAACTGTCATTCGATCCTCTAATGCAGAAGTCTCCAAACTTTTGCTTACGAGGGCCCCACTGATCCTTCCGCGGGCTGAATTTTAAATGTAAATATAAAATTATGTATATACATAGGTTCACACAGTGAGAAATCCCGATAACACACACCATTTCCAAGGATTCACCAATATCGGTCTTAAAGTTTACAAAGATTTAAGTGTATCAACGCTGACGCATATTGTATCTAACATTTGTAGCAGTTAAAGCAGTTGAGACCGGCCCCTTCTTAAAGACAAAGTGAATATTATTTGTGCCAATTTTTTGACTTGGAAAAGTAGACAGCAAGTGCAGGGTTTTTAAGAAGCAATGGAGAGTTCAATACTTTGTAATTGAATCAAATAATAAAGCTTTATGCATTATTTGCAATAAAGTTATATTGGTTTTAAAAGAAAATAACATAAAACGTCACTATGACACTAAACATAGATGCAACAAGTGACGATAAAACGGGTGAATTAGAGCAAGAAGCAGCAACTTGGGCAAGTTTCCATTTACCAATGGTACATTAACTAAAAACTGCTTAATTACAACGGTGAAAGAAATATGACCAGCAAAATGGAAACATTCAAAATCACGCAAAAAACTGATGATATTGCAGAAAATATCCTAACGCAATTGTGAGAAAAAAAAATTGGCATCTAATTTGGTTCTCTCTGGCTTTGGACAAATCAACGGACATGTTAGATATTGCTCAGGTATTAATCTTTATTTGAGCAATAAATAAAAATTGTGAAGTGTACAAAAAACTGCTTGATGTGGATAGCATTCACGGCACAACAACTGGCAAAGATATTTTCAAAGGGGTCAAAAATCCAATTTTACAAATTTATCTTTGGTGGAAGAAAAAATAGAGATGTTGTTGCTCTGGTTTCAAAGGCAATAGAAAATGATAGGAGATTAGCATCAATAATTTTACATTGCACCAACAATCTTTATGCGGAAAATGTGTAAATATGTCACAAGTTTTGAAGCCCGTCGTACCAACAGTGAACTTTTTAAGATTTCATGCGCTGAATTATCGCCAATTTTGCAAGTTCCTAGAAGAAATCAAAGAAACTGACCTTCTATATTACATTGCTGTGCACTGGCTTATCTATGCAAAAGTTCTTATGGGATTTTTTGAGCTCCGGAGGATTATAGATATTTTCCTGGCACAAGAATCGTCCGTTGGCTGAGCTTCATTGCGATAATTAGTTATAGAAATTAGCTTTTTATTTCAATGTAACTAAGCACATGAACGACCTCAATTTAAAGCTACAAGAGAAGAACCAGTTTCTACCAGTTTTATATACTCACGTTAAGTCATTTCGTCAAAAAATTCTACTTTTTGCAAGTCAACAAACCAAGACTCAATTTTCTAAAGATTTTGCAATTGAAGTTTTTAAAGCTTTGAAACATATCATTGAGTCTCGTTTTTCTGATTTTGATAGATTTGCAAACGACATCAAGCTATATCCAAATTCTTTCAATCTGGATATTAAAACAATGACCATTATTTCAAATGGAGATAATTAAAAGTAACAATCTTTTTAACAAAAAAATGCATTTTTATCTTTGTTGGACTTTTATAAGATTTTCTGCACCACACAGTTTAAAAATGTTCAAAAAGTTGCTGGTGGTCTATTTTCAGTTTTGGGCACTACATATGTGTGCAAAAAAACGTTTTCAAAAATGAAATACACAAAGAACGCTTACAAGACCAAATTGAGCAATAAGCATATAAAGTCGCTGCTTTTAATCTCTACAAGCAAATTTAATCCTCAACTCTTATCAGCGGCAAACAACAACTACTTAAATCACATTAATATATAAAACATTTATGTAAGATAAATAAACTAAAATAAAAAAATGATTTGTTGGATTTGTGTTCAAGCAAATGATTTGTAAAATGTTTTACAGCAATCCGTATGCCGAGACTTTTTGGTTCGCCTCGGGTCGGCTTGGCAATGCTTGCGGGCCGAATCCGGCCTGCGGGCCGTGGTTTAGAGACCTCTGCTCTAATGCAACAGTTGCAACATGACCCGTTTTTCTAAAGAAACAAGCAATCATTCTTTTCAAAACGCTTTGTGAACGTACCAGTTTTGTGGGTTAGGTTTATTTTGAAACAACCATACAGTCGATTGCTGTTTAGTGTCAAGCTCATATAAATATATCCAAGATTCGTCACCTGTTACGATGTTATATAACAAATTTGAACAAACCTCTCCGAATTTCTTTAGCATTTCTTTGCACTACTGTTTTTGTTATTCTTTCAAGTTGTGTGGAATCCAACAACTGCAAAGCTTCCTGACATGCAAATGATTGTGCAAAATCGTATGTATTTGTTTTGTTGCAATGCCTAAGGATGCCTCTATCTTACTATAAGTCACATGCCAATCTGACAAAATTATTTCACGCACAGCATCAATATTTTTTGCGACAACAGAAGTGCAAGGACGACCTTTGCAAAAATTGTCATCAAACGTTGGTCTTCCAAGCTTAAATTCTGCAAACCATTTGTAAACACACATTTCCACACATTGCTGTGGTGTTAAACCGTATCAAAAATCATAAAAAATCATCACGATTCGAAATTTTTATTTTTTACACAATTATTACGTTCGTTAAATTTTGTTGAAACAGAACCAAACAGTTTGAAATCAAACTGTCAACTGAATTATATGTGAAAAACGTCAAATTTTACAAATATGACAATTGCAGAACGCTGGAAATACAGACAGTACTTGATTCCGCAAACTTTAACAGTGCCCCTTGTCACATAAGACAACAGGATATTCTACTTAACAGTAAAACTGGATTCATTGTAAAAACAATTACAAACAAACTGGAAATGATTATTATTTTAAACAACTTAATCAATAAATCAATTAATATCGTAAATATTTTTAAAAAACTATTACCAAGACCGGAACATGAAAAAAAAACTCCACAAGCTACATATTCATGCCTTATTCACAGAAAAAAAAATTAGCGATTAATTAAACAACAACAATATTACTCACAGATATTGCAAACGCATTTTTTCAAGAGTAACTGGTTTAGCCAAATGATGCGCATAATAACAGGATGCATATCATCATATAAAAAACTCATACAACAGATTTTTCTACAAACATAAATATTTTTCAACTTATGAAAGCCTAGCATCACCACCACTTCCAATTCCATGTAGTAAATGCAACTCATTTAGACATACAACTGAGAACTGCAACACTGAAATCAAATGTGCAAAATGCAATGGGCCACACAGCTCAAACAAATGCACCTCACTACAACTCAAAAAATGTACAGCATGCGGAAAACTGAGACATGGCGCCTGGAGCTCTAAATGTAAAAAATAACCTCTTCAGCCTATAGAAGAAATCCCAAACATGAAAATAAAACCCACAAATAAAAGACGTGTAGGCATAGAAAAAAATAAAACAAACAACAGTTGCATCCACTCATTCATAACCATTCATGACAACATCATTGACACGTATGTAACAAAAATCAATTTTTCTAAACATACTAACAGACAAGAACTAATTAAAAAAATTAACAAATATTTATTCAATCTTATAACATTGATACAGTTGTCACAATTTCCGGCAACCGAATGCACATACTAATGTTTGATTTAAATGACATGGACGTACCTCAATCTACTGATCCGATACGGGGTGTGCATACATATTCATCAGCGCAGTCATGGAGTTTTAATGGCTACCTTAAAATTCTTATACTCTAACATAAATTCCTTTAACCCTAAATCCCATCTTATATACAATTATATACTCAATCAAAATATTTTGTGTGCTATGTTTCTAGAAACTAAAATCAAACATAAAATAAATTTCCAAAACTGGTCTTCAATTTAAAACTCTGCCACTGTTTTTAATCGAAATTACAGAGGTGGATCACTAGTCCTAGCAAATCTACTTGTTTACTTGGGCAAAGCCAATCCAATAAATAATTTATTAAATGATACATTACATTTCACTATACCGTTTTATAACAAAAAAATAGATATTTTTTAGTTTATATCCATTCTCATTCAAATATAAAAAATAGTATAGTTGTTAAAACCTTTTTATGCGAGTATGCAATTATTATTGGTGACTTTAATCCTAATGCGAAAAAAAACCACACTTATCACAATTTCTAAATAACTCTCACTTTTAAGCAATTCCTACAGCTCCTACTTTCATCATGCCTAACAATCCTAGCTCTACACCAGATCTGTTACTAGCTACAAATAATATAATTCCGCTTATAAATTCTATCTAACTTATACCTGATCTTTGTTCCGACCATCTAGCTATTTAATTCCAACTAAATACTCAAACTTCTTCTATTCCCAATCCTATAGAATATATTCAGCAGTATGACATATGCAACATTAAAAAATTTGACAAAGACATGAGAAAGTACATAGCAACCAATCCTACTATTACTTCAAACAAAATATCAAGTTTTTTGGGAAAACTAACCAACTCAATTAAGAACAACCAAGGCTGGTTAAAATTCATCTTGTGGTGTAGATAATATTCCTCAAAAAATTGTAAAACGCTTACACAATAATATCCACATCCATATAATCAACATTTTTAATTTCTGCCTATCCCACCAATATATTCATTCAAGTGTGGAATAGTAATCTGCATATAAAAAAAAAATCAAATGCGACTTTTGCATCTAATTATAGACCTATAACACTTTTTCCAGTTATAGCTAAATCCCTTGAATCCCATGTACAACCAAATATACCTATTTATCAGTTTGTATTTTTTTAACAAATCTATTATCCCTTTATGTAATCTTACAGTCAACATCCAAACAACTCACCTTGAGGGCGGACAGACGTCAGCATTGTTTCTTGACATTAACAAGGCTTTTGACTCTGTTTGGTTAAAAGGTCTTTTGTACAAACTGTCATTACTGTAAGTTTCTCCTTACCTAATTTGCACAATAAAAAATGTAATCCAAAATAGACAACTACGTGTTAAAGTTAGAAACTCTTTTTTTTTGTCTTTTATCCTAAGCACCCTGCTTTTGCAAGAGTCTCTATTGTCACCACTCTTGTATAATGTATATTGTAGTAATATATTAAACGTTGTAAAACATTTTAATCCAAAAATGTACATACTACAATATGTAGACGACACTGTACTGATATCTCATGCTAAAAACTTGGAGCATTCTATCCAGCATTTACAATCTCTAACCAACCATATTGAAACATGGTTTAATACATGGAGGCTTAATGTCAATCCTAACAAAACTCAACTCCTTATTTCATACCATCGTATATCAAGAAACTCACCGAGTATTAATCTGAGCCAAATATCTAGGCGTGCTTCTTGATAATAAATTATTCTATAAACCCCACTCCCGTTCTATAAAATTCAAATGCATAACTCAAGCAAAACATTGCCGCTGTCTAAACTATAGAAGCAAAGGTATAAATATAAAAACAGCTACACATATTTATAAATCTATATGCAGACCTCTCTTAGATTATGAGTCAATTATTTTTTTCACAATGCTGTAAAGAAATTCTAAATAATCAGCACGTTGCTGAACAATCAGCTGTTAGGAGTATCACTAAAATACGTCATCCTAATAATTCCTTACATAACATCAATAATAAATCTCTATATGAACTAACGCAAATTATACCACTTTCACTCAGAACTGACTAAAAAATTCTGCAACAGATCTGCTAACGTGAAAATAATATTTAAACTTGCTATTTCACAAAATTGAGAAAAAAATACCAGATATAAATTTCCATCTAAATCCATCCTTAAACATATACTCTTAATTTCTAATATCACTAACAATTCAGACTCATCCGACTAACATCCATGTTACTTGCTTATGTTTTTTTTTTTTTTAATTTATTAAAACTTCTATATTTTACCTTTTTACTACTATAATCATACTTATGCGTAGGAAGATCAAATTTGGTCGATAGCCTTTTTTTATATTTATTACTCATTTTTACTTTAGTTTTAAATATGTTTACTTTCTTTAAAAAAACATATATTTATTGTATATGAAATAAATTGGTTTATGGTCTTAAAAACAAAATAGAACTGAATTACCAAACAATAAAAGCAGAAGAACAAGATAGTAGACCTACATCACGTTGTGTTTTATTAGTAGCGTTAGAGAACCGCAACTAAAAAAAAGGTTTAAAATCAAAAAGTTTATCTACTTTTTGTAGACTTAAAGAAAGCATATGACAGTGTTCCATTAGCAAAACTTTGGCAAATCTTAGAGAAAAGTAAACGTGGGACCGCTTTAATTACATAAAGCAATCTAAACAGGATTTACAGCAACCAAAAGATTAAAAAAGAGCTGCTGATGGTTACCAACGTTATCAAAATGTATTTAGAAGCAAGTCTTCAAACCGTGAAAAAACACATGTAGAAATATGGGTACACCCATTCACCCATTACCGACAACATACTGTGTTTTGTGGTTGATCAAGTAGTAGAAGGCAAAACTATGATGGTATAAACTGCATGATGCAAAAATTTATCAAAAATATATAAAAAAGAGTTAAAAATAAACATGAAAAAGACAGAGTACATATGTATAGGAAAAAAACAATAGGACATAGAATAGAAAATAGAGAGATAATAAAATATTGCAAAAAATACAAGTATCTAGTATTAACTATGAGACAAGATAGAACATTAGACACAGCAAAAAAAAATAAACAACATGAAAAGAACAGTTAGTATTTCCATACTAAACAGCCTGATATGGGATAAGAACATCACAAAAAAAACAAAAAAAACAGATTTACAACACTATAATCAGACGTATGGTTCTTAAAAATTAAAGCAGAAAGAACACTAGGAGCAACAGAAATTAATTAAAAAAAAAAATAACCTGAAGATTAAGAATGAAACAAATAAATAACAAGCTAATCAGAAAAATTATGGATGTAACTCACACAATCACATATGACATTAAGAATAAATAACTTCTATGATACGGTCATCCATGTACAACAAATGCTTGAATATAAAATATCAAAACAAATACTAAACTGGCAACCCACATAAAAAAACACTAGAAAACTCAAGAAAGAGCTGGTGAGAAGGCATAGATGGCGAGCTGAGAAATAGAAATATTGACAATAGACTGTGGATGAACCGAAACGGATAAAAGTTTACTTGTCCTAGAATTTAGAATGTTAAATTTTGGTTAATTTATGTGTTTTGTTTTAATTTCGTTTTTAATCATTGTGATCATTAACATTGTCTTCAACTTTAGTAAATTGTATTGGCTATATTTTAAATATAGTATCTTAGTATTAAGACCAGTTATAAGCTGTATTTGTAGCAGTTTTATTTTTTCTTGTAAAAAAATTGGATGCTTTTATTTATAAAAAATTATTCTGTTATTAAAGTTGCTATATAGTTAAAACATGCATGTCTAATTTAATTTTTGTTTCTAATTGAATTATTCAATTTTTAAATAAAATTACAAATTTGGAAAAACATTGAGTATAATTTGTTATAGCATTTATTATTATATTTTGATTCGACATTACAAATATTTTTTTAATTATTAAAACAGTTGCATTTTGTAGTATTTAATATATATTTAAAGTAATGTAAATTAGTAAGACTTAACTGACATTCCAATATTATTTAATGTCATTACGAATAAAACTTAAGAACTATATTTATAATGTTTGGGTTAGCATCATTTAAATCATATTCATACAGACAACTTAAAGAAACGTTAGGTAGATATAAATAAACACTAATTTCATACCCCTCAATATATAAGGCTATTATTATTGTAGATAATTAGCTCCAAATAGAGCTCTCTGAGTGGAATGATTCTAGGCGCCTAACTTTAGTGCCGTTCTGCACATGTAATTATTTTCACAAAACAAATAACAGAATATGGCAATATCCGTTCATTTATAATTGCAGTTTTTCTATTCTCACAAAAAATAAATAAATAAGAAACACATCATTAAGTTCTTATTCCTATAATTTATAATAGTGGTCATGAATAAAATACATAATTATGTGACAATATAATATAAAACTATCAATTATTAAAAAAATATATTGAAAGATGATGATGACTAATATTTATTGATTAGTACAGCCATATGTAGTTAATTATATGCATTTAATTATATCATGGGAAAATGATTTAAATTAATCATTTAAATCTATAAATTTAATTATGGCAATTCCCAAAATATATACGTAACATAACGGTACTGATCGTAAAATAATTTTAATTATTATTTAATTAATTCAATAATCAATAGATAGAAGTTGCAGTTCAAACTGATAATTTTTCTATACAGTTATCTATGTTGATTTTATGCATCTAAATGTGTTTTTATTAACGTGTATGAGTTATATATCTCTAATTACTGGTCCAATTATCTACATAATGAGGCAATTTTGTGTTGAATCTGTAATTGCGCGGACATGATACAGATTTAATTTACATGTTTGATGCGAGAGAATAATGCATTATTTTTATGAAAGGGGCAAATTCATGTTGATGTTTAGTTAATTATAAATGGTGTAATTCATTATTATTTTATCGTGTCATATTGATTTATTTAGATCGAAATGTTTGCGTGTTTTGCAATTATGTTTAATTATTATGTAATGATTAATATGTTAATTGTAATCAAGTTTTACATTTTATTGACATTAGGAATAAATCAAAATTAAAAAGTACTTACTGTACGTGATGTATATTGCAAATTAAATAAAAAATATAAATTTTAAATAAAATAAAATATTTAGAATTGTCTACAGTACGAAAATGAAATAATATCACTGTCACTAAGACTGGCATTCGTAGACAAATCTCCGTCACAAACTCAATTCGGTCTCACAAAAATACAGGATTGAGATAAGTTTTGGTTCTACACCCACATTCTTCTTTTATTTTAATAATAGAGAAAATAAATAATATAAAAAAATCAAAGATTATATTGAAATTCTCAAAACATATAGAACAATTCAATCCCGGAAAATTCACAATTGACTCGTCGCTTTTGTGACGGAAATATAATCATTTTTGCGAACTGTGTCTTTGCAAAAGTTGCAGCAAGTTTATTTTACCATATTTTTTGACGTGTGTGTCCGCTTAAAAACGACAATGCCGTTTTTAAACGGACACATACATTTTGTATTAATTTTTTTTTTCAAATATATGTTCTGCAAAAACATTTGGAATTACAATCTACCATAATTTAATTACTCGTTTATTGAAATGCTAAGAACAATAATATTGTTCATAATGCAGCAACAATTTATGAGATTATTATTAACTTTATAAATAATTTTGATTAATTACATATTTAACAATATTAATGATGATTTATACATTGCTTTGTATAATAACAATAATATTTATTTAAATATTTTACTTTTTAATGTAATAACACCTTAGAAAAGGAAAAATTTACTTCTCTAGTATACAAAATTTTCCACTTTTAAAAATAAAATTGTCTACAAAAAATCGAACAAAAACTTTAAATCCAGTTCTGGAACCTAATCGTTGCATTAATTATAAAATTACAAAAAGTTTATTTATAATTTAGTGAAAAAAAGTATGTAAGTAACTTTTTTTACCAAAATTTCTTCTATTATTATAAACTGCACTTAGATAATATTGCTTTTTTTAACCCAAATTAATCATCATTTGCTTTATTTTTAATTTAGCTTTATGTGTTTAGTATAAAATAGTTGTTTTAGTATTTTATTATAGGTTTAAACGCATGCCGCATGCCAGTAAGTTCTATAATTTTCACATTTAATATTTTATGAAAAAAAAAATTATACTTTTAGTATACGATTAAGCATTTCTGAAAATCTATTTCTTAATATATTCTGCTTACAAATTTAACCATTCCTAAATCATGTTAAATTTAAATCTAAGAATACCATTGCTTAAGTCATTCTGATTTATGTTTTTTCTATTTCTGCGATTTCATTATATACGAATAGTTTCTCAATATATTTTTCTCATCTTTTATCTTTATTTTTTGATTCAATTTAATCTTTTATAGTAGTATTTATTTACTAGATTTTTTTCACAATTTATTAATATTTAAGGTTAGGTTATTTTAATAAATTAATTTATACGTTGTGCTAAATTTCATTATTTTTTATTTAAGACCGGTTTAAATACAGACTCAAAGAACACACACACACAAAAACCACAACTCCACTTTTTCCAAACACTTACAAATACACAAACACACTTTCAATATCAAAAACAATAATAATATAAAACTCTTACACTAATGTAAAAAAGGCCTAAAAATGACAATTTTAGAATCATATGAAATAAAAAAATTAAAAAAACAATAAAAACTACAGATGTCTCAATGAACAAATCAACAACCCATACCAACATGTTTATACATTTTTTAAAAAACAATAACCACACTACATTAAATCACTCAACAACAATAACCACACTACAGAATAACCAATCCATGTAACAGTAACCACAACAAATTCACACTACCCGCAATACACAACAAGATCTGTGAAAACTAAGTAAGTTTTGTTACTAAAATCATGCATGTAACTTATGTAAGTTTATATTATATGTAATATTTTTAGAACTGACGATGGCCTAACAGCCAAAACCTGTTTTAAATAAAAAATAATAAAATTTAGCATAATAAAATATAAATAAATTTATTAAAATAAGCTAACCTCAAATATTAATCTTTTATGTTGTTTTTTAGTTTTATTTGCTTGCAAAAGCTTCTAACTACTACTACTTTCCTTTTTTTCCTTAACTGTTTGCCTACTATTTGTCTTTTAATTAATTTTGCCAATTGCATCATCATCATCCAAATTATACAGAAAAAAAAACAATAGAAAATTTACATTTATCAATCAGTATAAACTAGAATATTTTTTTATAAACATATTTTAAAAAATTTCCTCTTTAAACATATCGTTTAGCGCCTAAAATAAAAAATTTCAGTAGTAGTAATACGTGTTTTATTCAACTTTAAAAAAGTGTAGACAATAGACATTAGCATACAAAATAATATTTTATACAAAATATGAAATGTGGTTTCCATATATCACATATAAAATAATACTAACAAATAATATAAAAAATTATAATACAACCAACAATATAAAAATCAAAAATTTGTACATAATAAGGCAGCCATTTACTCTTTAATCGTATAGAATACAAAACATTAAAAATATTTACTTGATGACGGTAACACTTAACTTTTTGTATTGTAAGAATGCACTATTCACCCATTATTACAGATTGTGTTTTATTTTTAAAACAAAACAGTAAAAAGGAAAGGAGGAGGAAGAAAAATTTGATTAAATTCATAATTATGCCTCAATTGAAAAATTAAAAACAGGCGGAAGCCACAAATTTTTGTACAACAGTCTTTATTTTGACGTTATTTAAAAAAAATTAAGGTTTGACAAAATAAGACAAAATTTACGTTAGAAACCAAAAAAATAAACAGTTTTTTACTCAAAACACAACCATTTGTAAGTGTGCGTGTAAACAAGTAGTGCTTGTCAGAAAGTACAAAACTTTGGATTGTTTATAAAAAAATTGAAAAAAAAAATATATATATTAATTCAAAATCAAGAGTGAGTTTTGCCTAAACAAGTGAACTAATAACATTCTCATTGCCGTTGTAAATTTTTGAAAAATAATTTCTTTACTAGCACAACTTCTCGAACAACAAACTTCTCTTTGCTATTTTTATGACCATATTAGCTAAAGGCCACTTTATTGCCAACACACAATACTCTTTTTTTAAAGGCAAAATGCAAGTTTTTCATGATTTTATGTTTTTGATATGCCGAGTAAAGGATTTATCACAATGATAAGTCACTTAAATCCCACACTGCATTCTCCCATGTTGAACCGGTTAAAGGTTTTGCCAGACATAAAAAATGTCCGTGAATCACAAATGTTTTTTTAATGCAAAACGCAATCTATCATAAACGTATTTTAACAATTTGATAACTTGGATGTTTTTTAAACAGCGGGATCTTGGAGACGGTAAAAATTTGGTGAAACTATAAGAAGAAAAAAGTAACATATTAAATTTTACAACAAAATGTAATAGTTAAGTAGTACATTGTACGGTAGACACGTTTTGATTCACCTTGCTTATAACATCACAGAGTTTGAAAAGCTGACTGTTTATTAGATTTAATTATTGTTTGTTTTTGCAATGCACAATTATCACATTTAAAAACAAAGTACAGCCAAACACAAATACTGTGGCCCATGACAGGCGTTTCCGCGCATCTTGAGAGAAAGAAAACTATAGCCAGAATGAAGGATGCATAATGCGAGAAAGGGAAACAATACACTCAGAGACACAAACTGAATTTATTCCCGGGTAGCGCCGGCTTCGCAAAATAACAAATAAATGTTTCGCAGCATCGATGTTATTTTCCTCGCAGTTCATGCTAGACTGACGCGATTTAAAATTGATTTTGCATGTGAATGTACCTAAATTATTATTGGTCTCGCTTAATGGTTTCAACCCACTTTTGTCTACGGAGTCACCGGCCACAATATTAGTGTTTGGCTGTATATATATATTAAATAGTTTTGATACTATTAAATAACATAATTAAGGTTTTAAGTAATAATGTATTAATGTAGATTTTAATTTTAATATTTTTTTTTCTTATTTTTGTTCATTTAGTATTTTTTTGTTAAATTTTTAATTTTTAAATACCTTTTATATAATAAACATGTTTTGCTGCATCAGACAATGTAGCTTAAAAAAAACCAATTATCTTTCATTGAATTCAATTTTTGCTTTCAGTTTTTGAATTTTTATTTTTAACAATATTTTTTTATTTTGTTATTTTTCATAAAAACTTACACTTTTTAACAGTATGGCCATATTTTGGTCAGTTTATAAATAGAATTTTGCACTTTTAAATTGTTTTTGGCCAGATTTTAGTTCTATTTAAAAATATTGCGATACTTATAACAGGTTTTTGTCAATTTTTATTTGTTATATAAATAAAAAGTTGCATTTTATAACAGTTTATGACAAAGTTGTTTTCTGGCAATGTTTTTATACGTCATGACACAAATGCAATTTTTAACATTCGGTGAAAAAAAATTTACACTTTTTGACAGTTTATGCAATTTTTTTATAATATTTTTATATTTTATAAGCGGTTGATAGTTTGAAATTTTATAAAAAAATATTACGTATTTTAACAGTAAGTTTTGTTTCTTTGCTTTAATATTTCAAGGCAGGAAGTTTTTTGGCCAAACTTTGATTTAGCTGTTTTTAACTTTTTAATAGAATTTTGCACTATTAACAGTTAGTGACTAAATTTTGGTGCTTTCTGATAATATGTTTATACTTTATGATTGAATTTAGCTATTTTGACATTTTATTAAAGAAATTTTGCACTTTTTAACAGTTTATGCCAAATTTTGATTTTTTTTAACAATGTTTTTGATATTTTTTAGCTAGATTTTAAATATAGTTTTTTATAAAAATTTGTACACTTGCTTAACAGTTTATAGCTAAGTTTTGGTGCTTGCAATTGTTTGGAATTTTAAGACTAAATTTTGCTATTTTATTATTTTATGAACAACATTTTTGGCAAGGTTTTAGTAAGGTTTTAGAATTTTGATATTTTTCAAATTTAAAAAAAAAAATTGCGTTTCTTAATTTTTTAATATTATACAAATATTGCCGTTCTTGGCTTTTTATAAATATAATTTTGCATTTTTAACAGCTTATGCTCAAATATTTATGCCAGATTTTAATGCTTTGTCATAGTGAAATTTTTCAATATCAAATTTTGCTATTTTTAACATTTTATAAATTAAAATTAATTTTTTTTATTAGTTTTTAGCTGATTTGTTATGTTTTCTAAAAATATTTTAATGTTTTAGTTTTTTTTTATTATTCAATAATTTAACGTTAATCTATTTCTGCTGCCAAGGCTAATCACCGACGCCAGAGGTTAAGACTACCTTAATTAAATATCTATGATATAAGCTAGTAGTAGTTAGTTTGATTAAAAATAATCTTAATTCTAAAATAATTCATTTTTAAATCAATAAATAAAAAAATATAACAACAAAACAAAATAAATTGTTTCTTTCTGTTCTAAAAGTAAGAAAAAACAAAGACTTTAAAAAGAAATATGCATGCGTTACTTTTTTGAAAAATAAAGAATAACGGCAAATATGCCAGCCCAAATGACAACTTCTGACAATCAAACGTCTGCTAGAATAAGCAGATCTCTTTTGATGGCCAACAGTATTGGGTGCATATTTGGCACATTGTTTTTGGAACAAGAAATTGTTTCCTAAAGACAGATGAAATTCGGTAGAAAGCAAAAAAAGTCCAATAAAAACTTTCAAGATAATTATTATTATGGCTAAAAGAAACTATGGCTTATAGTACTAATCTTCTAAAGCAAGTTACCTCAGAATTAACAACTATACACTATTGTTTAAGTTTAATCTAAAACAAATATTAAATAACTGACAGGTGACATTTCAAAAATGATGGACAAGAAGCGTTCACTAATGCATAAAAACGAAATACAAAAAAAAATCATTAACAAGCATTTTTAAACCGTTTTTGGCCGTTTTTAGTGTTATCTAACAATATTTTGATGTTTTAATGCCAAATTTATTTGTTTTTGACATTTTGACGTTTTCGAACAGTTTATTTCCAAACTTTGCGTTTTCTGACAGTATTAAGCTTCCAGATCAAATTTTGTCGTTCTTAACATTTTATAAATAGAGTTTTACACTTTCAAACCGTTTTTGATAGAATTTTAGTTTTTAAAAAAATATTAAATTTTGTTATTTTTGATTTTTTATAAATAAAACTTTGCACTTTTTAACAGTTATTGACAAGATTAAATAAACTAATAAAACTGTGTACCGTTTTTTCTAAAAATGTCTAAGATTTGTGTTCATGCCCAAAAATTCGAGCTACTCCACAATTATTAATTATTAATATTATTTACATTTTTTGTTTTAATTCTAAAGAGTAAATGTATAAATAGAGTTGCACTAATATTTATTTATTTTTTTCATAAGTGAATAGTCCAAAAGTTTATACTTTAACAAACAAAATTACTTATCAATAAAATGTGCGAATCATACTCGTGCAGTAACCAGATTAAAGTTATTTTTTCTTTGGCATTTACTTACTCACTTCTTCATAATATTATATATATCTTTTGGAAAAATATAAAACTGCAAATTTTTCCATTTTGCAGTGTACTCTTTTGTTTTTATTAATATTATTAATCTATTTTAAAATTGATAACCAACCTATATAAATAAATTATCTTTCTAAATTTGTTGTTTCCTAAATATAATTTACAACTATTAAAGGTAAATGTTGATAGACTGCTTAAATCTGTCAAAACTGTTTTAATAATGCCAAAACAAAATTAATTTGAAATATTTATGTGTAAATCTAAATTTGATTATTTAAATAAATATTTAAATTATTGGTTCTCATCTAACTATATAAAATGCATTAATTAAAAAATCTAAATGTTACAAACTTATTTATACTTTTTTTTACTAACTAGATTTATATATCAAATTTTTATTTTACGCATTTTACTCACTGTTGGCTTTTTTAATTAAAACTTGATGATAGATTATTTTAATTTTTATAGTAAATACAACATACCACAGCACTGATCAAATAAAAACTAGCACTAATTAATCTAAATATGAATATTTGCATAAAATAAGATTTTAATGCACTCTCTTATTAAGTGAACGTTGACACATCATATTCCTTGTTATAGCATTAATAAACAAAAGAAAACTTAATGAAATCAATAAAAAACAAAGTAGAGACAGATAGTTTAATTAACCCACAAGCGGACAAATTAAACGCAGCAGTAATCTAACCTAACCACAAAGTTAGCTAGACAAAATTTGGAAATACTCAACAACACCAAACACCAACCCTACTAATATACAAAGTTTGGTATACTATGTCAGTTCTGCTATAATAAATTTAGAGCTATAAACTAATCAGCCTCTAAATTATACGGTTTAATAAAAACTCACAAACAAAATAATCTTATAAGATTGTGTGGTCAAGATAAAGGAGGCCCCGTTATGAAGCGATTGGACACAAGGCACTAAAAGTGATATTGATCTTGTTAACTGTGTATTGCTTAGTGTTCTGTTGTCACATATTAATAACGGTTGTCAATAAGTTCTGCAGAATTCTATTTTCAATCGAACAAAGAGTGTTTATTGTTGAAACTTATTTCAGATGTAAATTGTTTGTAACGTTAAATGAACGGTTCACCACAAAATATCCGCATACTGCTGCTCCTGCTAAAAGTGTTGTCTAGAAAATGATTGCTAAATTTAAAGATACAGGTTCAGTCGCTAACGCCAATCGTAACTGTGTACATACGGTTTGTTTGCCGGAATATGTTCGACGTATTTACGAGACTATGCTTAAAAGTCCACGGAAATTAACCAGACGTCTATCCTCCCAACTAAACATCAAACAAACGTCATGCTAGAACATGATGAAGCAGTTACTTATGCGAGCGTACAAAGTAAGAGTGATGCAAACAACAACCTACAGACTACGCAAAACGACAACACTATTGCGAATGGTTACTCACTCATGTCGCTGATGGTTATCTGGATCCATCCAAATCTTATTTTATCACAGACAAAACATGGTTCCACCTTAGCGGGTACGTGAACTCTCAGAACACTCGCTTTTGGTTAACATACAATCCCAAGGAACAAAGTAGGACTTTGGTGTTCAGTTTCAACCCGACGGATTATAGTCCCTTTTTTTTAATAACACCGTGAATTTTGAAGTGTATGTAACGGAATTGTTTCAACCATTCTTATTGCAGCTGACGGAGAAAGAACAAAAATATGCGTTTTATTAGCATGATGGTGCTACGGCGCATACTTCACGGTTTTCAATGGCGTACGTCCATGAGGCTTTCGGAGAAGAAAGAACAGTTTCTGCAGGTTTATGGCCTTCCAGATTGCCCGATCTGTTTACCTGCGATTTTTATTTGTAGGGTAATTTAAAGAGTAAAGTGTACTGTAACAACCCGTATACAATTCAAGAGTTGAAAATGAACATTTGCAATACGATTGCAGAAATTACATCAAATAAATTAGCAAAAGTTGTGTATTAAACTTAATAGTGAACACTTTCAATATTTGTTGTAAACTATTGAATGTTTAGTATGTTGTTATTTGTAATATTCTGTATTTACTACTTTTAAATAAAAAATTATTAAGTTATTCACACGGGACCTCTTTTATTTTGGCCACTCTGTATATACATAAAAAGTTCTATCTGTTTTTTTGCTATAAAATTAAATCAGGATTTCAAATGGTTAACTAATTTTAAGTCTTCCAAAAACATAGAAAGTCTTTTGAACTTACACTAAAACTTTAAATCATTGACGTTTATCAAAATTGCAAGTTAGAATCATTTGATAATCAATAAAATTTTTAACAATAATTTTGTTAGGTCAGAATTTTTGCCTTCAATAAAATGCAGAAAAAAAAATATTTCAACTTACTAACAAAATATTGAAGGCATAATTTTTATGATAAATCTAAAGATAATTTTTTTAGACAACTTAACAGGTTTGTTTTGACAAGTAGACATTTTCTTCTTCTCAGTTTATAAACAACATTTATTTACGTATTCAGTTTACAGTAAAAATTAAAACTAACAACCAATTTAACTTTTAAAACCTTACTTTAACAAATCAAAACAGCAAAATATTATTCAAAATATTTAGGAAACCAACGTTTACAGACGTCACAATCTTTCAGAACTCCAACTATTCTACATCTCATAAGGTAACCGCAAATAATTTTATTATTTACTTTCTTATTAATTAAACAAATTTTAAATAAAAGTAGACAAGTCATATGATTGTTGTAATAATAAATAGAAAAAATAATATCAACTTCTAGAGTCCTTTTTCACCCACCAGTCAAGAACGTCAAAAGAATTTGCAGCATTACATATTTTAGTCTAATTTTTAAAACATAATAAATATTTTTAAGTATCAAAAACTAAAAGTATCCTTTAATTCAAACACATAACATATTTTATACAATTGCAAAATATAAATTATTGTCAAAAAACAAAGATAATAGTTAATAGTACAGCACCTGTGACAATAGAAGTACACCTTAGATGTGTTAGGAAAACAACGTACAATAAATATGACTAATAAAATATTTAAAGTATTGTGTGAGTAAAAGTTTTTCAAACAAAATGTTAGTAAACTATTAATTGTATTTTACGATAAACATTAAAATTCTAGTTTATGTAACTATGTTAATTTTGCCCCTAAATATTTCAAACTATAACTGACTCAAAACAAAAGACATTTTATGATTTGTTATGCTTATTACAAAACTACATGTTTGCCTCTTGTTATGAATTACACTGTATAATATGATGGTATCTATGATGATCATAAGGAATATCCGATTAAAATATTTCTTGTGATTTTTCCAAGGTTATAATTATCATTTTATGCATCACAATAAAACTATATGAAATAATTTATATTAATTAATTGATTAATAATTTTTTTTATATAATTTTATTCAATTGAGTGAATTTGTGAAGTTCTTTTATAACTCAATAACGGTTATCATAATGGATCCATATCATCATAAATTCTGAATATAATAAATAGTTAATATGTTGTGTAAAACTGCAAGAGCAATTATGTCTATTTTAATGCTTAATTATACTGTAAAGCTACTTTATACAGATAATTTATATTATAAGTAAATTAAGCATGTATCTATATAAATAAATTTCATTCAACACGCATCCATCAGATTATATATGATTTCAATCTGCATATCTACGTATCATAAATAACGTTTCTGTTTAGTGTGAATAATGCCTTGCTCAGATAATAGGATATCCACCAGGAATATTATGTTTGTATGCATATCTGCAATTAATATCCAATTAACATATTAATTGCAGCTATGTTACCTTGAGAATTACACATAGAATTCGATTGTGATCTCTTACTACTACCACTTTCCACTATAGCGCAAAAAACATCTAATTACATCCTGACAAAGTGGTGTTGATAACGACTTATCATCGGTTTGACAATGAAAAGATTTCAGTAATTAGCTTCTGTTTAATTGAGCTGACGATAATTAAACTATGCGATATTATTCACACATTTTATTATATAAAGTAGAAATACTTAAAAAAAATATTATACACAATTTTATTATTAAATGTTTTAAATATGTGCATATAGATTTAATTAATTGCAAGAATTTATAAAAAATAAACTAACAAAAAATCAAATAGTTCCCAAAAACGAGTGGGTTCTGCATTTTATTTTTTACTAAGAACTTATTTTTTATGATTATTTTTGTCTGTTGTATATGTTGATGTAGCCAAACAGAAACAAAAATGTAAGGTGGCACGAAATTAAATATAATTATAGTCCTTATACATTTACATGTGGAGAATTTTACCTTTTTATATAATACAGTTTTTATGTAAATTCATAAAAGGAAACCTGCTCCTGGGCTTTGCTCTGAAAATATTAATATATTCATATTATATATTTATTAAATATAAAAAATATCAAACACAACCATGCTACAAAGAAGAAACATGTATACACAAATTAAGTAAAGAAGTTCTTTATTATGAAAAATGTTTCATACATAATATAAAAATTGTAGCTACCTCTGCATATATTAATATATTTGTAAGGAAAACGAATATTATTAAAATAGCTATAAATTAATAATTTGATTCTTTATTAATACCTTTTCAAGCACAGAACACACTGAACTAAAACGGTGCAGTTTTCAATTATGTATAAGAAAATGAATTCCTGGAATATTATTTGCGTATGGTAATACTCGAAGAAAAGAAGATCGATTTCGTGGAAATATGTATTATGAGTAGTTTATTGCGTTTATTAAGAGATAATTTAAAATATTAATACTTTATTTAAAATATTTCTAAATACTAAATTTAATGAATCAACTTTCGTAAATTTTAAAATTAAACTATAATTTAATTATTTTTTGGTTTAGAGCATTCTAGATTTATTTATTCATTTTTAAAATAATGAATTAATTTTTGTTTATTATATTATATTAAGTACTATGCAAGTTATATTCTAAATGTTTGATATTTAAAAAATTCAGGGTTTCAGTAGGAATCCAATATACATATTGGTCTAACAGATTTGATTTATTAAAAAAATAAATTGTTAGTATTACAATTAGCACTAGTGCTTGCTCTTGTTGTTGTTTGTTGTTGTTTGTTGTTGTTACATTCATGTCAAACAAAACCACTTGAGGTGTTTTCTTTATTTGTTTACTATAACGTCAAAGTAATTTGTGTAATTTATCTGTTTTGTAAACTTGAATTGAAGAAATTTATTTTATACATAACAATTACAACTTATAATAATACTCCATAATACAAAAACATACGGGCAAAATCTTAAATATCAAGAAATAGTTTTATAATTAACTACCTTAAAATTTAAAAGAACTGAATATAAAAGCTTTTAAATGTCCAATTAAAGAATTGCTCATACAAAAAATATATTATTCAATTTATCATTTTGTCTTAATGTATATTGTTCGTATTTTAATTTTATTTTATTTTTTTAATTTAATTATGTTTATTTATGTTTCTGTTTTTATTATAAAATTGTTGATTTCTTCTATATCTGCACAATGGATCAACTGGATTAAATAAATTAAGATGATTTATATTATTATTATAAATTGTATTTCATTTTGATACCACTTTTTCTAAAATGTCTTTTGATACCTATTCAAAAGACATTTTAGAAAAAATGTAAAAAAGCAGATGGAAAATAAGAATAAGAAAGACAAATTAAGAAAAGAGTTGGTAAAAACTAGGTCAGTAATAATTATAGCAGCAGAGCAGGTAGTAAGTAAAAAAATAAAAATATAGATAACAGAAGAAATACTACCATTGAATAATACAAAAAAAGAAACCTTAGAAATCAAATCAATAAAAAATGTAAAGTTTTAAAAAGCAACGTAATAAAAGCTGTTTTCAACCAATCTCGCATGACATTGAAAAGTAAAGTCTCGATTTAGCCAGACCGGGTTTTAACTCCCGGTCAGTTGTATCTACAGGCTACTCAGCATTTACAAAGTTTGATTTCTGGAAAAAGTAGTCTAATCAAAGCAAGCTATTTTAACATGTGCTGCTAAATATCCACCAAAAATTATGCTAGGTGCTCTTAAATTTGATGTGGAAGTATTTAGTTGGAAAACAGAAGATTTGAGTTCTTAAAAGAATGAAGGCATTAAACTTATAATTCTTAGTACCAGCAAAGGTATCAACTCTTCCAATGTTTTATTTAACATTCGAGAAAAAATAGATTTGAATGTGATTGAATGCATTGAAATAGAATGAGAATGAAAATTTCATGAGCGCAAAATGACCAACAAATAAAACAAAACAAAAAAAAGCTTTAGAGACATCTTTACTAAAATTGCATTAATAATAAAACTTCAAATTCTCCTTCAATGTCAGAGGCAAAATCTATTAAATTTAGTCGGATAAATTAAAGAAAAAACATTATTCCGGTTTCTAGAATGCAAATATAAAGCTGGTGACCTTGCGGTATTTCTTAAAAAATAGGTACAAAAAAAACTGAACGTTTTATAAAGTATTTATTATAATTTGAGTTTTATTTATGAATATTATCTAATATCAAAAATATTTTTTTATAAAATTAATTTATTAACTAATTTATAAATTATTGTGTAAATTAATAAAAAAAAAATATTTAACCAATCTTATAAAAATATTGTAAGTTTTTATTTAACAAAAACAATTTAAATCATTTTTATTCTAAAAACTGAATTGTATATCACTTATCATAAAATGCACACGTTGAGGAGTGCCCGGAAAATCTATCCAGAATTTACTTGTATTAACTAACAAAGCCTCGTTTTATTTATAGACAGAATAAATTCCGTACAAGTGTGGCGCAATAGATATTTAGTTTAAAGAAACTGCCAGATACAAGAAAAGTCTTGGCATAGATGCCCGAGCCACAACTGGTTTTACTTATGAACAAGGATGCCTAAATGAAAATAAAACCCTATGCAACAAACTGCACCGGGGTTCACACTCATTATAGCAGAACGTGTATCAAATTTTTGAAATATTTGTTTTGCAAACCGAGTAATCGCCAAGTGATCATAGTAGAACAAGGTATCAAAAATAAACTGTTGTGTAAATCAGGGGTTGCTAACCCGGCCCGCGAGATTTATCACACTTTTACAAAATATATTTATTTTATAATGACCAAAGTAGTAAAAACCATCCTTAGATACATACCATTAGTTGATAGCAGTGCAGAATCTCAATTTGAAAATAATAGTAAACACAATAATAATAACTAATTATGTTTCAATTCTTCACTCTAAAAAAATGTTTATAGTGAGTCTAAATGTAATATATAGATATATACTTTTATATGCGGCTCGTGGAGTTGTGATGCATTTTCAAATTAGCCCGCAAAGTTATTGTCATATAATTTTTTATTTAACAGTAACAATTTAAATCATCATTTTTGTTCTAAAAGCCGGATTGTATGTTGTTCATCATAAAATGCACACGTTAAGGAGTGCCCGGAAAACCTATTTAAAATTTACTTGTACTGCATAAATGAAACAAGCCCCGTTTTGAAATATTTGTTTTGCAGACCAAATAATCGCCAATTTGTCATAGTAAAACAAAAAAAAACTGTTCTTAAGTTTGAATATCTTTTCTACAATCAACAGGGTTCTTTGTCATCAGAAGCAATCCAGAGATTAATCCGTAGCAGAAACAATACACTGCTAATTTTTTGGTGCATTGCCAAATGCAAACAATTAGACATTGTTCAACAACGCCAATAAAAATGATCACTGAGCATCATACAAAATCAGCCTTACAACATATAACAATGCTAAAAAAACAAAATTCCTAAAAAAACTATTTTAAGAGCGTTCAAATCAAATTTATGTTCTTCCTTCTGGACTACGCAGAGCAAAAATTACACACAAATATAATAAGTCATTGCTAATAAAAAAACGTAGAGTTAGACAAAGAAATCATGCAGGAACAATTGCAAACATATTTCATAAGTTTTACGCTAGCAAACTACACGGAAGCAAACAAAAGCTTGTTTAAATCATTTAAATCAGCAACGGCTAACAGATTCTATCCTATTTCTATCATGTATTAAAAAAAATTGCTATTTTAAAAAAACTTTTAATTGTAAAATTATAAAAACAAACCTAGCACTTAAATTTAAGGGAGTTAAAGTATTTTTTATACTTAAGCCAAAGTGACCCAATGTCAGTTTCATATAATATTATACTAAAGAGAAAAAATAAGTATATAAGAAACAACAAACTAAAAATTTTGTCTCTGCACCAATATGCATACCAATCAGAAAAATCTTGCAAACTGGCTTTTACATCAGCTAGTTAATAGATGCAAAAAATGTACACATTCAAAAAATTGATCTAAAAGCCTTTTTAGTTATTAAAAGCGCTTATGACAACACTGCATATGCATTTACTACCACGGTTATAGAAAACAAACGTATTTGTCTTAAACAGCGTCAATAATCTTATCATCTTAATAAACAAAAAAACCTATCAGAGAACCCAAACAAACAAGCAAATCAGCAATAGTCGCATTTGACTCACGGTGCGTTTTGCAACCAAATTGATGGTGAAACAAACATTGGGACTAACAATCAATAAGACCAGATAGTTATATACAGTAGTGATTAGACTCATCATAACATACAAAAAGCTTGTAGTTGGTAAAAAAAACACTTTAAAGAGTACGGCAACTAAACTAAGTAAAAAAAAAACAAAGCTTGACATGTTTGCTGACAACAAATGCAACACTGCTTTTGTTACTACTATCGCAATTTGTAGAGATAATATAGATAAAACAAGCAAGTCGGTATGATTACAGATAAGTAAACACACTGTATATATTAAGGCTCACATACTGGAACTAACATGTGTGTTACAGGAAAAAAAACACGATCAGACTTTTAGAAAAAAAAATTAATACAAAAATGGTATTGAAACTAGAATATATAAAAGCAAAAGCCAAAAATTATTTGTGAAATGTATTTTGTAAAATTGTATATGCCTTATATATAATTTTACAACAATAAATTAATGTTAAAAACATAGTAGTTGTTTTATTTACTTATTATAAATTTGGAGTACCACTAGTAACCGTCGCAACCATCTTGATGATCAAAAATTATTAATTACGTTATCCTTAGGCAAACATGCTTTAGTTTTTCAAGCAACCAACTGCCATTAAATGGTGCGTTAAAAACATCAAATCGAGACAACACTTCAACAAACTGGAAACCATTATGTCGAACAAGCAATACGCAAGCCAGTAATAAAATTGATAATAAATATCAAAAAACCATGATAAAAACTGTTATCGGGATTTCATACACAACCAAAAAAACGCTTCATTTGTAATAATCTTAAAATGGAATACAACAACCTGTAAACAAAACTGTCAAGAAATAAAGTTATTCTTAACAGAACCATCACACTTTACCCGACTTAGAAAAATGCAGATGATGAGCAAAGCCGTATATAAGGACCAAAGTAATACAGAATGTCAACATCGGTGGCTACGTTCGGTACAACACAATGATTGTATTTTTGTACAAAAAGCTTATAAAGAAAGTCCCAAAATTAACGCAAGATTTGAATTTGCCACCATTTGTGCAGTAAATTGTTGACTAAAACAAAACAATTTAACAGCTAAGAGTTTAGGGTTAGTAAAAATAAAGTCTTACACGGTGCCACATGTCATACAGCTTGTGAAATAATTCAATTACTGCATAAGACATTTCCTGGTCGTGTACTATCTTGTACAAAATTGATCTCCTAGATCGTGTGATTTAACACTATTAGATTTTTTTTTATTGAGTTATTTGAAATCAAAGGTCTATGTCGACAAGCCCACAACCAACTGTGTATTACAGGAGAAAATTAAACGCTTCGTTAACAATTATTAATTTAGCCACATTTATGCAGAATGTTTATAAAAAATTGTGACAAAAAAGTGCGTATGTGCCAGCAAAGCCGTGGAGGCCATTTTCCCAACGTGTTATTCTATAAATAACCTTATCCTATGTACTTTATGATTCAATAAAAAATAACTGTCTAATGACTTCTATTTAATTCAAAGCTTGCGTTAATTACACCTCTTAAATCTTTCATCATAATGAATTCAAAATGTTGTTAATTAAGAAATACACACAAATAATATACTTAAAAATAGACATATATTTTCTATGCTTAAAATTTATGTATAATGCAGTATTTACATAGAAAATTAATATAGAATTAAAAAAAAACACAAGATTTTTTATTTTTAATATGGCCATACTACAGTAGGTTTACATTTGTGTTTAAATTAAATTTTTGTAAAATTTAACAGGTTATGTGGAAGAGCAGCAGTTTGCTTAACATCGCATTTTTGTTATTGTAATATATATATATAAAAAATATAGACTACTACAATACAATACAATAGATTTATACTAAATTATATCACAGAGTTTATGTTCCAATTACAATAGAAACCAATAAAAATTATTATTGGTTCTCTGTTATTCTCAATACAAATTAAAACAACAACTACAAATAAGTAGATATTTGAAGCAAAAAGTAAACTACAATAAAATATGATTATTATTATTTACTTATTTATTTATTACTGACTTTATTTTACATTGTACATAGCTCAGTAGCTGTTTAATTAAGAATTTAAATATAATAAATATTTCAAAAAACTGCAAGTTGCAGACATATAAAACCTATATCATTGTAATTGTTGAACATTTCTCGTTCAAAAATGAATTATATTAAAAAAAAAAACATATGATAACGTCATATTACGCAAAACAGAGCACCATTAAAAATCAAAACAGTTATATAGATTAAAAATGAAGTTGAATCAAAAGTGATGTTAAACTATTTTGCGCATTCTTGCTACAATACACCACTGGTAAATCCATCAGCATCTCGCGACAAATTGCCTATTATATATTGATGCAGCAAAAGTTTTTATAACAGTTTTGTAAACTGCGAGTGTATACTTAAAAATAAACAAATATAATATATTGTGCAAATGCTACATCTTAAACACAGAATTAAACGCTGATGGTAAAGTTAAAATATAAGGATAAATACGTATATTTATTAGCACTACAATTTAAACATTTCTATTTTTTTAATTAAATTACTCTATTTAATTAAATGAATAGTTATACTTCCATCTATATTTAAGTTAAACAGGTGTGGAGTAAAATTTAAATATTGATTCAGGCCATTAAGAAATTATTTGGCCAATAGCTTAACTATTTGCACAATATTCAAATAAAATTTCATTGGATAGGGGTTATCAGGTAAGCTTGCCCAATAACACTTGTGCGTGTCGGATCCTAATCATACTCGTATTTATTCAGAGTAGCAATCAAGAAAAATATGAACGGACAGTTGATCCTATCAATTAATTTGTTTTATAATAAAAATATAAATTAAATTAAACTAACTTATTTATTTTTATAGTTTATTATTATTATTAATGTATTAAATATAAATGTCATTTAAAAAAAAAAAATTAAGAACTATTTTTTTGTCTTATTTAATTGAATAAGAATTAGTGTGCGAGGCACCACAAAACGGGTGGATATTTAGGTAGATATTTAGAGCTGACTTTCGTGGAAAACCTTGGATACAAAATAAAAATAAATTTGCATAAAGGCAAATAAATAAATTCCACCATTTTTAGATATATTAAAATTACCATCCATTAAGCTGCCATTCTAACTTATATTTATAATATTCATATATCAATCAAATACAAGCATACAAGATATTAATGAACTTCAAAACTTTTGTTTTTCAAAGTTATAAAAGTATCAAAAATGAATTAAGGAAACTTATACTTCAAGAGAGCAATAAAAGAATTATACAAACCTATTTATATTTTTATATTGCTGTATGTTATAATATTATAGAAAAGAATTGTATATTTATTTAAAAAATAAATACAAAAACCAAACGTATTATAATTTCAATATTGTGTTTACTGTACACAGTAAGATCAATATAATGACTCAGTTCTACTATGTAGTATATTTTTTTTATTTATTTTATTAGAAATACAATAAAATAGTACATAAAAATACCGTACCGTTTTTAGCATTCAAATTTATTGCCAATGTCTTTTTTAAATATGTGGTTAATATTAACATTAACAAATAAACAATAAACATTAATTTGCTGACTAAAGGATGTTTGTACGTACACTCACAATTAAAATTAATATTCCTAATAAAACCAATTTTTTAATAGTCTCTAAACTCCTAACTTTTTTGATCGTATTTCTAAAAAGTTCTCGATAATAGTCTTATTAGGCTGATACGCCAAAAATCTAAAAAAATCTAATCTAAAAAGTTCTAAAGGTTTGATTAAGGTAACCACAGAAAAACTAAAATTATTTGCCGTACTACCAAGATGCACTGATGAGGGTTTATAAAAACCGAAACAATTGTCTGTATTTGGTTGTCCGCTTAAGAGTTAAATTGAGTTTGAGTAATTGATTTTAAACTTTTGTTATTTATTAAATTATATTTGATTGTCTTACCATTTAGACGTTGCCAGTTTTTATTCTAAAATGTATCAATGTTATTCGGTTTTTTGGTTGCACAACAAGATGGAGCTACAATCACTTTGCACCACTATTCATTAAAACATTTTAATTTTAAATATATAATATTCTGCCCAGTACTCTATGCATATTTGCTAGATAGCAATATTGTTATCAAGCAAGGTTTGCTAAACAATTTAGTAGAAAATGTAGTAAGCTAACAAGCCAAGTAATTTCTCAGTTGTTGCGTCTCAACTCTAATGTTCCGTAAAATTGTTACCAAACAAAACTTTGATTGGTGTTTGTTCAGTCGCGCCGTTAGTTCTACAATTGATAGTTTTTTTATAGTTTAAAAAAAGCCAACCGTTTAATGAGGTGTGCTAAAGTAAGACAAACATGTTTTTTTGTTGTTGTTTCTTGTCAACTTCTGCAATTGACTATTATATTTATTTGTTTTCAAGGTTATTTTGCATTTAAGTAGGTTAAAAGTTTCGCATTAGCATTGTTAATTTGTATTTACGTCTATAAATTTCTTTAACTATACTAACGCCTTAATGTCTGTTTTACACAAACGCTCAGTATTATTTAATTTCCTATACAACGGCTAAACATTTTTGCTTGTTCGAGTAAAATTTGCGTAAAGCTTCTATCAATTTGAAATTTTTGTACAAAATTGCGTGTCATTTGTAACCACTCTCTTGATAAAATACAAACCCATTGCTGCAAATTTTAGCTTGTAAAAGAAACCACCATAAACCTGGTCAAAGTCTGGCCAAATCTAAAACTTTGGCCATGGTAGTCTTGACTGCTTCAAATGTTTGGTTTTTTGCTTTTGTCCAAATACATGACTTTGTAGCTCCATATAGCTCTATAAGAGAGACAGCAGCAAAAATTTATCAGTCTGCCTGCATAAGTAGTTTTCTACTGTTTTTGTTTTTTTAGATTATGAGTAGTCAAGATTCTAACAAGCTTTATAATGGTTCTTGGATTGGCATATGTTTGATATTAGATTATATTGTCCTAAGAGTGGCTTAGTTAAATACAGGGCTTAATTTTATTTTTGGCGCATAATTTGTTGCAGGTTCAAACCCAGCTCCGGCAGAAAATTTTGAAAAGATATAGCTTTTATTAATTCAAGACATTAGTCTAATATATGATTAATGGTTATTTGACCATAAAACATTTTATATAAAAATATGTGTAAACCAGAACTAAGCTTTGTCAATATCTACAGCGCTACATTCTCTCAATTAACAAGTGCAATAGTATATATTTGTGTCTTTAAGTACATATTCAAAGGCAGCTTATAAGATAGTAACAGAAACGTAAATTCTAAAATATTGGCGCTTGTAACCAAAAATAGAACAAAAAAACATCTGTTTGGTATTATTATACGTGGAATAATGGTTGTTCGACTTAATATTTCAAAGATTTACATTTTGTTTGACAGTTTTTGGATACAAATTTATTTTTATGTGCCGTTAGTATTTTGATAAAACGGAAATATTGTTCCAAGCGTTGGTATAAGTTTGGTTTCTGCTTAAGTAATGATCACAAATACCTTGGAGCAAATCTAGTCTAATTCTCCTTCTTCTCTTCTTCCGTAACTACTACTTTGTTGTTTTTTCACATCTTGTAATTCCTTCTGCCAGTTTTTTGTTTTTTTTTTTATCCTGTTTTTTCTTATCCTGTTTAGTATTAGTATAGAAATACCAAAAACAGCGCTTGCAAAAAAGTTTAGTAATATTTTCTTAGTGAGAAACCTAATTGTTCTTTGAACATTTTATTTTTTCTTGCGTCATAGTCACTTCTCGTACGGCATTTTGGCATGTGGTTACTCAATCATTCTAGAGAGCGTGTTTAAGAGCATACCGACCGCTACCTTGATTTCCAGTATTGCAGTAAAAACAGCTACTTTGACGTCATTCCTATTTTTACATATAATTTGATAATTAATTAAAGTTTTCACCAGTATATTCAAAAACGATTAAACTATATTTAGTCAAATTATATATGCAAATAGCATTAAAATGCATTTAAAAGTACCTAAATCGCATTTATTTTTATATTTAGATACATTTTTCGGCTATTTCCAATTATTATATACTCTGACCAAATATAGTTTAATCCTTTCTGAATGTACTAATAAAAAAATGAATTAATTATAATTATATGTAGAAATAAAAATGACGCCAAATTAGCAATCAGTATGCTCTTAAGTTACAAAAACAATCTGTGAAAATAGTAGCCAAATTAAGATGCATAGACAGCTGTAGACAAGGCTTTAAAGATCTCGACATTCTTAGATTGCCTAACTAAGAAGAAACTTTTATGCCTGCTTTGTAAACTTACACTAATTCTTATTTTATATTTTTATTTTTTTTGTTATTAAAACTGAGTGAAAGTTTTAAAATGTTAGTAAAGTTTTAATAGTTGCTAGTATACATTTTAACCTTTATGCAACCTAAATTTTTTATGTATATACAATTTGTAGCTAGTGTCAGCTTAACTCAAATAAAATGTTAATTAATTATGTAAATTTTGGAAGTTAATTTTTAATTTATTTTATATTCTTTGATTAACCCATGTTTTGTAGTATACTATATACTATGACGTGTGTAAAACTATTGTTACTGACACAAATAAATATTATATCAATTGTCTAAAATTTTAAGACAAAATTTTGCTGTTTTTGACATTTTGTAAACAAAATTTTACAGTTTTCAACCGTTTTGGTCAGATTTTTTTAAACGTTTTAATATTTTATGACCGGATTTTACATTCTTTTTTACATTTTTAACAGTTTATAAATAAAGTTTAGTGTTTTCTGACAATATTTTTAAACTTCATGTCCAGATTTTAGTATTTTTGACAATCTATAAATACAATTCAGTTGTTAATATTTTATAAAAAAAAATTACATCTTTTAACAATTTATGGCTAGATTAGAGTGTTTTATGGCAAATGTTTAAAATTTTACGGCCAAAATGTGCGTTTTTCAACAGTTTATGCCGGATTTTGCTATTTTTAATATTTTATAAACAGAATTTTGTAGTTTTCAAATGTTTTTGGCCGGATTTTGTTTTTTTATAAATTTAATATTTTATGACTTTTTGCCATTTATTACTTTTTATAAGTTTTGCATTTTTAAACAATTTATGACCAAATTTTGGTGCTGCCTTACAATATTTTAATACTTTTGAGACATGTATATTTGACATTCTATAAATAAAATTCTAAAAGTTTTTCAATGTTTGACAAACCGCTGTCAATTGCAATTTATACAACATCAAAGATAAAAAATCATACGATTGTGGTTTATGGCTATATTCATTATGTATAGTACAAATTAAGTAGATGCATTTAACGTCAGGTTTTTTAATTCTAAATTTATAAGTAACGCATTAAATGATAATGTTAGACTTATACAATAAACTTATAAGTAAGTCATGGAGAATAGATCTGGCATTCAAAATCCAACCTCCTTACTTATTGTTTTTACATACTTAGAGAAAACCTTTTAAAACAGTATGTTCTACCTCTTTTATCTTCTTTGTCCTCTATCCTATTTCACTTGACTTTCTTTGCTAAAAATAATAAACTTATACCTGAATCTGTCAATTATACAAATAAAAACGTACTTGCACTGGTAATGACCTAAGCACAAAATCCCGCTCTAGGCAAAACAACCCCTAAGAAGTTCTAGATTAGGCAATCTAACAAAAGAAGCACCGGTAGCGGAACTACCTCCGCTAAAAAAACGCAGCCCCAAATAAACGATAATTACTTTTAGAATTAAATAATACAATTAAATTAGCAAAACAAGACGTAGTCTAGATCAATAACCAATTTAATCAATCAAACATTAATTAAGTTTGTGGCTTCATATATAAGGTTTTTCAATAAAAAGTTTCATTTTGATATTAAAAAAAAAAAACGGGTATTTATTAAGAAAAATCAAAATTAACATTTTATTGCAAAGAAGAAAGTATGCCATTAACATTTAAAAACTATGTCAGACCTTATCTTTTACGTGGCCGCAAAGAAAAAACTCTAAAGAGTTAAATCACAAGATCTCGGTAGCCAATTGCGATTACCTCTTCGAGCAATAACTCGGCCAAGAAATTTTTCTTGCAAAATTGCGATTGTTTCGTTGCTTGTGTGGCACGCAACGCCGTCTTACTGAAAATAAACATCGTCCACATCAATATCTTTTAATTCCGGCCATAAAAAATCATTAATTATAGCTTGGTAGCGCTATCCAATCACCGTAACAGTTGCACCAGCCTCATTTTTGAAAAAGTAAGATCCAGTCACATCGCCAGCCCAAAAACCGCTCCAAACAGTAACACTGTAACGAACCCCGTTATTATTTATTAAAATAATGCCCAAAACGTTCGTCTGTTTATGTTGGATAGTATCGCGAACGCGCGCTTGTTATGGAGCGTTATTCATAGACATTCTTGTCGAACGCACGCATAACAAACCGCGTGAAGTATAACACGTATGCTAAGCAACCTTGGTTGCAACTAGCTGTGTTCAGGGTAGCCTACCTTGCTGCCATTAATTAAACATTGTAATTAGCCGGCTACCGACACTTTTCATGTCCGCGACATGATGTTTAATTGATGACGCAACAAACCTGCGTGTTTGTCGGCTTGCCGCCCCAATAATCTAACCTATCAAACCACGTGCAATCCCATGTAATCAATAGGGCTTTATTACTCACCTGCGAGTGTTGTAGTCCCTAGTTTGACACTGCCCTTATTGCACTGCACACACTGTACACTCACGGCACCCTTATTTTTTACCGAACATAACTTGCCGCACAGCTGATGTTGCACATCAGCTGTTGCTCGTGTGCTGGGCCCCATAGGCGTCCCATATGGGGTTCGCCATGGGTGAGACAAACCTCCGCCGGAAGTAAGAAGTAACCAGGAGCTTCTGTGTGCAGTAATTAGTTATTTGCTATTAATAGGTAAATCACTAGTTACTGTATGCAACCGTCCGAACCCGGCAGACGTTTGTTTTTTTTGTATATATATATTAGTAATTAAGGGGAATTGGGTTTTAAGATTTTGTAGGATTGTTTATGTATTGTCAGGGGTCATTTTGTTTAATTTAGTTTTAATTAGATAGTTTGGGGTGTATAGGCCACCCCCTATGCACCCCCATTTATGTTGGCTACCCTATTCCCGCTCTTCCCCTTTCCATCAAATTTTTCCAAGTTTATCCCCTCTCTTTTCTTTCCCTTTAAATACCGCCGTCCAGTCCTCATAAATTCAATTGAGTCCAGTGGTCCAGTCCGGAAGTCAGCCCAGGAAGTAAAGTAGAGTTGGGTCCAGTCCGAGTTGAGTCCTGTCCAAGTTGAGTCCAGAATTGAGTTGAGTCCAGTCCAAGTTGAGTCCAGAATTGAGTTGAGTCCAGTCCGAGTTGAGTCCAGTCCAGTAACTCCAGTCCGAAGTCCGATATATTGAGTCCAGTGTGAGATCCGAAATCCGTCCTGAGAAATTACCAGACCAGATCCGAATACACAGATATAACAGATAACCGTAAGTCGAGCCAACAATCTCCCAAGCCCCTCGAAATTCCTTTTTTTTCCTTTCTTCTTAAGCCAGAGTGTGCAGCAGCCGGAAGGCAAGCCACCTCCAGATCCCCGATCCAGTCCCAAGTCCCTACCGACGTTTCCCGATCCATCTTTCTTTTGATATTTGTTAACTATATTTTTTTTACTTTTTTTGTTTTTTTTTTTTAAATTTTATACGTGAATAAATGTTTTTTGTGTTAACACGTGTTATTTACTTTGTGTCCACACTCCGGTGTGGTGACGCCCGAGCACCTTCAGTCTCCGGCCAATTAAGTGAGGGAACCCTGTTGATCCCGACTGCAGATACCCCCGCACAGGTGACGCCTCACGCCTCATAGAGAAAAGACGTCACAACACGTTAAAGATGCAAAGACTTTTCAACAATCATTCTTGGATTTTCTGAGCCCGAAATGCGACAATTCTGCTTATTAACGTAGCATCCGAGGTAAAAATGAGCCTCATTACTGAAGATGATTTTTCGATGAAATTCCGGATCATTTTGATGCATTTGAAGGACCCAATCAGCAAAGATACGACGTTTATGGTGATTGACCGACTTGAGTTCTTTTGTTAACTAAACTTTAAAAGCCTTAAGACTTAAGTTTTATGCAAAATAAGGTGTAATGTCGTTTGTAGAATGTCTAATTCCAAAGATCGACAAACAACTTCCACCAACTGGTTTACTGCTTTAACTGCTTTACGAGTGCTTTAGTTTTGCAAACTGTAACTGAAAAATTTTCACCATTTTTGTAGTAAATTTTAATAATTTTAATGCGTTGTTGAAGCGTGTATCGTTCTATTTTTAATAAGGGCGTAGTTTTTCTTCTTCTTCTTTCTACTTTATTTCGCGTTTTACAGCTATTATACATCGCCCCAGAAGTCTTACGACTTGTTTGAAGGGGGTTGGTGGGACCAACGGCTTATTAGGTGACTTCCAAATCATGGATAAAGAGCAAAGTTATTATTTTAGTCATATTCGGGGATCAAACCCGGGACTGTTAGCGTGCTACACTAACGTTCTATAACTGAGCTATCTCACCGTTTTACTTGTCAAATGTCAAAAGATAATAGCTTCAAAATTGGCAGCTGCTCAAATAGCCTGCTATTCAAAATAAAACTTTTTATCCCTTTACAAGGTGTTAAAAAAATGTAAAACATTTAAGGGGTTGGTAGTACAAACCACAACAAACAAAAAACTGGGATTGTCATAGCAACTGTTTTGATGATATAGAACATTAATTGTTAACATTATTGTTTTTATTATTTTTTTTTTCTTTTATTTTTTATTTTGCAAAAACGTGCATTTTCTTATCATAGTTGGCTGATGTTTTGTGAAATAAACATTTATATTTGACAGTTGTTATTAGTGCAAAAGTTTTCATTGCTATGGCTGATTACTCTAATGCAGAACTAGCCGACATGCAATTTATATGTTTGTGCTAATGGGATTGCCACCAAAGCGCGAGGTAGAAGCTTATTTTAATTGCCAGATTCTTTCAAATCGTATGTTTAAAAAAAATCACAGGAGATTGAGAAATACCGGTTCACCAAGATGGGTATCTACTTCTAGAGCAGAACATAAAATTATAGCAGGGATAGAGCATAATCCAAGGACGAGTGTGCGGAGAATATCAGCTGAGGTAAAAACTGGTGCTACTTTTGTTTGGAGAACCCTTCTCAAGCAGCTGCTCTATCCATACCATGTACCACAAGTACGGGCGTTAAATTTAATTGATCATCAGGCAAATTTGGTTTTTTGTCGCTGGTTTCTACGCAAAGATGCTGAAGACCCCCAGTTTTTTGCCAATATTTTTTTTTTTAATGAAGCCAATGAAGTGGTTTTAGGAAGAGTACAAATGTCCTTCAGACAAAGATATTGTTTGAAAATTAAAGAAGGGCACTTCCAACATCGTCTATAACTCTGGTCTTTGTAAAAATATACAAAAATAAATAATGTTTCATATCTCTGAAACCGTTATTATGACAACCCATGTTTATTAAAACTTCTTGTTGTGGTTTGTACTACCACCCCTTTAAATATTTTACATTCTATTTTAAACACTCTGTATACTTTTTGACATTTAATACTCAGATCGCTTTAATCTAGTAGATTCCAATTATTACTTTATTTGCTGACTACTAAGGTATACGTGCCTACATCTAGAAAAAACAAACATATTATAGACTGACAATGGACAAAATTCAGGACATTACTTGTAAAAACAAACTTTTTTATGACCTTTTTGAAAATCATTCACAATACTACTATACTGCCAACAAACTATGATTTTTGCCGCTTCTCATAGTTATATTTAATTTATTAAGCAACCCCCTATTTTTTCACGTGATAGACTTTTTAGTAAACTAAGATTATTAGAAGTGTCTTTTAACTATGCCAGAAATTACAACTACTATTAAGATTGCTTTAAGAAATTTTGATCATTTACTTATTACTTATGTTGTTAACACTTCTCTTTATTATCTATCACTATTCTAAAATAAACATTATTCTCATATATTGCAGCAGAAAATCTTACAAAAACGATTCAAAATGTCATAAAAAATGTGTCTTTTTTTCTATTATTAAACCAAACTAAAAGTACTTGTACTCAATTCAAGCAATACAAGCGGTTATTAAGAAGTGAAAAGCATTTAACAAATACACCAGTAATCGTTCAGATCAGAATAATCAGGATGATAAAAAGGTCAGAAACACAAATATTAAAAAAAAACTACTCAAATTATTTTTATTACAAAAATTTATTTTAAAAATACTTATCTATGTTAATACTAAAATCAATTTATTTAAGAAGTTAAATAAGACGGTATACAATATAAAGAATGGTTTAACTTAAAATCGTAAATTATTATTATTTGAAAAATCTCCAAGATCATATTATTTAATAAGCTTCCCAATGTTATTAAAAAATTAAACTTAATTATATTATAACGCAAAATACAATTCATATTAGTAAGTAAACCCTATTTTCTATGTTGTTTTTAAGCTATAAATTAGGTTTATATTACAATATGAATGTATATTTATTTATTTTTTTAAGGAGGTAAATCATGAGGTATGTTTCTAAATTCATTATATTTTTTAGTACAAAATTATAGATTTGGTTAATAATTAAAATCAGACACTTTATTTTATCATTATCAAAAAGTTTTTAAAACTCTTCTGCCAAGATTTTTGAACCTTCTTCATTGTATATAGCTTTTTCTTTGCGTTTATTACAAAAAACTTATATTAATATGGGATAGTTACTTTCTGATAGTATAGTCGGTTAAACAAGTTACGAGTGACACTTTTTATCTTCTTTATTGCGCTTTTTACAGTTATTTTACATCGCCACGCAGAAGTCTTACGACTTGTTTGAAGGGGTTGATTAATAAATATTGTAATTTATGAAAATTGTGCAGTTTCATAAGATTAATGTGCCGTTAGTTAAATTTAATCTATATAAATTGTAATAATAATTAAAAAAAACACAAATATTTGTTTAACATTTAAACTTTGCATCAATTATTTACATTATAGTATACTATTGTGAATAATAGATCCAAGAGCATACAGTGCAAGAACGCTAGAACTAGAGGAGGAAAAAATGCTTCATATTGGTTACTTATAGAATCAATAAAATATTTACCAATTTAGTACTTAATTTAAATGTAAAAAAATTCAACTAGCTTAACAAATATTCTTAACAACATTCGTAATAGCAAACTGTGTCTAAAATAACTCATGACTTCTATTAATTCTTAATAAATCTGCAGAAGGTAATTTATTCGTTATGGACCTGATGCACTTTAAGCATTTTTTATTTCGAGGTAAAAATGGTCTAAAACAATTGTACAATCGACAGATTCAGGTACAAGTTAAGATGTATGTAGCGCACACAATGTGTATAAAAACGAACGGGCGGCGAAGAACACACAGCGGCATAATTGGCATGAAATAATTTACCACATTCTTCCATTATTCTATTTTACCGTGGTAAACACACTTTTTTAAAAGAATTTTTAACAATTGTTGAATCAAAGTAAAAAAATATATTTTCAAGTAAGTTATTATTTTTTGTTATAAAATGAATCACATTCTCACATTTTAGAATATAATAAGTATTGGCCAATTCAAATATAACGTGCCGTCTGAAAAGCTGCCACATAACACATCTGGTCTATAGAAGGACCATTCTAGTAGCCACTTGAGGTGTGGAAGCTGAAATGAGACAAGATCAGCTGTCTATTTTAAAATTAATGTAATTCTTGCAGAGAAGGTATTATTAATAACAACAATATATAGTAGAATATTTAGTAAATAGCTTCTCTAAGTAAATTATTTGCAAATAATTTAATACATATTTACATATTTAATTTATATCAAATAAAATATAATGATGTGTTAAGCATAGTTGTATTAATTAAATTATGATTTTTTAAATACAAAAATAAGTATTTGTTTTTGTGCAAGTAAGTGTATATGTAATTATTTAATTATTATATAAACAGTTTTTATATTAACATAATCAAGTCAATTTTCTATAATTATCTATTGGCTATTTTTGTTCTACAAACTTAAAAAGTTTCTGTTAGAGAAATTTTCAAAAAACCATGATACACTTTCTTTTTTATATCCAAACTCATCATAATACTTTAAAAAAATAGTCAAAATTTAAGAACATTATAATATAATATATAATTAAATTATAAATTAAGAAGAATTTAATTTATCTTAATAGAATTTTTCGTAATTTTTATGCAAGGACTAACTACTGCAACGAAAATTCTTCTTACAGTGGTACTTGAGTACTTCTTCCATCATTTATTACAATATTGAATGAGATTTGAGTCGGCCTTGATCATTAGTGATTTTATATAAATTTATGAAATAAAATATGTGTTTAAATATCCCTTCCCAACATGTCACAGCAAGTTTAACTAAATTTAATAAATAGCTGTTTAGAATTTTAAACTGGTAGCAAAGCGTTTATTGCTAAACTAGCAAGTCCATAAATGCAGCTAATAGTTTTGCTTTAATTTAATATAATTTGCAACGTCAAAAGTTACATTGAGTGATATTTAAAGTTTGATGTCTTTGTTATAAAGTGATAATCAGTGTTGTTAAAAGATGTATCCTATTCGCCATTGATTCTAAAATTCAATGTTTTTATGTATAAAAAATATTTGCAATATTTCGATATTTTTCGTCTTTTTTGTTATTGTGCGTTTTAAGCTATTTTACATTGCTTCTAAAGCTTCTTACGACTTGTTTAAAAGACATTAATAGAGCCAACGACATTTAATCATATTTTAGAAATCAACCCTTTAGACTGCTAGTTTGTACTAAAAAATAAGCATTATTAACCAATTCGTTGAAACAAAAGCCAATTTTAATCTGCAATGATAATTTATTGATAAAACTAAAACTAGTTTTGCCATTGTGATTGTGCAGTATAATAAATAAATGCAAATAATTTCCACCAACCAAATTTAAATGTTATTTGTTGCTTAGATAACCATAAAAAACGTGACATCTTGTTAAAATCAATAACATTCCATCTGCCTATAAAACTGCATACTATACTCAATCTTTGGAAGAATACAATAACTTTTTATAAGTTTGTCACTAATTCAGTTGGTATAGTGTATCCAAAAATATATCGGCTTTATTACTTGACTTATCGGATTATCTCATTAGTAGTGTCCTTCGGGGTCCATTAAATGAGTACTTAACAATCTTTAATTTTTATATTTGTACTAAAAGAGTAAAACATTTTTTTCAAAAGAAAACAAAACATAACCGTTCACAGAAAATGTAAGAATAATTTTAATACAACCTCTGCTTTTATAGTATTTAGATAACATTTTAATAGCCCGTTCCGTACAGGTATAATAGATAGAGACTACTAATGAGCTAACCCAATAAGTCAAAGTAATAAAGCCGACATATGTTTGGGTACACTATACTACTCACAGTTTTGCTTGTTGCCAATATTATTTAAGCAAAGATGTGCTTCCAACTTAATAATTTATATTGTTACAGTTTAAACTGTAAAACAATTTTATTATTAATTAAAAAAACTGCAATTTTGTAGTAAAGTAAATTACCTACATATAGCATGCAACTAGTATTGCTTGTTTTTCATTATGTTGATTACATGTTGATCATGGTTTCCCAGTTTATTTTTACAATCCTCAGTTAAGGCATAGTTAGGATTTAGAAAAGAATAAACCAAAAACAGCTTATCAGGTGCTTGAAAAGGTAGTTATCTCTGTTATAGTAACCAAGTAACGCGCGTAACAAATTTGCGTATAAACAACTTATACGTTATTCTTTAAATTAACCTTAACGTTTCAATAGGTTATCTAGAGTATAACAAGAGTATAACTAACTCAAAGTTTGTAAAATGCATTAAGTGCTATACGAAGTATAGTAGGTTGGTAGGTACATATTCCAAGTATAGTTATTCAACAATTGCAAAAGCGGCATTTAAACGTCCTATCAATAAACCAACACAAAAAAACTTAATAAATCTACTGTTTGCAACAAAATTTAGTTTTTTTTTTCTTTTATAAATCAATTACAGTCTAAACATAAAATATTGACTTTAACTTTACAACATTTTTGTCAAAATAAACGTGTTAGTTTACAAAGTTATTATATAACTGCCAACTTAACAATATCTGAGTTTTATAAATCAGTCGTTAGTGTTAAGGCTTGGTTACATAGCGCAAGCTAGCGTTTGAGCTGGCCTAGTTAGTAAAAGCCTGGTTACAAAATGAGAGCAAGCATCCGAGCTGGCCTAGTCAGTTACTTCAGAGCACCTACTTGCACCGCACCGTGTGATCGCATCCTATGACATGTAACTTGTATGATGCAATCACACGGTGCGAGTAGGTGCACTGCAGCTACTGACTAGACTAGCCAGGATGCTAGCTCGCACTGTGTAACCAGGCCTTTACTTGCAGTGCAGCTACTCGCACCATGTGACCCCATCATACAATAATAGCAAAAAACAGTAATTCGTACAACGCGGTCACACGGTGTGAGTAACTGCACTGCAGTAACTGACTAGGCTAATTCGGATACTAGCTTGCACTGTGTGACCAGGCCTTAACGTTATGCCTAAAAATCTAGATGGCCAAAGACTCTTTCACAACTCAATTGTGCAGTTTTATTGGTTTAAACACATTTTTAGTAAACAATTAACAAAACATAATATAACAACGTTTGGTTTAATTAGCCATTTTTTAACAATTGTACTAGCTCATACAATACAATAGCACTGAAACTATAATGCAATATCATTATTTTAAACTGTTTTTTAATTGTTTACAATTTACACCTTATATTATAAGTGTGTTTTCAACGGATTAACCAAACGTTACATAAAACCATGTTTGATCATCATTCTTCAAAACGGATGCGTTTTCACCGGACCGTTTCTAACGCATAGTGTGACACTGGTTTAATATCCGCCGTTGTTTCTATCCCTCAATCTATCTAAGCCATCTTCAAACTATTGTACTGACAAACCGTGTCAGATATTGTATCAAGGTCTCTGTTTGTTGAAGCTACAGATTTTAATCTAAAAACATTAAGAAGGCGCTTTGGCGTTTTGTTACATCTGTGATTGTACTAACTTGGTCAGATCCTGCCCAAGTGTACAATTCTGAACGTTGTCTGGGTCTATTCTGTAACCAACGTACACGTCAACCAGGTAGTTTTATTTTTCTCTTTTTAAACAACCATTCTCTGTTCCTTAAATATAAGCCTATTCTCCAAACACATGTTCAGACCATTCCTATTTTGTTCTGTATTTTTGTTTTCTTTATAATCCATGTGTTAGTATTATGGTCTCTCAGTGTTATACACATTATCCTCTTTGAATTGTCCTATAGTGTATACGTATTTTTTAACGAGCAACTTATTAACTCACCTCAAGATCTTTTTATTTTAGTAACACTGTAATTGACAGCAAAAAACAACGGGCTCAAAAATCTCAACTTGATGTGTAAAAAATTGTTTTTAGAGACGTCCGCGCCGATGGTAAAGATCATAACGACGCGTATACTGAGCAACACGTAATAGATCTAACTCTACGTCTTCTCAAGTCTTGTCAGTCTTTATGATGACGTAAAAAAATGTATAAGTGGTTGTTGGTTTTGTCAAGAACGTTTTTGATAAAAAACAATTTAAATAGCAACCACAAAGTCAGCTAAAACTATATAAATTATGTTAAATTAATACTGGATGAAAATAGACAAAATTAACTATGTCGGTATAACGGCATTTGCGGATGACGTGGCTATGATAGCTAGGGATATAGACATAGAAGTACTAAATAAAAGGTTAGAGTTGTCAATAGAGATAAAGGGTTAAATTTGGCTTTGTAGAAAACCGAGGCAACCTGGCTATCGACAAAGAGAACAAACAGGGTAATTGGAAAAAATACCAGTAAGTGAACAAATAACAACCATAGAAAAAAAATTAAATACCTTGGACTTACACTTGAAGCAAAAAAATAAAATAAACAGGTTACGAAAGCGGTAAGAGAAACAAAACAAAAAATTAAGAATGCTTAGTAGACTTATGCCGAACAAGGGAGGACCCAGAGAAGGGGTAAGAAGGCTAATAGCAACTGAGGATAGAAGTAAACTATTGTATGTCGCAGAAACATGGGGTGAAGCTTTGAAAACAAAAAAAAAGACAAAAAAAAAGTAAAAAAAGCTACGAGAGCAAGTTTGTTAAGAATCTGCAGGGCCTACAGGATAGTGTTGCAGGAGGCACTAAAAGTAATTGCGACGACACTACCCGCAGATTTGATGGTAGAAGAAAAGTTAGGTATAAAGAAAATCATAAATAAAAGAACTAGTAAGCATGAAGCAAAGAGACAAGCAAGAGAGAATATGATAGAAAAATGGCAAAGAAGAAAAAAAGGGAGAATGTACAATGGTACTAATACCCGAAATAAATGAATAAGCAAAGAAAAACCCAAAGACGTGCTAACGTCACAATTGATATTTTTTAAAGTACATATTTAAATTATAGTTACTGCAGTGTTAAAATGGTAAAATATTAAAAAACACGTTTTAGACCAAATATATACTGCCGAGAGTTGGATAGACTTCAAGAACTCAAGATTTAGAACTAAATTTTTGCGCAAATTAAGGTTAAGTGGAAGATCACTGCTACATTGAACTTTGCCTTTTTCATGTATTATATTTACTTGAAATAAAGCCATATTATTATTATTATTTTGTTTTCTCGGACAATTCCGGTAGCAGTTACTTATAACGCCGGGTAAATACCAGAGGCTTTATAAGTTTGTTTTAATATATTTTAATTTAAAAATTTCCTAACAGTTCGACATGTATTTAAAATGACTGATTTTTGAATTTTAATGTAGATGTTAGCTGGTAAGTTTAGGGTTTCTATGGATTTATGCAGGCTGTGAGGAATAATGCCAGTACTTGATATAATTAATGGTACTATAATTACTTTATCCATTCCCCAGATCCTGCGTATCTCATCTGCCAGATCAGTGTATTTTTCAACTTTTTCCGTATAAGTTTTTTCAATATTATGTGTATTAGGAACGGCAATGTCTATTACATACGTAGTTTTATGACTTTTGTCAACTAGTGTTAAGTCCGGTCGATTGTGATGTATGGTTTTATCCGTTATTATTGCTCGGTCATAATACAATTTGAACAAGTTGTTTTCAAGTACTGGTTCTGCTATGTACTTATAATACGGTAAATCTACTGTTGGCAACTTAGTGTTTTTTACAAGATGTTGATGTATTATATTTGCCACGTGGTTGTGTCTTTGCAGGTAATCGGTCTGTGTCAGTATTTTACAACCAGATGTTACATGCTGTATTGTTTCTGACTGAATATGACATCGTCTGCATTTATCCGTTGTTATAGTAATGTCTTTGATAATATACTTCCTATAATTATATGTATTAATGACTTGATCTTGTATTGAGATCATAAACCCCTCCGTTTCCGGGAATAAATTGCCATAATTTAGCCAGGCGTTCGACGCTTCAGTGTCGACGTATAATTGGTTTAAATCATGGTAATGTCTTCCATGTAGTGTTTTTTGGGCCCATTAATTTTTTATTTCTACATCTGTTGTTATAGAGTGTGTGTCATTAGCTATTGTGTCCTGGAGGTTGAGAGGTGTATGTCTGTTATCAGCCAAAACAACAGCCTTGTGGAGATGGAAACTTTCTTGTTTAGCATAAAAGAATTTTCTTAAACTGTGGATTTGTTTATTATGCAGTCTTAAAATATTTACCAGGCCTCTTCCCCCTTCTTTTCTTGGTAGGGTAAGTCTGTCAGTATTTGCTTTAGGATGATGCGCTCGGTACTGAGTTAGTGTAGTTCGGGTTAGTCTTTGTAGCCGTTCCAAATCAGTTGTTGTCCATTTAATAACTCCAAACGAATACGTCAAAACTGGTGTTGCGTATGTATTTATAGCCTTTATAATGTTTTTGCCATTTAAGTATGATTTCATTATATTATGAACTCTTTGGGTATACTTTTTTGTTAATTCTGTCTTAATATGTGTATGTTCTAACTCCCTATTTTGTTGGAAACCCAAATATTTATAAAATTATTATTATTATTATTATTATTACTTACCGGATATAAAGCCTTTAAAAAGTACTTACAGAAAATAAATAAGATGGAGAAAAAAGAAAAATGTATATTTTGTCAAGAAGACACGCATGACTACGCAGAACATACGCTAGTAGAGTGCAAAGCGTGGGAAGAAGATAGAAAAACGCTAGAAAAGGTATTAGAAAACAAAGTAACAAATCTACAATCATTAAAATATGCCTGAGTGACAAAAACAAACAGAGAGCACTATGCAACAACAGTATTAAAGAAAAAAATAAAAGAGTTTGATGTTTTAAGATTTAGGTAATCCAAAGTAGAAGATAACACACAAATGAAAAACCAACAGAAGACATAGAAAAAAGAAGCGAGAAGCTAAATAGAAGCAAAAGAATATGGAAAAAGTAATTAAAAAAAAGAAACAAAGAAGGTCAAAACAACTATGCCTGCCAAGTAATGAAAGAGGAACAGCGAGACAAGGGAAGAACATATACTGAAACATTAGTACCAACAAAAATTGTAGAAGTAAGAAGAAAAAGGAGAAAACTGCTCAAGGAAAATTAGTTGACAGAATTGACTAAACAATTTCCAAACGAAAGATACTCATTTTGAAGTTGACAAAAAATGCAACTTTTGAAATAGTCAGAGTATATCTGGCAACCAGGGGACACAAACAACTAATCCCAAATGAAAATTCAAGAATCTCATTAGAAGTTAAACTGGCAAATGTAAGACTACCAAAAGGGATGTACTTAATAAAGCTGCACAAAATATTTATGAAAAAAAGAGGATACGACAAGGAAGAAGTTAATGAAGATATAGAAAAACTAAGAAGATACCTAAGAATAATGCAAATATCTAGGCTGAATAACACAAAAATGGGAGAAAGGAGTGGAGAATTCTAGTGTAGGAAGTAGGGCAAAAAAATAAAGTATAAGAAGAGACTGCGTGAATTTTGCGAGGCCGAAACCAGCTCACCTCAAACTAGTACCACATTAGAAACAATTACTAAGGCAAATTAACAACAGGACTTACGCAGAGAAAAAAAAAGAAAGGTATTGCCATGCGGTAGTTATTCTCAAGGGCCACTTGTTGAAGCCAACACCTCACTAAAAAAACTATGTCAGTATAACTCTAGTATATTTTAATTTAAAATTATGTAATACTAAAAAAGTATTAACGTATATTTCAAAAATAAACAAAACTGAAATTGAATATAATGCATCAAATTTTTGTAACAACTTCACATTTAATTAGTTGATCCATTTGAATCAGGTCACTCAGATTTTAAAAATAGAAACATCAAAACCATTTATCTAACATCTAAATTTATTTAATTAAAAATATAAATAAATTTTAAATTACATTTTTAAGTAGCAATTTAAATATAAATCAAATTCTATTTGCAAAAAACATCAACATAGCATATAACATCTTTTAAAATGTTTACGAAAAAGCATTCATTAGTAGCTTCAAAACTACTAGAACAAAAATAATAATAACCTGTCAACAATTTGTACTACACATAATTCAATGCAATCAAAATTAATATTCTTTGCACTAATAACAGCATAGGATATAAAAGAAATTGTTTTGAATTTAAAGTCAAACTCCAAGTTCTGACAAAGTACCAGTGCTATTAATAAAAGAATGTGAACAGAAAATACCTCCCATACTAGCTAAAATAATTAATTTATCTGTACAACTAGAGCAATATCTTGATATGTAAAAGTTGGCACAAAAAACACAAATTTAAAAAAAAATCAATTTCAATAATATAAACAATTATAGGCTAATATTATTGTTAATTGCATTTTTAAAAGTAATTTAAAGAAATCACAAAATTAAATGCACAGCATGGTTGTAGAAAAAAACGATCAACTAAATCTGCAAATATTGATTTTGTTCAAACAGTTTATGATATAATAAATCAAAGTAATAAAGTTCTGGGTTTGTTCAATTATTTAAGTTTTTAATAACCAAAATAAGGGAACCTATCCTTAACTGGGTTTGTTCCTATCTCCTAAATAGAAACTTTTATGTAAAAATAAACGATTCTAAATTTCATAATTTTGATATGAATATGGGGCTACTCCAGGGTAGTGTAGGTAGATCGTTGCTCATTCTACTGTTATTTATTATAAATGATATTACTATTAGATAGTGTTGCATGTTTACAGACGACACCACAACTGTGTGTTACTGGAAAAAGCACAGATGAATGCAAAACAAAAGCAAACATTATTCTTGCTTAATTCAGAGATTGGGTATAACAAAAATAAGTTAATATTGAATATTACAAAAACAGTAGCAGAAAATTTTGTTTAATAAACAATTCTACAATCAATTACAGATATTAATACTAATAATCAGCCGATAAATGTTATGGATGAAACCAAGTTTTATTCGATTCAAATTTATCATGGCAACCTCATATTGCTAGAATAAAGTTACGCAATATCGAGCTTAAAATCAAAACTGAGCATTAGTAGTTGAATGACAGTGTACTACGGATTGATTCATAACGTGCTGAGTTATGATACAACCGTGTGAAGATGTAATTTCAAATTAAATCAACAACATCAAATACTTGTAGGTGGTGAATAAGGGATGATGAGTTGGGTATAATTGTTACTCTAGTATGCTGTTATGTAACAGCATATGCTGATGTAACAGCATACTAGAGTATTAGTTATACCCAACTCACCTATTTTTAGAAAGTATGCAAAAAATGGTTAATCAAATCAAATACTTGTAGTATAAAAAGAATTATTTGCTAAATATTGAATCTCGACTACAGAGAATCATGTCGAGAAATATTCAAAAACAACAAGATAATGACAGCATTTGCAAAATAATTACAAAATTTTGATATATAATCATAAACATTTAAACAAATTTGTACACAACATCTGTATGATACTCGGCATAAATCAAACAACTTAAACAACGTGCCTGTATGGAAATGTATAAATGCTCCCCAGTTTACACGGGCAGATTTATATAAAACAAATTAAAAACTAACACAAAACTATTAACAGCCAAAAGTTTTAAAAATAAAATTAAAAAAATATCACTAACGGAATGTTATTATACCGTAAATGAATTTTTAAACACATAAAAATAATACATTTTATTTTATGTCAAAGGCTAGATTTAATTGTAATGATTTTAGTTATTAAGTTACATTTAATTTTAAATTTTAATTGTAATTGTTGACAAATGTATACCGCAAATGTGGTTTCAAACAGCAAATATTTTTTAAAATTATTATTAAGTTATTTAAAATTCATAATTATATCACAGTTTTACCATTTTTAATAAAAAAATGTAGCCAGCTACAAAGAAAGCCGTATGTTTAAAACTGGCGGTCTTCTCTGTACTATAAACGCATCTAACTTTTCTTTGCATTTTCAAATGTACGAAAAACCACCTGAATAAATTTCATGCGATTGGCTATTTGATTGGTATATAAGAAATAACAGTACAAAGTTTGCGTTATTAAATTAAATTAATTTTTACAAATGTGACAGTTTCTCACCACTACCAGTGTAGGTGACAATCGAAAGTTTGAAGAGTATGATAAAAACAAACATTGATTGATAAGACATCAACCGGTTTAAAATGACCGACTCAAATCAAATGTAACGATACCTTTCGTATTATTAATAATGTAATTAAACTATAAATCCTGGTTTTTAAATATATGCAATTTAAATATGTATTAATGTTATTATTATATTAAAAATTAACAAAAATAATTGCCAATATATTTGATTTTAGCTAAATAAGTTATCAACTTAAATATAAACAAAAAACAACTCAGAACTTTGACTAGTTACTTGCTTAGAAAATACAATGCGTCAACCCCTTCAATCGTTTAAATATGTAATAATACTTCAAGGGAAAGTAGAATGAATGACTTAGGTTACCCCTTGTTATAATAAACCCACATTCTTATATAATGTAAATAAAGTTAATAGGTAAATATAATTCAGTGTTATTTTTTAGAAGATAAATTAAATCATCAATAGTAAGATTTTGTAAATACTGACTTGTAGTTTAAAGTCTATTATATATTTTTTATTTGCTATATTAAAATTTAATTTAATACAATAATTTGACTATTTTACAACTAGTAGCTTTGCTTGTAAAAACAGATATGAAAAAATTCAACCACAAAATTTTAAAAAAAATTCAATTATTACTAATTTAATTTGATGCAGCTAATACATTATACTATCCATATTGTAATATACTGAAACTAAAATCAGGAACAATTCCAATATTTATATAAAATACAGTTAACTAAATTATAATATTTAACTTAACAAAATAAAAAAAATAAAAATATTGGATGATAGAAAAAAATGATTTTAAAAGACGACAAATACTAAAGTAAAAACCCAATTTTAATGTCTTATGTCCAAGTTATCACTTTACAACCTGCACTGTAATTAATTATTTACCGCGGAAAATTAATCATTTAACCAAGTTTTACAAAATATAAGAAATATGAGTATGAAGCAAACGTTTAAAAAAATTTATAAATTTTAGTTTAACATTTATTTCTGATATAGCATACTTAAATAGATGCAACTTTGAAAAAACAATTTTTTTTAGTTTAAAATTTTTTTATTATTTTTTTTAAAATAAATAAATAGTTTTATATTGTTTTTAACTGATGTTTTAAAAAAAAGTTTCATTTTTTTGTTTGAATTGATATTTGGACTAATGTTGTTAAGTGCAATTCTGAAAATTGAATTACTGTATAATAATAATAATTTTAGTTATTTTAACCGACTGAGTTGTCTACGTCAAAATCTGCCGTAGCTGTAGTTTTGAAAAAAAAAATCATTTTATTTTTGGGTTGGTACTGATTTTTTTTTATTTAAAAACTCTAAATGGCTTAAAAACCATAAAATGTTTGGCAGTAGTGTATTTAGTAGTTGCAGCATTTATGCTAAATATTGTTAAAATTTGTATCAGTTTTGTTATATAAAATAGTTTAAGGCTAATAATAGCAATAACACATAAAATATTTTGAAAATTAAAAAAAATATTATTGCAAAAAATCATCAAATTGATTCAACGATATTTGACTACACAATCAACGATAGATTTTTGCAATTTTCTCAAAGCAACATTATGAACTTGATAATTTTAACTCCAAATAGATTCTTAAAAATTTTATAATAAAATATCCCACGGTTTAATCGACATTTATGCCTTGTCTTAGCTAAAGCCAACACAGACAAAACTTTTAACACTGCGCCAACATTAGCATTAGTCAAAGCAGCACTTAACAAAAGAAAACAAATTAATTTAACAATTATTAGCGGATTAACATTCAATCATTTTTTTTTAAATAAAAGCAATACAAATTGTTCAGTTTTTATGTTTAAAATCTTAATGTTAATTCATTTTAAATAAAACTACAAACTTTGCTATGCTTATGTTGTTTGTTTTTAAACCTTGATTGACTAAATAGATTATAACATGTTGCTATAACAGATTGATTATCCGGTTGCAGTTAGCTTCCCATTTCTTTCCTGATAAATCGTGAAAAAAAAGTCATCATAACAAATCTTAAATATACTGTAATAATACGTAAGATTGGAACATAGAAAGTAAGTTAGGTTCCTTGTTGTATGAAAGCAGAATTAAAATTATTTACTATACTAATGACGCAAACTTAACAACATTATTATTTCTATGTCATAGTTAATAATAACAATCAAAGATGTGATTCAAATTTTTTCTTTTATTCTAGAAAAAAACTTGAACTTGAATTAAATACAACAAAAGTTTGTGGATGTTACACATTACACATAGATTTATAGACATTTTGAAATTAAACCAGTCACATAATATGCCTATATAATAATAATATTATCAAAAAAAAATGTTTGCACTGAGAACTCTTTCCAAATGCTTAAATAGTAACTCCTTAGTTTTTGTTTATTATACTAATGTGTACTCTTTGCTTTAATTGGTATTATGATATAAAGTAGCACATCTAATTTAAAAGATTTAGTTACTATTTAAAAGAAACATTCAGAATAATTAAATGTTCAAATTCTTGTCGTAGCGTACAACAATCTTTTGACCAAATTTGGACTATAAAATTTGCCATTATAAACATTCAATATATAAACTAACACCAGCAGATAATAAGAAAGCTTTTACAAAACATGAAAAATACACTTATTTAAAAAAAAAAGTTTTATAGATTAAAGAAATTTTATAGAAATTAATTTATGTTTGTATAGAAGAAGTTTATATAGTGTAACTTTTAGCAAGAGTATATATCTTTAAAAAGAAAAATAATTTAACTGCTTTTAAATTTAAAATAAAAATTTGCAATTAGCTGAAAGTCCCCTGTTTAGTTTTTATTTATAGTACAAAAAATAATGCCTTCAATAACAAATTTGAAGCAAAATTAAATTTAAAATATCATCCACCTGTTATTCACGTACCACTAAGTCGTCTTTGTTCAAATATCCGGTGGATGAAAAACCCTGATCCATACCATATGTTGTCACAAATAATGATTAGCAATTGTACGAAAATGTTAAAAAGTATTACAAAACCACTAATAAGTTGAATAAACAGTCAGCAAATCAACCCAAAGCTAAGATTTATCAAAAAATATGAAATTATTAATCTAGTTTATAAAGTGCATTTTCTTATTAAATACTAAAATATACTCAATATGTATATACAACAAAGTAATATAATTTGCAAAATTAAAGTCTAATTTTATATATGCTGACTAATATGCACCAACTACAGTAACTGACTGACTAAAAGCAAATTTAAAAAAACCCAAAATTTGATTTTTCATATTACATTTTTTGGTTTAATAGTTCTTTTTAATTTATTTAGTTTTCTATATGTATACTACAAATATAGCCATAAAATTATTATTACTGTTATTATTAGCAGCCTTCAATTTTCCTTAGTGGTTAAAGGTACACACAACACAACAACAATCTTGGTTGGTCAACTTGTAGTATCACTTTGGCGTTACTTTTTTCTCAAAGTCAAAATTAAGAAATAGTTCTGGTCTTCTGTTGAATTAACAATGGCTTAACCCTTCAAGAAATTGTATTTTATATCTGTAGCATCTATTCTATCTATGTTATGGATAATATTACATTAGAATATAAATTAAATTAAATTAATTAAATTATCTTAATTATTGTGAAAATAATAATTTTGTATTGTTTATAAAAACTTAGTATTGACAGATATTGTAAACTTTTCACTTTCACTGTTAACTTTTATAAAGTTAATTGATTAAAAAGTACAAGTAAACAACTACACAAGTACAATATCAAACAATTAGTTCGATCATATAAACTAAGAAATTTAATGTACATAATATAGTCATTTATAATTAAATATTACTTGTTTTATTTGTGCGATAATCTGGCACAATATTTCACACATCTATCGCAGAAAGTCATAGATATTTATAAAATACTCTGTAGAGATGATTTCAATCTTACTTTTTCAAGAAATTCAAATATCATGCAGCACATTTACTATGCAAACTGTTTTTGTTTTTTAGTTACAATTGTAATTTTATAAAAAAAAAAAATAATCAGAAAAGATTTAGGTATTTTTAATTTCTCATATTTGAAGCTTCTTGGTTATACTATGTGCTTTATAATAGACTAAATGTTTATAAAAGTAGACGCTGAACTTACAAAGTTGTGTACGCTTACTCATTAAAATGTAATTTTTATCAAAGGCAAGTACAATAATAATTTGAATGAGACTTTTGATATAAACCCTTTTAACATGACATGTCGTGGCAATTGTTTCAGCATCTACTAAAAAATAAATTGAGTGAGGGAGTGACAACTTTAAACTCTTAACCAAAAAACAAATTGTATCTATGATTTTTAAATATAAATTAGTTAAAATAAAATATGAATTTTGATAACACTTAAAATTGTTTATTTGTATAAGCGCAGGAATAAAAATACAGATATATCTAATGAAACATGCATTTTAAAAATCAGCATTTCAAAGAGTTAGTACATGCATGATTTATAAATGTAGATATAAACATATGATTGTTTGAAATTAATCCGTTATGAATGCAAAAAGCTTTATAGCCCGCAATTGTACGTTTCAATTTTATGCAAATGAAAATAATAAAATTTTCCGTTCTAATTTTCATTTAATACATACACGTTAAGGTCCAAAGGTGCATAATCCAACATGCGAATTGTAATTTTTCTCCAGATAAGTGATATCGGGAATCGAGTGTGTGTGCCGCCGCCGATAAAATAGCGTGTCAAGTGGAACAAAAAAGGTTGGTTCTCTGCAGTAAATAAAAGATCGATTCCAAGAAAAACTTCTTTATTATTGCGCCAAGCTGATAACTTGTATATGTGTGTATGCAAATAATGTAACATCACTTTTATATTAAAACGTGTTATATATGTATATATATGGAACTCGAAATATAAACATAATTCAATAAAGCACTAGGATAGGAAAGGCAGTTTGGTGAAAAATGAAGCGCCTCGAAGTCTGCATGGGCGGGCGCTGGGGGAACACGGAGCCGCCTTCAACTGAAGTAATCGGGACCGAAACCGGCTTACACCACACCTATACTCCGAGCCGGGCAAATGGTGAAAGCCGTGGGTGTGTTTTGCTAGATGCGTCGCTGAGCGCTAGCGCTATCTGTGGTTCCGGCTGGGCAACTACATCCCAAGCCGACTATTATATGATTATTCTTCATTATAGTGCCTACACTCGTAGGAAGTAGATGGTTGAGCGAAGAGCAATTTTCGACGTAAAAAAACGACATATGTACACTCAATTTCGTGTAATTTGTTTTCGGGTTAATCTCTGAATGGTTTTTACGCAATTATAGTGTGAATTACACATATTATAGAAGTTGACTGCGGCAAATTGCTCGAACGGTTTTGATTAACGTCATTAAGCTCATTGTTCGATTTTAATTATTTACGGCCGCGCGCTTAAGCACTTTTCGACTTTGAAAGTTTTTAACAGTGTTTTAAACAAGTGTTTGATTATTTTTCAAGTTTTTGAAAAAAATATTTTCCGGTAGTGCCGCTAGTCCTCGAGTGTGTCGTGCTTAAACCAAACTACGGTTGTGTTTTGGATAATCAGATATAAAATTCGTATGAAACATTATTTTTTATAACTTATCTGTGATTGAGTTGTGGTGATTTCAACGCCTAGTGATTTTATTATTTTTATTTTTCTGGACTTGAACGTTAAGGATTTGTTATAATTCATGTGTGCGAAAAGGTGGTGAGCTAAAGCCAAACGCAAAGTCAAATCGACGTACCCGAAATTAATCAAGGTGGATATCAAACCCTTCACGACGTTGAATTTTACTGATTTGGGTTCCCCATTCGGGGGACCTAACGAGGATCCTCCGGGAACACCATCAATGTCGGGCGAAGCGCATATCGGACCGCCAACACCACATGAAAGCAGCAATTCGACGCCGGTGTCGAAGAGTGCCTTCATCGAGTTGCAACAACACGGATATGGCCCGTTAAGGACGTCATATCAACACCATTTCAATTCACCGGCGGGAAATGCACACACCGGCCCGACGGGCACCCACGACACGGGCTTCCCGAGTCCAAGGGGTGCCCTGGGTGCCTACCCGTTTCCACCCATGCATCAAAATTCCTACACCGGATACCACCTAGGATCATACGCTTCGAATTGTCCGCCCTCACCCAAAGATGACGGTAAGTTTTATATTAAAATCAAATCTAACATCATAATAATCAATAATTAAATATTGTACGGATCATTACTTACGAATCATTGTCACCAGATAGCCATCAATCGACACCTCAACTAAATACCCCTTAATAGCTAATAGTCCGTTCAATTGGATATAATAACAGATCCTTATCACAAATCCAATTTATCCCCTTTCCAATACAGTTCGCGTAATTATATTTATAATATTTGCTCGTTAAATTGTATGATGCTTATCAATTTATACTTATTCGATGATATATAAAGCCGTATTTATTAGTTACCCCTGATTGCATCTGGCGTCGCGCAAATGATGTGAAAAACCGCAGCTTTTTGAGGACTATTTTTCTGCGGCGTTAATTAACATAACTGCTTTGAAAAATGGCATTGGCGCCGCACATCAAGTTTCAAATTACTGTAGACGAATTACTATGGCATTAATGTTTTACGATTCTCATACGTTTCTAACTATTTTTATTTCTTTCCTATACTGCATTTGTATTGAAAAAAACATGAGAAATGATTAAAGAGAAAATTAACAATAACCGTTTAGCAACAGAAATTAATATTAGTTGGAATTGGAATTTTAACTATTTTAATTTAATCAAAAATTGCTTTAAATATAATTGTAAAAATTATAAGAAATTACTATGTGTAACTATATTATATTTATTCATATTATCATAAGTTAGAAATGTCTTAATTTTGCAAGCAACATGCATTCATGTTTTTAAAGTATGTCTAGAATTTGCGGCGAACCATTCATGTTTGCGATAAGTATGTATTTTTTCTGTAAAATGAATGAGTAAGTTCCTTAAATATATTCAGGCTTGTCGTTTCAGTAATGCTACTATATTCCATTTAAACTTACATAATCATAGATTATTAATTATGAGTGGAAATTAAAATTATACATATTTGTAAATATTAATTAAAAAATAACGCATAAATAACATGTATTGTTGTTGAATGATAGGAATGTAATTGTATTTAATATAAATGATAGCATTTTATGAAAATAATATTACAAAAATTTTTGTTTTGTGATTTTTTAATTTGGTTAATCTTATACAAAAATAATTTTTTTATAACATTAATTGTCTTTTAACTGATATAAAAAGAATATTAAATTTATAAAATTTTCAATTTGAAAATCATTTAGTTTTTTAATTTATTTAAATATATATGCTATGCTGGGAAGACGCTTATTGTGGTCATAAATTAAGCGTATGTCTATTTACTTGCCTACTATAAATGTATATATCATTTCTAGACATACATTTTTCATAAAACACAAAATGAATATACCATATACAAACACTATACATTTTAAATAATCTTTCAGAAATATGCCAAAACTACACTAGTGTTAGTTTTTTCTGTAATTATATAAATATGTTCTTGGCTACATGTATATATTTTAAAATAATATTTAGTTAGTATGAATGACATGTTTACAAATTAACTCTCTATTTGAGTAACTAAGTGATTAAAAAAGAACTACTACCTAAGTAGCATTTATAGTAAAGCCAATAATCTAAATTAGTTTATTCAATCTCCAAAATTATTTGTATATACTCGGTTTTATTTTTTTGAAAAAAATAGATTATGTTTGTAATTACATACCAATTGAGAAAACATTAAAATTCTTCAAAAATATGGCATAATATTGGTGATATAAAATATCACTTTAGAATTGATTATGATTGAACCTAATTTTGACTCTTTTGCATTTGTTCATAATTATATATCTTTTACACATTATGTCGCTTTAGAGATCAATGTCTTTAATATAGATGTCAATATGTTGGTACTTGCAAACCAATGTAAACAATGATATATGTACAATTAATATAATTTTTTGAATCATGGAGTAACTATAGATCTTACTGTATACAACAGTTTAAGTTTGTACTCACGAGTAATTTTTCAAATAGTAAAATACTTTATAATTATTTTAAGATTTAATCAGATATAGATTGGCATAGCGAAAAGTTGCAGCAAAGAATTAATTTATTTTTTCTGGACATTTTAGTCAATACTACAAATTGATAAACATAATAGTTATATTTAGAGGTAAGATTTTCGTAATTGCATTTTGATTTTGTTACAATATTGGCGATCAAAGGAGTCATCTTAATTCTTGATCAATTTGATCTTATATATCGTGTTTATTAAGCTATCAAAAGTTGAGCTTAAGTTTATATAAATCATACGTAAATGTAATTTAACTGCTTCTTTTAAAACCTTTTATCAATTGCATGGGTTTTCAATAATTTGTGAAATTATTAGACCAGCTAGAGTACAGTGAAAGATATGCTTACCTGGGCTAAGTGTATGTTCTTTGTATTTGTTATAAGTTTCTTTTTTTGGTTGTATTTCATAATTTTGTAGTAAATACTGAGATCAAATTCTAATAGATTTTTAGGAAGTGACGCTTAAGCATCATCGTTAAAGTTTTAGAATACGATTTTTTAATTATGCTAAAGCCACCAATATTTTGTCTTAATATTTTTTGCAGTTAACTATATAATTTCTTTTTTGGAACTCTATAAGTGTTTACAATACATTTTCCATATTCCGTCGGTATATTTTAAAAATTTTGTTGAAGCTGAGATTATAGAATTATTTCATTCTAAAACCAATTATGCAACAATTTTATTTTAATATCTGGTTAACCTCATCAGCAAATTTACATGATATGGGTTAGTCTGTGTTTTGTATTGCACATTTTGCCTAAATGAACTTAATATATTCTTATGTATTATTAAAATATTGTGAAACAAGCACTATATGATGCCCGTTTGCTTTGTGTATGAACGTTACACTTGAGCCTAGGCATGTTGTGCTTTTCATGGAAAATGGGTTGTATATAATTTCTTTTTTGGAACTTATGAAGTGTTTTAAATGCATTTTCTATGTTCCGTCGGTCTGAGTTTAAAACAAACGATACTTATTCCAAAGTATATACAAGCAAAATACTTTAAGGTTCGACAATGATATGTTTGTTGTATGTGATATCACTTATTAACCATAAATCTTTATAAAGAATGCATAGCGGCCTAGTTCTAGATTTAAGCTATTTGGTTGCTTACTTGTTGTTTGATTGATTGGTATGATGAGGTGTTTTGGTCTATTGAAGGAATCTAGAAAACAAAATTTTCAAATTATTGATTAATTTTTCCGCCGCGCTTCCACCACCTTAAACATTTACATTATATTAAGTATCTGAACTTATTTATAGACTACCTATTACTTAGTTGTGTATAGATAACTATTTATAATATCCAACTAATTCAAAAGCACAGAAAAAAAAAATAACAAAATACTACAGATGTATGTAGCCAATCTAACATTAATCTAAAAAAATCAGACCTAAACCAACTTGCGTTTTTAATTTTGCACACCAAATGTTGCTGTTCAGAGATTCATTTGGATAATTTGGAAAGGAAAATGTAAAGTTCAAAACAATATAGGCAAAAATAATATACCTTATCTAATATAACATGTTACATTTTATTTTTGTTACAACTTAATCAACTCTTTAGAAGAAGAAAACCATCATATTATACTTCTTCATAATCCTATTTATAACAAGATATGTTTCAATTTGATACTGGCAATAACAAACTGTTCTAAAAGTTACAAAATTTGTACTTTGCTTAAAATTGGTGTAAATTGAACTCTATTTGGTGCGTATGTGATCATCTCTTATTGTTTTATATACTAAAGGAAGATCATATTACCCAATTGAAGACTCCATAAACATTCTAAACACATTTCATGTATCACCGTACAATATGTTTGTTTTCAACTAAAGCTGTAATTTTATACATTATTTAGAAAACAATGTGCCACGATCTAACCGATAAATACATTTTGTTAAAAAATGGTTGTAGTCTTTCCAAATGTTACTTAAAGGAAAATAGCATTTTTCTCAGAATTCTTGGAAAGCAGTTTGTGGTCGCGGTTTTTGGATGATTATAACTTATTATAAATTTGGTTTATTTATTTTGTCGAAATAAATATTTCTTAGATCTTATCTCTTTTGTTGTACTGTGTACGGCTTGTAAAAGTTTGTAAGATTATTTCTTTACAAAAACCAGTTTTGAAACAATTTTGTTTTAAAATCTGTATACCTCTGTGTTTTGTAATGCACGTTTTGTCACAAGGAACTTAATATATTCTTATTATTATTAAAATATTGTGAAACAAGCACTGTATAATACTAGTTTTCTACAATGAACGTTATAAATGAGCCTTGGCTAGTTTTGCATTTCATACAAGTGGAAAATGGGCTATGGCTATAATGCTTATAACGTATAAAAGAAAAACTAAATTATTAATTAAATGTCAATAGGTCTATTTTGCACGCATTATGCGTTTGTAATATTTATTTATTTATTTAAACATATGCCATTCTACCTTTCGGTGTATGGCGTTTGTAATATAACGTATAAAATAGCATGCCTTTCCTTAGTAATAACATCTTTATAAGGTGTAGAAAAAAAAATTCAGAAATTTAATATTTAAAGTATTATATTTCTGATTGCATACTGATTTTATAGTTTAGATTTTTTTAATAATAATAGTAAATATTATTCAATTAATTTGCTTTGTTGAGTATCAATAGATTGATATCATAGTAAATTATATAATATAATCAATAAAAATGCTTTTTAGGATTGTAGAATTTTATGAGATAAATATAAACTATTTAAATAATGTACACATCTTTTGTGTATCATTATGAATTATTTCGTTGGTTCATGTATGTACCCTGTTTACTCGACATGCATTTGAAAGTCATTTTTCAAAATAATCCGCCGCTACACATATCCATCTAATGTCTTTTTAAGTACGCCGACTGACAGGACACACACACATTTTTTTATATACTTTACATGCAAGCCGAAAAATACATGCGGGTTGGACTAATATATCTGCCTGCATTCATGGCTTAATACAAACTTCATTAGTCATATTTTTCATATTTTTTATAAAAAAATATGATATTGAATAATAAAAAATTGCATTTGAATTGAGTGGCGTTGAACATCTGGAACATTTATATATAAAAATATCATGACAGTGATGATGAAAAATTTGAATACAAATTATTGATATAAGGGTAAGAATTGTGTTAAATTGTTTAAAAAAACTGGAATACATGTTAATGCTTTTATTTAGTTTAAAGATATCAAAATTAGTTTAAATAATGCTCAACTATGAAACTACTGCTAGTATAATACTAACATTATCAAGGAACGTTTTATTTTAAATTATTTCTTGTTTGTTTCAAATATTCGTATATTAATCAATTTACAACTCTTCTGGTGGTGGTATAAATAGAAGTCAGTTCTTAAAAGCAATACTAAGAAGTTATGTAGTACAAAAAGAACGATTTCAGCTTAGAAAACTGATTCAAATGATCTTGATAATTATAAGTGTCGACTCGCGTTTGTTGACTCATTTAATTTATAAAGGTTGTGAAATTGACATTAAATTATTTTTTAAATTAGTATTTAGTAGCTAGAAGAATATTCAACAAATGTGATTTCTAATTTAAAAAAAAATTGTTTGTCAGTATCTATTAGGCATACTTTTAATGCACAGAGAATGTGAAATGATGATTCCGCCAAAAAACAAATGCCAATTAAAAACAAATAAATATTGTTTTTAGTTGAAGTATTAATGCATACCTGCTTTTATCTTAAATTAAACTGCACTATGTTCATACATACTATGCGCAATTACGCATAAGAAGCAAGCTCCACTCATCTCTTATGGTATCCCTCAAGGTTCCACAATATTGTTGACTGTTTTTCAAGTTTCATTTGTTTTTTTCATCTTAATTTATAGCTTTAAGAAATTTCTTAATTTTTTTGTATCAAATTGTAATTCTTTTTTATATTTTACTTACTGCTGAAACTGGAATAAAAATTGAGAATAAATGAGAAACATAACATAAAAGTTCTAAACAAAATTGCTGTTGCCGAGGAAATACCTTCCATGCGAACAAAAACTGAATTTAAAGTTTTTGCATAGTTTAATAGATTAGACTTTGCACTATACACTGAAAGAGCCGCCTCATTTTGATATGTCAAACTATTAAAAAATAATAAAAACAAAACTTTTTTATGTTAGTACATTAAATTAAAGTATACTAAATGCATTTTACTTGCTAAATGTGTATCTAAAAAGATTTACTGAAATTACCTAAGTGCAAAAAATTATTTATTAAATTGGATTAAATATAATAAAAATATTAACCATTGTTAATTATTTTTTTATTAAACATACGGTTTTTTTGTCAAATTAGTATTTTTGCACATATAAGGTGTTTCCTCGGCAACGACGATTTGCTATGTGGGGTCATGCATTATTGTACAATAGGCACACTAATTAATCATGAGGTTCCAATACTACATGTGCTTTAAAGCATAATTATTTAAAGATAGAGCGGCGCAATGTTTAGTTTTTCAATCTGATTTCTTTTGTAATCAGTCTTAATCAAAATTATTGATAAATTATTTGGCCAGATATTATGCGGTTATTTACGTTTTGATTCATTCACATTAAGAACATTGTTAGCTTATATTTTTTTAACTGTCCAGTTTATAATACAATATATATAAACATCTAAAGGTATAGTCAACATAAACATTGTTTTTGGCCCGTTTTTTAAAGAATTATCAATTTTTTAAACTTTTTTGTCTCAATATTAAATTAATTCTCATTCTTATATACTTTTTATTTGGGTAATAACTATTTTGGCAACCAACGGAAAGTAAATATATCAATATTTTGTACAAAAGAAAAATGTTGGAAAGTCAATATTTGAAAATTGAATGTTTCATCATCACAACAATGAAATAAATTATTATAATATAGTCCAGAGAATGTGTTTATTAACATGACAAGAAAATATTATTTATAACTTTGAAACAAAGTAAACAAGTTAATGAAATGAAATAGCATACAACATTGTAGGAAATCTATAACTGATAAAATTCTTTACAACTCATAAACAAAACTAACAAAATTGACATAATTGGTAATGATAATAAATTCACATTTTAGAACTGTAGACATGTTTATAGATCAAAATAAGTGTTAACTAATTAAACTTTTATATTGTTTATGAAAGCAAATATTAAAAATAAAGGATCTGTATTTTTAGTTGCGGTTGGATACTAAGAATTCAGAGATTCGATCAGTTGATTATATTTTCAAAACATTTTTAAACGATGGAAAAATCAACTAAGTAATAAATATTAATTTATAAACCGATAAAAAATCTCGGTAGACTTCATATTTTATTATAAAATATATATTTTTATTGTTAGCTTGCTTTGATGATTTTTATACTAACTTCAATCGCTCCTTTCGAAAGCTTAATTAAAAAAAATCACAATATATTGGTAAATTACATAGTTTAATTAATCACCGAATTATCAATAATTCATATAATTAAATAAAATTACTCGTAAAATTGAACAACATAATTTAAAAATTTAATCCTAATTAATCTATCTATAAAAAAATATAATATGGCATGTATTGTAAGCTATTTTTATATCAATTAATATCATTTATTATAGTAAAAATACTGATGAAATCCTCACATTTTGACTAAACATCCAACCAACAAATAAATATTTACAACAAAACATAATGTACAACGTCGTAGCTTTTATTCATCTAATAACTTTGGTAGTAGTCATGCATATAATATGTTGATAAGATTTTATTTAATTGTGTATTTTTCTTATTAACTCTTGCAATAGGGGGCATTGCGTTAACACTTCTCTTATACATAAAATTTATAATTATTGTGATTTTATTTAAATTATCTCTTTGACCATTGAGATGCTAGGCGTACTAATGAGGGGTGCATGCCCTGAAACACTAGAAGGTATGAGTCTTACTTACACTGGAGGAATAGTCAATTTAAATAAAATACATCATTTATTAAATTTAAGTAATAAATTTGTTTTGGTCATCTGATTCCAATAAAATCCAAAAATGCCGTTGCCTGTTTGGTTTGTAACTGTACTATAGTCTTCCTTACTCATACATACTTTTTGTAATAGGGGCATTGCATTACATTGCCATCTCTCATTACTATTAATGCATCCCTTAGATACGTATTGTATTTAACTGCAAATTAAAATATATGTCTAATAGATATGTTTACCAGGAACTCAAAACAAAAAATAAATAAAAATTCATGCAGCAAATTGAAGCAAATGCTATTTACTTGTGTTCAAGCTTAGTTTGCTCAAAAATCAATATTCAGCGAATGGATTTAAATAAATTTAAATTGTACCCAATATCTGCAAGCTGTTAAGTTTTATTTAATTTTAAGTCATTTTGAAAGATTTAAATATTCTTTATTAAATACTTGTACAGAATTAATAAAAAACGCCATTAAGATTTTATAAACTGATTGAAATAACACTTTTTCAAGTGAGACACTTTTTTTTTAATCAACCAAGAAACTGTTTTATAATATTTAGCTTTTTTTCAATTTGTTGTTAGTCGCAGCAGCATTTTTTTAATTTTTTATGAAAATCTTACGCAATAAAACTAATGTTACTTTATTTAGTATATTAATCAAAACAAAATTTTTGAAATTTAACTTATAACTATTCCGACTGCTACTATTATAACAAAAACAGCAACATTTGCGTTATTTTGTATATTTACATATAATTTACCAGTACTTTCAAAAATGATTAAACTATGTTTTGTCAAAGTCACATTATATTTGCAAAATAGCATTAAAATGCATTCAAAAGTACTTAAAAACGCATTTATCTCTATATTTGGATTTTTTTTTGGCTATTTCTAACTATAATTTGATTAAAATTTTCTTCTTTTTTTTAAGTCAGTCCACTGTTGAGCGACTTTTTTTGCTTGCGATCATGTTTCTTTAGTTTTTGTTTTTGGGGCTATTTTTTCTAGCGATGGTCTTGATATTGTTTAATCATCTCTTCTGAGGTTTTCTCAAGCTTCTTTTGAAGGTCCTTGGGCACCAATGGGCACTTGAGGCTAGCAATGCGGTGACTAACATCGGTACTCCGTGTGCTTATTTCTTAATCTTTTCACTTAAATTTATACTCTATTTTACTGCTTGTTGTGTAACTCTAAGCCTTTTGACGCTTTCCGCAGTTAATAATATTGTTTCCATTCTATAAACTATAACTGGTAACACACACGAGTCATATACATTGGATTTTAGTGATTCAAGTATTTCGGAGTTTTTAAGACATGTAAAAAGTTTTCAAGTATTCTAACTAAAATACAGTTTAATTTTTTCTGAATGTACTGGAAAAAAAAAGTTGATTTTAAATTAGATGTAGTAATAGCAATAACGCCAAAGTTGCTGGTTTTGTTACAATATTTCAAACTAAGGTAGCGGTCTAAATGCTCTTACTGAAACTTTAAAGCATAAGAATAAAACATTAAATTCAAATTTGAATTTTTCATTAAATGTTTCTAATCAGGTTTCCAATTTTTTTATGGCATCTATTATTTTATGTTCAGGTTTAAATCAATGAGATCTTGAGAAATTTTCATGGACATTGTTTTAACGAAATGCAATATATATTGCCATCTAAACAAATATTCACTGATAGTTAAGAGATGTAGGACAAAATTTTTTAAGAGAGTTTTTTGTTAGCTGGGTTATTGACACATGAAAATGGCTTCTGATTTTTTTATTTTTTGAGATTTATAATCCACAAATATTCAAGGTCAATGTTCACAGACTGCTTAATCTTGTGTTCAATGATAGTTTATTTTTTGAAATTCACAGGTATTTTTATGTTGTTGTGGCAAAATAAGTAATTCTTATATATCATATATATATAAATAAAATTAAAAAAAAAATCTATTGCTTTTGATACCGTCCAAGATTCTTTGATCAAATGTTTCAACTTGAATAATGCATGCCAAATCTGTTTGTAAATGTAGAATGTGAAGTGATTTGCGAGTAGAATAGTACTGAATTGTTTTTTTATCATATTCTTTTAGGATTTTGTACGTACAGTAAATTGAATCAAATCTGATCTATCTATGTCACGGCGACGTCCAAAATTGTTGCTTGTGACAAGAACGGTTAACATAGTATAGATTAAAAAAAATATTTTGCAGTAGCTAAATATAGACATTTTTTGACACAAAAGTTTATTACAAAATGCTTCTAAAATTTATCTAAAGAGTAAACGAACTCCTTAATTATATTTGCACGTATTCATTAATATTACTAACTGAAATTTTAATGATTCGTTTTGATGACTATTTGAGCTTTTGATCGCTAAATTATCAACCATAAGATATTTATAGACAAAAATTGTAAACGTTTTATGTCATTCATGGATTTAGCTAAAATCAAATATTTTACTGCATTTTGTTCTCTATTATGTTCAGAGTAATAGCATCTAATGCACTAATGCTAAAACGTTTTAATTTGACAAACATATCATTCTAGGTTAGGTGAAGTTTAATTCCAGTGCCGTGAATTATTCACATAATACTAGTTGTTAGTTTAAGGAACTATCTATGAAAGTTGAAGATTAATTGGTCGAGCAATAACAATTTATATTTATCGATATTTATTCTGTAATATAATACCACCAATTCTGCTGGTTATATAAAAGTCGGCTTTCAATAATTAAGCGTAACGCACAAAATAATACCATACAAGTAGATTAAAACGCTAAATAAATTACTATATATCTAGTTTATTAATAGTATTTTTCCATTTTTGAAAAAAAAAACTGTTGATAAACTATTCCAGCAATTAGATGTGTTGTAAGTTGACCCTAATCGATTTATCTAACTAATTATTGTTGTTATTTTATTTCCAGACAAATGTTTATCGTTAGAGAGGCCGACGGGTAGCAGTAAAGGCAAAAAGATGAGAAAACCTCGCACGATATACTCCAGTTTGCAACTACAACAATTAAATCGAAGGTTTCAAAGGACGCAGTACCTTGCATTACCCGAAAGGGCGGAATTAGCAGCGAGTTTAGGACTTACACAGACTCAGGTATGTCGAATATATCATAAATTTGATAAAAAATAACAATAAAATCAATTCAACTTTGTAGTCAGATATAAAACCGTTATTATAAATTTTTAATACAAATTTACTTCGTCGTGAATTCAAATTTTCCAAGAAACGTGGCACACGGTGATCATAAAATAGAACCGTGATTACACTAAACGAGGCTCCCTCATGATTACTTGATGTAGGAACGTTGCGTTTTCTTTAACGTACTGTTTCTGCCCATAAAATATTAACGCAGGGTTTTATACCGTCCTAAATTACATCACACGAAAACCAGATACGTGTAATGATTATTTCAAGCTAACTAAAACTAAAATATAAAAAATAGGATGCGTTTCACCAATAGAAAGAAACAAAAGAAATTCTCTCGAATATTTCAAATTCGCCGGCGATTTCCTAGTAGATGAAAAAATGGAAAAAAATAAAACGCGGAATCCGCGCGAGTTATTTGAACGCAGCAATAATAATAATTGAATGAAGATATGCGCTACCAAGGTGCAATTATTCTTTGGCATACGGATTCCTTTTCCTCATTGATTATTTTCTTTCTAATAAATTATTATATAGTTTTTTGTTATGTGTAATAAAAAATTAATATTATTCCTGTTTTCGTACAATGTTACAAATAAACAATGCAGGAAGCTATAAAACGTGATAATGTATTTAATTAATTAAAATAGATACAGAGTTAGCAGCCTTTGTAATCTTTTATGGCGCTGTAAAAAACAATCAAGATTATAATAATAATGAGAATAATACTAATAAAATTTATAATAATAACATCTTAGGTACTTGAATATGATTTGAAATGAATTCTGAAAATAGTAATTTTTCTCTATAAATCCGGTTATTTACTTTTCGAATTCAAACAATACGTACTTGACTCTAAGGAGATTACTGTCCTTTACAAAAAAAGGTCGAGTGGAAGCGAGAAGTTAATCCTTATTATATTAAAAGAATTAACCGCATCCTACTGATTTATTTTTGTGGGATGATAAACCTTAACATACTTTTGGTAAAATAAAAATGAGCAAAATAAACGCGACCATGGATGCGTAAAAGAAGTTAGATCAGGAAGGTTATTTGTCACATTAAAAAGCAATAAGTAACCGATAATATCAGGGATTCAAAATTTCTGGAATTCTGGCTGGATTAGAGGTCGCTGGAATGATGTCGCAGCCTCGGGAACTAACAATTGGCGGAGGTTATAACATTTCGTAAAATGACACTAACAAAGACAAGTCTAACAATATTTGTGACATGGAAATGGATTGTGTAACGAAATAATAAACGGCGGACATGCGATGTCTCATTCCGAAAGTGGGAGTTTACCTTTTTTTTTTTCAACGTTCTCCTCCTGCTCCCCAACGGCCCCGCGATGCCATGCAATACGCGGCACGCACGGACAGACGGACGGATAACCGTTCTTTGATCCGCGGCGCGTTTCTGTACATCAACTCGCATGGGAAACAGTTAACTATGCGTTTTACGGCCTCACAGGAGAAAAACCCATTCCCCGGCTTTATTAAAACCAAATAAATGATGTCTTTTACTAGTTCTCAGAAGTTATTACCAAGGCCTATATCATTTCACGCGCTTGCAAAAATCCCTCTTGCCTTTGCTTTAACCATAAAGGAGTAAGACCATTAATTAAACATTATTCTTAAAAAATAATTCCTCGCGTGAAAACTCTATGCAGATTAATTGGCCGAACATTCCATTTGCAGTTTATTCGATGTTAATTAATATGAAAAATTCCGGCGTTATTGCTCACTGTTTTCGAAATTTTCATTAATTAATTAGTTACTGTGGCGCACACATTACACAAGATGCAAATCGTAATCTAAATATTTATTTGCACATGTTGTTTCACTCCCACTATTATAAAATTTGTTTAATTAATAAATTTTGTTATTTTGATTTCTAATTTTTTGGACTTTTTTGAAAATATTTTTTTTTATTAAATTTTATTATTATAATAAATAAATAGCATGTCATTGAATTTAACTTTATAACTACTTCATTTCAAATTATTATCGGTTCAATTTTATGTAATGGGCTATGTAATGCAAAAATAATTATACCTAAATCACAATTTAAACTTGATTTAATCAATTAAAATTGCCATAGAATTGACATTTAAAATTACTTTTGATTAATATACATTAATAAAATTGATTGATTTTTAAATATAGCTAATAATATTTTATTTGGTGACATAAATATGTAATGAAATTTTAATTTTTAAAATATACTTAAATCATTTTTATCATGTTTACTAAATTCAATGTATTTGAAGTATGAACAATAACAGATTTTTGTTATGTAAATTCATTAACAAAATGTTAACTAAATAGTACATCAATCAACAAGCCGAGTAAAATTAGTTTATTGATAAATCATATCATTAAAACACAAAATATGTAAATGTATACTACCGACAACCTTATGGTATTTTCACTGATAAGAAATGAGTGTGTTTTTAATAGCTTGATCATAATAATAATTTCATAATTGAATTTTTATGTTAGTACGTGTTTTTTATTCATTTGCTGGCTATAGAACGAAAAAAGCGTTGTTATTGCTACCTGGCAATAAAAAACGAATAGTTAAATTTTTTATATCAAATACAAGACGTCCCAATAAATAAAATTTATGTATAATAAAATAGAAATGGCTGGATACATTTTTTTTTTCTATTTTGGTGGGGATAGAATGAGGCTTCCGTTTTTGGGCGTCTCAAGCGTGGAAAATTTGAAAAAAATAATAATAGTAGAATGGACGAGCTCCTGAAGAGATTCCATTCATGTCTTATTCTTTTATTATCTTGGCTACCGTTCCTGGGATCATTAATTCAAGTGGCAGGAAAAATATGCTCGGACAGAGATATGCCATTAAGTTATGAATTGGTGAGAATCAACAGTGTTTCGGTTTGGACGACTGGAGCGAACGCAATTTCAAATTTCATGCCCGCAATTATTAATTCGATACATAATATTGTTGTACGGTACATATAAATTTTTTTCTTGTGATGGAAAAATCGGCTTCCCACCGATTGATCAACGCACACGAAACGTGGATATATTTTTTTGTTATAATAATTCAACAGGATGTTAATTCCTCCATGCATTCCAATGGAGTTATAAAGAAAAATTAATAACAATATGTTATGAATTTCATAATTAATAAATGTCTTTATTATAAATGCTGCATTTCCCGGACCGTGAATGCGGCCGGGGAATGCGCAACTCTTATTTTGCTCTCGCGTAACGTGGTGAACGTAATCACGGGTGTACGTTTCATGCGGAGCCGGGAGGAAGCCGCTACGCGAAAGGAAACCGTCGGAAGTCGTAAAGTAAAAGAAACCTCGTTTAATATGCGGCCGATATTAATAAAAATTATTTTTCCATGCAAATAGAGCGCGGTTTATGATTGACATTGGGGGCCCTCTCTCACCATTTACTACCAGCAGCCGCATGCAAAAATTCGCAATTAATTAAATGTAAAGGGGGGTGGTAGTGGAAGGTCCCATCTGCATTAATTACCGGATACACATTAATAAATTAAGCGGGCACTCATTACTTTGCATCTTGTCGATATTTATTCATTTTTTCATGCTGGCTAAAGACAAAGTGTGTGTAATTGCTTGTTTACTTAATAATAAGTTTTAAATCAAATAAATTTAGTTAAAATTAATAAAATTTAAAAATAATTTTATATCTAATAAAATACCAATAAAAGTATTCTTAAAATTATACGCTGAAATAACTGAATTTATTATAATTAATATAAAAATTAAGAATTGCATGGCGATATTCTAGAAACTTGTAGGTTAGGTCTCAAAAAATTTGTACTTTCAAGTGGCAGCGTCTATCTACCAGGTAGATAAAACCTACAGGTTAACTGTTACCTGTAGGTTTTATCAACAACACCTTTAACGGGAGGCAGAAAACAAATTTGTTTTTTGTCACTTTTATAAAGAATAACTTCAAACTTTAAACATCACTCAAATGTGATTTTTGCGTTTAAGTATTAAATAAATTATTTTAAATTAAATAAACTCACTTGTTTGCTGAACTTTTAGTTCAGCAAACAACACAATCGTTAGCTGCATTTACGGCCTCGCTGGTCCCGTGATGTACTATCCCGACAATAAATGCTTATACATAATTATTATAAACTAGGCATGAAAAAGTAACATTGTTTATAGTGTACCCAAAGATATATTGGCTTTATTACTTTGACTTATCGGATTAGCTCATTAGTAGTTTCCTTGGGGGTCCATTAAATGGATACATTACAATCTTTCATCTTTTATGCCAATATGGAACGGGATATTAAAATGTTACCTGAATGCTATAAAAGCAGGGGTTGTATTTAAATTATTTTTACATTTTCTGTGAACGGGTATGTTTTGTTTAGTCTCCTTAGTACAGGTATAATAGATGAGAGATAAGTACTTATTTAATGGACCGCCAAGGAGACTACTAATGAGTTAATCCGATAAGTCTAAGTAATAAAGCCGACATATCTTTGGGTGCACTATACTAAGATATTTATTAATAGTAAACAATTCATTGTTTGTTATTTTGTTTCAAAAATTAAATTTAATACTATTATGCAAGATTCCACACATCTGTTTACGTTTGTAGATGAAACTTTCTGGTGTCTTTCATAATAATGTTAACCATAACCACTTTTGATTTTGACGTAAAGTATTTTGGGAAACACTGTTATTCTGTGTAGTTTTTTATTTGAAACGATGTTGTTTGCCAGTCAAATACGATGACGAGCAAGAAACGCCAATACTTTTGCCAAAAGTTTTAGAAAACTAAATTTTGACTAGTTCATAGGTGAACATTTTTTGTCAAAAAGAGACTTCTTACATTATTTACGCTTACATTCTTCTATATGAACTTTTTGAAATTTATAAGGCTTAACTTTTAACTTTTCTTTTATGGTTTATTATACATTTCTAGCAAAAATTATTACATTTCAATACTGATCTTATTGGTGCTTTGTTTTGTGTGTGTAAGAATTTATGCAAAAAAAGCATAAAATTAATGTTGATATTTTTATAAAATTATAATTATTTTTTTGATATGTAATTACCATTTCCATTTTATTTATTGTAATAAATGTGTTTTCTAAATCTTACGAAAGAAACAACATGAAACAGTAATACACAAAAATGAAATAAAGTAAACAAATACACATCCAAATGTGCTTGTTAAGGCCCGTTGTGTTGTTCAGTTTGGTGTTGGCTAGAGTGTTTGTACATTTATACCACTACATATAATGTTCGATGAACTGCGAGGTTTTTGGAAAACTGCGTTACTACAAGTTCTGGTAGTGGTGTGTATTAAATCAGTTCAATATTAGTTAGCATGACAGTAGACGAGAATTGTTTGTTATAGTTGCTTTGGGAATAAATTAGGCTTTTTTGTTTTTAGTTTGGCAGTCAAACACGATTTATGGTTGAAATTTTGTAGTATATGAATTATGCCATTCCACAATATACACTACTACTACTACTACTACTACTACTATCAGTTCCTACATTATAAGTTTGAAACCAATTACAATCTTAAAGTTACAAATAACAATGAATTGAATACATTATACACATATGTGATGACCAGCTTCATTGTTATAAGTGCTACACTAACTTTTTATATATACGCTTTCCCATTTCTCAACACGTCTTGTCAGTGTGAAGTTTCGTGACTAAGATCCTTCTCTGGTCCGAAGTATATTAATAATCTCTTTAGTGATTTGGAATACGTTTAAAATTGTAAGCCCACTTGTAATGTAAGTTGCCAACATTACGGGCAGAAAAGAAGTTAAATACGCTTTTTTTCAACAACATTCTTGTAGGTTTTTTATTGTATAATAAGTTAAAGGGTATAGCATTTTTATCATTGGATAATGTATCTCAGGTATTCTAGTTTTTAATTATGCGGTGATATACCTACATCTCAAGTTTCTTCAGGTATTTTATGTTGTTTTTTATTAATGCTTTCATGCAGCAGTATTGGGAAGTCGTAGGATTATTTGGACTTGCAAATTTAGTTTTTGGTAAATATTGCTCTTGCTTATTCTATGCGTTTTTGATGTATTATTTCCATCAATTATGCGTGTTTAAGTTTATCAAATGCTTTCTTGTAGATAAATGTTGGATCAGAGAGTCGATTCTGATCTTGGTGACTTTTGTCATCATTAATTTTGTCCAAGAAATTACGTAATTTTATTAAAATCTAAATAGTATTTTGTCTTATGTCACTGATATTACGTTATTTTTATGAGAAAAGTTACCGATGACAAAAGTATCAAAGATCAGAATCGCACCTCAGAACATACCTACCAAATAGTGTTCCTAAATTATTGCAAAACTGTTTTGTTGATGTATGTTATTAGTTTCTTGCAAAGTGTCTTTAATTAAGAGTGATAGCATTTTAATTTTAAATAAAACAATAACGGTTTGAGATATCAATTTGGTTTTTGGCTTTATTTTGAAGCTTGGATAATGCAGTTGCTGTTTGTACGTCCCAATAATATGATAAATGTTTGTTTCTAAATAATCTTAAGTCTGTGGATTGTCGACCTATTCTTTGAAGAAAGTCTCAAAGAAAATAATTCAAGTCACATAACCGGTCCAAATTACAAATCCTTGTCGTGAAATAATTTAATCACCAAATTTCTCCCTTAGCAAACAAAGCGTGATATGAGCTGTAGGGCATGTAGCGCCGTCTTGTTGCAGTTCTGGTTACACAAATTTGCGTAACATAGCTCTATAGCGGTTGCCATTGATGGTTACAGCTTTTTTGTCCACGTTTCCGAAGAAATAAGATCCGATGGTGTCGCTATGCCATGAATTATATTCTTTAAGACTATGTCAAAGAACAAGTCTATGACAATAATGCACAGACTTTAAAGCTAACATTTGTAAAAGTGTTAGACAAGATGATCAATAATTGGAGGTGGACATTTATGACTTATTCAGCCAATTGCTCTTATTTTTTTGTTGTTGAAATGAACATTGATTTCAGCCATTTTTGTGGTCAGTACAGATTTACCGGAATACTGGTTTTGTCATGTTCTATTATATATATAATTTGAGAGTTTATTGATATGATGTCTGGTCATACTGCCTTTCTATCTTTTGTGTTTATTATAGCATATTTAACCTCTTAGGCTGTTTTTTGTACGTTTTACAGCTATTTTACATTGCCTAGAAATCTTACAACTTGTTTGAAATAGGTTGAAGAGAGCAACGACTTATTAGGTGACATCTAAATCACATTATGACTTCATATATATATACAGCGTCATTATAAAAGTTTGGGATTATGTAACCATCTAATGTACGTTTGTGCCGCTCTAGTGAAATAGTTTGGTGTGCGTAAACACAGTTGATGTTAAACTGTCAAAACAAAGTAAATAGTTTGGTGAACATTTTAAAAAGGCGGCACATTTAAAGTGATTACATAATATCAGATATTTATAGAGACCCTGTAGCATAGCCATAGATATAGTGTCAAGTGCTTAAATTATCTCAGCGGATTATTTTATTACCAATTGTTTCGGGGCAGGCAATTATGTTTGTATTATATACCTGGAAGCTATTTAACACATGGGTATTCAAGGGTGAAAATATTATACTGTTATACAAATATACAATATATTCTCCCTTAAATACTACCTAGGGTATATTATTTAATGTAGTTCTATTTATGTTGTTTTAGATACGAGAATGGTTAAATAATTACACTTTGTAATATTACTTTGTAGCTGTATATACTTCACGGTTTTAAGTTCACACAAAAGCAATGAACTTTTATTAATATTGAAATCAGAATTATTTTTTATTGAATTCATTTGGTAACAGAACATGGCAGTTAGTCAAGCATTGCGGTTGTAAAAGTAATTCCGAATACCAAAATTTCTGTAAAACAATTGGTATTGATTAAATGAGTAACATGTTATGAAATTAATCAAAATAAAATGCATGGTCCAAACAATTTACATTTGGTATTTGCGTGATTTTATATACGATTTTTTGTTCTTACTTACATACTTACGTATGTTGTTATAAATTTGTTGCGTCATTAGAAAAGCTTAAACGTAAAGATACACGAAGATTATATGTAATCTACTTAGTACGTCTTAATTACCGCTAATAAATAAAATATTTTATTGAGTATTCACCTTTTTGATTAAGTCACTTAGATGAAGTATGCACTGTGGCACTGCAATTACAGATACCTATCTTACCAGAAACAATAAAATACAGAGTTAGCATCGCTATATATTAAAAGTTTCTTGTTGGCAACAAAGCGATTTTATTTTAACAACATCTAGCGAATTTGGGGTTTGTTTCACTTTTTTTAATATTAACTTTTTACTTAATTATTCGTCCCTCTTTTACGACTGTATTTTTATTACTTTTCTACGTTTAATTAGCTAGGAAATTCATTATAAATTTTTTACTCGGAATCGAGGAAACGATAAAGCTAAGGCACGCATATATCTATTAACGAGCTTTCGTCTTGGTGCTTCGTTTAGCATCTCGTAAAATATTTGTTATAAATTTGTAAATAATAAACTGATGAAGAATCGACTGACGGAAATGTGTTTTAATTTATTTTTTTTAATTACAAGAGAACATGTTCGTGGTCGTCTCACTAGCAGTGAAATTCTGTGGTGGGCTCTTTTTTTTGTTGTTTCGTGAGGCGCATTGTTCTGTTGGATGGGGCGTGTGGGGAGAGCCGAGGGGGTTCCGAGGGGGCGCGGATCGGTGGATCAGATACTAGGTGCCACGTCTGAAATTATATACCTCGCCGGGAGAAAATATTATAATAAATCGAGATAATTATCATTATTAAACGCTGGAAATATGTTTTATTATATTTGTACATAATTTTTCATCGGCAAAATATGCAATTTTCCAGTAGTCGATAATGTCATGAGGCATTAATCAATTTTACACGCGCACCACCGGCTAGAAACCGTTTCACAGGCGCCACTGCACTATATTTATATATTTTTTCTCGCCACAACCAATTAATAATTATAATTTTGCTTAATATTATTTTTGTCGCCAATTAAGAGATATATAATTATCAATCACCGGCAATTAGTTTGATTAATCACCAGACGTATTAATTAAATTTATTACACTTATATATAATTTAATTCTATATTTCAATATAATGTTTTGTTTGAAATTAAATATAAAAATAGAATCCACAGGGTGTGTTTGTGTAGGGGGAGTATTTCAATAACGAGACAATATTGCAACATGAATTATAAAACGACGGGGGTGAATTATATTCGGGGGGGCTTATGTTCGCTGCGTTAGCTCGCTTATGTCGGTGGCTGTTCTGCTAATTATAGGGAACCGTAAACCTTTGACATTTGACCTGATCCACTAACGAGCCATCGACGGGCGTTTTGTTACCCGTTTTCGCCCTTCGCGCAGACACCCCCACCCAAAACGAGCCCCTGCATTTCCAATTCAATTCCGCTTTATGAAAATGCATGGAACTGTATTCTCTCTTTCTTGTCTCTTCCTCGGTGCACTTGAAGGAGCAATTATTCGCGGCGCATAGTAATAATAATAAAAATCGCTGTTGTTAATAATGCGAGAGGAATTAACGAAGTGATGTACGCGATTGCCGACACCTCGAGGAACATCATCATTTAGAACTAATTTGTTCGAATCCATTATTTTAATTAATTGCGAGAAGTTCTCATATAGATCATTCCATTATAACTGCGCAACATATTTTATTATTACAACCATTTACATAATGCATTAAATAAAACAGCAAATGATAGCACAAAGAACAAAATATATATTTAACAACAGTATCAATTATAATACATCAATCCTTACAAGCATATATAAATATCACTTGTATAACAAAGCATCAATCAATATTTAAGTTAATACTATCTGTACTATAACTTATTGCCATTTAATCGAATAAATTATTCACAACTGTATTAAAACTAGAACAAAGAATAATAATAATATTAAGTTATGAGATTACTCGATTACGATTGTAATATTGCTTTGAACTTTAGTAATTATAAATTGCAATAAAAATTCATTAATTTGCAATATAAAATAGTTATCTAATTTCATGTTGGGGGATGTTTTACAATAGATATTAGGGTGAAAATGAAACATTGGATATCGGCTTCTAACTGGGAGTTGAATTCTAACTATAAATTTGAGTTATACCCTTTATTTCTGGGGGGTGTGGTGAGAAGCCCCGCCGAGACCCCTAATTCAATCAATTTGATATTAAATTAGGTTCATTTAGGGTTGTGTTTCATGCTATGAAAATTAATTTCAATTTGAAATATTATCGATTGCTTTACAAATATTTACAAATTTTATTCAATTATTAAATTAATTAACATTTAAATTTCTTTTTCTTAAGCGTCTTGCTGTAATATTAAAGGTGGTGTGAAGGTAAACAGCTATAAATAATGCTTGGCCTGAAGAGTGTTGTAATAATGAAAACGTGGCAGGGGGAATTTATCATTTTTCATAATTTATATATTTGACGTGTATATATATACTCGATCGATTCTTCATAAATTATGCTTTGATAAAATGCTTGGAGTATTGTAGCTGGTGTAAAATCATGAGGTTATACTGGTAATTAAGTCCGAAAAATCGGCACCTAATTAGCAAGATTCCATGCTAGTCAATTAGGCGGCATCGATCGATCAGTGATTTACTTAAGTGAGTAATTACCTCCTTTTAGTGAACAGATTTAATAAAGTGCAAATATAGTTGTAATTAGAAGTAATTGCATTAAGATCCGACGCACAGTCACACATATTATATATTTTTTTGCTTTCGGTACGAATCGAAAGTCGAATCGAGTCGACGCGGCTGGGGCTAATTAGGAGCGGGATTTATGAAGCATGAAGCCCCAGTTACTGTAATGGTCAATTAGCATCGTGCTAATCGACGTTCTTTATGCGTATACACCACCCTGACAAACCATAAATATTGATTCGTAAAATTAATTTAAACCAATAATTAATAATGACTCACGGGTCCATCCATTCATACCACAACCTACTAAAAAACGTATATTATTAAAACCCATTTTCCAAGTATTATAAAGTATTTTGATATCTTGCTTTACATCCGGTTAGTTTCATGGAATTACATTTCTAATTATTTTCGTGTTGCTTTCTGAAATCTAAACTAAATGCAAATGTGCTCCCAGGTGCATGCAAAATGTTCATCATACATTGTGTATAAGAAAGCCGAAACGGCCGTAAATTTAATCTGCTATGTATTATGTTAATAATGTTTTATGGCGTGATATTTTAATTCCCGGATAAATTGGACGTTAATTTATTCAGGCACACTCATAACATTCCTATCTATTATATATTTATGAGAGAAATTGTACAAGGAATGGAGAGAAAAAAATAGAAATATTGATCTTTATGTGATTTTTAAAGCACGAGATTAAAAATTGATTTCTTTATTAAGATATATTAATGTATGCTACAATCTTCAACTGTCATAATGGTAATGCAATGGAATGTTTTACCACATCATCATGCATATTTTGTAAATCAAGCTATAGCCAAGAGTATGAAGTTGTTAGACCAAAAACGGTATAATTTAGTTAATATCTCAAAAACCTAGATTGTATTGTTCAACATACTCAAGTTGCCATAAACTATTTAGTTTTAATGCTTTCTTCTTATAGTGCCGTGCTTGCTCGTGGCACCTCTTTTGTATGTTTAATGCATAGTAGATCAGAAATATCAATTTTAGGGCATTTAAAATGTTAAAGTCTAGTTTGAAGTTACCTAAAAAAGGTACTAATATTTTTTATACTCTTATCTTATTTTGGTCAAATGACATTTTTGTTAGTTCATCTCTTAATATTACAAGATTTTGAAACTGGTCTCTTTTGCAAATTTTTTTAACAACTTGCTTAAAAATGCAAGTAAACTTTTACTGCGTTCAAATTAAGTGTAAGCTGCTTCTATTTTATTTGGAAACTAGCATTCATTATTTTTAGGTGCAAATATAACAACAAAATGTTTTGATTGTTCTAATCAGAGTTCATTAAGGAGTTTACAATAGATATATTTTAAAAATATCTCTAAAAGTAGATCAAAATAAGTCAAAAATCTTTTTTCTTGGTATATATAATCTATAACCTCTTAATACCGTTAGGTGTCGAGGTGTTGGACACACCGAGCCACAAAGAAGACATGTGTGTGTTTGGATGCCTATATGATGTAACGGACCCATATTGGGAAGAACGCTACGCTTAGCATCACTTTGGGGTTACCCATCCAAGTTGTAACCAGAGCGGCCGTTGCTTAACTTTCGTTAGCGCTGGGCTGCGTTCTTAAACACGGAGTGAGGGGAGAGTGACACCTCGGCGAGTGTGATGTCACATGATCAAACGGGGAATAGAGTTTATGAACGAGTCGGGCGTGTTTAGGGTAGGGTATTAAGGTAAGGCCAACTTCATTGGGTAAGGCTATCAAAAATCAAACGTCAATGCGTCAAATATAAACAACATTTATTAGTTAATATGGCACAAGCAAATAAAAGAAGAAAAATTTTAGCTGTTGTTGTTCCATTAGCAAATGCAGTCAGAACAATATGCATTATTTTTATTTTTGACCATGACTTGGTCTTGATTAATTAATTGAATTGCTCCTGTTTCTGTTCTTAATATTTCATGTGAACAAATGGAAATTTTTGTAATATCCATTTTCAAAATGTAAATTATAATAACGACGTAAACAAACCATAGATAACATAAAAAAACAGACTAACTTCGGTCGGGTGTGATATTTCCCCCGCTCATAGAGAACGGTAACAAGGGTACGGTATGAACGCCGGCGAGAGTGAAATGTTTTCCCTTCACCTCTACTTTAGGAACGGCAAAGGTGATCATTTGGGTCATTCTCACCCTCGCCCAAGTATTTTAGGAACGCACCCCTGGTATTCGTACATGCCCTCTCTGCCGTACTGCCGTACTTCTTGGTAACTATCTAATATATATTTGCAGAAGTAGTTTATTATAGTTTGTACCCAATTTACTATCTTTACTGATTGCATACGAGGCCTGCTTTTTATGTATTGAGAATGAATAACTAAAACAATGATTGGAAGCTTTTATAATGTTTTTCAAAATAGTCTACAGCTTTTTGCATTCGATTAAACCAAATGACATAGCAGTTTTTCTATCCGGAGTAGGTAACTCTAAAACATGGTTTTTGAATGCAATAATAGTTTCTTGAGGGAACCAATAACATTATTTTTGTGCCAAATCAGGGCTGTACGGCTAAATTCTTCATATCATTTTCTTAGAAATTTGCATTTAGTGATGCATTAACTTTTTTGTCTTATTGGGAATACCAAGAGTGCATCTAGTGTGCCAGCCATATAGGCGGCGCTGCAAAGTGTTTGGGAAGAACTTGTACCACGACTATGTCTGAAATTCAGACAAACGGACAAATAAAATAGTCTATTTCTAGTTTTTTAAGCTAGAAGGTACATGGAAGATAAGTAAATTTCTTGAAATCAGCTTTGCTCGCTTGAGCCAAGCGGAGGAGAAGCTGATTATTGAGTAATAAGGTTTCCCGTTGCTTGTGCATAGCATTTCTCTTTGCGGGCGTTGTGAGTGCTCCGGAGAGGAGCGAGAGTCTGCCATTGAGAAACTTTGGGTTTCCTATAGTTGATTTTGAAGCTGACGACTGACTATGATAGTGCATATGTTATATGCATTTATTAATCTTTCTTGGTATTTTTATCCTTGTTGGTGATTTGTTTGGCATAATGGCAAGTAATGCATGTCCATTAGGCTGGTTCTAAAAAAAAATAGTGCAATTTTTGTATGTGCACTCTCAGAAAGTGATCTTTATGTAAAAAAAGTAAGCCATGCCAAATTTCAGCTCTTAATGTTCAAAAGAACACGTGTCGAACTACTTTTGAAGTTATAAAACTAATATACTTATTATGTATCATAGCATTCAGATTTGAGTTAGATGCATATCTTGGGTCCCCAAAAATACAATTGAGTATTTGCTAATTAGGTTCTACATGAAACTTTACATCAATATACTCTGTTTAAATTTTTTTTAAATTAACATATTTTTATTATATTTTATATTTTGAACAAATTAGACTTGTAAACAAAAGTTATTAGAGTTTGAGGCTTAGGTCTATATTCTTTTTAACCTTTAAAATGACGTATTGTACGTAATTTTGTTCATTTTATCAAATTAGTAACATTCCAATAATGTTTTTTTAAGCAAGGTAATGAATGGGTTTACTTTTAAAACTTCAAAGGCAGTGCGACACGTGTTTTTTTGATTCTTAACGGCTGAAATTTGGCATGAGTTACTTTTTTTGCTTAAAGATCACTTTCTGAGAGTTCACCCAAAGATTTTCCACAAAAAAAATTTAAGAACCAGTCTAATCCAATCTAATATTGTCTTTGGAGTCTAGTATTGAACTTTAGTTATGTTCTGTAGTTTGGCGTGCATTAACTGTTTTCTCATAGAAAATCTACAATGTTTACATAAATTTCAATTAAATATATTTTTCTTTGTGCTTATTAGCATTCTATTTCGAAACTTGAAACCGCCAATATCTTTAATAGAAGATAGCCTTTCACATAAATATTGGTTTATTTTAATCAGATTTTTCTTTTGTCTGAGATAAACAAGTAAGACAGACAAATTTTATTGGATTAAGTTTTTTTTAACATCAAGATTGGATTTAAAAATGTTGAATTGATTGAATCTTAACAATCTATAGCTTTGATAGTGATTAAACTTTCAAATTGTATTTCGATGTGTATGCTTGATAAAATATTAGTATGCTCTGATTCTATTGAAAACTGCGAAATTTGTGTTAGATTACAATTTATTATCCATGTAAATCCAAACATTAAGTTTGTTTATATAAATGCTTGGTAATTAAGATTTTATAATTATAAATTGGTAATTGCTTGTAAAGTACACTCATCATTATAATTAGTTTGATTATGCCTTGTATACATATACATATTAGAACGTCGAATAATAATAAATAACGAACGAACGGTAAGGAAATAAAAATTGATTTAAATAAAAAGGTATCAGCGAACAAATGGTATAATTTTCGTGATTTACCGTCCGTTTCGGGTCCGATAGAAATCACACGATCGATTTCGCTTGTCAAATTACGTTCATTTTTCGTTTGATTAATTTTTAATTAACCCGGTTAATTGAGCAATCATTATACGGGAGTAGTTATTATATTATATTATCCTGGGATGAGTTATTGTGGCAAAGTGTGTCTGTGGTAGTGTGGTACTATTTAAATAAATGTTTGGTACCCAGCGAAAAGGGCGACGTTTAACGAAAATTAATGACATACTATATTAAACCATTACAACGGTCGGAACGCCCTCTAGTTAATCATGTTACTTAAGTAATTTTCCCACCATCGATTGAAATATTCCTCAACGTAAATGGGTTAGGATTTTTTATTTTACTAAATTATTATCTGAGTAGCGCGCCGATGGTTTTGTTAAGTAAAAAACTAGTCGTTCCGCGACGATTTGTATTCGGGTGAGGAGTACCTTGTGCGACACCTCGTTTGTCAATCGGATTTATTCATACGTCTCTATCGGTGATATTTTCGCGGAATTATTCCACACGTATATAATGGATGCATATAAAAAAATGAAATAATAAAGACAAGCGAGTCTCGCGTTTCGCCCGAAACCAATTTGGAAACCTCGAAAAAATATATATAAACGTAAACCGAAGCGGTGCGTGTTTTAACCAGAGCCCAGTCCAATCTAACCACAACCCGTAGAGATTTTAAAGTGTATTTTTGCCTGTTATAAATCGATGTAAGGTATACATGTCCAATGGGCGTTCCTGTATTATTCTTTTCTCTTCCAACTCGTGAGGTTATGCAAGCAATATGGGCGGTTCGGTACATTCACGTGGAAAATTTCACTGGTACAGTCAAGTCGATTAGTTTAGTTTGGTGTGCCTTACTCGGTGTACAAGAAGAAGAAAATCGATCCGTGCTTACTAAATGTAAAAATTTCACCAGCGGGACCCGGCCGTGTTGTGCGGAACAACAGGGTCCAAGAAACACGACCGCATGTGTCTGTCCGCCTCGACACCGGGCACACATCGATCAAAAACCTTCGCCGTGTGTGCATTTTGCCGGCGCATAGCTTTCTTTGCCCGCCGCGAATATCCCTGGAATTCCGCACACACAAAACACGCTGCCGGCATCACATCCAAGAAGTCAAACGGGAGAACGAAACTTTCACGAAACTACTTTTAATAGACACGGCGGAGCTTTAATTTTTTTTTATTATCTGTAGGCTAACTGAATTCATATTTGATACCTTTAAACCCAACCTACTGGTAGATTGCAATTATATGAATAATCAATGCGACCTCCCTTTCATATTTTACTAGAGCGACATTCATCAACAATACCTTTACTATCTATCACACTTATGTTGAAATTAACGCAAAACAAATATAAATCTACAGAATGAACTGGGGGAAATAATATTAATATATCCATGAAATCATATCAGTTAAAGTTATTAATTAAATTCACAATATTCACAAATAGTATTGCAATCTATGACTCAACTAATATTTTCCCCTCAAGGTTTATTTATTATTTATATTCATTCAAAGTTTATAAATTGCATTTATCTTAGATATTACGGCGATTCATTTAGTTTAATACTTTCATACAATGAGCTTAGACCGAGAGCCTCAATTAAAAAAATCAGTTTATGTTCAGAGATTTTTCATTAAAATAAACTATCGGCAAATGTATAAGGATCACACTAAAAAAATTGATGCGCTAAATATAATAAATTCCTAGCAATAGATTGAGTTCATGTGTTCTCTAGGTATTATATTCAGTGGCGTACAAGAAGAAAATTGTGTTTTAATTAAATAAAATTAAAATATATTTTAATACTTATAATTTATCAAAAAAATATATATTTACTTGCATAACAACACTTCTTACATGACGCGCGTTACAGCTATTAATAGTTAGCAATTAATTAAAAAAATTACAGAATATAGATTTATTGCTTGAAATTTTGTTGTAAATCTTTCAGAAACCTTATTTTCTTTATGAAATTTATTAAAAAAATCATTTAAAGTATAAACAAGATCAAAAATTCTATTTTTCCCAAGAAAAACTTGTTATAAATTGCCCAGAACTGAAGTTTGTTACGTGAAATTTGATTCAACTTGAACAGAAAATGATTTATATCAAAAATTGATCAAAAAACCTATTGCCAAATAAAAATTTAATTAAGATAAACTATTTATGGCGTGATATTTATTAAAAAACTGGCAAAAATTGTGTAGCATAACCACAGAATACACATTTATATTAAAAAAACAAAAATTCCGAAAATACACAAAAAATTTGGATAACTAGAAATTTAACATTACAATCTCATCAGTGTTTGCGTTTATCAGCGATTTAATTTTAGATCAAACAAACGCGGGCACAACCTTTTGCTCTAAACAGGTAGAATTGTTTTTGACGATTTTACCGCAATGCAGCTTTTGAATTCGATGTTGTAGTGTGTGTTTGGTTTAAAGTTTTTTTAAAAAAGTCTGTAGTTAGAAAGATTTGATATGCCACCACATTGCAATTGTCTCAGCTTCGGCCAAGTATGTATATATATAGCTTTCATATTGGATATGTAAAGCAGGGTTTTTGTTTTTTCTACTGTATTAAATGCATTAGTCGCAGTGGTATGCTTTTCTATATCCACTTTAATTGAGGAGTTGGCAGGTATTTATCAGTATTTTTTTTTACTAAATATACCTTGTAGAGTTTTGTTTAAGTTGATGTAGGACAAATATATTACTTATTTTTGGTAATGAAAAAATTAGCCTGAAGTTAGTTTTTCAGTTCTGGATAGTTGTAGTACAGAGAGATACTGAAATTCTGCTGCAGAAGTGCTCATATGACTACAGTACCGTCGAATTGAACCTAAAACTAAACTTTCAAATTTGAATGCATCTGCAATGTCTTTTAGACTTAACTAGGACACCAGAGTGACGCAACAAGTGGCGAATCTTTGGTTACTTCTAGCAACCAAGCGGACAACTAAAAAGCAGACCAGCAGTGATTTCGTCTTTACTGTGCGTAAAATAGCTGTAATTTTACATTGCCACAGAAGTCCTACGACTTATTTGAACGGAATTGCTGGTACCAATGGCTTATTAGGTAACTTCCGAATCATTCCGGTGGACAGAGAGTAATTTATTTTTTAGTCATATTTTGCATAATTTTATTTGCATTAATTAATTAATGTAAATAGTTGATAATTTATTTAAACTCAATCTAACGATTACAGCGGCCAAGAGTCAAGCACTCACCGATGAAGTTCTTATTCCAATAATTAACTTTTCTGTATCAAAAGTCATATCGAAGTGTGTTACTAATAGTTTTAATTTGATATCTGGATGAAGTATGCATATATACTCAATATATTTTGTTCTAGGCCATGTCTCAAACAGTCTGATTACGTCGAAAATCAAAATTTTAAACCAATTTTGGTAGTTGCTCTGATTGTTTTGGTGGGTCAACCAGTCTATACCAGGTGGAACATACCTCACATATATACTTACATGCATTTGGTTTGGTATTGTCATTTGTTGCACCATTCTGCTAATGAGCAATTGTGCGGCACTATACTTTAGCTATTATAATAAGCAACTTAATATACATGTTCTTGCGCGTTACAGCATTCTTTTCTTGCCCTACTCGCCACTACATTCTACCCGGTCAGAAGGGTTGCAGTTTATTTTCAACTAGTATTTATTTAGGTAGTTATGATTTACTTTTTGGACTTTAAAATCAATAAATTCAATCTATTATTTGTATGATATATCTATATTTTTGATCTGCAAAAATATTTATGTTAAACGTATTTTTTTAAAGCAATACTGATAATGCCTGTTTGTTTAAGGTGGGTGTGAAAGAATTACTAATTTTTGGAAACTAATTACTATACACCATTAATTCCTTTTGAACTATGAAATATGTAAAACCAAATTAAAAACACATTTTTCATTTTGGTATGCTACTGTGCCGAATGTTGCAAATTTGCTCTTCAGATCTATCAGGATTTTGAAATATACACTGTGCAGTTGTGTGTCGGTCTATTTTGGAAAAGATAACCGGTTGTGGCTTGCATCTTATAATATATTATTGGGTGTAGAAGTTTTTATGTAATATGTTATGTTTGTTTAGTACATACTTACAGAATTTTGCCAATTATGACACAGTACAGAGTGGCGCTTTCCCAATCAAAAGTTTTAATAACTTACTAAAAATTAACACACACGCATTGAGAAGGCGTTGGGATGACACTCCGGGCTTCAGACATTCAAAGAAGACAATGACCACCCAAACGCTAAGGCAGCCGATTACTACTTGCGACTGTCCAGAAAGAACTTGCAAATTATGACAGGAATCTTGACAGTACACTACCAACTAAGGAAACACATGCACATGATTGATATTGGAGGCAGTCAAACGTGTACAGGATGTGAATTGGATGACGAGAGAAGAAAGACCCCTTCAAACTCTGTATTTGCATACATTAGCCACATGCTAGGACAATGAAGTGAGGTTACTCTAAATTCAAAATTCAGAATCCAGAATCCAGAATCCAGACACAGTAATAATAAAATATTATAATATTCCGATAGATCTAAGATCCTCCGGTCACTTCAGAACGTACCCAAAGCATCAGAATTGAGGTGTCTTACATTGAAATGATTTAACTTTGAATATATTTTCCTATATGTAATTAAAAAAATGTAAACGTTTAATTTAATTTTATTAAATAATATCAAAATATTATTTTCAGTAAGATCAAATTGATTGTTAGATATTTACTTATAACATTATAATTCTCAGTTATATTAGAATAATAACATTTGTATAGCATACTTAATAAAAACAGAAGCTTGCTTGTTTACCAACCACTAGTTACTAGTTACACAACATATCATCTGAGACAAGATTACGTTAATCGACCAAAAAAACTACAATATTGTTTTCTATTATAATAATATATAAATAAGCTAATGATAACTTGTTGCAGTTCTGATTTTAGAATTTGAAACTATGTTGATTTTATTACATTTTCCAAGCAATATTACACAATTACATTAGGTAACACGTAACCTTGTAATATACAAATTAAGAAATGCTTAAAAAAGGTAATTAATATGTGAATTTATTCTATAATCTTTATCAAATAATAACTAATAATGAAGAAATTAAGTTTACCTAAATTATTCTCCGTAATGCAATCAAGTTGTATGTATATAATCTGAGCCCATCGTGTATTAATTCAAAATAAACTCGAAAGAATGCAATTGCAAAATACAAGCATACTTCTTTTTTCATTTCGGTATATTTCCAAGGTAAAAATACTCATTTGCCCTTCATCACGTAACTGTCAAAAAACCGCAAATTTCAGGGTTGAATTTTTGCCGTTATTGTGCAATGTTATGTTGTATATCTCAAACAGAAAGCGATCAGGTGTGCATTATTAAATTTAGTAATTGCGTGCATCGCGAGAAAGCAACAAAAAATTGTACATATTTTTAATAACAATAATTCAACGAATTGTATTGCGGTCTGGAACAAAAATTTCAGGGACGAGAATGTTTATTATTATTGCGTGTTAATCTAAAAGTGTTACTACAAAAAAAACAGTTTTATGGATTTTATTATGAAATAGTAACCGTAACTGGAAATAAATTTCATTTTTTATTGATTATTTGGGACTGCTAAAAAGAGATTTAATTCCAAACTACGATGATATCAACAAAATATTAACATTAACTTCTTAGATATTGACTGTAAGATTAGATCTGAAATGTGAAACGAACTCGATGGTGATGATTATGATCTAAAAAAAGCTAAGTTACTAAGATTTTGATGGATCGGTTGTACTATTATAATTTCTCTTGTATGCGCTTTTAATGAATGAGTTGTTACTATTCGCTTATAACTAATTGATTGAAAATGAATTATTTACAATGTTATAACTATATCGTCTGTCGGTTTCCTACCATATCACCATCAGTTTTTCATATAAAGCTGCCTTGTCTATCTTTCCGTTCGATTGCGGCGTACTATTAATTCGCATTATTTATATTTCCCATCAAATTGATTTGCATTAATATTACGTTTGATTAACGGCGGTCGGAATAAACGAGACTTAATTAAATGCAAAAGTTTTCAAGGCGAGTTACTAAGCGTACATTTTGCCTTGTGCATGAATATGTATTCACGTACGAATATTGCAACACGACGGACGATCAAAAGAAACAAGTCACAAAAAGAGAGAGTGGGAATTTTGTTTTTGAATTTGAATACAAAAAAGTGAGTAGGAATATGTTTAATTTGGGTTGTATTGAAAATATAAAAGCAATTAACATTAACGCCGACGCTTCTTGTTATTACTACATCTTAATTTTAATTGTTTTATTATTATGTGTCCTGTCTGGTTATATTATTTAGTAATTGATTAAATTAAACGGTATGAATTGGCAAAAACTGTTCGTATGCACCGAGCCGAAAGTGTAATACTGGCTGGTTCCGTTAAAGTGAGCCCATGCAGCGTGAATTGATGTTTTATGACAGAAGCAGGAAATTTCTGACTTGGCAATATATTACCTGCATTTCTACAGTTACACATGTTTTATAGGTTGAACTTTTATAGGTAGTCAACCGAATACGTTTTATATTATACAGTAATTATATTATATACAATAACAATAAAAGAATTTTATTTTATTCAACACGAATGTTTTCATAAATAAAATACTACTTTAAGAAAATATAGTTGAAAAATTTTGCTGTGACTTTGTAACGTAATTGAACGCCACAGTTTGCTGAACACGGTTTTATTACGAATCATAATATTTATTGCGAAATTGAAAAAAAAAACGCGAGAGAAAAATATGTAAGCGTCGTATGCAGAAAATATCCGTTTTTTTGCTTTTTAATTATGATTGGTTTAATTGCGGCACAGATTTCATTAATTGCAATTAACTGCAATTATCGGCGGAGCGCGTTTATTATTTTATATACGGCTTTTTTCATTTCTCTCATTCAGCTCTGTAATTAAATTTTTAATATATCACCAGGTGATAATTTCAAAAACACGCACACACCATTTAGTTTTGTAATAACTTCTTAAGTGATTTTTTTTTACATAAGTGTATGTGTACATAGCTATTTTATATGCAAACGTATTCAATGCCAGTTTTGAGGGTGAATTTTTGTTTTGATCAATACAGTTTAAAGGAATTGTATCCTTTGGGTAATTTGAAAACTGAGTTTAAAAGTTTGTAGAATTAGTAAAGGATCTGCTAACAAGAAAAATGTCATGAGTTAAATTATGATTTATAGTTTTTAACTGTAAACAGATTAATCAACCAGCCGCAAAACAAGTTTTTTTGTCTACTATTTAGGAATTCTACTTGCAAACAACTGATTTTCTATTCTTTGTGCTATGTGCTTGTTATCATAACATGTATAAATTTTGTTTAGTTGTACCAGAACTATTTAGGCAATCAGTGCTACTGATGTTAAGTTGCTTATCACAGTGCTGTAAGTGCTTTACTAGTTTTTCTTTATTTAGGAACCTTTAAATATGACTTATATCTAAGATGTTTAGTTATTTTTTGGTTCATCTCCCCTTTTAAGTGCTAGGGTGTTACAGTCTTCTTTAAGAACAAGACAGCCAACACACTACATCATGTTTGTTCAAAAAACTAGATAGTAATTATTCAAATTTGCTACGGAGCTACTCTTTGTTATCTTTCTTATGGATATTTAGCATAGGAGCACTTCTCAATTGTTTCTTAAAGTTTCTGGGTCAGTTGGCTTTTATACGGGTGCAGACCTAAGTCTTGACGCAAAATTTATCAAATTGAAGTCGCAGAATGGTCAAGTTCTTGCGTACGATGAGACGTTGACTGCTTTGTTTTTTTGTTTGTTTTTAGCATACATTACGTTTTGGTGAGTTGGCTGCTTATTAATCGACACGGATGGCGAAGATAAAAATTACTTAATGCGCGGAATATTTTTTAATACTGATTTTGATAATAAAATTTGATTCTTTGCACACGTTGTCATCGCTATAACTTTTCAAGGTGATTTACCATACACTACTGAACAATTTACAACAAATTTGGCTGTCTATAACCGTATAAATTCAGTGTGTCCTATTGAAAGACCCTTTATTTGCCAATAAGAATCAAAATTTCAGTCTCAGTTATCGTATAGACACGCATAGACTTTTTGAAGTTAATGGCACTTTTTTGTTCTTATAATTTTTGACTACTTTCTAGAGTTTTAAACCACTTTATTATACAATGATCCCCAAAGAGTATTTTAGAGAGTTTTGGAAATTATTCAGACAATTTTGTAGTATTACATTTTAAGAGTATTTTAGTTTGTAGTGGTTTGATTAACTTTTTTAATAGTGTATCTATAGCTACCAAAAGTTTTCTAACAGCTATTAAAGATCTAAGGTTCTTAATTACTTTTTAAGTTTTACGAATAATCCTGTAAAGCTTTGCAGAATATTTTAGTCTTCTAAAACTTTCAAATATGTATTTTATATTCTTATAAAACCGGCAGTGCGGCAGAGAGGACATGTGTTATTAACAGTCCTAACAAAAGTTAAGCAACAGCCGGAGCGGCTAAGATTTGGATGGGTGACGCAACAAAGTGATGCAGAGCGCAGCGTTCTTATCAAATGGGTCCATTACCTCAAATAAGCAACCAAATATACACACGTCTTCTCTGTGGTTCGGTGTGCTCGACATCTTGATACCTAACGGTATAAAAGGTTGTAGATCATATATATAAAACCCGTTGAAAGTCTTTATAAACGCTTTTAAAATTACTTTTCCACGTTTTTTAAGAACCGGAAGGTTTCTATGATTTTTTAAAAGTTTTTTTTAGTATGCTAGTATGGTTTCCTAGAACGCTCTTGTATAGTAACATAGTATTCCCAAAACTATAATATGATCTTAAACAAAATATATTTTTTCTAATTGTCTAGGCCTCATAATACTCTTTTAGTCGCTTCTAGTAGCACCTTAAGTTATCAGTATTGAAAGAATGTATGAGATAAATGGAACAGGATAATTAATGAAGCTAACTCACAATAACGATTGTTTATTCAATTGCAATAGGGGAAATAATTATTTTTATTCAGTTTGTTCATCATGGTTTTTCTTCTGCAATCAATTTAAATTACTAAACAACAAATATATTATTTTAGGTAGAGCTAATATGAACATAGTAAGATATTTCGTAGCAATATAAAATCATTTTTATCCTAGAATTAAGTGTTAACATATCTTTTAGAATAGTTAATTTACAGACACTTCAATACCACATTTCAAGAATTGATAAGATAATTCAGAGAATGCAGTACTCATTAAAATAATATGCAACATCTATAAAGAATTTATTTTTTATTTTTTTCTTAACGCTAATTTTTTTTTTCAAAAATGTTGTTTTAAGTGGTATTTTAAAATTTGACGAAATAATTGAATAACAATTTGTTGTGAAATTATTTATTGAAAATTACAAATGTTTCAAAATGGCAATTAGATTACAATGTTTTTATCACGTGTACAACAACTTGTTAAGTATCCATACACCCTATAATGTTATAGTTTCTTTTTTTTAATAATGTATTTATAATATATCACCATATAGTATGCAGCATGCAATCATTAAGTTGCATAAAAATATTTAAAATGTATAACGAAATTTTGTTAATAGATGCGGGAAATGTCGCTCATTTATATGCGAAACGAACGCATTCAAAACAAATGACCGCGCGCCTGACAGTTCTGACAGATAAGGTTATGTTACGGTTTATTTTATTTTTATTTTCATTAAACACCTGTGTAAGTGTGTACATTTTATAAAAATTTAAATAATAAAACTATTATCACGCATACTTATATTTCCTCATTTAATTTTCCATTTAAATACTGCGTTGTTGAACTTTTTAACAAAACATTTATTTATTCTTGTCAAATAAATGTTGTTTGAACACATTAAATTTGTATTATTGACATTTTGAAAATATAATTGTAATAATCCAAATCTTAATTTTTTATTGAATTTAATTGAATATTAAAATATTACATACAATTTGAATACTAAAAATGATTATAATATTTAAAATTCCATCTTTAACCATTTGCTACTACTTCAAGTGTTTGTTTTATTTGAAGTTATTGCACCACAAATAAAATTCGAAACGTTATTCATAATTTAAGTACCAACCTTAACAATATGCAATAAACGGCAAGAAAATCCATGTGAATATAAATCACATATGAAAATTGTATTCGTTAAATATTAATAATTATTTGTCGTAGCAATAAATATTTTAATTTCCCATTGAAAAACGCGACGGTAATTATATTTTCATTGCGGAAGAGACATTAAGAAATTAAAATTAGTAAATATGCCGAATGTTGTTTATTTAAGTGGGTTCTGTTTTTTTTTTTCTTTCAACCGGACCCATAAAAATGCGAGCAATAAAATGAAGATATTAAAAAAAAGGATGATAGTAATTAATGATCCTCGAAAGTGCACCACCTGCATCTACTAGACAAATAAAATACATTTTTTTAACCATCAATTTTATATTTTAAAGAGGGTCATGATAAAATTGTATTTTTAACAAACAAAATAATAATGGTATAGCCCAGTCATTGTTGCGTTTTTGTTTCACCAAGCTCGTTGCCCCCCGAGAGTTCCTTTTATGACGTCTCCTCATCTCTGCCTTTTATGGGGGCCATCCTATTTTATTTCAATTCCACGCCAGGCCCCATTGTCTAACACTTATAAATTTATATATACGTATTTACAATGTTACATTGGCGAGTGAGTGTGAGAGACCAACAGGTGCTTGGCGTGCTTTCGAGAGGCCTGTCAAGACTTTGACTTCCAAAAAGCCTGTATTACATTATAGCAACTGCCGTCCGTGACTGCCTTACACACACACTTACAGGATTCAAGTTGCGAATAATCAAATACGACATGAATCAATCGATCTTACAACATGTAAAATTCAAACCGGTAGAAGTTTTACTTTATTTTTCCTATTGGCGCCCGACTTAATACCCAACCATTAATGATTAAATAATTTAGTGCGTGAAGCATTGTAGAATTATGAGGAATTGTAAATATTATAATTTTATTATTATCATCTTCGCAGTATTGCTCGCCAAGCAAGATCTCGACGAAATTATAAATAAGTTTAAACATAAAAACAAAATTAGTTATTAAAAACAATTTATCTATGTAAAGTTAGTTAGGATTTATGTAATTTATGTAATGGGGACGATAATGATAAAACAATTTGTTAAAAAAAACATTTGAATATCTTCACGGTTGTCAAATTCACGAAGCCCGCACCTTGATCGAACCGCATTTATGTTCTATATATACGGGTCGTGGGGACCGGAAAGACATCCAGCGGCCTATATCCTGTTTAATAAAGCGGAAACGGCGACAGATTGCGCTCGCTTGTCCCGTTTAGTTATTATTTATTCATTTTCGAATGCAAAAGATGCAATTAGTGCTAATTGGTCATAGTGGTGTTCCTCGAGGAAGTGCGTAAGCTCCATTGTCCGGTAGCGGGCCACATATCTTGGCGAGTACATTTAATTTCCTTTCTGGACAAATTGATACTAATCTCTTATATCTATTAAAGCTTGCACTGCATATAGGTCTTAATAAATTCGTGCGTATGTGCCAGTTCCCGAACGGAACACGTCGTTACGTAACCTCAGCGCTTGATAATTACAGATAAAACATGACGTAAAATATTTTTATTATGTTTTTATCATTTCTCACACGAGTGACATCTGAAGATAGATGTGCACGGACTTCCGGTTTACAGCCTTGGTCACACTACATGATTCCGAACATTAATTTTCAGCGAAAAAAATAATAAAAAGATCATTAAGAACCTTGAGGGAGACTGAAGAGCGTGCACACGCTCGGTTTCGTTTCAAAGAACCTTTGTGCACTTGCATCAAAAACACAATGAGTTCTTTCCACACTCACAATAATATATTATTTCTAAATATTTACATTGAATTTATACTATTTGAAAATTTACAATTTCCATTCTAATTTATGATGCGAGAGTGTTTCACTTGACCCAGTAAATCATCACCATAATTTCTGATAAGCAAGTATCCAATACATTTTAACACCACTGTCAAGTTATATAAAAGTATATGTATGTGCAAGATTCATCCTCAAGGCTATTTTTCATACACGATATTCAACTTCCTTGAACGATCGTGACGACTCTGGTAAAAAGGAAATAATATATTAAGCACTAAAACAAGTAGTACGTACATATGTGTATGTATGTAACGTGTGTATGTGTGCATTCATTATGCTGGGACACGGCAAGCAAAGCGAACCTTACGGATAAGAAGATAATTAGGCCGGCGTTTCCATCATCGCACAATTTCGATGCGCTCACAATTAGCGAAAGTAGTCCGTTGCTTCCTCCTTATCTTAGGACCGTATCTTTTTTGGTTCGTAAATCACGGGATCCGCGGGAAAAAAAGCGCCGCCCCACACAAGGTTATTAATTTTTAATTAACAGGCGCCCCCTTTCTCGGAAAGGTTTTCAATATTATTCCCTTCCGTTGTTTTAATTGGATTCAGATTGTATTCGCAATGCAGGTAATTTATTATCTTAAATGCAAATATTTATTGTGTATGTATCTATTTTGACTCATTGTATATATTTTTACATCATTATATTCGCGGATAGCACAAAAGGTACGATCGTGCTACCGTTGCGAAGGCCACCTTTAAAGATGAGGAGATATGGAAAAAATTATAAGCGCATTATTTGCAGCTATGCAAGCGTTGCATTTGAGTTGTTATTTATTTAGGAACTGTTCGAAATAATATTAAAAGTAAGCGCATAAACACCAATGCCAACCGTGTGTTGAGGCATCATTTACATTAAATGTAATTGTACTGTAAGTGCTGCTTACAAGCCAATTCCGCACGCGAATCTATCTAATTTCAATGCTACCTACCGCAATTACAACTCACCTTAAACTATTTACATCTTTCGCCAACTTGTGAAATCGCAACGAGTTTTTAATTGCAATAAACTTTTTTTATCAAATAAAGTTGTTTCTTATATGTTATTTAATTTAAAATTTTAAAAGAAATGTGGAAACAATTGTGGAAATGCGGTTTTCAACTGTTGCTTCGCCCCCTTCTGTGTGACGTCACGCCGCCTGACAAGGCCTTATTCAACTGCCATCTCCGTGACATGTTACCTGACAACGCATCATTTGAACAATTGATGCTTCGCTTCCTGACGTCACCGTTGCCTGGCGATGTTTAATTGTCGATATCATTTGTCTAACCATTCAGATGTCATCTGTTTGGGTTACTAATTGCCGCCTATGACTTTATTATTTCACTCCTAAATTTACTACCAACGCAATACAAAGTGAAGAATTTACAAATCAATTTTATTCGATACATCTTTACAATTTAGAAATAAATAGCTTGATGGCGCTCAATTGAATATAATGACTCCCAACGTTCTGCTTGTAAATAAAATACTTATTACGTTTCTAATAAAGTTTTATCAAAACATTTACTTTTTATATTAAACATTTAATATGAATCATAAATATAAATATGAATATATACGTACTTTATTCAACATGCAATTGTTTCTTGATATTATAATGTATAATGTTGAATAGGTCATATTAAAACTTATAATGTAGACAAACGCAGACTTATTTTATTAAAATTTTATAATCTTTTCTTAAAATTATTTTTTGTTAGTACGCTTTGTCTGTACATTTTGTGAGGTTGAGTTCCAAGTACCAAAGTTGACTAATCATAGATTGATTAAAATTGAAGAACATCATTCTAAAACGTACCTAAATAAAAGTCGGATTGTTGTTGAATACATAAGTTAAAGGACAATTTATAACCCTTTCATTCTTTTGTTAACGAGCTTGGTTGTTGTGGTATTAAATACAAAGGCTGCTGTGACACATTAATAAGCCCTAAAAACCAGTTGTATACTAAAACATAATATTTAAAATTGTTTGTAAATGTTTGATGTTAACATGCTTACCTCTGATGATGGAGTCTTGAAATCGAATTTTACTCTAGTGGAATACATGGTTTCAACGACAAATAATTTTTATTTTGCTTTATTTTGTCTCTCATGTTTGGAACAATATCCGGTAACTTGGTACTAGAAGTTGGGCTCCTGATTGGGTTTGAAATGTTTTTTTTTTTTGTGCAATCTTAATTTTTGTGAAGAAATAGTAATTGCTTGGTGCCAAATTTGGTATATGGGGAGGAGGGTGGTCTATAGTGTTTTATAATCTTCTCATTGAGTTGCCATGTGAGAATTGCGGTGTTGCCAGACGTAAAATAGAAGTAACGTATACCAAACACCTTTAAAAACGAATTTGAGTTAAATTGTGTTCTTCTGTTAGCAGCTGATGCAGCAGCTTCAAAATATAAAAACGTTTTATTATTAACTGATCTAAAAACTAGGAAGAAATTTGGCTAGCTATGGCAACGTGCTATTTTTTACCAGCCAAGCGGAAACTGATTACCGAATAGATTTCCTAATATATCAAAACTTTAGCATAAGATCATATTAAATTTGTACGACTTTTAAAACTTATACCACTTTATATCATTATAAGATTTTCACTGAATTGAGACAGGTAATGTCAACTCAGTGGAAAAGTAAAACCATCAATTAGATGGTCTTAGTCTCCTGGTAATAACTAGACAGTTTAAATTTTGTCAACATGCTTTGTTTTACTTGACAAATGAAAATGTTTTATTTTTTGAGACATTAATACTACACCAGATTTGCTGATGCTTAAAATTTAAAGAGCGCAAAAAGAATAAGTAAAGACGATACTTATTTGGCATTTAAATTTAACAAATGATATATTTTATTTAAATTGCTTTTTCACCTGGTGTGAGGCACATACAGTAGTTTTTTAGGGTATGTGCCTAGCATCTCACTGGTCGGAGAGATAATTTACTTTTTTTTTTGGACTAAGAAAGGAATTTTCATAAAACCCTTGCGTTTTGTCGGATTCACTCTCACAAGCCAAGTTTTGGTGGCACACCAACGTTTTTTGTTTTACTCTATGCGTGTAGTTGATGTAGGATTGTACTCTTGAGAGATGAGCTTAGCCTACACCACATCAGCTTTGGCGCAGTCAGGTAAATTCCTAAGAACGCACTTTCCGCTGATGGCGGTCTTTGTGCTGGTTTTCTTCTTGGAGAGGGTCTCCTAGCCGCTTCGCGACTTTGTTCCTTTCTGTTTGTTCTTTCGCCAGGGACAAGATCTACGCTTTCAGTGCATTTTTTGGTGCCACGTTTCTTAATGAATTTTTTGTTCTTCTCGAGCTGGCGGTACATCATATCCAGGATTCTGGAATCCATCAAGTTCTTATCGGGGTCCATGTTGAAGTAAAGTTTAATTAATGTTTTGATACTTACTGAGTGACCAGCTCAACCAATCATCCTAATCTTCTTTGCATTTAAATTGCAGTTATCCTCTGGTTCGGCGTTACAATGAAGCTTACGTATATTTCAGAACATAAATAAATTCTTTTGCTGTAACTCACATTAACATTAACTATTATTTCTTTTCTGTGAAATACTAACAAAATTATGTAAAAATCATTTAGCTTTATAATTTTTTTTAATGTTGTACAGAAGTGTTTTTTTTCACTTATTTTTCTTTTCTTTTGTTTAGTGATAGTTTTTTTTGGATCTGATATGATTAAAAAAACTTTCCTAGAAAATTTAAAATTTTACTATTGGAAACTATAGTAAATACAATTTGCAAAACTGTATGGTCACTTACTAGAATTAATATTAATAATATCAAATTTTGTTTTTGAATTTGCAACAAACTTGTTTTATCATATACTATAATAAGTGTTGTTTGTTTGTTTTGTGCTTTTTATGGCTATTTTACATCACACTAGTAAGTCTACGACTTGTTTATAGAGGTTTGGTGGGACCAACAGCTTATTAGGTGACTTCCGAACCACCCTGGTGGATAAACAGCAAGTTGTTATTTCAGTCATATTTATACGTTTGATAATGGAGGTTTGTGCTTTTTGATACATCAATAATGAAAATTATTTCTTTATGATTATGCGAAGATTGATTAGAATATTGGGGACTAGAGTTTGGATAGTGGCTATGAATCAGTTTGATAATCTATTGAAATAACTATGAACGCTAGTCAGTATATGTTTAGAATTACCTTCCAGTACTAAAAAAGACTTGACTATAAATTGAATTTTTACGGCCTTTTGGCTAATATTGTGTGATCTAATTTACAACAACATCTGGGACTATGTGGGAACTTTTTTAAACGAATCAACATTAGTGTTAAAGTAATTATTATTAGTGGAGTAAATACCAATTGTATATTTCTATTTGGGATTAAATTTTATTATTGTTTGTCAAAAAAATTATACATACATATTAGTTTCTTAAAAAAAAATAATAATTGTATTATCTGTAATATGAAATTCTAAAAATAATATATTTTATATTTTCTATTAGTCACAATCTGTTAATATACATTATTCTAGGAAAATATGTTTTCAAATTTGTGGGTTTTTCTGTTTTTTATTAATTTTAATAGAAACAAATAATTTAAAATAATAATATCATACTTTGATATATTGATTGATAAACTGTCGTTGAACATGCTCATTAATAATCAATAATCAAGTATTACGATTATCGCTACTTTGCTATTGCATATCCATTTGAATCAATCTCTTAATATATTCAGATGGTTTCTAGTAATGTGCTTAAAAAGTAATTCAATAAATTAGTGCATGTAAAATTAATGTCTCATTTACAAACTTGTTGGGACACAATTAATTAAAATCGAGCAAGGTTAATTTTTTCATTTGGAATTTCTTGAAATGTTATCGCTTTTATTTAATGCTTGAAATATTAATTTGCAATGTTAACATGTTGTTGTAAATAGGTCGGTATGATTTTTTTTAGGAGAGCCACCGTTAATTAATCGAAGAATGCGCTTCCTTCTTAACCCATGCAGACGTGAACGGTTAATGATAATAATAAAAAAAGAGTACCGAGAGGATATGTGGAGACGGAAAGGATGAGACGTGTGACCAAGTGTGACGACGTTTCGGACTCATGTTCCTGTGTAATTGCCCGAAATTGATGTGGGTGATCCCCGCATTAATGGGGGTCTTATTTATTTATGTGTGTGCCCATTGAAACAAAGTAACCATTTAACATAATTCCAAATGAATCATGTCGTTATTTGTAAAACAATTGAATTAATTTTCGACATGGCTAGGCATGTCCACACGGACCGTTTAACAATTTTTTTCTTCCTCTTCCCATCCTGGAGACCGTTCCGGCTGGATGCGGCCCATATTTACGGCCTCAATTTTAACATTTTTTTATAATATATAATTCATCAGTGCCCCATGATATTTTTATTGAATACAAAATGGTTTCCTAGTATTCAATTTTATTGTTTTCACAACAGTTGCATGTCGCTTGCGTTTGCCAGAGCGGCACCGCACATGTCACGTTACGTAATTACGGTGTGTGGGAGTCCCGGAGCCGCTCACTCCGGACGGCGGTTTCGACTCTCGGCCGTTTGTAATGTGTGCTCCGCCATGTGGAAAACGGAAACGGAATGAGCCAGCCTAAGGCGTACCTGTACACTCAACTGAAAATTTTCCTTTTTGTCACAATTTGCTGCCACTGCAGCAACTCGAAACATGCATGTAATCAAATGCTAGACATTGAAATCGAGAGATCAAACGTAGAGATGAAGTGGAGAAAAAAATGCAGAATTCCCACTTGCCAGTCCGCCAAACGGCATGCTAATTTATACAATCAATCAAAGTCCAATGTTATGTTAATCGATACAAACAACTATTTCAATCAACATATTTTTAAATAACAAAATATAATATAGAAATAAACAGTAAGTTAATTTAATTTTTCTATTGCAGTAGTGACCACTGATTCCTGCTCCAAGCTGGAATAATTTTTTAATTATATAGTTTGGAGTTAACTTATTGTATTTTTTATATCAAAAATTCTATTACATTAATTTAGGTTATAAGAAATAGTAAACAGTTCAGCATCTAATACAGAAATTAATCAACATAGTGTGTATAATAAAACAGAAATAAGTAGGAATTTATTTGTGGTAAGATGTAAATTTAACACACTTTCCATATAATAATAAATAATCATTAAAAAAACGTTGTGAGAACATTAAAAAAAATAAGAAAACTTGGACAAGAAAAAAAAAAACACCAATTTCCGTTATATATTTGATTAGAAAGCAATAACGTGAAGATCTTAAAGCGAATAATTGCAACATGATTAAATTTCATGAGAGGAAAAATGATCAATTGCGCAAAAGATTGTAACATTAAGGATGCATTTAGGATAGCACGTGTTCGGTGTATGTAATGCAGACGTTCACGTGCACACGTGAGACTAATGACTCTGTCACAACAATCAATTTGTTAATTACCGGAGAGAGCAAAGGGGTTGAGTATGAATTGAAATTAGCCCTATTATGATATCATGTATTTGAATGAAGCCTTGTTATAAATACATTAACTATATTTTTTTATGTATTCAAACAGCCTGACAGTTTGTATTTCAATTTGGAAAATTGATCATTCTTGAGAATGACATTATTTTTATTTTTATATTAAAAAATTAATTTGATACTATTTTAAAATAATTTATTAAACATTGCATAATCACAATTGGTCCATGCAAGAACCGGATTATTTATGATCCTAAATAAACTTGAATATGCATTTAAATACATGTATCGCAATGACCTCTAAATTGCTTTTTTTGTATATAGAATTTTTCTATGAATTTGCAACAACTTAATTCATGCATTATTCATCTGGCTGCACTGACCAACTCGTACTTTAATATTATAAAAAAAGAATGCGGCGATTTGCATTGATCACGAGGATAAAAATTGTAGAAAAAACCTTTGTCCGACAAACGCACGTATGTTAGCAGCCATTCAAACACTAATTCGCACATAAGTCGAGCGTGTTATACATTCTTAATTAGTAATTATGCCATGTTTTGTTTGATTTATATGGGCGGCAGAAGGTGAATCCCGTTTGTAGCAATGCTGACTTTTTGGTTTTGGGTCTTTAAACAACTTTACCGACTTCCGTCTTATGTCAATCAATATTAATTGGTAATATTTTATTATTGTTGATATTTTGGAATTAAAAATAGTAATAAAAAGGAGTAATCCGGTGAAACTTATGTTTCATGTACACGTAAAGCAAGCAAGCAAAAGTCCCCGGGGCGACGAAAAGGTTGAAGCAAAGGAAATGTTACAAGGTCTTCTAGATAGCATGGAGATTGTAGCGTTTTGTAATCACTGTCTCTCTTGCTCGCTGCTTTTTTTTAATTATTATTTATAATGAGTAAAAATAAAACGTTGAAGACTTCATGTAACTGACAGCATTCCGCTTCGGGCTCCGGTTTTACTGCAATAACTTTTATGAATAATTTAAACGTGCGCTCTTTTTTATTTTTCTTCGGTGTGCCTCCTTCTCGTTTTAAAGATTTTTTTATAATAACAATTTCAAACATTGATATTTCACGTTTGTATTGCGTTAATATATTCACGCACACTAACAAATCACATATCAAAACACGATTTCTAAACTATCAAAATAATAAACAAATCAATATTGACCTATTTATTAATAATAATTATTATATTTTTATTATAAATAAAATTAAAGAGGAAGCATCGGATTTCACGGCCACGCGTTTCTCCTTTTAAATTGCATCCTTCTACTGCACATTTTTTTATGCACAATTATTATTATTTTGTGACGAATGCAGTTGTTCTCGGTAGAAAAATAAATCTAATGAACCTCCACAAGCTGCAGTTTTTTTAATCATATTCATTTTAATTACACCTCACCGGCGCGCGGTGGAAAGAAAAAAAAAACCCGTTCACGCTTTGCTGAATCAGAGATTTTAAATGAATTATGTAGATCGCTTCATTCCGTGTGATTTATTTCGCATGCGCGCACGTAAAAAAATAATCCAAGTTGAAAAGCACTGAAAGAAAAATATGTTAAAAGCGTAGATAAAATTCGAATCGGTTGTCTTTAAAATTTCATAATATTTATAATGAAGTATGTTAAACATGTCAGTACAATTTTTTTATTGTTTTGTAGTAATGAATAATAATTAGGCTTGTAATTACATACATCGATTTCAATATTTCTGCCCCCTCGTAGGTTAATATTAATATTTATAACATAATTATAAGCTCCTCGCGTTACGTGCATTTTCCATAGATATATTATTATTTTTTATCACATTTGAAATTCGTTCTAGTTCATTAAACTCGCCCCTCGCGCTACTGCAGACTAGAGGATTTTTCATATTAATTAACTTTTTTTTCTTTCGGCTACAGGTCAAAATATGGTTCCAAAACAGAAGGAGCAAGTACAAGAAGATGATGAAAGCGGCTCAAGTGACAGGGGGCACCAACAACAATGGAACGCCTGGAGGGCATTCAGGCCTTTTGGGAGCAAACGCCAATCTTTCCTCGACTAGTCCCGGACCTCAGGGCCAGAATATGATGCAAGGTAATTAAAACAAAACAAAAAATATATAACACTGCTAACAATTCAAAATCAATGTTGAAATTATTATATTATCACGCATTCTTTTTATATATAAAAAATAATAATATCCAATTGTGTGTATTTTGTGTTGACCCCCACACAGTGTTGTGCAATGCGGTTGTGTTTTATATTTGTAAATTTGACCGCGTGATTTGGTGAAAGGGGGTCCTCCAGTTAATAAATGTAGTTATAATTTGACAACCCCCCGTTGCGACGAGTATCTTTTATGTCTTCATTCCGGTCGTGCACAGTTTCCTATAAGTGCGAAGTCATCGGGAACTTTTTTAACGGCGCTGTAAATCATAAAGAAAAAGAAACTGTGAAGGCTTCTGTTTGGTCTCGCATTTTAATAACAGCCATAAAACCTTGATTTATGCATTTTTGAGTTTGATTAATAATTTCCTTAGTATTGTTAATGACTTATTATTGCAGTAGTGTGGTTTATGATTAATAAAAGAATCATTCAAATAGGTTTTGATTGATTGGATTTTTTATAATCACAATTTCGTCAATGGGTTTTTAGGAATTTCTTGACCTTGCGGAAATGGATAATTATATTTTTTTTAAATACGCATTGCAAAACTTATTGGTTTATTTTATTGGGTACTAAATTGAAACCAATTACTGAGATGTTTATATCGTCTGATTTTATGATGCTTGATGATATTTTGTAATTTTCTTACTTATGCCATAAGATCTACTAACGAGTAGGAATGAGTTAATTTCAATTTCACAGCAATAATATCTTAAACCAATCATTTCCAATGTTAATTTGTGTAAAATGAAAATTTAAAACCACATTTTCTTTTATGTTTGACACTTTCAAGATACCTTTAACATTAACTACTATGCTTCGTCTGTGTTTTTTTATATAACAAGTTTTGACATATGCAAAATTAACTAGTTTTCCATTAATTTTAATGGTCTTTTAGCAAGTAGTTCTAAGCATTTTATTCCAATACTTGTGACAATGACTAAATTTTTAAAATTATTTTTTACAGTTTTTTTCTATTTTTTAAAAACTATTTGTTATATTGGTTTATTGTTGGATTGTTATTTTTCTTGGGATGTATGAGAAAATCTATTTATTCATTAACAATTTTGTGTTTTTCATGTAAGAACATAAGATATATTTCTCCCGTATTCTTAAGTTTTTAGAAAAAGCAAACTTAACTTAAAACTTAAGAAGGCGAAGATAAGAAAAAAATATTATATTAATAGATTAAACGATTGCAGATAGATTGCAAAATTATTCAGAAAACAAAAATAAATTGTGAAAGACTCCATAACACTAACATGTATGAATTTCTTAATTAAAGTTTGTAAAAATAGTCGTAAATGACTAAAATCAGATTTTAGGGAATTTGAATTTAAGTTATTGAATTAAAACAAAAAGCAGTAAATCTAATTCACACAATATAGTTGGTTAGGTTAGGTTAGGTTAGTTGGTTATTCTCATACGACTTATAGTTTTTAAACTACCTAGTTTTTTGTTTGTTCTAGTTATACTTAAATAATAAATTGCTGTTTAATTGCTGCCTTTTTCTAGGCTGATATGTTATGAGATTTGTGATATCACTGCCGGTCCGAAATTGAGTAGAAACTTTTTGGCTATCCAAAAGTCTTGTTGTGTATTTTCATATTGAAGTTCTATACAAATTTTTTATTGCTAAATGTTTTGAAAGTCGTTTTACCAAGGTTTCTTCTCTTCTATAAAATATTTTGGATTAGAATAAATAATCTTTACTAGGGTATTGCTCTCTTCAGCTTTGTAGTTTTATTGTTTGTATTGTAATATGTTTACTCTCCTAGTGCTATCATATTTTAGAAAAAAAGTTTGTTATTCTCCAGATATCTTAAGATACTAACGGGAACAACGTTAACATGCTTGCATCATTGTTCTTATTTACTGTCATGTGCCACTATTTTTTTATCTGAATAAGAGTTTGGTCAATATTTTCCAACATATTTAAGATTTTTTTTTTATTTCCGCGTTTGTCACGTTTATGTTTATTTTGCTTAGTTTGGCTGATCTATTTAGCATAACCAAGAGGCTATTAATTATAAATCATAATGTATAGCCTAGGTTTATGTGTATAATGATTTCATTGGTTGCCCGGTCAAGTTAAGCGATTTAAACATATAAAATTAGTTGCTCTTTGGATAACTATAGCGCAAGAATTTTTGTGAAGCATGTTAAAATGTTATTGTAATTTTCGTCATTTGCCACTTAGGTGTTTTACTTTTTTCTCTTGTGTCAAATAGAGGTTAATCAATATTGTTCAGCATATTTACGATTATTATGATCTCCGTTTTTAGTAACGTCGTTGTTTATGCTGCTTGGTTTTGATCAATTTTGGTTTTATAAAGCAGCTTATTTTGTGTAGCAATTTGTAACTGCTATCGTGGTCTGGTAATACGAGCTTACTGAACTTTAGTTTAAATACCAATTACATAAGCTAGACCTTTTTTAGCTGTAGTTTTTGGTTGCAATTGTGACTTATTTTCTCCAGGTTCTATTTAAGGCTCTTTTCACTTAACATACGCACGTATTTATTTTGTGTTGTGGTTCTATATTTTGATGTCATTAATGTTCATTAGAGTACTGAAAGAAAGAAGAAACCGAGCATTTGTTACAATTTTACCGTTTTCAACATAGAACAAGGTGTCACGCAATGATGCGTTATGTCCTTGTGGTTGCTTAATATATTTATGGATAAATGTGTAAGGAATGCCTGTGAAGGCGTTAACGGTGTACGCATGTATAATGTAAATATAAAGAGAGTTGCTGTATGCTGACGATGCTGCGATAGTGTGTGAGAATGAAAATGATCTACAGAATGCACTAAACCGACTGAATGTTGGCTCAAATGAAATGGATCTTTATTTAAATCTAGCAAAAACTAAAATCATGGTCTTTGATAAAGTCGAAGTGGACAGTGATTGTAGAATCGTGTTAAACTGTGAACGCTTAGAGTAGGTGGATTCTTTTGTCTATCTGGAATTTTTTTTTTATAAGAATGGTAGTTTATATGGAGAAATTGAGAGAAGAGTAAAATTTTGGAAGTATAGAGGCAAAGATGGCAGTTTATAAAAGCTCAGCTATATGGATCGGAAGCATGGTTATGTCAAGAGAAACACAAAGGGTAAAATAAATGCGCATGTTTGAAGCAACACCGATAGACCAGTATGAACGTAGTATTTTACTTTGGTTTAGTCATGTTGAGAGAATGAGTGAGGATGTAGTAATAAAGCAAATCTATGATGGAAATGTATTTAGATTAAAAGTTAGTTGAATGTTTAGATGAATGCGTGCAAAAATAAAATTTAAGTTAAAAGAGAACATGAAGTAAGGAAAGAAAAACGTGGTGACAAATAGTACGAAGTAAGATTTAAGTACATTGTACAGTGTTACTGCCTACTGTTTATAGCCTTAAACAAAACTTTAGCTTATTGCTTATTGGTCATCAGTTTAGTTATTCTTAGCATAATAATATGCCGTATAATGTAATCATATTTATGTGGTTATATTTACAACAAAACTTGTCAATTTCGATTACATAAATAACGTTGCTGTTACATATCAATAATTGCATGTTTATTATTAATAGAATTTTAAAGCCTGATTTATGTAACAAAAAATGATATAAAATTGTACTTTAAAACTAAATTTGAATTGTAATAAATACTAGTAATATTTTAAATGTATATTTATAAAAAATTTAAATTTAATTCAACTACGCCACTGCATAGTCGGATTAAAATTCCAAGCATGTATTGTTTCTTAGAATTTCATGATGTTTAAAGGGTTGTTTTATTTGCTTGCAGGAGGAGGAGGATCGTCTAGCGGGTCCCCGGGCACGGGATACATGCAGCATTCGTCGCCCACCCCCAGTTCGACCCCCGGGTCAGATATGTCGGGTCAGCCAGCCGCCAGTCCTGGTTGGGACGTGAAGCCCCAACAACCCATTCATCCGCCCCCTCATCCCGCCACACATCCACACCCCCCACACAACTACCTCCCGCAATACTCGTGGTACCCTACGGATAACCCCGGACTGCTGACGTAAGTAACATATAAATATTTAAAAATAAACCATAAAAAGGGAAGTTTAAAATTGGCACGATTAGTTGTTTAAACATATTAAAAGCGATGAAACATTTAAAGTTAGTACTGATTTATGGGCGCTACATAATAAAACGAAAACTTCTAATTACTTTTTTGTAGCCGAAAAAGGAGATCAGACCTAGGCGTGTGGTAAAGCATGTATGTGATTATCTTCTTGGAGTGGTCTCGTGCCCTCATACAAATTCCCCGTACCCTCCCATGTATTTATTTTGAAAAGGAAAAGCATTTAGCAAGTGAAATAATATTTATGTGGGAAGAGCTCTCATACCAGGCAAGACTCATTTATCTTACGCCGCTTTTTCGGGCCGATTCCTCACAATTACTCCTCCCGACCGAGAAAAATAAAAAATAAAGTTTTTAAATATCGTAGACACTTGTTAATTAGTGCCCTAACTAGGCATGTAATTAACAGTATAGCACTGTTAATTTGTTTACTACTACTCGAGAGAGAGAAGAAGTTGCGCTTAATTAGAGTGGTGCCGTTTTTTTTGTCGGAATGCGCACGCATCTTACGGGTACCACTTTTCGGCTTCTTAATAATTGCCGTCTAATTACATCTAATCTGTCTCGAGAGCCGTACTTATAATTTCAAATATTTATGCTAATTTTTATAACTACCAATTTGTCTAATTTTTATAGCCGCCGTAAAAATATATGTGTATTCCTCAGATTCTTGAGGAACGGATGCGTCTACAAAAAAGGCAACAAAAGATCCTTTTTGAATCAACGCTCCCGCGGTCAACGCGGTACAGTTGCTTGGATTTCGAAACCTGTAAATTCGTTGCGACACGACTTAATACCCATTCATAAAAATTGATTTCGGTGTGATTGATATTAACTACCTGTAATTATATTTCGACATGTTCTGCCACTAGTATTTATCTTTCTATCATTATTCAGTTGACGAAGGACATTAAAGGAAATACAATATTAACAGACAAATATATTGTTAAACAGGAAGGTGATTAGAAATATTACACTGAAACTTTGAGTTTCAATCAAGATCAGTTTGAATCCGGTTTGGCATGTATATAAAAATTTACCAACATTCATTAAATAAGTCATTTGTAGTTTTTAATGCTCCCTATAAACATTATCGCAAAAATATTTGATATGCTGGCACATTATAATATTGCTGCACTTCTTACCGCCACACGCCGAAGAATATTTGTTACTGTTGATAACTAAACTATACATTTAGTTTTAGTAACTGTTAAATAATTAATCAAACCATATTAAACTTCCTTTTAATTATCAGCACTAATATTATGACTATATCTGTTCAAACTTGTTTGATAACTGCAATGTACTAAATTGTTTATCCAGTTTTAAAATTAGAACTTCACTTACAGGAGACCACTATATAACTTTGGTTTTAATGATACATGACGTGGCCACTTCGTTTGAAGTATGTAAGTGATGTTCAAAATTAATAAATTAGAATTATTTGCTAAATAGCTGAAATACTATATAAGATTAACTTATTTGGTAATCAAGCTTGCATAGTTAGTGGTTAAAATGATTTTTAATTAAAGTTAAATGTGCTAATATTTTGTAAATATCATATTTTGTATTTCTTCAAAAATCTTTATTAATGAAGTTAATAAATGATAACTAATTTATTGTTTTATTTGTTACAGGGTTTGGCCGGCGGTTTAATAAAAATGAAAAAGAAAAACGAGTGATTAGTTACTAAAATTAGGAATTAATAAATGAAAACAACAAAACAAGTGACAAACTGTGCCCAGTGACGTGTATCATACTAGTGTAAAGAATAAAGAAGAAAAAATCTATTTGCTTGCGTACTTTTCGATACGTTTATTAATGATTTCTTTTAATTGTTTTGTTTCTTGTGAGTAATTCCCGATTTTTTATTTTTTTTGTTTATATTATTATTGTTTTTTTTTGTAAACTGTATTTGTTTATGCGGATGAAGAGAATCGACGAATCGCGCAAGGAAAATTCATTCCGCCCGTCCAAAAAAGCACGTCCAATGTTGTGATAGTTAAAAAACCTAAAATAAGAAATAAAGCTGTGACCGATTCCTGTTAACTTTATTTCTGCGTGCTCTTTTTTGGACAGGCGATGTTTTCGGAACCATGGTGCAATAAGCGGCTCGAATTTTGCGCTAATAAATCGAAAAAAATGCGTACTGACATAACATAAAACAAGAACTGTTGTTGTTAAATTTCAAACTTATTTATGTTTATTACTTTATAAATGTCGGTACGTCTTTTTGTTTGTTAAATATTGTAAAATAAAAGCGTGTGAGTGTATTTGGGAGAGGACCTTTGTATAATTTGTTTGTATAATTAAAAAAAAAGTTCCCCCAACAAATTTCGGCTGCTCCTACGTCGAAGTTACTTTTCGTTAGTGATTCCTCTTGTATAAATAGTTTATATATAAATATATTAAAAAATTAAAATATGATGAAACGTAGTTGTTGATGAATGATGTTGGTATGTCAGCAAGAAGTTGTACCTAATTATGTAAAGTAGTCTTAAAAAATGATTTGTCTTTAATTTAGAAAGAAATTATAATTATTACAAGACAAAAATATTTCTAAATGTGTAAAATATATATAAAACAAAGGAATTTTTGAATTTTCAATACCCCAAAAATACACCTCCAATTACATCCAACCAATATAATCTAAGTGAGTATTGTTGACAATGGATAGATAATATTTTTATAAATAAAACTTTTTAGAATACTTTATTTGTAAAAATATGCAGTTATATTTACTGAATGGGCCAGCGGCTATAGTATCTCTGCCATTATAGCATTATTAATTTAAATTTCAATAAATAATGTAATGGAAAATGGCTACATTATAGTGAATCGAGAAGGATAGATTATTGTTTAGCATTCATTGCATATATGCAATATAAATGATGGCAAAGATATAAGCGTAACTTTTGCAATTGATGAAAACCTACAATTGCTACAAAGATCTGTGGATTTTATTATAGAGTTTATTAGGTCAGTGTTTGTCAAAGCCGATTTACGTCTCGAGGATTTAAAAAACATATAACAAATTACTTAATTTTTTGGACATTGAAAAATATAATAATTATACAAAATCAAATATGTTGACCATCTTATTCAATAAATTTTGTAAAAACTCTAATATTGTAAATTTATAAATGAGATAGCTGCTTGAATTGCAATTCCGTTAGCGTCGGCCGATTGCAATATAAATTTAAGTAACACTGTATTAGATAATTTCAAATTTAATAATTCTTAGTATTAAACGGTACTGGATTATCAAACAAAAGTGTAAATTGAATCTGTATAAAAACACGACTTGCTGGTAATGGAAGTAAGTTATTTACAATTTAAATGTATCAAGAAACATGCTTTAATTACAAATAATTTCACATATTTGTTTTGTCACATGAGGATATATGGAATACGTGGTTGGGACAACTCGTATTTCACACAGGTGAGTTATGGTTATTTTTAATAATTGAATTTACTAAACGACAACATAATACGTTTTTAAAGAAAACATAATATTTTGTAAAAATTGCCTTTTCAGTAGTATTAGGAAACAGTATGCTGTGGCGGTTCAAACAGCAGTTTAAAGGAGTATACATGTTTAATAATAATAGACCTTTAGTTCAAATAATATTATATTCATCATCATTCATTGGATGAATACCATTAATAATAAAAAAATAACTACATATAAAAACCCAACAAACATAATACTTAAATTAATATAACAACAAAATATACAATTGATTTGAATTCAGTTATTAAATAGATATTTCTAAAACGTAACTCACCTACCAGGCTTAGGTTAGCCCCAGATTAGCTATTATAATATTCACCTCGTGTCTGAACAAAAAAGGAATAATTCTGTAATAAGTGCAAAATATTTTTAAAGTTTTAAGTTTGATTATAGGAATCTGTACTCTTAAACAAATCTTACATCTGCCTAGTTAGAACAAGTCTACTCGAACAAAGTAGAAATTGCGGTTGTTGTTTACTTAACTAACTCAAAGGGTCTCTAGAATAAGGCTTTAGATGAGAAGCGTGAAACGTACCTTGTTTATTTCTATAGTTGGGATCAGATAAAAGGTAGGTGGACACACGCAATCGTTTTTTAATCATGTAATGTCCCTCTAAAAGGATTAAGAACTATTTTGTTTTTGTTTCTTTATTTAGAGCGCAAGACAGATTATTAGTCCTAAGCAAAACTAAATTGCCAATCTCAAACTCAATATTTTTCAGAGCTTTCCTTCTAGCAGCCCGCTTTCAAGCAAGTCACAAGCGGATAGCAAAAAACGGTCGCAATTTCCCAAATTGCAATTTGCAAGGTGCAAAACGATTTGTGAATAACCGCGTAATTCAACTAATCTAGGGACTTCAAAGACCCAACAGGTGTGTTTTTCACCACAAAAAGTTCTGAATAAACGGCACCACTGCTTGCTGGGGTTCGCTTGAGAATGTCTGATAGATACTAATATCGGTTTTATACTATGCTTGCGTAAAGTGTCGCTCCAAGAATTAGCGGCAAGTTGGGTACCTGGGTCCGGCAATATTAGTTTAGGCTTTCCTACTCTAACGAATTATTTGCGTTCCAAATGACCTAAGTTATATTAGTTATTGTCTGCTTTAGAGTATACAACTCTATGAATTTTGAGAAAACATCCAATACAACGCAGATATAGGACACACCGCTGCGTGAAATAAGCAGAAGTCCATATACGTCCAAAGCTACAAGCTTGCGCGTAGGATCCGGCACAATGGTTTCAGCGGTAGATTGGGTAATACGCTGGTGTTTAGTAAATTGACAACTAACGCACGTTCAAATTTTTTTTTTTACATATTTGTTCATACCTTGCACGGCCGACAAAGTTTTTCAAAAATTTCAAAAATTTCCAGTTTTAAGCTTAGATTGTATTGGTAACTAAGGACGCCGGAATACATAATAAAAATTATTCCTATTCTTTGTTGGATATAGAGGTTGTCTTGCACTATAAATCGACTGTTTTTAGCAATAGAGTTTTAAATTCTAACTAACTTGGAGCCTAAGCGCTGCAATTCAGCAAGGTTTTCAATTAGTTTTAAAAAACTAGGAGATAGTTTACAGTAACTTTGCTCTTGATCAAGTAGTTTTCTGTTAGCATAAGCTACAATTTTTTTATGTCCTTTGGAATATTGAAATAAGTGAACAAAAACTGCAAAATCAGACGCATGCGGCCACATAAAATCGTTTTTTAAATGAAGGATGGTAAAGTAGAGTAACATTAACTATCTTTCCTTCTAATTTTTCCAACGTTGAAACCCTTACCCTACTTTCTAGGAGTTTTTTTTTCTAAAAGTTGCGTTTGCGGTGTTGCCGTTTTTGAAAACTTTAATTAATAATTTTGATCATAATTTGTAATGCTCAAAAAACTTGTAATTCCTTTATCTTTTCGGGTACTGAAAAACTTAAACCAATACTTTTAGTAATTAAAAAAAAAAAAATATTTTCCTAGCCTAAGCGTAAGCCCAGTTTTGTATAACCGGTTAAAAGCGCGGTTCAAATGCTTTAATGCTGGTACAAAAGTTTCCGATACTATTAATAAATCGTTCACATAAGTTGAAGCAAATGTAAGAGGAATCTGCCAATATCCCACATTTAAATCAACTGAAGACATAAACCGCACGATACATAAAGCGTTTTGCCGTGAGAAACCGTACATACTAGCGATCAAACAGCGGTTTTATTTCCATCTCTCTATTTTTGGGTGATCGCGGAAATCTCACGAAACCGTACTGGTTGTAAACGGTTACACCTGTCATTAATTTTCTTATTATTATTATTAATTTAGTAAAATATTTGCTATATATACATTTACTTACAAAGAATATTCATTTTATTTATACTTAATACCAATTTTTACTAATTTTTTTTATAATCATTCTTGACATTTCATCTCATTTATAGGTTATCATATTTAAATTTGACATACCGGACTTATTGAACTGCTTTCAACAAGGGTTTTAAATTCACCTCTCTGGTTGGTACATTCGGAGTCAAAAGTAAATAACCGGTAACTCGCGACAACGCAACGGTTTAAAAACATTTCATACCACAACGTCAACGGTATCTCGCGTCAAAATGCTTATAGTTTTTAATAGTTTCTTGATATGTTTTAGTGATTTATGATTTATAATGCCCTATTGTATCATTTTATCAATTTTGCATTTAACGGATTCACGATGTGCAATAGGTGTAGGGTAGGGTTTAAAAAAAACGGTTTGCAGCAGTTAGGCCTACTCAATTTAGCATGTAGATCTCTGTTTGTTCAGGTATTTTAAATATATTGATTGTTTTTAAGTAGGTTTAAAAAACATAGCTTTTTATTAAGAGATATAGGTAGGTTGTTGGCTAAATGTACAAAATTTAAAGGAAGATCTAAGTCTGCATCTCTACTAACCGGGGCACATAGCGAGGTTCTCAAATTATATATAATTATATGTTAAATACAAGGCTAGTCAAAATTACCAAAACACCTAAATAATGACCCCAAACGTACAAAATTTAAAAAAAAATTATTTAAGGCAAAAGTTGTTTGGTTTTAAACAAATTATTGGTTAAAAATATTTCTAATTTTATTGTAATTTTTTTTTCACACAGAACACCTTGTATATTTTTACATTTTTAGATTAATTTTGAGTATTTTTTGTAAACTTGTTTTTTTAAATGCATAAATATTGAGTTATAAGCAACTTTCTGAACTTCAAAATAAGAACATTTTCCAAACAAATAAAAAAAAAAACAATTACATTACAAAATAAACACTCTGTATATTAAAATTATGTTCAATCAGTAGTTTGTTTAAAACCAAACAACTTTTATTTGACCCTTTTTTTGAATTGTGTTACGGTTGGATAGTTATTTATTGTTATTATTGGGAGTCCACATGGTTAAATAGTTGGATGATCAAAATCACATTGTTTAATTACATTAATAAATTAATAATTAATTTTACATAAATCTGCTCCATTATAAGAGGAACCTATTTGAGGAGCTAACAAACAGGCTAATTTTATTTTATGACATTAAATGAAAAGAAATGCCAATTTCGGGATTGACAATGACATAAATTTTTTTTCCAAATTATTTGTTTGTGGTTTAACGTTCCTAAATGAGTTGCCAACTTGTTGGTTGGCTGATTCTCGGTTAAAATAATTTTTTTCTCGTTGATAGTAATCTGCCTGTCTTAATCTCACCGCACTGTTTTTCATTAGTAGAAAAATAGTGACGAGCAATTATTGTTATTAAGTTTATTAAAGTTGGACTAATTACTGTGTTTCTCTTTAACAATATCTTCTAAAATATAATTCTTAAAAATACCTTCAGGTGCCGCTTATCTATTTGTTTCTAGCTGCCAACTATCAATTATTACCATCAAGATTGAGTGAAAATCTAAAATATATTGTTTCATTAAACTTTAAAAACCGTTAACATAATCTACCGGATGAATCTTTGTGTAAACAAAGTTTGGTATAACTTTTTTAATATTATATGGAACTATTTTAGGAATATCTACACCCTGGAGAAGATATTGTGTTCGACAGCATCCATTCCAAGCAAGGCTTACGTGTTGCCATTGTTTTTTCACCGGAAATTTCAATGTCTTTTAGCTTGAGATGATAGCGGTCTTGGTGATATTATTTTGCCCTCGATTACCTTAACATTTATCTAAAATTTAATTAAATTTTTCAGTGATTTTTCTGCTTTTTTGGAAATTTGCCTTGATTTGTTCGAAATGAGGAATGGATTGAGGACATTATTATTTTAATTATTAATTAACACTTTTTCCCCCATTAAAGTTGTGGCGGTTCAAATAGCAGTTTAAAGGAGTACACTCAGGTTGTGTTAAATATTAATAGGCGGAAGGCCAAATAATAATTTACAATAAATTAAATACATATAAAAACTTTTATAAAACATACTAAGTGTATAACTAATATAACAACAGAATAAACAATTGATTTGATTGAAGAAATAATTCTGCAAAGTTAATTTGATAGCGACTTCTGCAGCCTCTGTCGGTAAAATTGTTAAAGTTTATATAGTGAATCACGGGCCAAAAAGAGGTTTTAGCAGACGACCACAAAGGATCGAGTTGCTGACCCGACAGTGGACAGCTACTGCGAGATGCAAATATAAACAAATATTGTTATAGTAACTGGCATGCAAAGTATTGACCGACTCGCACATGACAGTAACTATGATGGAATCACACGGTGCGAGTAGTTTTACTCCAGCAACTGACTAGGTCAGCTGGGATGCTAGCTCGCACTGTGTAACCAGGCCTTTACACTCAATATTTTTGACTAACCGAAAAATTATTCGATACTGTAATAGCATATGTAAACTGCAAGACAAAAGTTATGCTCCGGATCTATTTGAACCCCGATAAACTTTACTACTTCTACGTTTAATTTCTTGTCGTTTAATATACAAGTAGATTGAATACTGTAAAATTGCCTTTGCAAAAGCCATGTTGGTTATTAATGATAACATTTTGACTGCTCCAGATTAATTGGTCGGCGACTAGTTTATCCAATATTTTTAGAATTGCAGATTGAATTGCACGATAATTTGTAACATCTTCTTGGTTGCCATCTTTAAATACTGGTTTAATATAACAATCACACACTTGTTACCAGAAAAAAAGAAAATATACCAAAAAATGCATAAAGAATAAATGAATTGTTTTAAAAAGTATGCTAGTATTCCATCCGGTCCCAAACTAAACTTATCCGGCAAAGTATTTATTGAATCAAAATAAGATGCAAAATTTACGTTAAATCTGGCCAAATTAATTTCTGCAGAATTAATAAATACCGGCTGTGTAGTATTTGAACAGTTGCAAAATATTAAGCAAACAAATTTACATGATCTTGGCTATTTTGACTAACATTTGTTTCGGATAGCTTTCAACTTTTCAAACTTCCTTAACATACAACCAAAACTAAATAGATTGCTAGTTAAATTAAGTTCTATTCTATTAATATGCGCAACATATAAACTTTTACTCAAATCTTTGCACTGAGATCTTATAAAACAAACTACTATCACTATCACTATCATAATCGTTAGACTGACCACTATTTTTGTATTTAGCATGTGCTCCTTTTTATACTTTACAAGTTTTATATAGATTTTGTTGCACCATTTAGGATAATTGGATGATTTAATACATTTTGCAATTCTTAAATACATCATAAATAACTCTATTAAATTTTTTTACAGCTTTATTAATATCATAAGTAGATAATATATCATTCTAAGGAACACAGAATTAATTTCAAGATATTTGGCTTTCTTAAAGTCTAATATATTATTTTCCATTTTTAAGTCTACATCGTTTAAATTTATAGACGCTAAAATAGAATATCCAATGCATGCTATTTTTATGTAATAAATCATCTTCAGCTCTGTCAACTTCAAGTTTTTGAAATTAGAAAATATTAAATCCAAATACGTTCCACAATTGTGGGGTATATAATTACACTGACTCAAGTTATGGAATTTAAGGTAATCAGCCATAGATTGAGCATTGTAAGATCTGTTAAGTTTATTTAATACATTAACTTGAAATACATCCCAATGTGCATTAGGGATATTGTAGTCACCTTAGAAAAACAAAATTATCAATTGTAAGAATATGAAGTATACCAAAAGCAACTATCAAACATCAAAAAGTTTAGTTTTAGCAATATTTGTAGTAGTCATACAGCCTTTTTTTTTCTGTACACATCATACATCAAAACTTACCGTTTATATACTTTTTTTATTTACATTTACTTGCTTATTCTGCTATGCATTTCTCTTTGTTGTTCACTACATACAATTAATACAAACACAACAAATAGTTTAAGATTAATTTATTACTTAAGTGATGTTTCAATTAATTCAATTTTCACTATAACTTATTTTTGTTTTATCATTGAAAACCGTTATTATTTTTAAATAATTTTTGTTTGCCAATAATGCAAATTTATACAACTAAAAAAAAAAACGACTTCGACAAGTTTTTGTGTACTAATAATGTGTTTTCTTCGTAAAACTAAACAAAAAGTTATTCATATATTTATTATTTGCTAGAGCAATTAATATTGCTTAATGTTCGGGTATCATATATAAGTAGATATTTCAGTATTCTTTAAATAAAAATTATAGTCGTTAAAATTAAAATAATTGTGGATACTTATTGGTGATAACATAGTTTTGTTAACTTACACTTTTTTTAAATTTAAGTTTTATTCGAATTAAACATATTGCTACTTTGCTGTTAAATGGGCGTTAGTATAAATAATATTTTTATTTGAATCAGCTCATAAAATCATACAAAATTATTTTATATTATATTGATTAAAACAATTTTATAATGTTTTTAATAAACGACTTGGTGTGTTAGTTAGTTTCCAATCAATAAACTTATACAATCCAAAAACAATAAATATCAAAACAAATAATCTTTTAACATTAACTTTCCCTTTAGCATCAGTTTTGCCTGGAATCAATAGTTCAGGAAAAATGTTATCCAGATACCACTTGAAACTCTTACATCCTAACTTCTTTCTTAAATCTTTATTAGCAGAAACATTACCAAAATAACCTTTCTGGTCTCTTATTGGTTTGTTTACATATTGTGCGTATTCATCCATCCAAACATCACTTAAACGTGCTAAGTTTTTCCATAATGTTGAAACACCGGATGTCCGTATATAAGGAGATTGTGATCTAAATATATGCCCTACATGACTGCAGGGTACAATTTCCAATGTGCCACCGCACATCCATGTTTTAAATGACAACTCAAAGTTTTCACCTCCCCATATATTAAAGCCCTTATCGTAAGTTCCCAATTGCTCAAAAAAAGCTTTGTCTATACTAAAGAGGCCTCCAGACATGACTGGACTCCAAACGGGTTCAGCAGTATTTTTATGCTTTTTTCTCTCATGAGGAGGTACTACATGCCAAGAAAACTCTAAATTCCAATTGAAATGACCGACTAACACTCTACGTTCACGGTATTTTAAATCAGTATCGCCGATTGTATCAATAACAGGACACACAACAGTGGTTGCATCTCTGGCAATGCGATCAAGAAGAGGCTCTAGCCAGCCTTCAGTACACTCGCAATGGGAATCAAGATAAGTTAACACAGCTCCCGTCGCTTTGCTAGCACCTAACAGTCTGGCTCTAATTAGACCTTCTCTTTGAGCTGCCCTAAGAATTTTAACTTTTGGTTCCTTGATAAAATATTCATCGAGCTGAGTTTTAAGATGATCCATATCCGAAAAGTCATCAACTAAGATAACCTCCTCAATAAGATCAATTGGTGATCTGTCCAATACCGAATGAACCGTACGCAGCAGAGTAGACCAAGCCTCATTATAAAAACAAATGATCACCGACGTCTTGGGAAGATTATCAAGATATCTTCCGGGTTTTTTACACAAATCATCTCTTACATCCGGGAGACTACGATGAACACTAATCATATCACTAACATATTGATTGAAACCGTTTTTCAACCAACCATCATCCACAATTTTTTTAATGTCTTTTTCTAAATTAGCTGGCAGAGTCACCGGTTTTTCTTCCTCGCCAGCTTCAGTTGTATATTGTGGAAGAAATGTGCCATTTTTGGGTATTTTGTTGTCTTCATTGGTTTTAATATTATTTTTCAACTTTTGTAGAGACGGAATAATTTTATTCTGGTTGTTCTCATAGTATAATAAAAACGCGATCGTAAAGCACGTGGTTGAGACAATCACAACTAGTTTAACAAAAAATGAATATTTACTTGTCATATTATTTTTTTAAATTTTATTCATGCCTGTTACAACACAAAATATATTAGACTGTCAGAATTGACATGCACATCACAATAATGTCCTTTTTGACATTTGTTTTTAATTTTAAAATTATTATTAACTCGTTACTTAAACTTTTGTTAAATTTTAAGATATTGTTCAAATCTACAAATTTTTACAATGAATGTTGTTACTTTAAGAAATGTTGGCTGATTCTTTATAATGCGAATAAAGTGAATAATTTTTTTACTACGTTGTAATATACAGACATACTTTAATTTGTTTGCCGATAATACTATTGTATTGTGTTAAAGAATAAACATTAAGCAAACTTAAACAGAACATAAGTGACATATAGTTTAATGCAAATCAGTGTTCTTATCAAATTAATTCTATCTAAATAAATCAAAAACCAAACATGTAGTTTTTTACTGAAAAAAGTTTTCATGACTTGCACTATATCTAAGTTAGTAATAGGGTTTCTATGTGACAACGGTGCAATTGATTTAGCGCCGCAGTCTTATAGCAGTAAAATAATTTTGAGTTAAGATAAATATGAAAAAGTTTTAATTGTATGAAGATTATTCATAGTATTAACCTGATCTAGCATAATCGTACCAATTAAATACTCAAAATAAAAATACAGTCAGAAATAAATGTAACTTTAAAATTTACACACTGAAAACTATTGACTTTGCATCACATAAAGTTGCTATTGTTAAGTAATCATTAATTTATAAAAAAAATAGATCACATTAGTGATTTTCTCAAAATTTACTCAAAATGTGTTTATTTATTTGTAGTTGGTACGCTGCTTGTCGCAAATCGATCAGCACAACTAGGTGCAGTAGCATCAGCAAGAGTAGTTGCTGTGGGAGTTGTTTTTACTGCACTCGTTACTATTAAACGTGCCAGTCTTTGTACTTTATTTAGTTTGGTTATCGTATCTGAGGTTAATTTTTCTACTCCATTACGTGGTAATGGTCACTATAGTTTACAACCATTTGAATTTAGTCCTTTTGTTTGTCCATCCGTTGACCGATGGTTGCAGGTGTTTTACTTTTCTTTGTCATCAGGAGTATGGTTCCATTTATTTTAAGTCTTCTATGTGTTGTTTTTGTGTAAAAGACACAACTGCAATTTTGCTTAGGTTAGGTTAGAGACTGATAGTCTTTCTTTCTTGTACATTTGCATTATATTAGATACAACTGCCTCAAACTTTCCTTTACTAAGATGGTGAAATCATCGGTGTGCATAAGATAAAGACGCCTATGCCATTTAGTAACTGCATTGGGCCGTTCGCAACAACACAGCGTATAGATGATAACACATTACTTTGTGGGCATCAGCTAGCATCTTTAAGTACTACAGTAATGTAATTGTTAAAATCCATTTTGTAACCATAAAGTTAAATGCAAAAACTGTGTTTTTAAAAGTCTAAGGAGTCCAACATATTCTTTGTAGTGTATAATCTGCACCTGCTAACTAACTGATGTATATTTTGCAGAATTTTTCTCATTAATATACATATAAGTGTAAGTGGAAAGAAAAGCATTTAGTTTCCGTGAGCCGTATAAACCTGTCTACTGCTATTTTTATATTAATTACTGTTTGGTCTGTAACATTTTACTAAAACATACATAATTTGCTTCGAAGTAACAATAATAATGGGAGATTTAAATGCCAAGATTTGAATTTGGACTTGGAGCGAAGAATGAGCAAGGAGATAGACTGTTACACTTTGCACAAGAACAGCAATTGGTAGTTACAAACACCTTCCACAATCTACCTTCTAAAAACCTCTACACATGGAGGTCCCCGTAAGACAAACGTAATAATAATACAGTATGGAACCAAATCAACTATATAATAATAAGGAAAAGGTTTAGAAACGACATATCATCTGTAAAGACGTACCCGGGGGCTGATATGGGTTCCGACCATAATCCTGTAGTAGCTAAACTCCAACTGAAGCTAAAGAAAATAAAACAAAATCAAGCAACATCAAGGTTAGACACAAAACATTTTAAAAATGAAAAAATAAGAGAAGCGATTCAAAAAGAAATAAACCAAAACATGAGAGAAACCACAAGAATAATAGAAACAACAAAAAACCCAAATGAAAAATAGAGGATTATAAAAAACATAATGGATAAATCCAGCAAAAAACACCATGAGCGGCAAAGACCAACCAAAAAAAAAGGATTGATAACGGTTGAGATATTAGACTGAATAGATAAAAAAAGACACTTCAAATCTAAAAACAAAACTGAATACAGAGAGATGCATAAAACAGTAAGATAGTTATCGACATCGAGAACAAATTCAAAACCTGGAGCAACTATATAAAACACCTACTTAAAGACAAAAAACCTAGAATACTACAAGACATACAAAATGCAAATAAAAATACCGGTCCACTGAAAACGAAAGAAAAAGTTGTACACGCACTTAAAAATATGAAAAACTCAAAAGCACCTGGCCCAGATAAAGTAACAATAAAATTACTCAAAATGCTAGAAAGAAAGCAGTTTACAGTCTTTACCAAATTCATAAATAACATCTATATAACGGGCATAACACCAACAGAATGGTTGAGCTCAACTTTAATCAACATCCCTAAACGCACAGCTGCCAAAAAATGTGTAGAACACCGTACAATAAGTCTAAGGTCTCATACATTAAAACTACTACTAAATATAATTCATAAACGTGTCTAAATTAAATTAAATGTTCTCACACAAAGATGTCTCAAAGTTAACAAAGATGTCTACGCCTGCTATATAGACTATGAAAAAGCGTTTGACAAAGTGTATTATGAACACCTAATAAGACTACTAAGAAGTAAACAACTAGACAAGAAAGATATCCAAATAATACAAAACCTTTATTATAACCAAAATGATACTATAGAAATAAAAAGTTAGAAATTACAGAACATAAATATAGAAAGAGGAGTCAGTCAGAGTTGCGTGTTGTCACTTCTATTTTTTAATCTATACTTTGAAATGATAATCCAAAAAGCAACTCACAACAATACAACTGGCATCAATGCCAATGGCTAAATTATACAGAATATACAATACACAGACGACACAGTGCTATTAACAGACAACCTCCAAGATCTTCAGTAGATGACCAAAAGAGGCCAAGAAGTCGGCCAATAATACGGACTAACCATAAATCTGAAGAAAACAAAATTCTTGATCTTTACTAAAAACTTCAATAACAACGAACTCATAGTAACAAATAAAATCGTAGAAAAAGTTGAAAAATACAAGTACTAAAAAATCTTCTATTGTAAGAATTTCAAAAATAAATTAAAACTCAGAATGGTAAGATGCTATATCGAGTCAACATTATTATATAGAATAGAAGCCACGACATTCAAAGCTAATACAATTAAACGACTTGAGGCATTCAAAACGTGGATATTCAGAAGGATGCTTAAAATACCGTGGACTGACAAAATAACTTATGTCAAAGTTTTAAGAAGAATAAAAACAAAAAAACACCTAGTTGACACAATAAAATCTCAAAAACTAGAATATCTAAACCATGTGATGCGGGGTCAACGATATGAATTCCTACAAAACTTAAAAAAAATGTTAAATTGAACATCTACGGAACTAGTTAGAAGAGCCACAAATAAAGTCAAAATTATCATGATGGTTGCCAACTTTTGTTCGAAGAAGGCACCCTAAGAAGAAGCGACATAAACGGTTCAATTGTGCTATTTCTTCATTCTAGCTTAAAAAATGTGTCTGCAAAGTTTTTTCAGGACAAAATTGTTGTAATCTCTTTTTTTTTGTTAGCAAAGATTTAATATTCCCAGTTAGTTTTTCTTGAGTTCTTGTATTTTTAATAAAAAGTATTTTTAGATTTATTATTAAATTGAATTATACCAAATAGCAAAATTATTTTTTAATTTGTTAGTATTAGGTTGATAATTTCAGTCTGCGTCGTAGTTATAAACGTCGGCAAGATACGTTTATTCATAATATTTTTGTTTTTATTTTTTTAAATTGATTTTGGAGCTTTCTCCATAATATAATGTTGTTGTTTATGATGAACTTGTAAATTTCTTCCGGTCGCAGAAGTCCTAACTGAATGTTGATAAAGTTTCAAATCCAAGAATAATATCACTTCTAATCCCTAGCTCTACTATGGCTACCTTGATTGTCACTATGTCTCTGAAACAATTATTTAGTGTATAATTTACTATAATGCATGTATAAAAGTTGCATGAAAGTTTGTCTTATAAAAGTTATTTGCTTGAAATACTTAGCCGCTATGTTATTTCCTTGCAAATCCAAGATTTCAAAGCAAAAGCAATATCAATATTATGTTTTAAAATGTACGCTCTGACAGTCAGTGCAGTTTAATTACACGACTTTAAACATTTTATTTACCATAACTTTTTGTTGTTTGACAATTCATCATCTTTCTTTGCCACTTCAACGAGACATTCTGCTTGTTGTTACCTTTTTTAAGACGGGACAATGCCCGGAAGGTTATTCTGGAAAAACCCAGATGCAGCTTGCTCTTGAGAGTTTTATCTTATTGTAGACAATCTTGATTGAGTAAGACATATTGGATACTTTTGTAATTTGATTTCAAGATTACTACTCACCAAGTATTGTTGTTCTAAACTTCCAACCTATTTGACAGGGTGCTCAACAATCTTCTTAGATTGCCTTTTGCTTCCAAAGTTTGCCCGGAAAGCTGTGCTTTTTACAGCTCCGAAGATCTACGCGGTTTTAATCAAGGGACTATTTTGAATTAGTAGTGTTATTCACATTGAGTGTTTATGTTATCTGCCAAAATTTAAGATCCTTTTTGGTTATTTGACAAGTGTTTGTGTTTTTTTTGGCTCATCTCTTCTTATACCCTATTTTTCTGTCTTACTTCCTACACTGACATTTATTTCTCCTTTCTCCCATTTTTGCATTATTTAGCCTAGATATGTGCATTGTCCTTAAGTATCTTCTTAGTTTTTCTATATCTTTTTTAACTTCTTTCTTGTGGTATTCTTTTTTGTCATATATATTTTGTGCAGCTCTATTAAGTGTATCCCCTTTGATAATTTTTGATTTGCCAGTTTTTTTTTTTGTAAGATTCTAGAATCTTTATTTAGGATTGGATCTTCAAGTTGCTTGGTTACTAGATATACTCTGAGCATTTCGAAAGTTGCATTGTCTGTCAACCTCGAGATGGCGTATCTACCGTATAGAAATTAGTTAAAAAATTAATTTAGTTTGCTTTCCTTGAGCAGTTCTTTTCTTCTTCTCCTTATCTCTGCAATTTTGGTTAGCACTAATGTTTCAGTAAATGTTTTTTTTTGTCTATCTTCCATTCAATGGCAGTTGTCTTGGCCTTCTTTGTTCTTTTGCTTCCGTTTAATTTCTTGTTTATTTTTTCTTTGTTTTCAGTCGATTTTCATCTGTGTGTTTCTTTCTATTTTAGTTTATCTTTAAATTTCTTTATCTTTTTTTTTAGTATTGTCGTTGCATAGTTTCTTAGTGCACTTCTTTTTTAAACTCTTTCCAATTTTCCTCCCACGCTTTCCACTCTACTAACGTATGGTCTGCATTGTCTTCTTGACAAAATATACATCTTTTTTCTTTCTTCATCTAATTTATAATATAAATACTTTCTAAAGGCTTTTTTATTTCTGGTATTAGCTCTTTTGTTCATTTTCCCTTTTCTTTTTTTTTTTCAATGTCTCTGCTATCTTTCCATCGTATTTTTTCTTGCCCTTTTTTTCGATGCTTGTTTCTGTCTTGTTTCTTCATTTTCCATTTTCTTTATGTCTAATCTTTTTTTACTATCATATCTGCTAGTAGTGTTGCCACAATTATTTCTAGGGTCTTTTGCGACATCGTCCTGTACGCTTGCTTTTGTGGTTTCTTTTTTTTTTCTGTTTTTTTTGTTGTTGTTGTCTTTAAGGCGTTTCTCTATGTTTCTGCTGTGTTACAATAGTTTACTGCTAGCCGCCGTTACTATTAGCCCCCTTGTTCTTTCTCCTGGTCTTCCCTTGTTAGGAATAAGCCTACTAAGCATTCCTTTCATTTTTTCCTTTTACCGCTTCCTTAACCTTCTTGTTCCTTGCTTCAAGTGTAACTCCAAGGTATTTAATTTTTATCCGTTCATGTATTTTCCAATTTCTCCTATTAATTCTCTTTGTAGATAGCCGCCTCAGTTTTCTGCGGAATCTAACTTTTATATCTCATCCATCTCTACATCATCTCTTTTACCAACTTTTTTTTTTAAACTTCTATGTCTATATTTCTATGTAGCTTGTTAAACTAAATTTCATAGTTTCTTTCTCTCTAAGTACAGAATATTGCGGCTTAAATTTTTTATTATTAGTCAGTAGATTTTTCTTTTAAAGGTAACTTCAATTTATCTTGATAGTTTTATTGTTTCTTTATATTTTGCCGCTTTTTTAATCACTTTTTTTTTCCTTTAAGCAAATTGCCTTAATTTTTCCTAATTTATTTATTAGTATTTTGTACGGCTGCCCACAGAGTTCCTTTTTCTTACTGTCCTTGATTGCTTCTTTCAAAGCCTTTTTGTCTCTTTTTAGTTCGTTTTCAGCTTTTTCAGAATATTTTCTTCTTTCTGTTTATTGACCTTCCTTGCTGTTTGTAATGTTTTCTTCCTGCTTTCTTTGCACCAGTACGGTCTGCTTCTTCTCTGTCCTTAAGGAATTATTCTTCTGCTGCCTACTTTTTGCATCTTTCTTCTATGTTCTCAATTTCCTACACTTTCTCTGCCTTCATAGCTCTTTTTATCCTTTTCTTTGTTATGTTCCATCTTTCTTCTGTTTTGTCTTCTTTTTTTCTTTGTACTGTAGTATATGTACTTATATAGGTTCAGCAATTCTTTGGCTGTCTTTGTTTAGCCCCCTACTAGATTTATCTCTTACAATCATTGTTTTACCTCCTTGGTTGTATATTGTAAGATTTACAGCCGCTATTATCTCCTTTAGAATTTGTTCTATCCTGTCGCACTTTGCCTTTTCCCAACTTGGCAATTTTGCGTTAAAATCGCTTTCTATCAGAATTTGTTTGTTCTTTTGTTTTTTTAAATTCTTCTAACCACTCTTGATAATATTCCATTTTGTTGTTTGAACTAATGTAACAGCTGTATACTATTATACCTCCTATATTGGCCTACACTATTTTTACTTTGAGTGTTTCCCATATTTCTACCTTATCTCTATACTTACCCCTTGCTAAGCCACTTTTGAGTCATTATCTTTGATCTATTTCCCACTCAATTTGTTTTTATTTAGTTCACCATCATGTTGAAATCAACAATTTAATCTACTTGCTAATGAGACTTTATTAAGTAATGGAAGTAGTAAATTTTCTATTAACAATTACATTATAATTCAATAACTCAGCCCAAATGTTCCATGACCATCGTTTTTAATATGATCTTTGGCGTATTACGTGAAGGTTTTTGTTCATCTATTAATGCAGATTATGAGTATTTATAATACCTGTTTTAGTAAATGTGGAGTTATCACTTCACAGAATCTTTTCAATGAAATGTGGATTATTGTTAACGCTATGCAACAACCATCTCCAAAAATTAATTCAAAGCTTCCAATCTAAGTCATGAAAAACTTGAACTATTTGAGGCCTAAATAAATGAAATCAATTTTTCTCAATAAACTGTGAATATTGCCTTTTTAGATTTGAATTTGAGACGATATAATTCGAACGCTTGTACTTGGTTCCAAATCAAGAAATTCAATAATTATCTTTTTTTGGTAGACGCTTAGTGTAGGTTGACGACCTGCTTGATTTTTGTGAGGATTTAAATTACATAAGTCCTAGCCGCAGCAGTGGCATTGTCATTACATGCCCCCAATACTTTCAACATATCGACATAATCTTGATTACAGTAGTATCGATCCATTTTAAACCCACAAACCCAAAACACTTATCAATATGATAACAGAACGATTCATAAATTCTAAAATAATTGAATTATGTTACACAACAAAATGTAAAATCCCACAGTTATGTCACTAGATTTAACAAAATAAATAAATTAAATTTGTCTTTTGAGTAGTGGTCGTAGAAAAAGTTGTTATTTTCATTTTTATCAATAACTCTACAACAAAGGACAAATAAAAAAAATTCTACTCTTAATTTTCAATTTGTTTTAGCCTCTTGAGTCAAACCGCAAAAGCACGGGCGTCAATTTTAAGGAGTAGTGGAAAGTAAACATTTATTTGATAATATAAAATTGTTGACAAGCAAACAAATGATGAACTACATTTTATTAAAATGACTACATATAACATCAATACAAATTGAATATTTAACTGCATTTAAAAAAAAAAAACAGTAATCTCACTTCTTATAGATTATAAACATTATGACAAGCGTTTTTTGTGACATTTTAACAATATGGTTTTGATGTTTGACTTGTATAAATTTAAATTGTATGTTAAATTTCTATTGGATTGTCTCTCAAGAATAATATACACATCAACGTATCAAGCAAGTGATGTTTCATCCGTGTAATTGGTTTGATAATGGCACTTAAATTAAATCTTATTGTTTATTGCTATCGTGACAAATTTTAATTACCATTTAAGTCCGTATCCTATGTTGATAATTGATGTTATGGCTCGTAATTTTTTATTGACAATAAAAAATATACAAATTTAGCAAATATGTTTGTTAAGTATGATATATTTTATTAACCATAAATTGGCTAATTTATTTTATATTTATGTTATGTTTAACGGAACGAACAATGACGACAGTTTTATAAGTAATTAGTTGAAGCTAACGTACAGAAATTGTTAGTAAATTTTGTTGGCAATTGTATAATATTATTACCTATTACAGAGATATGACAATTAACAATAAAGAAAGATAATTAAAGAAACTGCTTATTTTAAAATTTTACTACAATATTAATAATTGTTATACTAAGCATCAACAAAAACCAATGTTGGTTTGGACATAGTTAAGTATCATAAACATATATGTAATTGTTTTACTATGACAGTATGATCCTGACATAGTGTGTTAAAACTGGAACGTGTGCTACAACAAATCCGTCGACTCTTACATCTAATTTGTTTCAAATACCACATATAAAACTATTGAAATAAAAAAGCTTAATATAATAATATTTGTAACCATTGCACATAAACAGTTAAAAATCTTTTAAATGTAAAGTTTTTAAATTTTTTAAATTCATTTAACGTAGGCCTATTTTTGCTACAAGGTTAATTACGTATGCCATAGGTTAAGATTTAGTAATCTTAACCTCTGGCATATATAATTATCTCTGAGTTTTGTAAAATAATCTGTTATTTCAATTTTAATTATTAATTATCAAAACAGTAACGACATCAACTAAAATTTCTTTCAGTGACCGAAAAAAGCACATTTTACTCAATATATTTTTTCTAAAACAGCAAAACTGATCCATCAAACTACAACTTCAGTGATGATTTTTTTTAAACTGTTAACTTTTTTTTGTTAGTTTTATTATATTATATCTGAGGTTATGTTAAAGATAAATGATAATGGACTAGTTATAAGTTGTTATAACATTTGTTCATGGAAACTATTGATGTATTGTTACTACCTTACAAGTTCCAAGAGAAAGAAATTGAATTACACAATGGGAGGAGATTTTCACATACACCAAGGAGGGGGAGATGAGACTTATAGGTGCGTAATACAATGTACATTGGCAGTGAAGTTATCGAGGTACTGACAGCTGCTTGGAGAGGTTGAAATCTTGAGATATTTGATAACACTGTATCTAGCAGTAAAGCCTAATACGTAATAGCCAAAAACATGTTGTGCACTGGCAGTTAAGGCTTTGGGGTTGCACAATAACTATTGTCAACTTTACACAGGCCAGTTGTATGCAAGGCATATTACATTAGTAAGGAGCAGTTATAAATACACTGGTAGTAGTAATTAAGTAACTATTATGGTAGTATACTATGTATTAATAATAAGGATTCTAACATCATAACCTGTTTGGTCCTATTCTAGAAGAAAATTATATGTTTGTTTATTTAACAGAATATATTGATAATTGTTTAATTGGTTTAATTTTTGAGACGGCGCGCGTGAACGATGTGCATAAATAACTAAAACAAAGCAGAACGCTAGCATAAGAGCGCATCTATCTACAAATTTTAATTTTTAAGGTAATATTTTTGTTAAATTCATTATAAAGCATTTTTGTACAAAATGATAATTTCATGGGAATTGGTATTATAACATTTTATATGATTTTTTACTTCAAACATTTTACCTTTTATACACTAAAAAAAGCATTTTTAATAAGATATAAACATATATAAAGTAACTAATAGCATCAAATTTATAAGTCAAAGCCCCAACATTATTTCAAGTTAGTACGCAGATTTTTTGTTTTTTGTTTAAATTTCAAAATATCATTTTTAGGAATTATTTAATATGTCATAGAAACTTAAAATTTGAATTTTAACAAATAAAACAAATAAACAAGATTCAAGCAGTTTGTAAAAATTGCTTAAATAGTTGTGAATTATAAGTCTCAAAACAATAGATTTGTTTAAAAAACATATCTTAAAGATTTTGGTTCTTCATCTCTAAACTGTCAGTGAGTAATTGTTAGAACTCCTAGTAAACATTGTACTACTACTAGTAAACATTTGTGTTTGTTTGAACTTCTTTTTACTGCAATTTAAAAGGCTCTGGTTTTATCTACAATCAATTACGGTATACTCATATACACAAAACTCCTGCTTAAAAAACCATCATTAAATGTGCCATAAAACAAGTAGGAGTCCTACACTGAGTTTCTGTTAGCCAAATGTTTGCAAACTTTTTGTTGGAACATAATTGCGGAATATTTGGACTTTCCATGGTTGTTCAAAAACAGACCGTGCCGTAGATTTTTGTAACTGATAGTACGTTTCATTACCCGTCACCTCGCATGTCACCCAGTGTGTAATTTTTTTACAAGACACAGAACATAAGAAAATGTAAGAGTAACCATGATGTGTTTGCATTAATCGATTTATATAGTTTCTGGTATTAATGTCTTTTATAATTTGAGTTCTATTTATGTTATAGTAGTTTTTTACAACTTAGGTGCATTTTTTTTTAATTTATAAACGACGGTCTATTTTTGTTGCCAAAGCTAATCACCAACGCCAGTGATTAAGTCTACCACATCTGGGAGTTTTGCAGCAAATTCAGGTTCTTTAACGTGCACGCAACATTAAGGCAGTACACAGGACTTATTAAAGTTTCACTTCTTATCCGAAAAAAGGCGTACTTCATCACAACTAATTTTTTCTTAACCAGAAAAACTGACTCTCCAGATAGGGGGCTTGAGGTTCAAACCCAAGACTCCTGGTATAAGGTTTTTAATTATTTACTATGCAGGTTTTAAACAATTGTGTTAATTTCTTAGGTCTTTTATCTGACATTATTATTGTATATGTTTTAGCATATTATGCAGCCAATAAGCTTACCAATCACAATTCAAAATTCTAAAACTAAGTTTGACAAGTTTTGTTAAGTTAAATCTTTTTGTTTAGTTTTAGTAGTAGCACACAAAATCACACCTCCCGCCCCAAAGAAACGCAAATAATCAAGTTTTGCATCAAAACGTTGCTCATTATCTTCTTTGAAGTACGAGGAATCGTCCATTCTAAGTTTGTACCGCAAAAAGAAACTGTCAACTCAACTTTTTACCTTAATGTGCTCAAAATATTGAAACGCCGGATTGCACACGTGAAGAATGACATCAAAGACACGGTCAAGCTCCACCATGACAATGCCTCCAGTCAAACGGCCGTCATTGTTACCATCTTCCTGGCTCAAAGCAAGACTTCGGTGATCCCCTAGCTCTCTTACAGTCCCGATTTAGTTTCGTGCTGTTTTTTTTTGTTTTCCCGACTAAAGAGAGAGCTGAAAGAAAAGCATTGGGAGTCCGTGAAAAACTTTCAAAAGCTAGTTACTAGGTTATTAAAATACATGATTGACAATTTAGTTAGTTTAGATTTTAAGCGTATCAGCCTAAAAAGATTATTAACAATAGATTATTGTCGAGGAGATTCAAGGTGCTTTCCAGGCGTAGCAGACACGTCTCCAGAAGTATATTGATGTAGGGAGAAAGTATTTTAAAGAATTTTAAGCGTTTGTACCAGCACCATATATAAATCTATTTTTAATAGGAAATGCGCATTACTTTCATAATAGACCCTGTATGTTCAAAACAATTTTTGCTTTGGTGTTTACACACATTGTATTGTTTTGTATAAATATCCAGTTCACATTATGCTGGCCATACACTTAACTGCGTAATTAACAATTAAACTTAAAATATGAATGGTTAAAAAATGTATTTAGTTTAAATTGCTTAAAATAATACATATAAGCTTTGCTTTATAGTTAATTTTTAGATTTATTAAAGTTATTTGCTGATTTTTGATAAAATTTTAAGAAAAACATTAAAACCTTAAAAAATATACTGACTTTTATAAAAACGCAATACACTATGATTGATTTTAATAAATTTTTTACAAAAACCCTATTTTGATAAAACAAACAAATAATTAAAATTTAAATTAAAACTACATTTTTGTTTTGTTTTTTTATGTAATTTTTTGGTTGACCCTTAGTATCAATTATGTGTGTTAAACAAGCTATAACTGTCAATTTTTTAAATCATGTGTCCACTAAATGCATTGTAAAAATTTAAGAATGCCAAAAGTTTGAAGGCCGAACTTTTGTTTAAAGATATTGCTGGACGTGTATCGTGAAGTTGCAACGGTGGTAAGATGTTGGTCCAGATGGTTCAATAAAGTCGCCCTGGATCTAGACGTCTTCGGGTGACTACTGATCGTGAAGAAAGCCGTTTAGGACTTTTAGCCACAGGAGAAAGGTTTTCAACAACTTGCTCAATTGCAATAGATTAGATGGAAGGTGCAAAACACAGAATGGCAATGTCATCTGTTTATTGCCGGATAAAATCTTATGGACTGCTGTGTACAGTCCATTATTGTGTCTTCCTCTTACTTTACTCTAATTGGGCTTTAAAATGGCATCAAATTGTGATTAGTAACGAGTCTTAATTTTGTTTGTGGACCCACGACGGCCTATTTTGTGAAACGCAACACATTACTCACAAAAGAAGTAATGATATAGAGTGCAATATGTTATGGTAACAAATCACGTTTGGTTTTTATTGACAACTTAAGACCAAACCGACTGTTACCTTGATTTGTAGTATTTTAACAAAAACGTCAACTTTGGCTTCATCGCTGCTTCTACAAATAATTTGATATTCGTTTATTTTTTTACCAGTACTTTTAGAGAGGATTAAACTATGATATGTCAAAGTCTTTTAGTCAAATAATAGTTAGGAAATAGCCGAAAAAACCCATCAACTATAGAAATAAATGCGTTTTTTTGTATTTTTGAATGCATTTTGTTGCTATTTGCAAATAAAATTTCACAAAAAGACTTTGAGATATTATAGTTTAATCCTATCTAAATGTACTGGTAAAAAAATAAATTAGTTATCAAACTATTTGTAGAAGCAGCAATGAAGCCAAATTTGCCGTTTTTGTTAAAATACTACAAATCAGGTAACGGTCGATATGGTCTTAAACGCAGACAGTTACATTGCCAATGTGCTAAAACCTGTTGCGTTTTCATTTAATGGGGGTTGGAAAATTCCATTTTCCAACACGATAACGCACGTTCTTATACGCCAAGGGCTATAACACAGTTTTTGCAAAAAAACTAACATTGTTGTTTTTTTATGGCCTGCTTGGTCGCCAGATTTGTTACCCGTTGAGCATGTTTGGGATATGATCGGTAGTAAGCTTACAGATTTACCACACCTACCAAACAAGTTGCAGCATTTTCGGATGCGGAATGAAGAAGCTTGAAAAAATATACTGCATAAAAATTTTTATCACATAATTAACAGTATGCCCCGCCGTTTAAATGACTGCATAAAAAATCATGGTGAAACAACGCATTACTGAAAAAAGTATAATTTTGTTTTTTAAATTAATCAAAAACTATAAAAAAAACTAATTATATAAATTCAGATTGTATCATTATTAACATTAACCAAATAAACAGTAAATACAAACAATAATATTATATTATGTTGATTTGCCTAACGTCCGTTTATAAGACCAGTCCTAAATAGTAATTGGTAAGAAATCTATAATTAAAAAACGTGTAATGCTTAAATTAATTATTGTATTATAAATTAGTTATTTTAGTGTTTCTCAAATTAATCGTCCTTTTTAAGTTACAAGTCAATTTTTGCCAATGGCTGTTGAACGGTGAACAATGATTCACATTTTGTTAATAGTATTCTGTGAAGTAATAAATCTACTTTTACAGAGGTAGGCATCATCAATACTAATAATTTGCACAAATGAAAAAAAGAAACTCATCATACAATCCGTAGACAATCATATCAACAAAGACGATTATTTGACCTTTAGTGTGAGTTATTAAATAGTTAATAATTTGTTCACAACTTCTACCGAATTCACTTAATTCACTTTAAATTTTTAACAAAAAATGTTACCACTGCTCGATGAAGTTCCGTTCGCAGACAAAATATATGTTTGGTACCAACATGAAATGTTCTAAAGATGTTTTTTTGTTTTATTAGTTAATTGTTAAAAAGTGACAATTGGAAAATATTCAGTCTTTATTTTCGATTTGTTTTGGCTTACTAAATCTTTAAGAGCACAGACGTCATTTTTGAAACACCCTGTATTTTAATTCTTAATCAATAAAGTCGGACAACTTAGACTTTAAACGTCATTAGTCACATAGATTGTTTAAAAATAGTACATCTGGTACATTTTTTACTTCTTGTTTAAATTTTTGAAATAATAATTTAAAAAATTTTTTTTTTTACCTTGTAACTTTTATTTTATAATGCATATTTATAAAGTAATAAAAAAAAAACTAAATATATTCGTGTACCGTAAAAATATTTATATAGACATGTCGATGAGACAAAGATTTAAAATTACAATATAAAACTTAATAAATTGTTTGATTGCCGCCAAAAATGCTGTAATATCCAAATTGTTAGATAATAAAAACAAACCGCAGTACTCGCCTAGACTTAATTTTTGTTTGTCATGAGTCACTTAAATTTTTGTTTTATACAAACTCCATTAAAGAATTAAATTAGCATTGTCCTATCTTTAAAATAGAATTAATATTTTTAAAACTAATAATTTAAATAGTTAATGATTAACGATCTAGCTTATTGGAAAATATAAATTTCTTATATACATATCTTATAAACACTGCATAATAAATTGCAATAGAACAGACAATAAATACAATTAAATGTATATCTAACAACCTTTTATAGTAAAAAGCGTCGGAGAAGAAATAAAATAAAATAACGCCGTTTGAATGTATTTATTCAATAATGCAATATTTTATTACACATTTCAAACCTGTATAAATTTAGTTTATTATTTATTTCTGAAAAAACATCAATTACCGTTTGGCTATAAAATAGTCAATTACATTCAGCATATATGCAAATCAGTTTTAAGTAATTATTTACATTTTTAATGTTAAGTATATTAAGATCAATAATAATATCAGAATAAATAAATTATATGTAAATTATTGAAAACAAAATGACAAAAATATAAAAGCAAAATCTAAAAACATAAATACTAATTTTGTTATACTTTCCAATTGCTGTTTGATTGTGAATCAATTATAAATAATTACCATTTCTTTAAGTTACGTTACGTTTAGAACTGCTCCAAAGTAGGTTATTCTTTTCTCGGAGTTGCTTCAAAATATTAATCTAAAAGATTAACATTTAGAGTTTTATTTTAAGAAATAATTTAGTTGATAAAATTCAAAGAAGTTGTGGTTGTTAATATTAGTGATTTTACGGATGTAGTACTACCAACCAACTGTTGAATGTAGGTTACAACACATCAAATTTGCATTTACAAATTCTTGGTATAAAATATTTTTAGATGTATTTTTCATAAATTACCCATGTCTTAATAATACATTCTAAAATTTTTTTGAAATATATAAATACATATACTCATATCGGTACCAATGTGACAAGTGTAATTATAGGTATGCTATAAGAATATAAAAATTGTTTTGTATTATATTCCAAAAATTTACTTCTGGACCAGATAATGCAATTGAATGGTGGTGTATAATTTTGTCACCTGCAATATGCAAATAGAAATAAATTACTTCCAAACATCTACAATTTAAATAATTTAATATTTGTTTGACTTTTGCAAACAATAATAAGATGTTTGTTCTAAAAATATATATTCCTTAAGTAGTAGTAGAATTGTTCTTCTGATTATATCTCGTACAACAACCAATACTACAGGCGACTTTAAATATTCAAAGTAAAATATCTAACGTGTTTAATTTTTATTAACAAAATTACTTGTTTAGAAAAATACTGCTAGATATTGATTATCTTATTTAAAACATTTGTTTTAAGTGGATAATTCAATTTAATAACGCCGAGTCATGAACAGTTATTCTTGTAATGGTTTAAAATATTCAAGTTATTAGTATAACTTACTTCAATGTTGCCGCTCAATCTGAAATTTAAATTTTAGAACTATTATTAACACTTCAAAAAATGTTGTTTGTACGTCAGCCAATCAACAGAGTAATAGTCTAAACTAACAACAGGTTTTGTATATTTCTTTGTTTGTCTTTGTACAACATTTCAAAATAATACGTAGCAACAAAAAACTATATTCTACAATAGAATTATATATTTTACGATAAAAAAGTTCATCCAAATCCCTTTTCTTCCCGATTAATTTTTAACACTTAAACTCAATGTATACTATAATTAAACTGAATGTACATGTTCTTAGATAAAACTTAACCATTTAAATTTGGTTGATCTGCCAATAGAAGCAAAAAACTTAAACCTACGCCCGCTCAATGCAAAATAAACTTTAATTATGCTATAATAATTATATACATAAGTATATATAAATGTTATGAAAAATAGTATGTGTTAGTACGTATTCAGTACTGCATTTTACAAGTCAAAAAAATAATATGACAAAGGAAAGCCCACAAGGCCAAAGTTTGCTACTTTTCAGGACCTGTAATACTAAAGGTCTTAAAAAGTATTATACACTATTTTTTGCGTGTATGGTCATGTTATCACAACACGCATTTTAGTATTGCTATGGAGCTTGTTAAAAAATAGGATTTTATTATTTAACGCGTAACGCAACAATATAGAACATTTAATTTTTAAAGATTGTTAACAAAAAATCTATTATATTAATTAACATAAATATCAAACATAATATATTTATTTTAAGGGAGGGGGGGGTATAGGATAACGGCTCTTTTTCGTTTTTTTTTTTACAAATTTATAGTTCATTAACTATTAAAGTACATTTACAATTTTTTTTAGCCATAAATGTTTATAAATATCGTTGTAATTCAGCATTGATGTGGGCCGTGTCAAAATTTTCTAGTTTTCCGGTGACCCTCATAACAAATCGCAGAATTATCTGAAACACACGAAATTAGAAAAATTTAGTTGTTTGCAAGTTTTTTTATTTTTATTTTTTACGGCCGGTTAAAGTCAAAAATTCGGTTTTTTCACTAAAAATGGCGCCATTTTGTCGCTGTACAATCGATTAAAAGCAAAAAATAAAGAAAAGAGGATCGTTGTCCTGGGGACAAATATATATTAAAGAAGTGTGTAAAATTTCAACCTGATCGGTGCAGAACTTTTTGAGTTATCGTGGTTTCCGCATTTGAAAAACTTGTTTTGAGAAAAACGCGTTTAAATTTTACGGTAAGAAAATGATAGGAAATTTTTTTTTTCTTAGTACATACATAGAATCGTCGATGCCAGCCCCATACAACAAAGTTCCTGCAGCCTTGGCGATGTCTAAGGCATCTTTTTGTTCCAGTCTTTTCAAAATTCTAGCTTCTTTTGTGACCAAAGCAGCCTTTTCCTCTGCTTTGGTCATTCTGGAACGGTCAAAATTGCGGATGTACTGGTGGGCACTCGGGCCAGTTGTAATTTGCATTTCTTGCAGGAAAGCCAATATGGCAATATTAAAAGTGCAGGCAGCTACATTTTCTGCAATGTCGATGATAGTAGGGCTACTTGATAAAATTTTAGGGCTAATCCTCCAAATAAGCTCAGTTTAACTCGAATTGACCTGGGATTTTAGGACAACATTTCTAAGACATTGTACTTTCAGATAAAAGAATTAAAAAAAAACAATTTTTTGACCATACCCCCCCCCCCCCCCCTTAAGATCATGTTTTGACAAGTTAAATAACTATTCAATGTATCGTTTGCATTTAGGTTTAAATAAATTAGAAATAACTCCGTCTACGCCTTCTACTAGGTTTTGAGTAGCTCAAAGTTGACGTTGCCGGTCTCAAACCTAATAATAGAAGAGGAAATTGAACTACTCACAAAACCAAGAACAAGCCTCAAAACGGATTGGATTGAAAACATAATCTTAGATAGAATATTAAATCCTTAAGCAAACAAGAATAGAAAATATAAAATTTACTCAGAAATTAGAAATCAACATTAGAATGTGTGCGTTACAGAAAACCAAAATAAAAAAAAAGAACCCGATGATACCGGGCAAATATCTGTTAATATACAACGGAGTAAGTAAAAATGAAAAAGCTAAACAAGGAATCTCAATCCTGATACATAAAATAATTTAAAAATAAAATAAAAGAAATTGAATATGTCTCAAGGAGTAATTGAAATCAAAATTGAATTCAATCAAAAAAGTTATAAATAGCAACAATACTACTAGGAAACTTTAATGCAAGAGTTGGGAACTAAATAATACCAAGAATTAAACAAAAGTTTTAAAAATGACAAGTTACTTGTAAGTAGAGGAGCTAAGAGAGAACGGGCGCAATTTCTTATGGGCATTTACAAGGGGTCCAAAATCCGCGTTTGGCGGCCATCTTGGATTTCTGACATCCGGTTGGGCACGGCCATCTGGGCGTGTCAAAGGAAGTGGGCGCTGGGTTGACCTTGGGATTTGGGTATCCGGTCGGAACCGGCCATCTGGGCATGTGAAAGTGGGCGCCGCCTGTGGCGCCCTTCTGTGTGCAAAGTGTGCAGTACCTCCATAAGAGTGTGTGAGTGCGAGGGGTGCGCGAAAACTCGGAAAGAGTGGGATGGAGAATGAGTGCACGTCAGCGCCGCGGTGGCAGAAAAAGTAAGTTGGGATGGATGACGTAATAGAAATTTTGCGTGTCGAGACATGTTAAAAATTTTAATTGTGATGAGTCATCGATGAAAGATAAGAGTTGTGTACCGGAAGTAGCAAGTACGATAAGGATTAATGCACCGGAAGTGCATCCGGTGTGATAATGGGTGTGTGCTTAATTGGAAAGATAAGGATGAATGTACCGGAAGTGCATCCTGTTGAAAAGTCGAGCTTGTTGAGACTTGTCTAAAATGCTAATTGGGATGACGTAATATAAAAGTGTGGGAAAATGTCCAATTAAAAAATTTAAATTGGTAAAAAGAGATAAGTGGTTTTTGTAAAAGTCGAGCGTGTTGAGACTTGTCGAAAAATGTTAATTGGGGTGACGTAATTTAAAATTATTAACAAAAATTTTAATCTTGAAATAATTAGAAAGTAAGGATTTAGGAGTATTTGATTGGTTGAAATCAAGTCACGTGACGTTTTGCGGTTTACGATCTAGTATAAATACGAGAATCGGAGGGTTCAAAATCAGTCTAGTGCAACCCTTGAGAGTACACTACTACTTTATCATCATGGCTACAATTTCAGACGTTGCTGACGGCATGGTCCGAATAATGGAGCAATTTATGGCGCGAAAGGAGACTGATATTAGTGTGATAGAAGAATGGATCAAGCACTGCTCTAAACAAATTCGTATTTTAAATACGGCGTTAAAGGCGGAGACGTCTATGGGAGTACAGCAAAAGATATTGTCGACAATCAGTAAAATGATGACATACAGGACTTTGTTGAGAGTACCTGCAAGAGCCGGAGGCAGCATCTCTATTAACGCTCAGACTCACGCTAATCGGGCTAGTGAGGCGGTAAAGTGGGAAGATTCAAAATCTGCGTTTGACGGAAGAATTAGAACAGGAGTTTTAACCAATATAAAACACAGGGAGCCAACAACATATTTTAAAGATTGTGAAATTTTGTTTGTAAGAAGGATAAGACTAGCGTTGAAGAAGGAGCCGTTTTATAAAATAAATACAGTATTTTGTGGTAAATTTGTGAAAAACAGTCAAGACGGAATCGTGGAAGATTTCAAGTACATAAACACAAAAAATGCTGTGGTTGATCGAGACTGTGAATTAAATGGATGGTTTGAAGAGAATATATCTGCCGTGCTGTTGCGTAAGTTGGAAGAATTTCAAGAGCGAGACAGCGGGTGGGCATTGTCGGCGATTATTAATTTGTGCATCAATATTAATAAATATAATCCGTTGCGAGGTTCATCATACTTGGATTTACCCCCGCAAATTAAATTGAAACAGGCGTGCATTAATGTAAAAAATAAAGATGACGCATGCTTTGCGTGGGCAGTAACATCTGCATTACACCCGGTTGTAATTGATCCAGACCGCATATCTTCTTACCCGCATTATTCGCAAGTTTTAAAGTTGGACGGCATTAGTTTTCCAATAAGGCGTGAGGATATATCAAAATTCGAACAATTAAATAACATTTCTGTGAATGTGTATATTATTAATAAAAAAGGGAAAAAGTATGTAGTCAGTCCGAGCAGAATAGCAAAACAAAAGAAAGACAGACACGTGAACTTATTGCTTGTGCAAGATAAATATTGTACGGAGGAGGAGGAAGACGATACGGATTTATCCGAACCGAAATACCATTACGTATGGATAAAAAATTTGTCAAGGCTGGTTAGCGGACAATTGACTAAGCACAATGGAAAAACATTTATTTGCGATCGGTGCTTGCATTGCTTCCAAACCGAGAGTAAACTGAAAACGCATATTGAGGACTGCGAGCAGAACAATGAATATAAGGTGAGTTTTGTAAAAGATGGCAAAATTAAATTTAACAACTATAAAAACAAGGAGCGATGTCCGTTTATTGTGTATGCGGACTTTGAATGTATATTAAATCAGGTGAATATCCGCATGGGCGACAAAAGCGTCAAGTACCAGCAGCACGAGGCTTATAGCGGAGGATATTATTTTAAGTGTGCTTATGACGATACCCTATCCTTCTACCGAAGTTACCGAGGTCCTAATTGCGCCGAATGGTTTGCGGAGCAGTTAAAGCAGCTTGCCGAAGACGTCGAAACAGTATATTTATGCGAAATGCCAATGGAAATTAGTCCGAATGAAGAACGCCAGTTTAGACGAGCATCATTGTGCCATATATGCGAAAAACCTCTGGAGTCTGATCGCGTGAGAGACCACTGTCATTTGACGGGGAAATATCGAGGAGCCGCACATACAAGTTGTAATATTGAATACCAAGACAGCCGCACCATCCCGGTGGTTTTCCATAATTGGAGCGGATACGATTCGCATATTATGCTGAAAGATGTGGCATTAAAAATAAACGGGAACGTAAATCTGATCCCAAGCAACACCGAAAATTTTATCGCCATGATAAAAAATATTTCAGAAAGCGAAGTGAAATTTAAATTCATAGATTCGTTCCGATTCATGGCATCTTCCCTGGATAAATTAAGCTCAAACTTGGACGATAAACCAATTTTAAAATCTCAGTTTGGTCATATTGACGATGGGCTGTTTAAACTGCTGACGCGCAAGGGGGTTTTCCCATACGATCATATAAAATCTTGGGAAAATCTGAACGAAAAAGTGCTGCCTACGTATAACCAATTTTATTCAAAGCTGACAGAGTCCAATATAAGTTTTGAAGACTACGAACACGCGCAAAAAGTATGGAATAAATTCCAAATACAAACGTTGGGAGAGTACAGCGATCTGTACTTAAAAACGGACGTGTTGTTGCTGGCAGACGTTTTTGAGAGTTTTAGAGATGTATGTCTGAAACACTATCGGTTGGATCCCGCTCATTATTTCACCGCTCCGGGCCTTAGTTGGGACGCCATGCTAAAATGCACCAAACAGGAGCTCGATTACATTAACGACATCGATATTTTAATGTTCATTGAGAAAGGGGTACGTGGAGGTCTCACCCAATGCTCAAAAAGACATTCGAAGGCAAATAATAAATACATGCCCGACTACAATCCGGGCATACCTCAAAAATATCTAATGTATTATGATATTAACGCGATGTATGCCTGGGCAATGTCGCAATATTTGCCGCAAGGCAATCTCAAGTGGGTGGAAGGAGACGTGTCCGCATTTAATTATCAGGTATCCGATGAAGCATCTATAGGGTATATACTGGAGGTAGACTTGGAGTATCCCGAGAGCATCCACGACAGACAAAAAGATTTACCAATGGCCCCAGAGAAAGGATGCCCTCCAGACTCGAAGCAACCGAAAATGTTGGCGACTGTTTGCGATAAGAAAAAATATGTCGTTCATTATCGTAATTTAAAGCAGTATGTGTCGGAGGGTCTGGTTGTGAGGAAAATCCATAGAGTGCTTCAGTTTCGCCAGTCTTCATGGCTAAAAAAATATATAGATCTAAATGCCGAGCTGCGCAGAAAATCGTCAAATGACTTTGAGAAAGATTTTTTCAAACTGATGAGTAACGCTGTGTTTGGAAAAACCATGGAGAATGTGCGGAACAGACGAGCGATTAAATTAATAACTAGATGGGATGGAAGATACGGCGCAGAAGCTCGAATTGCGAGTCCGTGTTTCCACAGCTGTAAAATAATGGAAGAAAATATGGTGTTGATAGAATTGCTGAAAAACGACGTATTGTTTACTAAACCGATTTACGTGGGTATGGCTATCTTGGACATTTCAAAGACTTTGTTGTACGAGTTCCACTACAAGTACATAAAAAACAAGTACGGAGACAATGCTCGACTCTGTTACACCGACACCGACTCTCTTATTTACGAGCTTGAAACGGATGATGTATACAGCGACATCAAGCAGGATATCCATCGCTTTGATACTTCTGAATACGCACGGAAGAACGCTTATGGAATTCCTTTATTGAACAAGAAGATTCCGGGGCTAATGAAGGATGAAAACCACGGTCATATCATGACGGAGTTTGTAGGTCTTAGAGCTAAAATGTACGCATGTATGGTTCCATCGGCCGACAACCCCGTCACAAAGAAGGCTAAAGGTATAAAATCATACGTGGTGAAATCTCACATTACGTTTGACGATTACCTGAGGTGTTTGAACGGAGGTATAGAAATGGCTCATCAACAGCATTCCATCAGGTCGATGAACCATACCATATATACTATAAATCAGAAAAAAATATCTCTAAGTCCTCACGATAACAAAAGATATTTGATTTCGGGAAGCCCCGAGACTTTGCCTTGGGGACATTACGCAATAATGGAGAGTTAAAGTAAGAGAAAAATATGATGGGGATAAGAAAAAATGTATATAAAAAACTATATTAATTTTAATAAATATGTTATTAGTATAATCTTGTGTTTGTTTTCTCCACCACTTTAGCAGTATTTAGTTGGGACATATAAAAGATTAGAGCGATGACGGTACACAAAAATTTTAATTGTGCTTAAGTAAGTAGAAAATAAGGATTTAGGAGCATTTGATTGGATGAAACTACTGACGTTTTGCAATTTATAACCTAGTATGAAAACAAGGATCAGAGGGTTGAAAATCAGTCTAGTACCGCTATACCGCTATACCGCTATAGCGCTATACCGCTACAGCGCTAAACCGCTACAGCGCTATACCGCTATACCGCTATACCGCTATACCGCTATACCGCTATACCGCTACAGCGCTATACCGCTACAGCGCTAAACCGCTACAGCGCTAAACCGCTACAGCGCTATACCGCTATACCGCTATACCGCTATACCGCTATACCCCTATACCGCTATAGCGGTATAGCGGTATAGCGCTATAGCGCTGTAGCGGTATAGCGGTATAGCGCTATAGCGCTATAGCGGTATAGCGCTATAGCGGTATAGCGGTGTAGCGGTATAGCGCTATAGCGGTATAGCGCTGTAGCGGTATAGCGCTGTAGCGGTATAGCGGTATAGCGGTATAGCGGTATAGCGGTATAGCGCTGTAGCGGTTTAGCGCTGTAGCGGTATAGCGCTATAGCGGTATAGCGCTATAGCGGTATAGCGGTATAGCGGTACTAGACTGATTTTCAACCCTCTGATCCTTGTTTTCATACTAGGTTATAAATTGCAAAACGTCAGTAGTTTCATCCAATCAAATGCTCCTAAATCCTTATTTTCTACTTACTTAAGCACAATTAAAATTTTTGTGTACCGTCATCGCTCTAATCTTTTATATGTCCCAACTAAATACTGCTAAAGTGGTGGAGAAAACAAACACAAGATTATACTAATAACATATTTATTAAAATTAATATAGTTTTTTATATACATTTTTTCTTATCCCCATCATATTTTTCTCTTACTTTAACTCTCCATTATTGCGTAATGTCCCCAAGGCAAAGTCTCGGGGCTTCCCGAAATCAAATATCTTTTGTTATCGTGAGGACTTAGAGATATTTTTTTCTGATTTATAGTATATATGGTATGGTTCATCGACCTGATGGAATGCTGTTGATGAGCCATTTCTATACCTCCGTTCAAACACCTCAGGTAATCGTCAAACGTAATGTGAGATTTCACCACGTATGATTTTATACCTTTAGCCTTCTTTGTGACGGGGTTGTCGGCCGATGGAACCATACATGCGTACATTTTAGCTCTAAGACCTACAAACTCCGTCATGATATGACCGTGGTTTTCATCCTTCATTAGCCCCGGAATCTTCTTGTTCAATAAAGGAATTCCATAAGCGTTCTTCCGTGCGTATTCAGAAGTATCAAAGCGATGGATATCCTGCTTGATGTCGCTGTATACATCATCCGTTTCAAGCTCGTAAATAAGAGAGTCGGTGTCGGTGTAACAGAGTCGAGCATTGTCTCCGTACTTGTTTTTTATGTACTTGTAGTGGAACTCGTACAACAAAGTCTTTGAAATGTCCAAGATAGCCATACCCACGTAAATCGGTTTAGTAAACAATACGTCGTTTTTCAGCAATTCTATCAACACCATATTTTCTTCCATTATTTTACAGCTGTGGAAACACGGACTCGCAATTCGAGCTTCTGCGCCGTATCTTCCATCCCATCTAGTTATTAATTTAATCGCTCGTCTGTTCCGCACATTCTCCATGGTTTTTCCAAACACAGCGTTACTCATCAGTTTGAAAAAATCTTTCTCAAAGTCATTTGACGATTTTCTGCGCAGCTCGGCATTTAGATCTATATATTTTTTTAGCCATGGAGACTGGCGAAACTGAAGCACTCTATGGATTTTCCTCACAACCAGACCCTCCGACACATACTGCTTTAAATTACGATAATGAACGACATATTTTTTCTTATCGCAAACAGTCGCCAACATTTTCGGTTGCTTCGAGTCTGGAGGGCATCCTTTCTCTGGGGCCATTGGTAAATCATTTTCGGTGTTGCTTGGGATCAGATTTACGTTCCCGTTTATTTTTAATGCCACATCTTTCAGCATAATATGCGAATCGTATCCGCTCCAATTATGGAAAACCACCGGGATGGTGCGGCTGTCTTGGTATTCAATATTACAACTTGTATGTGCGGCTCCTCGATATTTCCCCGTCAAATGACAGTGGTCTCTCACGCGATCAGACTCCAGAGGTTTTTCGCATATATGGCACAATGATGCTCGTCTAAACTGGCGTTCTTCATTCGGACTAATTTCCATTGACATTTCGCATAAATATACTGTTTCGACGTCTTCGGCAAGCTGCTTTAACTGCTCCGCAAACCATTCGGCGCAATTAGGACCTCGGTAACTTCGGTAGAAGGATAGGGTATCGTCATAAGCACACTTAAAATAATATCCTCCGCTATAAGCCTCGTGCTGCTGGTACTTGACGCTTTTGTCGCCCATGCGGATATTCACCTGATTTAATATACATTCAAAGTCCGCATACACAATAAACGGACATCGCTCCTTGTTTTTATAGTTGTTAAATTTAATTTTGCCATCTTTTACAAAACTCACCTTATATTCATTGTTCTGCTCGCAGTCCTCAATATGCGTTTTCAGTTTACTCTCGGTTTGGAAGCAATGCAAGCACCGATCGCAAATAAATGTTTTTCCATTGTGCTTAGTCAATTGTCCGCTAACCAGCCTTGACAAATTTTTTATCCATACGTAATGGTATTTCGGTTCGGATAAATCCGTATCGTCTTCCTCCTCCTCCGTACAATATTTATCTTGCACAAGCAATAAGTTCACGTGTCTGTCTTTCTTTTGTTTTGCTATTCTGCTCGGACTGACTACATACTTTTTCCCTTTTTTATTAATAATATACACATTCACAGAAATGTTATTTAATTGTTCGAATTTTGATATATCCTCACGCCTTATTGGAAAACTAATGCCGTCCAACTTTAAAACTTGCGAATAATGCGGGTAAGAAGATATGCGGTCTGGATCAATTACAACCGGGTGTAATGCAGATGTTACTGCCCACGCAAAGCATGCGTCATCTTTATTTTTTACATTAATGCACGCCTGTTTCAATTTAATTTGCGGGGGTAAATCCAAGTATGATGAACCTCGCAACGGATTATATTTATTAATATTGATGCACAAATTAATAATCGCCGACAATGCCCACCCGCTGTCTCGCTCTTGAAATTCTTCCAACTTACGCAACAGCACGGCAGATATATTCTCTTCAAACCATCCATTTAATTCACAGTCTCGATCAACCACAGCATTTTTTGTGTTTATGTACTTGAAATCTTCCACGATTCCGTCTTGACTGTTTTTCACAAATTTACCACAAAATACTGTATTTATTTTATAAAACGGCTCCTTCTTCAACGCTAGTCTTATCCTTCTTACAAACAAAATTTCACAATCTTTAAAATATGTTGTTGGCTCCCTGTGTTTTATATTGGTTAAAACTCCTGTTCTAATTCTTCCGTCAAACGCAGATTTTGAATCTTCCCACTTTACCGCCTCACTAGCCCGATTAGCGTGAGTCTGAGCGTTAATAGAGATGCTGCCTCCGGCTCTTGCAGGTACTCTCAACAAAGTCCTGTATGTCATCATTTTACTGATTGTCGACAATATCTTTTGCTGTACTCCCATAGACGTCTCCGCCTTTAACGCCGTATTTAAAATACGAATTTGTTTAGAGCAGTGCTTGATCCATTCTTCTATCACACTAATATCAGTCTCCTTTCGCGCCATAAATTGCTCCATTATTCGGACCATGCCGTCAGCAACGTCTGAAATTGTAGCCATGATGATAAAGTAGTAGTGTACTCTCAAGGGTTGCACTAGACTGATTTTGAACCCTCCGATTCTCGTATTTATACTAGATCGTAAACCGCAAAACGTCACGTGACTTGATTTCAACCAATCAAATACTCCTAAATCCTTACTTTCTAATTATTTCACGATTAAAATTTTCGTTAATAATTTTAAATTACGTCACCCCAATTAACATTTTTCGACAAGTCTCAACACGCTCGACTTTTACAAAAACCACTTATCTCTTTTTACCAATTTAAATTTTTTAATTGGACATTTTCCCACACTTTTATATTACGTCATCCCAATTAGCATTTTAGACAAGTCTCAACAAGCTCGACTTTTCAACAGGATGCACTTCCGGTACATTCATCCTTATCTTTCCAATTAAGCACACACCCATTATCACACCGGATGCACTTCCGGTGCATTAATCCTTATCGTACTTGCTACTTCCGGTACACAACTCTTATCTTTCATCGATGACTCATCACAATTAAAATTTTTAACATGTCTCGACACGCAAAATTTCTATTACGTCATCCATCCCAACTTACTTTTTCTGCCACCGCGGCGCTGACGTGCACTCATTCTCCATCCCACTCTTTCCGAGTTTTCGCGCACCCCTCGCACTCACACACTCTTATGGAGGTACTGCACACTTTGCACACAGAAGGGCGCCACAGGCGGCGCCCACTTTCACATGCCCAGATGGCCGGCTCCGACCGGATACCCAAATCCCAAGGTCAACCCAGCGCCCACTTCCTTTGACACGCCCAGATGGCCGTGCCCAACCGGATGTCAGAAATCCAAGATGGCCGCCAAACGCGGATTTTGGACCCCTTGTAAATGCCCATAAGAAATTGCGCCCGTTCTCTCTTAGCTCCTCTACTCTTGTAAGCATCTGTTTATTAAATAAACTAAGAATAAATAACATCTTTTTTAACTACAAGAAACAGCAAAAGTTCACATTCTACAACTCAAAAAGACAAGCCAACTATTGATTGACTATGTTATCAGCAACATGATTCACTATTCTAGATGTGAGATGCCAACATTCCCGTTATTAAAAATCTATACAAAGAGGAAGACAGAAATAGGTCAAAAGAAACAAACACAAATCTACCAATAAACATTCAAACTGTAAACATAACTTAAATAACAAAAGTTCTAACCATACTCAAAAATTAAAAATTAGCGGCCCTGCCAAAATAAGCAACAAACTGTTAAATTTTGGAGGGCTAACGGTAGTAGAAAAACTCACTAAGCTAATAAAGAAAATTCTGAAAGACCAACAAATTGGAGATTTAGCACGCTAATAATGCTGTTCAAAAAACCTACCGCAGTTGTGCGGTAAATAAACATTACTGTCTTGGGTATAGTTTATGTTTTCATAAATATACTAGTTTGGTAGAATTAACTTACAGTTTTTATAAAAAAAAGTAAAAAACATGAATTATTGTAACTCGTTTAAAAAACGTTGCTTTAAAACTGCTTATGCATTGTTTACAGAAATGCCTCTATGATAAAATACTATTGCTCTGTACTTATAATATAATCTAACACTACTTTTCAAACTTTAATAATATTTGCAAAAACTTCATTAGAAACTAAACTGTATACTAAGTTTCCTCGTATATTAAATATTTTGCATAGTAAATTTTTTTCTTCTTCTTTTTGAGTCATCAATCACATTCTGTCTAAAGTTCTAACATTTTTAATTTGTTAATTTAAATTTTCAGCTGTCATCTTTCTTCTGTAGTAAAACTTTTTAAACGTTTTTATTTTTTGTTTTAATTCTATTTGAATTGTTTAAATTTTGCATTTATACAACACTACGTTCTACATAAGTGCCATTTGGATAGGTCGCTTGAAATCCTTAAGTAACTTTAACTTAAAACAAAATTAACAATATTTTTAAAACAAAAATGTTATGAACGCTTCATTGGCAAAAAGTAGATAACAAAATTTACATATTTGGTTTAAATAATAAAATGTACAGATGTATTTCATAAAATATATATATAAAAAAATATAGTTGGGTTAGAAACTCTTTGAAGTAGATGTGATAGATGCTAAAAGTGATTTAAAAAAATTCCAAGAAAAAAATTTCAACTACGTCTGTTTTTAACACTCCGTGAATAAAATTTAGGTATTTTTGACTGTTTATGGCCGGATTTCGGTTCTTTTTAACAATATTTTTATATTTTATAGCTCAATTTTGCTATTTTTGAGATTTCATAAAAAAAATTACACTTTTTAAGAATGAATGGTACTCTCTGACAATTGTTTAACATTTTATAATTGGATTGTGCACTTTTTAATAGTTTATGCCGGATTTTGATTTTTTATAACAATATTTCGATACTTTATGGCAGGATTTTGTAATTTTTATTATTTTAAAATTAGAATTTATATTTTTATAATAGTTTTATGATCAAATTTAAGTATTTCTAACAATATTTTGAAAGTTTTTAGCCAGATTTTGCTATTTTTAAAATTTTATGAAAATTTTTATGCAGTTCATGACTCGATTTGGTGTTTTCTGGTTCAATATTTTAATGTTTCATTTTATTTTTAACGTTTTATAAATATGGTTTTGTACTTTTTAACCCTTTTTGGCCGGATTTCAAACTTTTCTATAAATATTTTAATGTTTTTTTTTAAGTTAAATTTTGCTTAATAGTTTATTACCGGATAAAAAATGCCATAAATGTGTACTAAAATCTTAACTAAGCCACTGCTCACAAAAAGTTGGGCCACACTATCTAAGCCTTGCTGCCATCCCCAATTATTTATTTCGGTAAAACAAATTTATTCTGTTTTGTTGTCCATCATATATATGTTAGAATAACTCTTTATTGCTCAAAAATACACCAGAGTTGTCACTAATTAATAATGCTGTGATGCTAATGAATAAAAATATTAAAATAACAAACTATTTTAATTTCACAATTATTGGTATAAATTTTATTAGCATACATTTTAAAACCTACCTACCTTTTTTTATATATTCTATAAAATAAAATAAAGTAGGGTAACCAGTGACCAGTGAGATGCTAGGCACTATTTTCTGAGAAACACTATTGTGAGTGTCTCAAACTGAGTAGAGAAGCAATTTGCATAAAATACATATTTTATTAAATATTAATGATAATTTTGTTTCAGTCATCTGATTCAAATAAAACGCGCCAAAAATGCCGTTGCCTGTCTGTGTAGGATTTATCTGTACTACAGCTCTTCTTTACACACATACAGTTCAACGTTTCTCTTAATATGGAGCATTATGTTACCACCTCTGACACATTATTAATCATAAACTGTTTAATAGTTACTGTGATATTATGTAATTTGGTGCTCCGACTAGTGAAATGCTAGGCACACTGATGATGGGTGTATACCCTGAAACACTAGTGTATGTCTCTCACACTGGGTGGAGGGAATTTACATTAAAAAAAAAAAAATATATATATATATATATATATATATATATATATATATATATATATATATATATATATATATATATATATATATATATATATATACAGGGTAGAGGGCGTCAAAAATTTGGAAATATTAAAAAGAAATTACTTGTAACAATAATTTTTTAAGTGACCTTGTTGCTATGGCGTTTAATAATTTGACAATTATTGACAAATTGTCACCAGTCTATGAAATTTACTCAAGGATACGATCAACATTCTTGAATTACAAGTTCATTTCACTATTAAAAATGGAAAATTATACAAACTCTCAGAAAGTTGACATGCTCCTGGTATACGGGTTTTTTTTTTTTTTTTGTTATACTTTTGTTTTTCTTGACGCCCTCTACCGGCTAAACGAGACAATTTTGGATATAACTAAGTCGGCTTAGATCGACCTATTTTGACGTCAGGAGTCTGTCGTCAAACGTTGTACACGTATTTTCCGGACACCCTGTATATATATATATATATATATATATATATATATATATATATATATATATATATATATATAATCAGGTGCCCTGTCTACCCATAGGGTGTAGGGCAATAAATGGCTAAATTTATTGGCCCTTTGTTAAATCGTTCCACTTTTTCCTGTCCATTGACATTTCTTTGGCTTCTTTCCATGACTTTCCTTTTTTCTTTAGTATTTTTCCTATTGTGTTGTCCCATGTGTCCTGTGGTCTCCTTCTTTTCCTTTTCCCTTGTGCCTTGGCTTCCCATATTCTCCTTGTTGGGATTATCTCGCTCATCCTATTCATGTGTCCCCACCATCCAAGCTGTCTTCTTTCTATGTATTCTTCTATTGGTTCTATGCTTAGTTCCTGTCTTGTCTGGTCATTCCTTATTTTATCCGTCAGTGTTATTCCCTTCACTCTTCTTAGGACTTTCATTTCGGCTGCCCCTATCTTGCTTTTTTCTTTTCTTGTTAGCACCCATGTTTCGCAGCCGTAGGTGAGAATAGGCCTGTACACTGCTCTGTAGACTTTTATCTTTGTTTGTTTTGTTATTTCTTTCTTATTTAATAATATCTTGTTCAATGCGTGGTGGGTTCTGTTTGCCTTCAGTAGTCTTCTGTTGAGGTCTGTTTCTTGTTTTCCTCTTTCCTCGATTGTTACTCCCAAGTATTGGTAACTGTCCACTTGCTCTATGGTTTTGCTCTAGAGTTCTATTTTTATTTTTTCCTTCTTTGTAGTCACTACCATAGTTTTTGTTTTCTTCTTATTCATTTTTATTCCATTCCCTTCTAGCACTTCGTTCCACACTTTCAAATTGTGTTCTAGGTCCTTTTCATTCTTCGCTACTATAGCTATGTCGTCTGCGAAGGCACATTCAGCTACGCCTATTTTTTCTAGGTTTCGGTACCCTAAGTTTCGTGGTCTTGTTCTTTGTTTGGCTAGTTTGATTAGGTCATCCATGAATATTATGAATAGTAGTGGGCTGAGGCTGCCTCCCTGCCTTACCCCGTCTGTGGTGGTAAACATTTGTGACTTGCTGTTCCTACTTATTCCAGAATTTCTTGTTTGTTTGTATAGGCTTTTTATTACTCTTATTAGCTTCTTGTCCACGTTCCGTTTGCTTAGACTCTCCCATATCTTTTCTCTAGGAACCATGTCGAACGCCTTTTCCATGTCTATAAATGCTAAATATACTGACTCCGATCTTGCTAGTGCCTTGCTTATTACTTCCTTAATTGCAAACACGTGGTCCTGTGTGCATCTACCTTTTCTGAAGCCACTTTGTTCTCCTGAAAGTGTCTGCTCGACTTGTGCTCTTAATCGTTTTTCTATGATTTGTTCTAGTAGCTTCATGCATGTGCACAACAGTGTTATGCCTCTGTAATTATTGCAATCCATCTTATCTCCTTTTTTCCATATTGGTACTATGAGTCCTATTTCCCATTGCTTTGGGATCACTTCTTTTGTCCAAACCTTGTTACATATTTTTAATAGCAATTCTTTTCCATTGTTTCCCATGTTTTTTACCATCTCTGCTGTTATTTGGTCCTCGCCTGCTGCTTTTCCGTTCTTTAGTCTACTTATTGCTTCTTCTAGTTCTTCCATCGTTATGTTTGTATCAGTCTTTACTTCTTCTGATACTGAGCTGTTTGTTGGTTGTTTCTCGTGTTCGTGTTGCTCACTCTCTTTACTGGCCAGCAGCTTTTGGAAATAGTTTTTCCATCGCTCCATTATTTCTTCTTCATTTGTTATTATTTTGCCTTTTTCATCTTTGATCGCTAGTCTGTCTGCTTTTTCGTTCGTTCTTGCATTTTGTACTTTGTAGAATAGCTTTTGGTTAACTTTAATGTCTCTTTTCATTTTGTCACCGAATTCCTCCCATATCTTCTGTTTCGATCTTATCACCATATTTTTTACTTTGTTTCGTTGTTCTTTATATGTGTCGTAGCTGCTTGTTGTTTTCTTTTGTAAGTACGTTTGCCAGCTCTTTTTCTTGATCTTTACCTGTTGTTTTGTCGCATCTGTCCACCAAGCAGTATGTTTTTTGTGATTGTGTTGTCTAGCAACTCCGCATGTGTTTTTTGCTGCCTCGATTGTAGTCGTCCTGAATACTTCCCATAGTTCTTCCATCTCCATGTTGTCGATTTCCTTCTTTATTCCATTCAGTCTTCCCTCTATTCTCTCTTCGTACTTCTTTGCTACATTTTTGTCCTTTAACTTGTATGTTCATATTGTTTCTGGGGTATCTTTAGTTTTATATTAGGGTTTTATTTTGCTTCTTTCTTCAGTTAATTTAATGTCTGCCACTATTGATGGTGATGGTCACTATATATTTCTCGTCCTCTTTTCACTGCTACATCCCTTACTCTCGATCTATTGTTCCTTTCTACTATTATATAATCTATTATCGATCGTTTGCCTCTGCTTTGCTGTACTCGCGTGTATTTGTGTATGTCTTTGTGTTCAAAGAAGGTGTTAGCTATAATTAAATCATGTAGCGTGCAAAAATCAAGTAGCCTTTCCATTGTTATTTCAGTGTCTTTCTCCAAATTTCCCTATTGTCGTTGCGTGTACATGGTTCTTGTATCCAACCCTCGCGTTTAGGTCCCCTACGATGTACAAGGTTCCTCTTGCCGTTTCTGTTACTAGCTCTAGCATATCCCAGAAACTGTCTTTGGTGTTCGCAGTCTCATTTTCGTCTAGCCCGTACACAGCAATTAGTTCATTTGTTCAGTCTACTTTTTATATCCCTAATAATAATGCATCCCACTCCTGCTCTTGCTTGTTCCTTCTCTTCGACTCTGCTGTATATTAGTAGATGGTTGTGTCCTATTTCTTCTTCTCCATTCCCCTTTTTCTTTGTTTCCGTTATAACTAATGTCTCTAAATTTGCCATCTCAAATTCTTGCGCTAACTCCATCTCCTTCTTATTTAATCCTCTGACATTCCATGTTCCTATTTTTTTGTATCCTTTTTTGTAATTTTTTCCATCCTCGCTTCTTTCTGCTTTTGTTTCTGGTTTCGTCTGCCTTGTGATCGCCTGTGTCGTTATATGTGTTGCACCCTCTTCTTTCTCGCTGCTCAGTTTTTTGTTATTTCCTGCTTGTCTCTATCCCAGTCGTATCTCTCTCCTTCGATGAATATTTTGTTATATCCCACCACTGCTTTCCTGCCTTTTGCTCTCTCTTCTCTTGCTATGTTTCTTATTTTGCTTTGTACGTTTCTTTCTTCATATGTGAGATCGTTTTCAATATATATGCCTGATCCTTTCATCGCTCCTATCTTTCTCATAACCTTGTCTTTATCTTCCGATGAGTTCATCTCCACCTGTACTATGTTTTTATTCCCTTTGTTTTTAATACAGTATCCACTCTTTATGCCTACTTCAATGATTAGTTTGTTTTTTAGCATATTTTCTACTTGTTGTTGGATTTGGTTTTCATTGATGTTTGCCCCTGTGATTATTATGTTGTTTCTGCGCTTTTGTCTGTCTTGGCGCTCTAGCTTGTCTTCCAGCTTTTTTATTCTATTTTCGAATTCAACTTTCTCGGTTTTCCATTCCTTTGACATCTTCAGCCACAGGTCTTTGGTTGCCTGCAATTCTCTATTTTGTTTGACAAATTCCTGTGTGAGTTCCTGGTGTTTCTTGTTGAATTCATCTTTCAAGTCCGTTTTCAGTTCGTCTAGTTTCTTTATTATTTCATCCATTTTCAGTGGTTCTTCCTCCTGCTCAGTTTCTTTTATCCCCTGTTTCCTTCTTGCTGCTTCAAGCTTTTTAGCCTTAGCTGTCTTTTGTAGCTCTATTTGATCTTGTTCCCACTGTTCAAATTCTTCTACTTCCTGTTCTGGCCGTTTTTGTTTAAAGTATTCCTGTATACTCGTTACACTGTTAGCTCTTTGTCTCTCCCCTTTAAGTTTTCTCACATTCATACGGGCTCGTTGCACTGGCGTTTGTTTCTCACTATTATGTTCGAATTTTGCGCACTTTTTGTTCAGCTTTGTGTCGCTTCTCACTTCACTCTTTTTAATGGCGGTCGTTGATCAGCTGTTTATATGTTGTTTTATTTGCTTTATTTATTATGGGTCATTAGCCACTTTCCTACATTGAGTTTTGCTCTGTTCACTCAATATAAATAAAATATATAATTTATTAAATTTTTATATTTATACCTTGGGTTGCCACTTAAATGGTTAAAAACCGATAATCAACAGCATATTTTTTAAATTAACTAATGCGATAAATGTTGCTTTTTCTAATTTTTTTTTCTGTCACAGCGCGAAAAATTGACTTTTGTGTTTTTATTTTTCTTTTTTAATTTAAATTGGTTTTAAGGTTTGCTTGGTTATTTGATAAATATACATACATTCTTGTAAAAACAAAAGCTGTGTAGGGATTATTTTTTATTAAAAAATAATTTTGCTGATATGTTTATAAAAGGATATAGATAAGATATTTTTTTTGCAAATAACATTTTTTACAACTCGATACAAAATGATCGTTAGAGACTTATTTGTATTTATTTTTGTTAAAAAAAACACTTATACATTATTTTCTTAAAAAACAGTGTTGCATGGTCATAAGAATGTTTTATAGAAAACTGGCTTTAAAACTTAATTCAGTTGGTAGAGTAAAAAATGTACTTGCTGTAATGTTTTCAAATAACAATCCTTTGTAACTTTTTTTACTAACAAATATATTTTAAGTTTAAAAAAAATATAAAAGATAGTTGAAACCTTTACTAAATCTTTAATGACCGCATAAACGATTGTTATATTTCATCATTAAATATCAATATTTCCAATATCTGTTATACGTTGATTTAAAAATAATAAAAGATTTTATTACTCAAATTATGTTTGTAGTTTTTGGGCATTAATGCAACATTTCATAGTGTAAAAAGAGGGAAACTGTAGATGTGTCTGAGAGAAAGAGATTAAACAAGAATTTGGTAAGAGAATAAAAGACACAAATGTTGAAACAATGAGTAAAGTCTGTGTGAATAAAACAATGAGTAAAAGTTTTTTAGACAATAAAAACTCCCTGCCTTGCAGATTTGTTAAGTCGTAATATGCGATGTATGTTTAATGCAAGCAATGGTAAAAATACACAAGTAAAAAAATTAGCGCAAATAGAAAATATAAGAAATAGACAAAAAAAAAATGTAATACTAAAAAAAAAATGATTTTTAATAGTTTTGTAAAAATACATCTTATCTACATATAGGATTTGAATAAACACAAAAAACTAGAGAAAATGCGGCCAAAGTACTGTAAATGAGTGTTAAGATTAAATAAGCATACATTGTGTTAGAAAAACAAAAGTAAACAAAAAAATAGAAGCAAAAAAACAATATAAATGAAAAATCAAATAAAAAGTATGAAAAAAACAATAGAAAACGGATAAAATGTATAGAAGTATATATAAATATGATAAACATTTAACAAAAAAATTGATAGTAAGAGACATAATTTATAAGAATGCAAAAAAGAAAACGCAAATAAACGATTTAAAATAAAGGGTGATTTTTAATGAGACCTAAACTTACTTCCAATTAATCAAAACTAAATTAGAAAACGTATGCCGCGGCTGTTTTCAACTAAAGGCATACTTTCAATTCAATTTCTGATCACTTTTTCTAGGGTCTTATGTTTGCAGTTGTTTAAATTATGTTTGCTTTCAATGCTTTAATAGTTGCTAGTTTATCAACAAAAACAAAAGATTTAACGTAGTCGCAATAAAAAAAAAGCTTAAATGAGTTAAATCACACAACTTTTATGGCAACTCATCAAAATAATTTTCTCACCAAATTGGTTAGTCTTGTTGAAACCACATTGTTTCCAGATCAATAATATTTAAATTCGAAGTTAAATAATTATTGATTATCGCTTTGTAATGTAAAGGTAACGCGGTTTCCATCTTGATTTTTGAAGAAACACAAACCTCCGTCAAACTATCCTCATCCTGCGGTGCATTTTTGTAAATGCAACGGCAATTCTTCGATTATTTGCAAATTATTTTTACTCTTAAATCGACAGTTCTGTTTATTAACATACCTATACCAAAAGTGAGCCTTGTTGCTAAAAAAAACTTTAAATTCTGGGTTTTGCAATTGATTTTAAGCCTATTCGGCAAACGATAATCTTGCGGCTGTAACAACAGCGATATTTTCTAAAAACGAACAGTTTGTTATCTTAATTTTGTTTTATTAACAAGCAGCGCTCGGTTGGGCGATTGTGGTACCATAAATTTGCAAAATGCTCTGTAAGTTTGATGCACAGAAAAATGGTTTAAAAAATAAATTTCACAAATTCTACTAAGTAACTCTAACACAGCAATTTCTATCAAAATTTTAGAATAAAAAAATCACACTACAGTAAGAATTATGCGCTTATAATGGGTGATTCATTTAGAGGTACTTTTTTCAGTAGAGGTTTTATGTTAGATAAAGCGTGCGCTGAGACAAATTGTTATGGTAGTTTTAGTAATGTGTGACATTTAATCATGGATAGAATTACCCCGGCACAGCGTCTAGTCATTATTAGATAATACGCGACCAAATGGACTACATCCAGCATGTAATGAAGATGACCGTGATGAATTGATTTAGCGCCATTCTCAACAGTTTGGCTTGTCGTATGGAACAACTTGGCGTATTTTACGTAAGAATCTTGGTTTAAAAGCATACAAAATTTAACTCATACAATAATTGAAGCCGGCCGACCTTTCAAATTGTCACTTTTTTAGGCTTTTGCCTCTTGAAAAGCTTCAAGAAGATCTACTGATTTTGACCAAAATTTTGTTCAGCAATAAAACCCATTTCTGGCTTAATGGCTACGTCAATACGCAAAATTGTCGTATTTGAACAGAAGAGCAACCAGAAAAGATTCAAAAACTGCCATTACGTTCAAACAAAACAACGGTTTTGTGTTATTTATGGGTTGTTTCAATATTTTTTTTAAAATATGTCCGGTCGAAACGTAACTGTAAATAGCGCCCGTAGTCGCACAATGATAACAGACTATTTACTGCTTAAAATTAAAACCGGTAACCTCGACAACATTTGGTTTTAACAAAACAGCGCTACTTGCCACATAGCCCGTAAAATCAAGACTTTATTGCAAGCACGACTTGGTAAGCAGTTAATTTAACGCCTTGGACTGGTAAATTGGCAACTTAAATCATGTAATATTGCACCTCTAAACTTTTTTTTTTTTGGACTACGTATAGTTGAAAGTCTACATGAATAAGCCAACTACGATTGTAGTTGGTAGTACCACTCAAAATGCTTGAACGCGTCATCAAAAATTGGAATTTTTAAAATGACCATGTTTTCCAACATTTGAAAAAAATTATCTTTAAAAAATAAATGTTCAGAATGATTCTTTTGTATGATCATAAAAATTACCCGATAAAAATGATTTTTTTTTTATAAATTTGTTTTATAAAAAGTATTTCTAAATGGATCACTCTTTAATAAAAAACAAATTGCCAACGCACCTATACCCACATATCTACTAAGCCCGTTAATAAAATAAACAAAAATGTTGTTGGTACTGATAAGGTTTATTATCTACTAAAGACCTGCTGCTGCTACATTTCAAATATTTAATGTATTATATCTTAAATGATGAAAATAATATAAAGTAAGACAATAGTACTACTTTAATCCTTTAGGCTAAACTCAATAATGTCAAGTATTAGTCTTACATTATTTATTATAACTTGTATTAATTTATTCTTAAAGTAGAAAGAACAATAATTTTATTTCATACTCAATTAATCAATGTTTTATAATTTATTGTAAAATTTTATAATCAACTTTAAATCTAATTTAAATAAAGAATGCAAAAAAATAAAATTCGTCACTATTTCTTTGTAAATTAAATTCGTTTATTCTTTTTTATCTATCAAATAACAAAATGTTTTTGATTGATGATTAATATGTTATTATTTTATAATAATAAACAAAAAACATGTTCAGACTAAACAGTTTTTTTAATCTAATTTATGTTATTAAGCAACTGTTATTATACTCGTATTGTATTGGCGTCTCTACGCCGATTATTATTTTCAATTAATTCAAACATTGAACATATATAAATAAATGTTAATTTAAAATAATTTCAATGCACTTAATCTATTCTTACGAATCGAAACAAAGGTAAAAGATACTGAAGTCTGTTCTTAACTACGTAATTGCTTTAACTTACCATGCTGCAGGAATTATATAATAAAAAAAATAGAATATGTCGAATTAATCAAAACTTATTAATTTAACATATTGAGTATAGCAGTAGTAATTTAACAACTAACTAACATAAAGAACTAATAGCACAATTAAATGGCATTATTGCATAAATTGGCTGCCAATTTTCCAATTATTTGATAAAGTTCTATTTAATTTTTGAAATGTGCAATAAGTAATGTGGTAATATTGTCTTATTAAATTAGTTTTAAATGTAATAGGATATTACGTAGAAATTAGTTGGGGTTGACGTAAAAAGTAAAGTAGCTTTTTGATTATAGTAAAGTTATAACTTGCAAATTGGAGAAAAAATGCAAATTGTTTTCATAATGTCCCTAATTATTTGTTTAATAATAAAATAAATGCGACTGCGAATATAATATAATAGGTTGTTAGAAAAAAATTGCATTTGTTCCTCTGTATTTTTCATTATTATTCAATGTGTGTATCTAAGAAATCATCATATAGGATGTCTATTTATTAATTTCATTACTGTTAATAATTAAATAATCATAATTGAATTGGCGGTTAGTTATACATCGTCCTGTTGGCCAATCCAGTCTCAATGGGGAAGGACTGTTCGTGCAAAGGGTGGCAACAAATGAAGTGTTTGTCATAACTTTATTAAAATATTGTTGTTAGTAACAAATTTAAATAACAATATTTTTTTAACCCACTGCAATTAAAAATGTAGGTTTTGTTGATAAAATTTATGATTAATATATTAATAAAAATAATATTTATTGTATTTTTTGACATAATTAAATAGTATTAAGAAAATAAGTAAAAATTGAAATTATAAACAAACAAAAAAACAATCAAAAATAAACACAAGCAAATTAGACATTTGACAACAAAAAACATTAAAAATATTAAAAATATTTTAAAAATCCTATAAACAAATACTAATACCTTTCTAGCTCTAGTTATTCTTGCTATAGAAAGTGTATATTTTTAAGGTGACATTTTACGATGTAAATAATAAAATATAACGTTCAATATAATGCAAATGCAGTGAGAGCAAAAATGATTTGTATATTTTTAGAATAATGTGTCTTACACCGAAAGGTAAAAAGGCAATAGAACAAATAAAAATAAAATATTTTTATTTATTCCATTAAAAGAATATATGATTATCAATCGTAAAAAATTATAATAACAATCGGCGTCGGCCCTAACTATGTTCATTCTTTATTATACATTAATGTCGAAGAGGTATTACACAGGAACATTTCTCGTCTAATTCTTTCACAAAAATTCCTATAAAATTAAAGTCTAAAATGCTTTCTTTTTGAAATACAGAGTAACTTTTTTTCCCACAACTTTAAATTTACGGAAACAAAATTTGATGCGCTGTGTAACAACAATTTATTTAAATTAAAAATTAAATCGTGATAGTGCAATAATTAATTATTATTATTATTAACAATGATAATTAACAAATATATAAAAAAAACATAAATACGCATACAAAATTAAAAACAAAAATTATAAAAGTTGTTAAAAATGTGATCCTTTTGCTCAAAGACACGCATCTATTCTTCTCCTCACAGATTGACAGATCGTTTGAAATAATCTCAAATAAAGCAACAATTCTATTTCTTAGCTTTTCATCTGTGAAACCAAACATTTTAAGTGTCCCCAAAAGAAGAAATCAAAACTGTTTAGGTCAGAGGACTTAGCAGACCACGAATGAAGTCCACCTTGACCTATCCAACAATCGTTAAATATTCTGTTCAATAACCGGCGGATTTCAATACTGAATTGTGTTGATGCACCGTTGTGCATAAAGCAGCTTTAATTTCTCATGTTAAGTTGGATATTGTCAAAGAGATGCTCTTGAAAAAACTTGAGATACAATTGTCCGTTGAACTTTATTAGTCAGAAAAAAGACTTTATCTAAACATCTCCTATTATGCCAGCACACACATTTATGGAAAATTAATTTTAAAAATTTTATTCTCTTATTGAGTGTAGATTTCTTCAGCTTACAAATGTTTGGTGTAGAAATTCCGAATAAAATTTTTTGAAACATTTGTTTTGGCAGAAAATAATACATGGTGATCAAATGACTAACAAAAGCTTAGACGTAATTGAAAATTACGGAATAGAAGAGCCAGTACCCTTTAAATACGGTACGGATATAATAAACAATCTGTTAAAACTTTCCATATCAGAATTGATTGTCAATACTGATGCTATTTTTTTGTACTTGTACCAGTCCATACATTTTTAGGTGCTCCTGCTAGATAGTTTGCTGGGTTAAAAGTTCCAGTTTCACATAGACAATAGTGGACTTGTAAAAATGTCTTACTATTAAGTACTTATTTCACTATTAGGATAATGCTGTTGATACAGCCTTCTAGTTATGTAAGTATTGACATTTGCAAGCCCGTAAATAAAATGTATGACTGCATATTATTTATTTGTAAAATTGAAACTGAAAACCAATTCAAATCAAACGTCAGCACAATACGTTAAACAGTATTTAAAGATACAATTAAAATCATTTTGATCATGTAAATTTAAAATTGTGGAAATATTAATTAACACCTTATATAATTTTAAAAGCTAAAATATAATATTTACGTAAATGTCGTATTTCAGCATAAATTATAGTATATTTATTTGCTTAACAAAAATACACTCTAAAATATATAAATATATACTGACCTAAATAAGTTTGTAGAGATCCAAACTTTCCGATTTTTGTAAAAATTATACAGGGTGTTAGATAAACATGCGGCAAAAATTCAAACTAATGATCGTACAAGTGAATTTTATTTGAATACGTCTTGTCATTGATCATCACATGTATTGGTTGCAATTGTTTAGATTGAGTGACGTTTGGCTGTTTGACATATCATTAATAGTTAGTAAATTCTTTTACCATGAATCACTATACAAACGCCAAAATGATTGACATGCATTTCATGTATGGACTTGCTGATAGCAATTCATTACAAGCTAGACGATTGTGCATTAAACGGTATCCTGGCCGTAATTACCCCAACCAAAAAATCATCAAAAACATTTATTGACGTCTTTGTAAAACAGGCACATTGAAACAAAAAGGAGGGCCAGCAAAATCAATGACAGTAAGAACGGTACAACTAGAACAGAATGTGCTGGACATGACAGAAGAAGATACAATTAATTCTACGCAAAAAATTGCCAATACTTTGAATGTAAGTCATTGGACAGTTTAAAATTGTTTTAAAAGCTATTTGTTGTAAGTAGATAGAATAAGCGGGTTCTGGGCCCTCCGCTCCTCCGCTTCCGGTGCTGTGTTATAATGTGTATAAGAAATTGTAAAACGTGCCCCTCCACTTTGATGACGTGCAATAATATCATATCTATATTAATATGTAAACAGTCCAATAGATGAGTCATCCGCGCCTCTGCGTCGAGCAGTAGGTGACGTCATCCATAAGAGCTTCTTGTGTGTGAGTGAGAACCAGAAATCGGAAATGGAAGGATGGAAAATATGAGAGACAGCAGCAGCCACCTAGCGGCAGCAAGCAAACTAGCATATACAGGGTGATCGAAAGACTTTGTTTATACAGGGTGTGTCAAAAATAAATCCAAGATGGCGACCGGAAGTGGTTATCATTATCTTAGAATCAAAAATGGCGACCGGATGTTCGACTTCCGGTGCTGCAAATAAGGTCGTTATGGTACTCAAATGAAAGGTCTCATTGCGTAGGTTACGAATCTGAAATAAAAATGTTTACTTGACCTGCTCCTAAGCCTTTTTGACCATACGGTACTGATTAGCAGCAGCAGGTTGCCGACAGCAGGGTTCCAAGTGTGCGAGTGCAATGCAGCAGCAGCAGCAGCCACCTAGCGGCAGCAAGCGAACGAGCATATATACAGGGTGGTCGAAAGACTTTGTATATACAGGGTGGGTCAAAAATAAATCCAAAATGGCGACCGGAAGTGGTCATCTTTATCCCAAAATAAAAAATGGCGGCCGGAAGTGCGACTTCCGGTGTTGCAAAAAGGGCCTTCATGGTACTCAAATGAAAGCGCCCGTCGCGTACGTCACGAATCTAAAATAAAAACTTGTACTTGACCCGCTCCTAAGCGATAAAAATACAAAAAAACCTTCTGGATGTTTTAAAATAAAGAAACAATTGTTAAATGTGTAATTATAATTTCATATGTATTTTATCAATTATATAAATGATATATTACCAATCATTAAATAAAAAAATCAAATATATGTTATAACTGTGTTTTATTTCATCATTTCATAACAACATGCATGATAACATATCACCAATTTTCAACAGGAAATTATAACATAATCAGAAGTAACAAGATGTAATTGACTTTCTGTTAAAAATGTATATTGTTTATTATAAAGGTAGTTAAATTAAACACAACATCTAAATAACACATTTATTATTATTTAAAAAAATTACAAGAAAAATTTGCACGTTTATCAATAAAAATGTCAATCTAACATTACCAATTACACAATAAGTTACATTTAATAATATTTAATATTATTATTATCATTTAAATAAGTACAAATTTTTTTTACATTTTGAAATGAACAATTACTAAACTCATCCGTGTGATTTGCACAGAAATGAGTACATTTTTCAAACTTCGGTGAATTAATTTCACCTTCTAAATTTAAAATGGTGAAATTCGGAAAATGTCTTTTTAAAAAATCTTCTTTTTGAACACCCTTGACCACGCACGTCACATCGGATAAATTCTGAGTAAATCTGTAAAAGATGTTGTCAATCTCGGCCATATCAACAATTCCTCCGGAATATGGAATTGAGTGGTAGTTATTTTCCAACCATCTGGCTTGGATTTTTTCTTTAGATGTTAAAAACGAATAGTCGATTGTCGGTTTCATCAAGTAAGTGTGAATATTTTTGTAATTTGTCGCAATACTTATTTCCTTCGGTATAAACTGATTTGCAATTACAAATCCTTGCATATCGATGGCTAATATAATCATCATGTTATATGAAGTGTACACATCAACGGTCTGTACTCGACTAAAATAAGAGCTCAATTGATGGGTATTTGACGCATTTTTCTACGTTCAGGATTCACTACTGCTTCCAATGTTATTGCAATCTTTTTAATTCTACGTTGAAATCGTAGTCTATTTTGTGCTTCAATCATCCATTCAGCACCGCTTCTATAGTCACCACATTCTTCAGGCAAATAAATGACCGTTGACTCGGGCTCACTGAATCTCACTCTTTTTCCCATCACACGAGTTTTCGAACCAACCCTGATAGCGGTGTGTATTCAACTATGGTATCGCTCAAAATGAGACAATAACACCTAGTATTGTCTTTAAAAATCTGAGAAGCTTCCATTTCAAGGCGCAAGTCTACCGTCGAGGACTTGATGCTTTCATTTTGTTTTGAAACGTCAAATACAAACATTGTGTGATTCTTAAATTCAGTAAATGAAAAGTACGGTTGATTTTTTGCATTATCATAGTAACTACTTTGAAACTGACAGTACATCTCGTAGGCGGTTAAATATTCGCCATTGTCAAAATCCAAATTTAAATTTTCGTATGGATATGTTTCAGAATTTAGATAGATTCTTATGTTTCTAATGTTACAATGATCGAATGTGGAAACGTCTTCACTTGACACACCCTTTTTGTTGACGTGAAAAGCTATAATTACATATCGTGATTTCTCTAGACTGTTTGAGGTTTTTACGGACCAAACACTATCTTTAGATTTATTCATAGAGGGTAGTTCGTGTAGTTCCCATTTGCGAAATGGGATTAAGATTCTAGGATCGGTTTTAACTTGTTCCAACATTTGTAATTTAATCTCAGCATTTAATTGTATATGTGGTACTCTCCACTCGATTTTGTTTATTTTAAATTTAATCTGGCTAATTGCTTTTTTATCAGTATCATCGCTTATGAAACAATTTACATCAGTAGACGCACGTAGTAGAATTAGTTCGTGTTTAGCAAATCCCATTATTTTTTGATAGTCTTCGGCAAATCCTAACCAACACTTTAGCGGAATAAGAGCGAAAAACTTTTTATTCACAAAATATGTTTTTATTTGACCGGTTTTGCCCCACCCGGCAGTTCCCAAAACTTTAATTTCTTCGGCGTCTCCGTAGGAAAGAAACCCCTTCATAGTGCTCGAGATACCCAAATCTCTCGTTCTATCAATCTCGACACCGTTTAACTCATATCGGATTTCTTCGAACAAGAATGAGAAAACGTTGTTGGTTATGCTAAATGTTTTTCCATCTGATGGCTGTCCCTCGACCTCTCCAACCAAGTATATACTGCTTTCGCTTGGACATGTAAAAATATCTTGGTTCTGAATTGTGATTCTGATTTCATCGTTATTATCAAAGTTTGTAGTCCTTGGTCGGTAAGAATGATACTGTTCTTTAACGATGCTCTCATCAAATTGCACTTCATCAAAAATGTTAATTTTTCCCATAATGTTTCACTCTGTAACTTAGAGCCAATAGTCGGGATAAATTAAGACGTGTCACCTCTTTCGTAGGCAAATGGGAACTGATGGTGAACGCATTGTTCTTCTTCTTTTTATTACCGAAAACAATTCCCATCTTACAGAGGTTTTAATTCCAATCTTATTAAAATATTTTCTCTCCTAAAATTAATGGGATCCCCCGCTTGATCTAATATTCTGAGATTGATATTGTCGATGCTATTGCGAACGTTTACCGGTAAATATAAAATATTTCGAGGTTCAATATTAATTGCGTAACCGGGATCCACTGCGGGACTAAATTCGAACAACGTGTGCGACAGACGATCGTCGTAATATGCTCCAGTAACGATGTTGCACTCTATTCTTATACTTTCCACTTTAATTATTTGCACGGGTAAATCGGACCTATGAATAATTCCGGCTTTTAAAATTTCTTTTCCGGAAAATCCCAAGAGACGCCCGATGGTGTTTTTATCAGGTGTAAAATCAATGTCGTACTTGCTCTTGATTTCGCACTGAAGAGTGTTGTGATTGGGTTTCAAAGACAAAATTTCTTCTGCTTCCGACTCGGGCAAATTTAACCCCCCTATTATCATGCGTTGCAAATACAATTCAATGTCTCGAATTTCGTATGCGCCTGTAGAAAGTGTGATCAATTTATTATCGTTGAAAATGAATTTATTGTTGGTTCCTTCCTCAATGTTCGGTATGGAATTATATGTGTGAAAACCAATGAGTCCTAAACAATATTCGTGTTGCGGATCTAATTCGATCGGGGGATAATAGTTGACCGATAGTTTGCTGCTATCACCTTGCAGGGTGAACGTTCGAGACATGACTAGCATAAAATTAATTTTAACATCTTTATTTATATAAAAACTCTAAACATAAATGTCCGCAGTTGTGAGAGTTAAATTTCTGATATTGATTGTGATTATATTTTATCTCGCATGCTTTGAAATATTTTACAACTTCTAGCGGCGGGCTTAAATTTCCAAAACTGTCAAAATATTGCACGCGTCTGCCGTTCTTCTTGTACGCTACCCAATGAGTGCCGGCTCCTGCCGTCCTATCCAGATTTATTATGCCCGACTCTCTATAATGAGGGTGATGCGGTAACTGATCTCGCATAAATACTCCTCTAAATGTTTTAATATGTTTCGTATATTTTTTCAAGTCTAAATCTGTGAGCGGTCTATCGGGCAGCGAACTTAACAGTTTTTTGATTTTTTCAGGTACAGTCCCAAACCTTTCTTATATGGTTTTAAATATAAACCGCTTCCTTTCTTTCCGAGAGCGATGGCTTCCATCGTTTTGTTGTGACGCTCGGACTCTTGCAGTTTCTTTTGTGCCTCCTTAGTTGATTTTACTGCTCGTACGATAGCGCTAGTACCCCCTGCGATCGAACCTAAGGCGCTTAATCCAGCAAAGAGGGGTATGAGTGGCAGAAAGCCACCTTGTTTTGGAATAGGTAGAACTCTTGGTTTGCGGACTTTATTACGTCCACCCGTTTTTTTAACAGCATCCTTAGCAGCAATCAAAGCAATTTTAGCACTTTCTCGTATAACGTCTGCACTTTTAATTTTTTTTGCTAACGGTTTTAACGCCGTTCGTACTTTATTTACTACACCTGCGCGAAGAGCTACAGTTTTAACGCCCATTCCTAATTTCCTTTTGGCTTTCATGATTCCAGTTACCGCTAGAGCGCTTGCTTTTTCGCTTAACGAAGAGTTCTTAGACTTAACTCTCCCCCAAGCAGATTTTTCCAAACTTTTATCTGCCTTATGTCGATCCTCTAACTTGGATGAATTCGAATAGGCAATGTCGTGCTGCATACAAGCTTTATCCAATTCGTTTATACCGATATCTCCTCTGATCAAACGCTTCTTCAACTTGGTGCCGGGACCGCAATATTTATATCCGGGTAAGTGGAGCTCAACAGGTAACTTATCTATAGCGCTGTTGATGATACCTCTACCGTGGTACATTGCTTAATAATTTTATCAGATCAATGATGTGTATATATAGCCATATTAATTAGAGTTTTAGTTAGTATAATGAAAACCGTTAAGCAGAAAGTTACTTTACCAATTATAAATATAGACTCAGTTGTGGGGGATACGGCTGGACAATCTGAAAAACATGGCCCGTTAATCCCAAATTCTGTAAGAGCTTTAATATGCGGACCATCGAATTGTGGCAAAACTAACGTTTTATTTTCAATGCTTTTCCATGAAAACGGTTTAAAATTTGAAAACTTGTACATTTACTCAAAGTCGTTGTATCAACCAAAATATCAAATGTTAAGTGACGTTTTAAGCTCGATGTCAGAAGTTAGATATTTTCCATTTTCTGAAAACTGCGAAATCCTCGATCCGAGTGAAGCAAATAATAATTCAATTTTCATATTTGACGATGTTGCATGTGACAAACAAGATAAAATTAGAAATTTCTTCAGTATGGGTAGACATAAAAATGTTGATTCATTTTACCTATGTCAAACATATACACGTATCCCTAAGCATTTGATTCGCGATAATGGAAATTTTATAATGCTCTTCAAACAAGATGATTTAAATTTGAAACATGTATACCAAGACCATGTGAGCAGCGATATGAGTTTCGAAAAGTTTAAAACTCTATGTGCAGAATGTTGGAAAGAAAAGTATGGTTTCATTGTGATAGACAAGGATTCTGATGCCGGCAGATACCGCAAAGGACTCGACGAGTATATAATAATAAACTGATAATTACCTCAATCAGTATAGCGCATGCGTTAGAGGGGTGTGGTTATTATTTCTATCTCTATTGAAGTGAAGCAGTATAAAGAGATTAAGCAGTTATATAGCAATTGATATAGCAGTATAAAAGCGGTAGCTATTGAACAGCGCCTGATATAGCGCGCAGTATAGCGGAATAGCGAGCGGTATAGCGGAATAGCGAGCGGTATAGCGGAATAGGGAGCGGTATAGCGGAATAGCGAGCGGTATAGCGGAATAGCGAGCGGTATAGCGCTACAAAAGCGCTCGCTATTTTTAGAGATGCGGTATAAGAAGCGCTCTCTATTACGGAACCCTTTCAATACGGAGAAACACAATGTTGATAAGGAACTCATAACTGTAAAGCATGCAATTCGCAAGAAAGTAATGGCTCTCAAATTGAAGCAATCCGATGATAATGAAATCTTGAATAAAACTTACAAGCCTTTAATTGAACCAATTAAGGAGTTAATAAAGAGTTCTACATTGCCTCCGGGTCCTGCAAATGTACTTCATATAACGCCTCAAATTAAACAATCTCCTACGCAACCACCGCAACAGCAAGTGACTCCGATTAGACCTAAGAGAAAATATGGTAGAACTTCTACACCTACGAAACCAGAGGAAATGGTCAGCTTTGGTCAATATGAACCCAGTATGATACAATTTGATAAAACACAAGGTGGTTTAGAAAGAAACTCTTACGAGGGTATGTCAAATGCAACCACACTTAGGGAGGAAAATTATAAACCCGAAGAAGAGACTTACGAAAGTAGGTTAGAGTCTTCAGATGATACAGTTGATAATACAGTTGATAATACAATTGATAATACAGTTGTTGAAAATAATGAAAACCCAGACCCTATTACTGAACGTGGTTTGAGAGAATATCTCGAACAGTATCCTAATGTTTTAGTGCCTTTACTTATTGGATACGTCAAAGATGCTGATAAAATTGTTTATGATCGCTCTTCGGTAACGGGAGTTAATTATGACATTGATACCAGCAAGATAATCGTTGGAAACACAGAGCTAATGATTGATGGGATTGGAGATTTTTATGTAAGAGGGAAAAAATTTATAGGTACTGATGGATTGTATGAATTATTATTCAAGAAAACTCCTCAAAATTATACTGAACAAGACAAAAGAGACTATTTTGAAGTTTTAGTAGCTACTAATGCTTTATTTAAAAATCATAATCCTGCAGAGCAACATCAAGGAATTGGTACAACAAAATATAAAATGTTAGTTAAACCTATGTTAGATGAACGTAAAAAAGCGAGAGCAATGAGAGTGAACGAGAAAACTGTGGATGAAGAGATAATGGAAGCCTTTGCTAATACTACTACTACTACACACCGTCCAAATCGCAGCAGGAGTGTGTCAGATGCCAATTCGTACGCAGGTAAAGGATTCGATTCAACATTAGAAGTCGAAGATAAGCCTTTTCGATACACATACTGGGATAATCCTAACGAGTTAATAGAACGTTTGTGGTTGCTACACGCTTCACGTAGAGCCGGAAATTCATCTCACGCTAACGAGATTGCCTCCATCGAAGAAGAGCTGAGAGAAGCAAATATAATCTATTAAATTTTTATTTTAATCTCAATATCACTATGAGTGTAGACAAGTTCGGACGTCATTCGTCGCAAAATAAATCATTTGCTGGTGCAAGAGGCCCGCCAGGCAACGGTTTTAAGCGCGATGCTGATGGGAATTTCGACATTTCTCACAAGCGTTTGAAAAATGTTAATGCTCCTATCGATGATACTGATGTCACGACTAAGCTGTACGTTCACAACATTTCCGACTACCTCGACTCTAAAATTACAAATCTTCTCAAGAAATCTGATGATGATAAGAACGCTATCAATACTCTCTTGGAAAATTTAAACGCCGAAAATAAATCTGATTTTGATCATATTAATATCAAATATGAGGATCTTGATAAGAAAATTCAATTATGCATTAAAGACATTCCTGAAATGATTGAATCAAAGTTACTGACATTTAAGGGTGAATTGCATAAAATTGAGCAGAATATGAACTTGGTCAGCAATGCACATACAAACTTCAATCTGAATGTTTATGATCGTATTGAAGCCATACGTGATAACTTAACAACAACATACAACAGTGTAAAGGTTCAAATTAACAGCATTAATGATCGAATTCACGATATTAGCGAGCGAATAGACAAATGAACTAATTCAAAGCGACATTCAAATAAAATGGGGGGAGTTTGTTATTAAAAATGAATTTGTTATTGGGAGCTCAAGCGGAGAGCATCAAAAATTGATTTCTTCGAACAAGAATGAGTAAAGTAAAACAAGATATCGTTACTGAAATCCACAAGCCCGCGCGAATAAATTTCTCTAGAAGACGAACCATTTTGAAAGGTTTAGATGATTTGTGGCAGGCTGATTTGGCTGATTTTATACTGTATTCTCGCGAAAATAAGGGATATAAACACATTCTTATTGTAATCGATTGCTTCTCCAAATACTTGTGGGCGGAACCTCTAAAAGATAAAAGCGGACCGTCAGTGAAGAGTGCATTTGACAAAATATTTAATGGTGGTAGGATCCCGAAAAACTTGCAGACCGATCTGGGTAAAGAGTTTTACAACAAGCATGTTGAAAATTTGCTTAAAAAGCATTCGATTAATCATTACTCTACGTTTACTATTAAAAAGGCTGCAATGGCCGAGCGAGTGATACGTACTATTAAAGAAATATTATATAGAGAGTTTAGTTTACGAGGCAAATATAAATGGATCGATGTATTACCTGATATCACAAAAGATTACAACAATCGTAAGCATAGTACCATCGGTATGAAACCAAATGAAGTCACTAAAGATAAAGAATCGATGTTGTTGAAAACCGTTTATTCACACATCAAGATTGCTGGACCGCGAAAATTTAAAATTGGAGACTTTGTGCGAATCAGCAAGGAGAAAACCGTTTTTGCGAAGGGATACACACCTAATTGGTCCACCGAAATATTTAAAGTGATTTCAATTAAAATCACAAATCCTACTGTGTACCTGTTGGAAGATTCAAGGGGGAGTCCAATCAAAGGAGGATTTTACGCTGAGGAAATTCAACTTGTTAAGCATAATGATGCATATCTAGTGGAAAAAATTATAAAGAAAAAAGGAACTAAAGTTTTCGTGAAGTGGCTGGGACTTGATAAGACTCATAATAGTTGGATTGATAAAAATAATGTTTTATAATAATTTAATCGTATACTAGTTTAGTTTTAATAATAATAATAATAATAATAATAATAATAATAATAAATTTATATTGTAACCCACACACATTGTTTTATTTATGTGAAGGAGTAAATAATAAGATTGATTTTTTTTTTTAAACATTTAATTCAACAGGAGTTTATATTCATACATTCATAGTCATAATACATTTTACCGTAAAACATGTTCAGTGTTTCCATCATAAGATACTCGAGCTCTCCTTTTGTATCGTTCTCACTCAATAAGCGGATAACTTTACCATACAAATCGTTATCTTCGTGAGCTAATTTTAAACATTTAGCCATAATTACATTATAATATAAATCAAATTCATAGGATTTTAATAATGTTAATTTAAAGTTTATAAGATTCTTAAAATTAATCAAGTTGTTGAATGTCATTAAAGAAATTAATATTTTAAAATTCCGGCACTCAAGTAATATAACATCCAGTTGTTTGTATGAGGTATATGAAATGCGGTGATCGCAGTACTTCCATGCGCCCCCATCTCTAATTTCGGTTATATTCATTTTGGAGAATTCACTCCATTCTTCTGCGGTAAAGAAAATTTCGTTGCGTCTAAAAGTACCATTATGTCCACAGTGGATTTTGATAATTGGTATAAATCCCAGTGCTGGACTTAGACCAATGGACACAAACTTTGTTCTAGAGTTATTGATTGTATAAGAGCTCTCTCCAATCAGCTGCATCTCCCGCTTGACGTCATCATCGTATCTGCAAATGCCTTCCTCCACAGGATCTTCGAACTTTAGGGGATCTGAAAAGAATGATTAGATGTAGAAATAAATTTCACTTGAGAAAAATATATTTAAAACTTACGTTCAATAATATCTTGTGACTCCAGACTTTTTAGGTTAATCTGTTGCATGCACACATCATCTAAATCGTACCCCACGTTGTAGAATTTTTCTGCATCTTTGCGTGTTAAACCGTAAGTACCTTTGGGGTTGATGTACTCGTATATTAATTCAGGTTGTAGATCTCTTGGTCGACTCTCCATATCCTCAACGAACGGTTTTATAGAATTTTTTGGGGTCTCGATTGGATTTACATGTGGTTTTTTAACATCGTACTCTCGTTTTAATGGTGTAAAATAACACTTTTTGAGATTGGACATTATGAACTCTATTGCAAATGGGGCTAAACTATTGTGAACTAAACTGCGCAAACACTGAATCAACTGTGAAGTTTTTGCATCATGATCACCATGTTATTACTAATTTAAGAATTAGATTTTTATTTTATTTTAACCAATCACAGGGCTGATAAAGATTTAATGATTTATATTTATTGTCAATCAGAAGGTCGGTATGATGGTGATAAGAATTTTCTTGTTGATTCTTGTATTACGATGCAATTTTTCTGTTAAAAGCGGATGTTACATCCTGTTACTTCTGATTATGTGATAATTTCCTGTTGAAAACTGGTGATATGTTATCATGCATGTTGTTATGAAGTGATGAAATAAAACGCAGTTATAACATATATTTGATTTTCTTTTATTTAATGTTTGTTAATATATCTTTTATATAATTTATAAAATACATATGAAATTATAATTACACATTTAACAGTCAAAATTATTTCTAGACTCAATATTAAATTTGCGTTATTACTTTCAACATTCGAAATTATTAAATGATTTGATACATTCATTACGTATCGATTTTTATCGAGGAACATAAAAGTTGCATTCATCACATTTGACACTCCCGGAATTGTGCTGGCGTTGATTTTGAACGTTCTTGGATGAGTGGTATTGTCGAGGTGCATAATTTTCCACTCCAAAGGCCAACTATCATTGATTCCTCTATCGATGGCGGTTATGAAGCATTGTCTGGCATCTTTGGGTTTTGTGATGAACAAAGTTCCATTAAGCAAAGTTGATAATAGTATGAATGCGGTGCTATTCATTTTTGGTGCTCTTGACACTTTTTCTAGTTGATCGGTAATCTTGACACTTTTTGCAGATACACCTTTCTGCGATGCATCTAAAACAGTTTTTTATGGGTGGAGGCGGTCCGTCTATGTGATTCTCATCAGTTGGAAGGTTGTAATGCTTATGACAGGGGAGTCTTATTTGGAAATATAAATCATTTTTACATTTTTCAGGCAGGAAGTCCCACAATCTTTCCAAATTTAGTCCATATAGCGATCGCAAATATTTGTCAGGCAGATATTTTACATATTCATCAGTTAACTTGTATTCATCCTACAATTCAATGGCTTTATTTATATTTTTAAATAAACTTCTCTCGACTTCGCTAATTTCATCGGAGCTGTATCTTGCCGAGTTTTGCACACAGTTGCTTTTGTAATTCATAATCACAAATAATTTTTTTAACATTTATAATTTGCCTTAATAGACTTTCCAATTGATAGTCTAATTGCTGTTATTGTTTTTGCAATCGATTTTTTAAAAGGTGTCGTTTAATGAGTGACGTTCTTGACATCACCATTATCTTTAACTTTTATTATGTTTAACTGATTTTTAAATTTAGTGTCTCCACTTAAACAACGGATTGTTATCATTTATTTCTTTATTTTAAACCATCCAGATGATTTTTTTGTATTTTATTGCTTATGAGCTAGTCAAGTACAAGTTTTTATTTTAGATTCGTGACGTACGCGACGGGCGCTTTCATTTGAGTACCATGAAGGCCCTTTTTGCAACACCGGAAGTCGCACTTCCGGCCGCCATTTTTTATTTTGGGATAAAGATTACCACTTCCGGTCGCCATTTTGGATTTATTTTTGACCCACCCTGTATATACAAAGTCTTTCGACCACCCTGTATATATGCTCGTTCGCTTGCTGCCGCTAGGTGGCTGCTGCTGCTGCTGCATTGCACTCGCACACTTGGAACCCTGCTGTCGGCAACCTGCTGCTGCTAATCAGTACCGTATGGTCAAAAAGGCTTAGGAGCAGGTCAAGTAAACATTTTTATTTCAGATTCGTAACCTACGCAATGAGACCTTTCATTTGAGTACCATAACGACCTTATTTGCAGCACCGGAAGTCGAACATCCGGTCGCCATTTTTGATTCTAAGATAATGATAACCACTTCCGGTCGCCATCTTGGATTTATTTTTGACACACCCTGTATAAACAAAGTCTTTCGATCACCCTGTATATGCTAGTTTGCTTGCTGCCGCTAGGTGGCTGCTGCTGTCTCTCATATTTTCCATCCTTCCATTTCCGATTTCTGGTTCTCACTCACACACAAGAAGCTCTTATGGATGACGTCACCTACTGCTCGACGCAGAGGCGCGGATGACTCATCTATTGGACTGTTTACATATTAATATAGATATGATATTATTGCACGTCATCAAAGTGGAGGGGCACGTTTTACAATTTCTTATACACATTATAACACAGCACCGGAAGCGGAGGAGCGGAGGGCCCAGAACCCGCTTATTCTATCTACTGTTGTATCTATACCACATTCAGCGCGCTCAGGCACTATTATCTGCTGATTTTCCTTCACGTATTGCGTTATGTCAATGGCTTTTGCAAACATTAGTTCTAATCACTCAATTTCTGACACATATTTTGTTTACCGATAAAACCAATTTTTCAAGAAATGCAATAAAGAATTTTTATAACAACTATGTGTGGGCAGATAAAAATCCGCATCAGATATGTGAAGATTGTTGTTGGTGAGCCACACGCATGGCCTAATCAATTTGCAGACTGAAACCACCTGGATTATTTCTTATAAGGCTATCTGAAGTCATTAGTTTACACTACTCCAGTAGAGAATTTAGACGATTTGCAAAATTGGATAATTGCTGGGTGTAACTCAATTATAAACAACCCTGGTGTACTTGAAAAAGGTTGGCACTCAATGAGAAGAAGATTGAATGCTTGTATCCAGACAAGATTAAATTATATCAAACATTTATTGTAGATTTAGCAACATTACATGTACTTTTTGATATTTAAATGTCATAATTGTCGCAAATTTTGTTCACTATGTATCTTCAAAACAAACGAATTTTTCAGAAACTATCATAAGACAAATTATTCATGAAATATGCCAAAGAATAACTCTTTAAATTTTTGCCGCATGTTTACCTAACACCCTTTATATTAATAATATCAAAGTCGTATATGTTGCATTTACCAATAATACCGTCCATATCCTTGTTTAATTTCAAAATATTCAGTCCTTTAAGCGCAAAATAATTGATCTTAAATCATTGTTCAGTAATAATAAATTTATTTCTCCCAAAATTATTTTTTCATTAGCAGTTAGTAATAATATCATCGTTTAAAACTATTAATGCAATTGACGCACGTTTTATCTTTCTTTTTGGCAAACAGAGTTATAAAGCCTACTGCAAAACCTATTCCTTAAATCCAAACTTTAATGACAAAAACCAAAACTTAAGCACAATCAACTGTTGTACATGAGTCTGCCAAAATTTAAGGCATACAAATTGTTAAGACCTAACCTAACATTTCACCATATTAATCTTTAATTTTTTAGCCTACATAGTTATAAAGCCTACTGCAAAACCTATTCCTTAAATCCAAACCTTAATAACAAAAACCAAAACTCAAGCACAATCAACTGTTGTACATAAGACTGCCAAAATTCAAAGCATACAAACTGTTAAGACCTAACCTAATATTTTACCATATTAATAACTCAGCTACTTCTACTAGTGTCAAAATGATTTTGCCTGTATTAAATTTACAAAAAATAACATTTATTGTTCTTTTAAAAAGATTTATACTTGCTGATGATAACAATACATATAACAGTTGTATAATAAACGTTTTTTTACCAATAGACGCTCTCAACATAAACTGCCAAATACTATTTTTTTTAACAACAACATTCAAAATTCCGACAACAATGCAACGCCATATTTTAACATCTATCTTCATTGACATCATTAGATGAGATCTCCAGCTGAACCGAGTTAAAAAAATGTGAGAATATTTTATCAAAATGTGGACCCACTATAACAATAAATTTAATATAATACTCTTATTCTTTGTAAAGGATTTTTTTTAATTATAAAATGTACAGGTGTGACTATAACCATATTGCAACATCAAAGTTACGTAGTAGAAGCGTACTTGTTGCCGTGTGTAGTAAGTATATTTATATAAAATATTAAGTTATTGTAGCTCTGTAAATAAAAATTGTCTGCCTGTGTTGATATCGGCAGTATTAAAATAGTCTGTAGTATTATTTTCATTTCAACTAGTTTAGACTACTGTATTTACCAACGCCAGAAACGTTTGTAGATTAACGATAAATTTGGTGTAAAAGCAAAATCCACTTGTCTTAAATGTACGTTGCTAACACGTTTAGGTGTATTAATTCTGATCAATTAAACTAACGCTATACATAAATTTAGTTTAACTAGTGTTATTTTTTGCACTTTCGATTTTTTTTAAACAGAGTTTTATGGAGCGCTGATTTTTATTGTTCCATGCAATTTTCAAGATTAATTTAAATCTACTTTTAAAACTTGGTTTTTTACTTAATTCACTAGACAACGTTTGGTGTGGCAAGATAACATGATAAAGCAGAATTTTGAAGATGCTGATTGCGTTTCTTTAAATGATGCGTTTCTCAATAAGCTGAGATATTATGTTTGTCAATTTTAATATTGATGAAACATGTCATTGTTTTTACTTCTTATTCCTTAGTATTTGAACAAAATGAACTTATAAATTTTACCAAAAAACCAAAAAACCTTGTGTCTACTAAAAAACAAAACATACGAGATAACAACCATAAATTATTAGCTGTTTAACCTCAACACATTCATTGCATCGTTTAATTAGTAGTTCTATCTCCTCATAAAAATATTCTGAAAATTTGTTTTCAAAATACTCCAAAGCAGCAGTTTTTACCTCTTCATCGTTAAGAAATTGTTTAAACCAAAGGTCTTTTTAATTTTAAAAAATAGGAAGTAGTCGCTAGATGCCAAGTCTGAACTGTAAAGGAAGATGATCAATTTTTTTGAAAGCCGTGTTTTCTTATTGAGCAACCTTAACGGTGTGCACAAGTGCGTTTTTGTGCAATAACCTGATTCCTTTTCTAGATTTTTTTTGACGCTTTGCCCAAATATTTTTTTTTAATCTATGTAAAAAGTAGCATAACATACTCTATTCGCGTAGTATTTCTTTCTTTAAAACCAATCATCAAGATGCCCGTACAATCTCAACAGATTGTAGCTTGTTTTTTGAACATAGGATCATGGTACAAGACTATAATTTCATCGCACGTAAATAAAATGCAGCACAGCTTTATGTCCCCCTTACCAAGTTAAAAAAAAAATTGGGCACAATCAACTCAATGCTGTTTTTAAACAGGAGATAACAGTTTTGAGACCCATCTTTCACTCACTTTATTTATACCTATTTGGCAATGTATTTGACAGCCCTAACTTTGCCGATAGTTCTCTTACTTTTAGTCGGCAATCACTTTGGACCACATTTGTGTAGTCCAAAGTGATTGCATATTCTTCACCATCTATTTATACCTACAAAAATAAATTGCATCTTGTTTTAAAGTTTTAAATTTCTGAGTGAGTGCAACTAGCAAGTCAAGGTGACTTCGTAAAAAGCTTATATGAATTATTTGTAGGTGACAGTAAAAACGGGTGTAGTAAATAGAATATGACAAAACTCAATTTTATTGAAACTACTGTAGAAATCTTAAAGAAAGACAAAAAAAACAGATTCTGGAATAATCTAGTCATCAAAATCAAGTTTAAATATTTTACAGATACAGTTTTCAAAGTATAAAGAATTTGGGCTTGTGAATAAGCATGACAATATGACAAATACACTTTAAATTCATCAATAACAAACTGATTTAAAAATTTATGTATTTTTCAAAACATAGTTTATAAAGTGTATATGACTTTTTTAGCAAAAACTTGTATGATTATGCAGTAACTAACACAGAGAGAAAATACACAGTGTGTCTGCTTAAATTTGCACTATATGGAAAACTTTTTTATTATTAATTTTACAAAAAAAGTTATTCATAAAAATTTTGCATGTTCTAAAATCTAAAATGCAATTATCAGATATAAATTTTTTTCTGTCGTATACGAGGTTTGTCAGAAAATATTAATTTTGTCCAACAGTAAAGTAAATTTATTTTTGAAAATAACAAAAACTTATCTGTTATTTCTTTATTCGTTAAAAACTTGATAACCTTTACATCTCTTAACCTCTATGTTAATTTATTTTGATGATGCATTAAAATAAATGATACACAACTAAATAATTTATTTTACCATAATTATCAACTACATAAATACAGTGCAAATATTGTTAATTGCGTAACAAGCGTGTTTATCATCAATTTACTATTGCTTCAACGTATCCGCCTGCTCTTAAAATACAGGTTTTTGTTCTAGACAAAATTTCCTCAATACATTTCTAATTACATTCAACAGAGTTATACCTTGATTTTTTCCGTAATAATTGTTTCCAAATGTTCTACGTTTGTGAATGGCCTGTGTTGATATACCTTTTCTTTAAAGTAACCCCATAAAAAAATCTAATGGCGTTAAATATGGCAACCTAGCTGGCCAAAAAAAATTGAAATATTTAAGAATTAACCTTTCATTAAAGATATTTTCAAGGTATTGCCTTACTTACATCGTACTATGACATGTTGCGCCATCCTGCTGGTACTATACCTGTTGCCGTTTATGTCTTGGAAGTTATAGATTGTAGAAAAAAAAGGCCAATTATTTTATTCTTGTAAATGCACCAAACGTTAGTTTTAAAATAATATTGATCGCGAGTTTTTATCGTAAAGTGAGAATTGAAGTCAGTCCACCATTGACAGTTTTTGCGAAGACACTGTTCCATTAGACGTAAATGTAGCTTTGTTAGAAAAATTATTTTTTTTATAGCAACAAAAGGATCGTCTTCTAGCTTTCCTTAGATAAGCAAAAAAATTCTAGTTCGTCTGTCGTAGTTTCCAGGTTTTAAAGTATGGATATATTGTGGTTTATATAAGGGCAATTCCATTTCAAACGGACCAGAGCTGGGGGGGGGGGGGGGGTGCGTTGAGAAACTTGCTTATGTATTTTTTTTTTAGTTTCTATAACTTATTAGTAGTCTTTTGATCTATATATGAGAGTATGAAACCTATAAAAAAAAATTCTACAATTTTTTTAAGTTTTTTTGACGTTTTTTAACTAAATCACATTTTTTGTTTAAAAACCGCAATTTTAACTCAAAAAAATAAATTTACTAATGAAATCAATCAGAAATTTTCCGTAGAATTCAAATCTGGCGCCATTTTAAGTTTATACCCTGTCTATAAGCCGCAAAAGCCATAAAACCATGTTTTTGTTCTTAGTGGGCTGTGCAAAAAGGAGCATTTTTTAAAAAAAATTTAACCGCCATAGTTGACGTATTTTGATGTAAATTAATTGAAAAATATAAATTTGTTCTGTGTATTTGGGTTTTAAGCGTCTAATACTCAAAAAATCTGCAAAGTAAGCGTATTCTTCAACATAAACTCTTACAAATGCACGTTTTGCCGCGCTCAGAGGAACAATACACCAAATATTATTAAAAATTTGAATTTTGGGGACAATTTTACATAGAAAATTGTCAGTGTTGTACTCATTGTCTATAGAAAAGTCCATCTAGAAAAAAATGTTTACAAAATTTTTATGCAAAAAATGCGTTAAAAATTAATTATTTTTTTAATTTACAAAAAATATTATAAACACACTAGGGTGTGGTTTAAAACTTTTTTTTAACAAATTTTAACAAGCGACAGGCAGATTTATGTTTGAATGCCAAAAATAATAATATTTTAAAATTTTTGCGCCGATAGATCGAGTCTAAATTTGTGCCGCAGGCGCAAAAACTATCAAACAAAGAGTAAAATGGCCAAAAATTGGTTCAAGCGACAAAAAATGTCTTTGATAAACTTCTGAAATCAACTTAGAAAAATATAATCCAAATAATCTTAAAAAAAAAAAAAAAAAAAAATTAAGTAAATTTTGAACAAATTTTTTTTTCTAGATGGATTTTTCTTTGCCAGATAAGCACGACACTGTCTTTTTTCTATGTAGAATTGTTTGCAAAACTAAATTTTTTAATAATATTTGGTGTATAGTTTCTCTGAAAACTGTTATATGTGCATTTGTAAAAGTTTATGTTGAAAAATAGGCTTATTTTTGCAGTTTTTTTGAGTTTTAGACTTTTAAAACCCAAATACACAAAACAAATTTATATTTTCTGATTAATTTACATCAAAACACGTCAACTTTAGCGGTTAAAAAAAATTTAAAAAATGCTCCTTTTTGCCCAGCCCACTGAGAACAAAAACATGGTTTTATGGCTTTTGCGGCTTATAGACAGGGTATAAACTTAAAATGGCGCCAGATTTGGATTCTACGGAAAAATTTTGATTGATTTCATTAGTAAATTTATTTTTTTGAGTTAAAATTGCGGTTTTTAAACAAAAAATGCGATTAAGTCAAAAAACGTCGAAAATACTTAAAAAAATCGTAGAATTTTTGTTTATGAGTTTTATACCCTCATACACCGATCAAAGGACTACTAATAAGTTATAGAAACTACAAAAAAATACATAAGCAAGTTTCTCAACGCACCCCCCCCTAGCTCTGGTCCGTTTGAAATGGAATTGCCCATAAATGAAACTTGTTTTCTTTAAAAGTTTTTAATATTGTATCTTTACCAATTTTATCTGGATGCAAAGATGCCCTTTTCGGGTTTTCCATTTCAGATAACATTACATTTAACTTCATCTCCTCACTTGCAACAGGTTTTTTACGTTTGTGAATTTATTATTAACACATCTCCACATGATTTATTTTTTTTCATAATTCTCATTAATGATGTTTGGTGTATATTTTTCTCTAGATGTCTGTTGTTAAATATTTCAGAACAATTTCTACTTTTCCACAGTAAAAATCACCGGCATGTTAACAAATTTTATTTGACGTTTACTGTCAAACAGTTCTTATTCATTTTTTTAGTTTACTGTTGAACCAAATTCATATTTTTTGAGAAACCGCGTATTCGACTAAAAAAAATTAATATCCGGTGGTTGCATTTTAGGTTTAAGGCAGAACTTTTTAAAAAATAACTTTTTTTCGTAAAATTAATAATAAAAAAGTTTTCCATATGGTGCAAACTTAAGCAGACACATGTATATAAAGCATTAAAAAAAAAATTAAGTTAGCCAATTTACACATAAATAAATATTTTCTAAATTTTGATATGTTTAAAACTACTTATCTATGGAATAAATTAATAATTTAATAAAACTCAATCTCACGATCAAGGGTCAAGCGGAGACAGATGTTTCGGTTCTACAAACTTCGTTAGTGTGTCTTGTATGACTACGGCATCGCATAAATCAAAAACAAATTTGAATAAATAATTCTGTGCTTATAAATACTACTTAGTAGACAAAAATCATAATATAGTATACAACTGTGTTTGATAGTATAATCTATTAAATTTAGAAAAAAATTTGTTCTTAGCATGATAATAGAAAGTTTAGTAAATTTAGTAATAGTGTCAAAATTAAACTGGCTAACCTATTTATAAGTATCAAAATATTAATAAATTTGTAGCAAAATTATATTAAAGCACAACCAGTAATCAACAAACTACACCATAACTGATAACACTGCAAAAATAATCTTTCGTAAATTTTTTTGTTTTACATTACTGAATTGTCGGTAAATAAATGTAAGTGAATGAATTGCACTAAGAATTTATTGGTTTGGCGTAGATTAATTAACTATTAGAGAAATTTATAATTCAAGAACCGCATTTAATTATTTATGTACTGCTGATAGAACATATGCTATTCTTAAGTTCAATGTAATATTTTGCACATTACTTGGCTCAACATTTATTATACCAATAAATTCAATAAGTATTACAATAAAAGCGCATAAATTTCAAAGTTGTGTAGTTGATATCCAATCAGTCATATTTTTTAGTATTAGTATTGCATAAGACAGTTTCTACTGTGTTTCTTTAAACGCTACAGTATTTATATTTATTCACCCATAGGACATGCGCCTGGTTAATAATAATAATACATAATAATTATATGCTAATATCTTTCTCGCGGGTTAAAATTACAATGGAATCTACATCGTTTCTCTACCGGTAGAACTTTGTTGTCGCTTTTATGTAAATAAAATGAAATTATAAAAAGCCATTAAATAATATGTTTACTTATGTATTTTAATAATTTATTATTTTATTACTATTATGATTATCGTATGATTTAATATTTTTTATGGTTATAAAATAAAAAAATGCGTGTTTATTACCAACTTCAAAATTTAATAAAGATTTGTTAATAAAGATACAAGGTGCAATATGGACTATAGTTTAATTTCTAAATAGGTCAAAACCAACATTATCCCTTTCTATTTTGATTAGTTTTTTAATCAAAACAATTTGCTTGGCTTAATAAAAATACTTCAAAAGCTTTTTGTCAAAAAATACATTTTTCTATATAGCCTAGAAGTGCGATCTCTTTACTTTTTTTATATAGCCTAGAATTAATTTGTCAGGGCTTGTTATTAATTAATTTTAAATACTGTAATTATTGTTTTTGTGTTACAGAAATTTAACAAATCATAAACTAACACAACCTGAATCTCATCGAATATGTGTAAAATACACTTTTACTTTTAGTATTATTTATTTCCTGAGATGACTCATTTATTGATGCTTCATGCGCGTAAAGTTAGATCTTAACATGTATATTTGTTGTATATTAAAACAATTAATTTATATTGGTAAACAATTAAAACATTGTAGTTTAAATAAGGGCCTGACTCACTTTACTAAAATTAATAAAGTTTGCTAATATTAAATTTAAATTCGTTCAATAGTAGATAGCTACAAAATGCTAAAAAAATCTACAAACTGAAACAATAAGTTAGAAACAACACTATATTTTTGTAAATACAGTACATATATACGATTTAACAATGTCAAATACTACATTTTAAAACAAGATGTTTAGCAAACTTTGGAATTAAAAATCCAAGTAAATTTTTTTAATTGTAGCTAGTTAAATATATTCTACAATTAAGAAAAGCTAAATATTAACAAAATGATAACTTTAAACAACATATTAATGATATATAAAATAAACAACAAAATGATAAAAAGCAATATAACGTTACAGTCCAACAAAGAAATACACAATCACCAAACAAGAAGAAAATCGCACATAAGAACAACAAAGTATTCGACAGTCAAGTGCAACCAGATACTAACAACAGAAACAATAAAACAATATAACAGCCTACCAACATACATAAAAACTTTAAATTATGTGCCATTTAAATTAAAAATAAAACATATGTTATTACATGACAAAATATAAAAAATAAACAAAAACAACAACAACCACGAGCCCTCAATACCGATAACTTGAGATGGGATTAAACCCTCAAACCTCAAGTGATGATAGAGGGAAGAATCTATTTTTATTTTTATTATTATTTATTATACATTCAGTATTGTTTTGTATTATATAAATTTTATTAATAAATATATATTATTATAATACAATACATTATATTATATACATTATATTATATACATAATACACTATCTTTTCTCAGTATTTTCACTTTATATTTGAAAATAATCATCATAGCAAGAACGTTTATTCGTGTAAGTAAGTGCAAAGATGCAAAAAAACAAGAATGTTTTATCTGTCAAAAAACATTTCTTATTTAAATACTTTTGAAGATATATCTAAAGCATATTTGTTTCAAAGAAGGATATATAAGATTGTATTCCTCAAAATTGAGAAAAATTTAGATATAGATTTGTTGTTTAGTTTAGGGTGGTCATAGACAAATCTCAGTATCCGACTTAAGTGACCCAAATACGCGCACAGATAAACCTCTTTAATTATAATCCTTGCTAAAAGGTAAGTTTTGGTTCCACACCCACATATTCCTTATTTTTAATAACAGAAAAAAATTAAAGTAGCCTAAAAAAATATTTTTATTATCTCAAAAAGTAAATAAAAAATTAATCTTAAAATGTTCAGAGATAGATAGAAATAATAAGATATAAAATAAAATGTAGTCTTTGCAAATTGTGTTTGCAAAAATTGCAGCAAATTTATTTTAATAAAACTTTTTTACCACAGAGTCAATTTTAAGCAAATACATACAACTACCATTAAAAACATACATAACATTTTTATATACCAACTACCCAAAAATTATTTAATGCATTTATTTTAATCCTGTGAAGTAAGTGAAATTATACAACATTATGGCAAATCAGAAATAATTCCTCCACTTTTATTTAAAAAAAAAAATTGTAATTTTAAGTTTTTGTCATAATTATATAATAGAGCTGCCCGGCTTTTTTGAAATTCTTATATAAAACTGAATAAGTATGTATACGCGGTGTTGCAATTAATTGAATAAAACCTTACTTAACAAACATATTGCAAAGAACTGATACAAAACTGTAAAACATTTCCATCTAAACCTCTAAATGTAAAGTATGGTATTCTACAAGGTAGTGTTATAGGACCAATATTATTTGTTATATACATATGAATGATAATAATAATGATAATATATCTTTATTTTATGTAAACGCTTACATACCGGTATACATCCTGCATAATGCATAAAATGGGGTTCAAAAATGATGCATAATAATTAATTTGGCAAATCAATATAATTGCTAATTGAATATGCCTCAAGATTACACAATAAGTTAAAGATATTTCTTTTAAATGTAATAAAGTCGTTTTCATGTTTTACAAGTATATTTTTAGGTTGTTGTGTAATTTTAAGCACACGTATTGAAATCTTTTTTTGTGAACTTGTATGTTTTACAATCGAATATCTTAAGCTACATTTATATCTAGTCTTATAATCGTAACTAAAACAAAACATTTGGTCATTTTTATTTTTAATTTTTGGATGTATACTGAAGGAAATGTTAATAAATTATTTTGTTTAAATAACGTTTTACATGAATCAAACTGAAGCAACTTAAACATTGTTTTTATTGCTCGCTATTGCATAATATTGCATAATAAATATTCGATTAATGCCTGTAGGTATTCCCACAATACCAAATCTTAATAAAGAATAAAAGTTTGCGTAGTACAGTCAACGCCAAACACGTCCGCCAGCATGGAACGTTGCCGGTTATTTGAAGTTTTAACGTGTTGCTTAGAATTCCAACTCGACAAAAAGTTTTATTTAGGCGCGTAGAAAAATTGAGCAACGAGCTCGTTATGTGTTAGTCCATTTACAATTTTTTCTTACGTGTAAATGGCTCTATTATAAGGTATGTTTCACCAAATTATGGGCTCCCTATTAAACGTTTTCTGTTTTCTAACTTTTTAAGAGATGGGTAGCAAATGAGCGAAAAATAGATTTTAGTAAGTGTTGAGGCCAGTGATATGATAATGCTGCCAATAAGTCTGACAAATACAAGAGTATTAAAAAAACCTGAAGATTAACAAGTATTTTAAGTATATTCTATGTGCTCGTCATTCCCTAAATTTTGTTGGTAGAGCTGCAGCTGACTATTGTTTAGATGCAATAAATTTTTTTGGATTTGTTCAAAAAATATATTTTTTTTTACCTACACAAAGATGGGCAGTACTGTTGTCATTCTTCAAAAATGATTCAAAAGTTCCAAAGTCTTTGTCAAAAATTAGATGGAAATCACATCCAATGACCCCAAGTGCAATACTTGATAGTTATAATAGATACATTAATTGAAATAATGACAAAACTAATAGAAAATAACACCAGAGAAGTAAAACTTAAATATAAACAAGGAAATGATTGGATTAACACCGAAATACTAAACGACATTAAAAAGAGAAATGATTTATATAAAAGATATAAACAAAATCAAACAAACGCTATAATTAAACAAAACTACATTACAATAAAAAATTACGTTGATAAAAAGGTAAATGAAAAGAAAAAAATGTACTATCAGAATAGAATAGAACGTGTACAAGATAATCCAAAAAAAACATAGAATGAAATAAATTAAATTATAAAAAATAAAAAAAGAAGCAAAGATATATCAACAATCACCGACGAAAATGGAACAATACTCACAAATCCTGAAGACATATCTAATACAATTAATATATATTTTGCAAACATTGGAAAAAACCTTGCAAACAAAAAACCAAATAATTCCACATCACTCAAAACTATTACATTACAAAAGAATATAGACTCAAACGTAACATTTAACTCAACGACGGACGCAGAAATTGAAAACATTATAAACAAACTTAAAGCACCTGGAAAAGATATGATAACATCAGAAGTTATTAAAACTGTAAAAAATGAGTTGATACCGCTACTAACTAAATTAATCAACAATACAATATTACAAGGTATATATCCAGAGTGTCTAAGACCAACTGTTATTATACCTATATTTAAAAAAGGAAACAAACATCTACCGGAAAATTATAGGCCTATTGCATTACTCTCTATTGTAGCCAAGATAGTCGATAAAATAATTTATGAACGAATATTAAAACATGTAGAATCACAAAATATTATAAACACTCGGCAATACGCATTCCAAAAACAAACCGGTACAGGCTCTGCACTTACTGACATAATGCACAACGTCAATAATGCACTTGATGTAAGAAAAGAATGTCTTTCAGTATTTATAGACATGCAGAAAGCGTTTGATACTGTATGTAAACGAAAACTAATTACAAAACTAGAAAAAATAAAAATTCGGAAAAAAAAACTAAATCAAATTCAAACTTATTTAAAACAAAGAACCTTACAAACAAAAATTAAAAATACACTGAGTGCAGTAAAATATAGTGACTACGGTATACCACAAGGTGGTGTGCTTGCACCACTTCTATATATTTTATATATTAACGACATATTTGAGTTAAAGCTAAACGGAAAACTATACATATACGCAGACGACACAACTCTAGTACATACAGAAATAAACAAAACAAAACTGCAACACGAAGTACAAGAAAATTTAAATAAAATTAATGACTAGTATAATAAAAACCTGTTAACAATTAATGAACATAAAACAAATTTTATGTTAATATCACAAAAAAAAAAAGAAATAACAACATCTTGCTATCTATATATAACCAACAATTAAGCGAAGTTTCACATACAGTAGTAGTAGCAGTAAAATATAGTGACTACGGTATACCACAAGGTGGTGTGCTTGCACCACTTCTATATATTTTATATATTAACGATATATTTGAGTTAAAGCTAAACGGAAAACTATACATATACGCAGACGACACAACTCTAGTACTACAGAAATAAACAAAACAAAACTGCAACACGAAGTACAAGAAGATTTAAATAAAATTAATGACTAGTATAATAAAACAAATTTTATGTTAATATCACGAAAAAAAAAAAAGAAATAACAACATCTTGCTATCTATATATAACCAACAATTATGCGAAGTTTCACATACAAAATATCTTGGAATTACAATTACTAATAATTTAAAGTGGGACAAACACATACAAAACCTTATAAACAAAAACATAATAGCTATAGGAGCCCTATACAAACTGAGCAACCTAACTCCACAAAAAACAAGGAGCATTATCTATAATGCTATCTTTAGCTCACAAACTAATTACATGATGACCGTATGGTCACAAACCAACATAAGAAACATAGACATGCTACAACGACAACAAAGAAAGGCAATAAAAACACTATATCAAATAGACAAACTAACACCTACAAATAAAATTCACAAAAAAACAAACCAACTTACAATAAAAAACAAAATCTCACAACAATGTATTATCTTAATAAAAAAGATACAACTTGGTCTAACTAAAACAGAATTAAAACCAACAACTAGAAAAGAAATTCATACACACAACACACGAAGAAAAGGACACTTAAACATGGAAGTAAACCGAACAACATCAAAAAACCAAAGTATAACTGTCAAAGGCATTAAAGAATTCAATAATATACCAGAAGAAATTAAAAATATATGCAACATAAATAATTTTAAAATGAAACTAAAAAAATATCTGATGAAAAAACAAATATAAAAGTTAAAACTACTAACACACATCATAACACCACACGATGAAAAAAAAAAAAAATCCAATACCAGGCCCCAGGATTCCTTACGGATGAATGGCGGTACTGCAGGAGTGTTATATTTATATAAAAACTATTTTTCAACAATTTATTTAAATTTTAATATGTATAAATAATTTTAATAAATGTAAAAAAAAAAAAAAATTTGCATTGCATCAACTGTATTTTGATACTACACAAAAAAGCAAAACAAGAAATCAAACCATAAACATTTTGAATAAAATAGAGGAGTTATACTTGTGGAGTTACTTGCTGCATAAATTTCACAAGACTAGTCAATCATTGCAAGACCCCCAAATTACTTTATATAGATGTAGAAAATTATATGCTTAGATTTTGGACTTTGTTAAAAATGTTTGATCATTTTGAAGAGTAAACCAAGCAGACATAAAAAAATATCAATGATAATAAAAATGATGGTTCAGAATAAAAACATTTATACCTGTAATGCAGAGGCGCTCAGACTTAGAGCATCGGCGATCTACCATAAAAGTATTAGGCAGCAAACGATCGACTAGGTTACTAAGTCCTAATAAAACCTAGTCACTAGGTAACAATAATTATTAAAAAATAAATATTTAGTGTACTTTTATACAATAATGTCCAAAATTTTAAAAATATTTAATAAAAGGCAATCGACTTAAAAACCTCTCGCGATCAACCAGTTGATCGCGATCGACTGTTTGAGCGCCCCTGCTGTAATAGATGCATTAGAGGCAAGTCTAGCACAAAAGTCTCAGTATACTATGTTGCTGCAAAAAAAAAATTATTCTTAACAAAATTAAGAGCTACAGAAGAAGAGATTCGTGAAAGAGTTCTTGTAGGAAAAGCCAAGCGTTTTTATCAGTATGTTAGACATAGTGAAACCTATGATTCAGCAGAACATGATAGTCTGACAGATCAAGATCTATATAGGGTAATTTTTAACAATCTTGTGCAATCAGCATTCTCTAATGCAGAAGCAATTTTGAGATTGTATCTTAGTATGATAGTTGCAAATTGCTTTGGAGTAAAATCTTTTTCTTAGCTGAAGAAAATAAAAAATAAATTTAGAACAACAATGACTCAAGCTAAATTATGTTTCTTCAGTCTCCTGTGCATAGAAAGTACAGTTTATCATTTGATGATGTCATTAGTACTCATTAGTGACTTTGCTCTGGAAAAGGCAAAAAAAAAAATATTAGTTTAATATAATTTTTTAATCCTTATAACAAGTTTTAAGAGATTAGATAATAAGCCTCTGTAAATTGTGCATTTTAAAAAAACTTTTGTGTCTTTTTACCAGAGTTTGCATTTTTAAGTTTGTTATGAATAAAAATGATTTTAAGTAAAACATTTAATATTTCACTATCTATATACTTCTTAATTGTATTTCAGTTTAACCCTCTAGGTATCCAAAAATCATAATTAGCACTGACATATAATATCTAGACTTATCAAGTCTAAATCCGGCCCTAGAAATTATTTATGTTTTTCGGTAATTTTGACTAACCCTATATATTATTTTAGTAGTAAATTAAGTTATGTTAAGCTGTAGAATTTTCAAACCCAAATTGTCAAAAAATAAACGTTTATTTTATTATCATTTTTGTAAAAACATTTAAATTATGCTGTATGCATTTTTTTGTTAATCAGTTTGTTAATATGACAATTTATTTTAGAGATTAAGTATCTCTTGTCGCACTTGTTACACTTGTTGATTTTTAGTACAATTTTTGATTTAAATTTAAAAACGTTCAACTGTTTAAAAAAATGCACTCTAAAATTCAGGATTAAAGAGAAATTTTACGTAATTTCTTAGTTAGGCTTCGGCGCTTTAAACATTATTATATTACGAGATCAAATTTTATATTATATTAGCTCGGAAGTAACGTTAGACATTAGCTCAGTGGGATTTACTATATTTTCCGACCAGACAACTAATTCAAGTTTTTCTTTTAGAACTTCGATTTAATTATAATAATGTTATATGGTGAATTAGTCACATTCATTGAAAAATCTTTTAGTTGTATTTTGTGCCCCGGGGAGATTATAAAAATAAATATTTAAGCATTATAATAAAACAAAAATGTGTCACTGGAACTGTAGATATAACTAAAATAATACTATTGGGATACATCAATTTCTTAGTATTATATTATTATAAAGTTAATGGCGTATGCAAATTTGCATAGACATTAAATAATTTAAAAAATCATATTCAACGAAGATGTAGTAGTAGTTATAAATTTAATTATTTAATCAAATTAGACAACCTGCATATAAATCCTATGATTTATAAATACTACTAAAAGTTATGTATAACTATATATCAAAACCATTTATGATATTACTAACCTTAATGATTCCAAGTTCATTATTCATCGTTCTTGGACACATTATACAGTAATTATTTAAGTTAATTATATTTTACTATATTAACACTAATGGTATTAGATTAATTAATAGATAAAAATGCACCTCGCGCAATTTTAATAGTTTTACACAAATATGAACATTATTTGCAAATATAAATAATATACAGACCAAGCGTAGCCTGCAATAATTCGATTGAGACTGGAAGATACGAGAGACGTAAACAACCAAAAAACGCATATACTCATTTCTTTTATAAAATAAGCGCATATCTGTAGTTCTGAACGAATGTAGTCACTCGCATGAAGAAATTATGCACATATATTGTTTTACACGAAGCAAATGTGCATTTACACAATGATAAATACAAATTTTAATTCAATACATTAACAATTATTATGGTAAGATTATTATAACGTATTTTAATTCTTAAAACTAATAAAATATAATATCAAAATTTAAGATCTCTGTATTATTTACAATATAAATGTTCTGTAAAGCAATTACACGTTTTTTATTTATTTATATTAACGCTTTTAAATTATAAAATTATGGAAATTAACTTAAAGGGTTAGTATTCTATTTGAATTAAAATAGCGACTTGCAATAAAATTTAATTAATATTATGCTTTAATATAGTAATTACAGCTTATAGATACTTTTCAGCGTTACGCCAAAGTAGTAATAGTTATTTCAACAGTTATTACAACAAATTAATTATACCCCCACATATTATTAAAAGCAGTATATACCTACTAGAGCAAACCTAATGATTTCAGCCATGAACTTAAATCGATAAGGTTAAAATCAAATAAATTCCTTTCCAGTCGACTTTAACCACCATTATCTATTAACATTTCGATTGATTCGGATATTTGCAATTAAAACGAATAAACATGGTAGTTGTTGAGGACATTCTCTATCGACGGGGAGCGTCGGCAGGCTGCGATTGGCAATATGTGTCTTAATTTTGCCTTACTTTACGATAACGTACTTTTGTCTTAATTGCTTTTCGAACCGAAGAAGACCGCGGGAACGCATCCATGGACACATGCATTTTATGTAACCTGCGGACGCTGCTGTTTTACGATAGATAACAGCCCTGGCACATTAAGTTAGATACCTTACAGAAATACCGGGAGACTTTTATGAACCATAAGTTATCTACGCGCCAGGAGATAAATAATTTTAACCATAACACCTCAACTCAGCCGTTATAAAAGACAAGCTTGTTGAAACGCAGTATGTTACTACTGACTATTACTTAACTCATTTATGTTTTTTTATATAGTTTGTTTCATCTGTCCTGATGTGTAATTTAAGTACTTAATAAAATGTCACTTATATTTATTAAGAAAGTATAATATTATCTTCATATAGACTATTAATTGTAAAAAAGCAATCTGGAAAAGCATTGAAAAGATTAATATATAGTAAAGATTAAAAATCTTGGTATCACTTAAAGCGCATTTCCTCTTCTAGCTACCTACAAAATTATATACAACCTTGTAGATCTAGCAAATATATATATAACTTTATTTCATATATAAAAACATGAATAAAAATAATTAATATTATATAAAAAAAATGATGTATTCAAATCAATATATATATATTGTTATTGCCAAAAATCTTCTATTTAATTAAGAAATAAAAGTATAAATGTAAATAAACATACTTTTTTATAACAGTATTCAAAGTAAGCATATATTGGTACAGAAATATTTTGGGATCTAAATGTGTATAATGTTGTCATAAATTTTGATATTTCATATTGCTTTTCTACTTAGCCAAGTAGTTATGTTTGCTGACATTACAACAATATTGGAAAAAAAAAAATAAAAACAAAGATTTATTTAATTTAAAGAGGCAGTTTAAAGAGTGTCATAAAACTACGAGCAGAACTCACGTAATTTAACTCCTTTTTAAAATTGTTTTTTTTTGTAACGTGTAGAGAATAAAACTTCCAATCTAATGAAGTATATAAAAATCTAAAACCTTCAATTGTTTATTAAATTTTAAAATTAAATTGTAATTTTGTTGTTGAAATATTTGCATAAACGTTAAGAGTTATACATCATTGAACATTAAACTTAGTAGAATTTTATAGTGCTATAAGTTATTTTTCTAAAATAACAATTGTTATAGTTCTGCTCGTAGTTGTGAATGTATGATAAAATGTAAAACTTAAAATTTCCGCGTATATTTATTTTTCTAACAGTTTGGTACTGCTGCTACATAAATTAAAATCCGATTTTAAAAAGGAGTTAAATTGCGTGAGTTCTGCTCGTAGTTTATGACACACTTTAAACTGCCATCTTAACAACAAATAATTATTGCAGTTTTAGTAACCTTATAATATAACAAGTCTATTTAATCAGTTTTTATTAAATTTTGATCAGCTCAGAACGTTAAAGCTTGTTGAAATAACGAAAATGGACAAACTTGCCAAACCGCCTTGCAAGCGTGGCGTTTCAATGCTAAATTAACTTATATGGCCATGGGTGCCTTACACATAAGTTTCCAATTCTATACCGGTAAACCGGGCAAATTTTGAGGGTGGCAAGCATTTAACATTACTAAAAAAACACTAAACATAAACAACAAAAAAACAAAAATTGTACATTGCCATCTACAACAATAGCAATCTAAAGTACAAGGAACACCTGGAAAATGTAGAAGAGACTTTAAAAAATATCAAATGAAACATTTTTGGTCTAAGCAAAACTAGACTACCAGGACACGTGCTGTACCAAAAAAACTTGGATACAAATTCTCAGGTTGAAAGATTATGTTTTTTAATCAACAGAAATATTAAAACAAAGGTAACATAAATACAAGATATATTAAACAGGGTGGTATAACTAACAATAAATCTTACAAAAATATACCAACTACAGGTAATCCAGACATATGTCTCAACAAGCGTAGGTACACAAAACCAAAGAAATAATATGTTAATAAACTATTTGCAGAACAAACACTTATACTGTATGAGTGCATTCTTCAAGAAATCACTACACTACAAATTAAACAACTAAAATTAAAATTGGCTTTGTCATTTTAATCAACTGGCAAATTATTACAGACGCATCTGTTCTAAGTAAAATACACACTAAAAGCAACTACAGACTATCTAGTTCTAAAATTACTATAAACACTAAACTAAAAAAAACCTCATACATAAAACAAAATACTAAGTTTAACTAAAAAAATAAAATTAACACCAATAGGAAACCTAGGGATACTACCTATAAACAAACTACCAAAAAATATTTCTTAATCAGTAAATGTGTGTACTAAAAAAACATGTATGCAATCAAAAATAAAAAAAAAAAATTACCGCAAATACAATCTAGCTAATAAAACAAAAAAATGACACAAGCAGAGACTACTCAAAGTGCACAGCCCCAAACAAAAAAATCCCAAAAAATAAAAAAAAACGACTTAAGACCATTTAACACACAACAAATAAATAAGACAATAAAGGAAGACACAAATATGAAAAAATGACTGAGATAATTAAAATCCAAAACAAAGATAAAAGCGTTCTATGCAAAACTATACACGGTCATGCTAACACCTGTTTTAAACAACTGCAAAAAAAGTAAGGCAGTAAAAAATTAAATTTCCTGCTATAGGAGTTTTACTAAAGAAATGTCTGACAGAAAAAGAAATACTAACTATATGGCAGAACTCAGAAATCATACTACTATTTAAAAAAGAAGATAATGGATAGTAAAACAAACAATAATTTAAAAAATTTAAGTACAGTTGATCATTTTTAAACACTACGCAAATTGATGGCAAATAGCACTAAACACAATATACATCTTTTATTCGTAGACTGCAAATAAGCTTTTGATGCAGTGGAGATACTACCAAAGCATTAAACAAAACAAGAATTTACTCAAAATATACAAACTTAGTAAAAAACATTTTTAAAAATGCTACATTTCAAATTAAACTAGATAAAGATACTACACCAAACAAAATCAATATTAGACAAGAAGTACGACAGATGTACACAATATTGCCAAAGTTATTCATATTTGCCATGGAAAACAACTTTAAAACTTAATTTAGTAAAAAAAAAAATGTTTTAACATAAATTAAGTTTATTTAAACAACCTACGCTTTGCGGACGATATAGTCTGTATAAACCGTGACGTTGGCGTCCTAAGAACAAAGCAACAAAAACGTATAAAAGCTTCAAGCGCGGTAGGCCTAGAGATAAACATGTATAAAACAAATATTATGACTTAAGACCACAACCAGATAAATATCAAAATATCAAACTAAGTAAAGTTAACCAAACAACCAAAATATTTGACTAGGGTTAGACTAAGATTTAGGTACTTAAGTTTTTTAGTCAATAAAAGCAAACTGTTTGTTAAAGTGCTGTGATAATGTATATAATTATTAAATGTTTGTAAAGTGGCTAGAATCTAGTTAAAGTTTTTTGCTTTTTTATTCACAGGACTATTTCCAACAATATTAATCACACAATAAATAACGAAGTTAAGAGACAATCTAATGAAAGTTAAGGATTAAATATATAGCAGTAAAATGTAAGAACGCACGTTAATAATAGATATTGCATTAATAATTGAGTCGCATAAGTTTTTAAAAGTTTTTCAAAAAATATATTTTATGGTATAAATTGTTATGCATCACTGTTAAATGTATGCAAAAACAGGTGTTGCAAAACGTTATTGATTGTAAATCAATTATTTTGAGATTACATTCTGAACGGGCTGTCAGAAAAAGTTAAAGTAGGATATAATACTTGCTTAGTTTAGCCGTTTATTCCAAATCCAATAACGTTTTGAACATACTATAAACACTCCGTTTATTTTTAAAATTGTCTTAAAATAAAAAATGTAAAAAAGATAGCTAAAATCTAAGTGACAGATAAACTTTCTTAGTTTGATGCTTAAAAAAATAAGAAGCAATTACGGCTCTTACTTTTTCTAAAGGGTTTTCTAATAGAAAATTTAATTTTGAACAGCAGGTTATTTGGGCAGCTGTCAATTTTAAAACTATTATCTTTTGACATTTGACAAGTAAAAACTACGCAATTATTAAAAATGAAACGATACACGCTTTAACAACGCATTGAAATTATTAAAATTTACTACAAAAATGGTGAAAATTGTTCGCAAAACTAAAGCACTTTTTGGTCCTTGTCATGATGTGAATATATAGGTGTAGCAATCTCTAAACAATGACGTCAAGTAGGTGATAAAAACTTGCATTATTATTATGAATTTAAGCGTGTAAATTTTGCCCATCACCCACCTGACGTCATGCTCACGAGACGGACACACCATTATACTCACACCACGGTCGTCGTAAAGCACCTTCTTGGCCAGCAATAGTAAACCTGGTAAAAAAATTTGAGCTGTTGGGACAAGTTTGTGATGTTGATTCATCGTCAATCTTTGGAATTAGACATTCCACAAACAACATTACAACGTATTTTGCATAAAGACTTAAGTCTTAAGGTTTTTAAAGTTCAGTTAACAAAAACTCAAGTCGGTCAACCACCATAAACGTCGTATCTTTGCTGATTGGGTCCTTCAAATGCATCAAAATGATCCGAAATTTTTTCAAAAATGATTGTTGAAAGGTTTTTGCATCCTTCAACGTGTCACTGTTTGGTGCGGTTTTTGAGCTGGCGGTGTGATTAGACCCTACTTTTTTTAAAAATTGAGGCTGGTGCAACTGTTACGGTGAATGGATGGCGCTACCAAGCTATAATTTATAATTTTTTATAGCTGGAAATGGAAGATGTTGATGTGGACAACGTTTATTTTCAGCGGCGTTACGTGCCACACAAGCAACAAAAGAATCGCAATTTTGCAAGAAAAGTTTCCCGACCGTGTTATTTCTCGAAGAAGGAATCAAAATTGGCCACCAAGATTTTGTGATTTAACACTTTTAGACTTTTTTAGAACCACGTGAAAGATAAGATTTTTGCCAATGCTCTACAATTAATTCAAGACCTTAAAGATGAAATTTGTGAAGTTATCAAGGACATGGAATGTGCAAATTGGTCATGGAAAATTTCATAAGAAGAATGTGGTACTGCAACCCTAACCGTGGCGGCCATTTGACTCATATTGTTTTCAAATGTTAATGACATACCTTTCTCTTTACAATAATAATAATATTTCTTATAATAATAAGAGACACCAGCAGGGCTGAGTTTAAATAATACCAGTCTGTAAAATTTATTTTGAACTGATTCCAATCTGTCATTAGAAGTTTGGTAGGATCGGGAGCATATTACGCTGCAATACCTTAAGTGTGATCTCACCAGAAAATTGAACAAGATAAGAAAAGCTTGTATGTTACTAAAATCAGCCGTAGATCTTTTAAGAAAGCTAAGCATCTTGTTAGTTTTATTAGTAACAAAATTTGAATGAAGATTGAATGACAGTTTGAAATCAAGCAAGACTCCTGGGTCACAGATTGAATCAATTTTTTCTAAAAATTATTAGCAATTGACGCATTCCGCACTAGTTCAATTACTAGTATAAAATATATAAAGAAGAGACGCAATGTCCTCAAATGAGACAGTTGTAAAAGCAATAATTTCAAATAAAGCCTAGTTAAATAGGTAAATTTATACGAATGCCACAACGACATATGTTGCGCTCGTTACTATTTGTTCAATCGGACAACCCAATAATAACATTATAAAATTAAATTTATGAAAAAATATTCTAAACTAAAAACATCCATAGACGCGTTTCGAGGTTTACCTCTCATCAGTATGGCTTTATTTATTTAAACTTAATAATTGATTTTAACTTACTTCGTCAACATTGTTCACCACCACAATTCAAAGTGATCATTTTAAAAGGTGTATTGACTATTTATACTAACTGACTTAATGACTTTATTTAATGGCTATGGTTAATAGCATTCTGAGAATGAACAAATAAACTAATTATTTCGGGATATTTAGCTGATGGTAATGACATGAAAGAATTAAAAAGGAAATTTGAAAATTAAAAATAGAATAAATTTTTTGCATAAATTATAATTACTATTATACAATTTCGTGTATATCAGAACATATATAAAATATATAAAGAAGAGACGCAATGTCCTCAAATGAGACAGTTGTAAAAGCAATAATTTCGAATAAAGCCAACTACTACTAACTTACTTCGTCAACATTGTTCACCACCACAATTCAAAGTGATCATTTTAAAAGGTGTATTGACTATTTATACTAACTGACTTAATGACGCGTCTATGGATGTTTTTAGTTTAGAATATTTTTTCATAAATTTAATTTTTTAATGTTCAATTACTAGTGTTTTGTGCAAGGCAGTTGAAACATTGCAGTAGACTTTAAAAACTTCGTTTCAAACTATCTAATGTCTACCTACTGTCTTACTATCGCAATTTTTCTTAGACATTACAACGTCTAAGGTTAAATTCTAAATTAACGTAAATATCAAATTGAATTTGCAAAATTTAAGCAAAGTACTTAAACACTACTTATTTTTTTACAGATGGCTTAAAAAGTAGTCACAATATAAATTGTGTGCAGCTTATTTGGTTTGTTATGTGTGTTTATTTTGCAAAATTGGATGGTATCTAAAAAACTTAAGCTTCTCTATATACAACTAAGTGCAGATACATCTTATGTTATACGTACAGACTCGTTGAGTGCATTAAAAGCCATACGGTGTCTGATATAAATGTCACTGTTGCATAAAAAAGCTAATGCGTTTGCTTAATTGGCAATAACTAGCGCTGCAATTTTTCTTAAGTCCGAGAAAAACCAATTTGGTAAAAATTCATCGAGAAAAATTACCAAAGTGTATTGTGTTAAAATTTTAATAAGATTGTATTATTAGTCTACTTTTTTAAATATTTAATTTATAGTTTAATAACTTTTATTATATTGTTTCTTTAATTTATACTGTACTTATGACTGATGACCAAATACCATACAGCACTACAATACTTGCCACCCTAGAACAATTAAGATTCAATTCAAACAAACAAAATATAATATAAATCATTTAGGAATACATTTAATGCTGTATTTAAAAAAGCAAAAATTAATGCATATACACAATACGTTGTATCTAAAATAACAAACCCAGAGTTTTATAGTCTCGTAAACTTTTAAAAACAAACTTAATAATAATACCTCTGATATAAACTGTGATATAAGTCTTAACATGTTTTTTGGGTCTGTTGCTGAAAATATTGTCTTTACTATTGCCAAGTAATGCTTTAATTAATTTTCTGAGTGATGTACTTTAACAAATACTCATTCATTTTTTAAATTTAATTATAGACGTTAAAGATGCTCTATGTAGTCGTTACACGGAAGCGTCTTAAATAAAAATAGTAGAGAAACTCGCCAGATAAATATCGTTTAGTATTGCTTCTATCAGTTTATTCAAAATTGTTTAAAAACAAACTATCAATACTGTTTTAGTCATTGATTGCACCCCAATTAAATCCTCAACATACAAGGCAATGGATAAACAAAAGAAAAAAAATTGGAGATGTGATAACTGTAGAGCAGGGAATAAAGAAATGAAAGAACTAAAAGCTCTCATTAAGGAACTAAGCAAAAAATTAGAGGAAAACATTAAAAGCAGTGAGTTTATTTCAGAGAAGTATGATGAGTTACAAAATAATCATAAAGATATATCAGATAGTTTAAAAAGATTAGAAGGAAAGGTGAATGAACTTACAGTAATAAATAAACAAAAGGAAATAAAAATAAAAGAATTAACTGAACGCATTAACGACCTAGAGCAAGCATCACTAGCTAATAATATTGAAATATCTGGTGTACACGAAACTGTAGGAGAAAAACTCGAGGAAGTTGTATGTAAAGTGAGCCAAGCACTAGGTGTTAACATAAACGAACAATTTATTGAATCAGCCGTACAAATAAAAAGCAAAGCTAATCAAACAAATAGGCCTATTCGTGTTAAATTTAATAAACTAGCAACTAAAAATTTAATTTTAAATGAGAGAAAAACTAAAAATTTAACATCTAAGGACATAATATTATTATTATTATTATTTACTAGTCAACGGAAGCCATTACAAAATAAGTATATATTTACAATTTAAAAAACATAAATTAAACATAAAACAATTAATATTAAAAATAAGAATAAAACTTAAATAGTTACAAAATATAAAAAAGGTCACGTATGGGTGACAAGTGCACGTCGCAAGGTATTAAAAGAATCTTTAAAAAAATCCACTTTAACTTCGTTGGCATGCCGCAAAATACGTGTAGATGCAGAGTGCACCGCATAATCAGTGCGTTTGAACGGTATATGAAATAAATAGTCATTGCGTAAAACTCGAGCTGGGACATGAATACCTATAGAGCTGAGCAAGTCAGGACAGTCAATAATCCCACGAAGCACTTTAAAAACTAGTGTCACGTCAAAATTAAAACGTCTTTTTTCAAGACTAGTCATGTTAAATGTAGAGAGCAGTTCCGTGTAGCTGCCTGCAATGTTGCATTTATACGCCAAAAAACGAACAAACTTTTTTTGAATCTGTTCAATTTTTCCTTTACTGACGGCGGTGTATGGTGACCACACATTGGAACAATACTCGAGATGGGGACGTACTAGAGCGTTGTAAAGGATAATTAGAGTACGATGGTCACAAAACTCCTTAGAGTTACGCTTGACAAACCCTAAAAGTTGATAAGATTTAGCCACAACAGTATCGATATGTAGTGTAAATGAAAGGCTTGAATCAAACGTAATGCCTAAATCACGAATAGTGTTAACTCTTAACAACATTACATTCATGAGAGAGTAACCATACATCACCGTAGACTGACGTCTAGAAAAAGTCATCACTTTGCATTTATTTAAATTAAGTAGTAAGTTATTAGTCTGACACCAACTAGAAAAAATCAGTACTTCTTTATTAAGTAGTATAGCATCATCTAAAGACTGAATTTTCATAAAGATTTTTATATCGTCCGCAAATAATAAACAACGTGCATTAGAAAAACAATGTACCACATCATTGATAAAGATATTGAACAGTAAAGGTCCAAGATGTGACCCCTGTGGAACACCCGACGTAACATCAATATTACGAGAAACGCACTGACCAATGCGCACGAATTGAGATCTGTTAGATAAATAGGATTGAATCCACATTAACAAGGTGTCATTAACTCCAATACCACGTAGTTTCATAATTAGTATCTTGTGGTCAACGGTATCAAAAGCTTTTGAAAAGTCAGTGTAAACTGAATCTACCTGGAATCTGTATTCGAGCGCATCTGTTATATAAGATTCATACAACAAAAGGTTGGAAGATGTCGATTTGCCCGTTCGAAAACCGTGTTGATTGAGAGCAATTTCAGATTGCAGAATGGCAGTCAATTGACAGGTAATTAACTTTTCAAAAACTTTTGGAATAACTGATAAAATAGATATAGGTCTATAGTTTGTTACATCATTTTTAGCACCGGACTTATGAATCGGAGTGGCATAAGCTTGTTTCCAGCAAGTAGGAAAAGTACCCATAACCAGAGATAAGTTAAATAAAAGCCATAAGGGCCGACAAAGGGCAAACGCACATTTGTTGAGAAAAAAAGCCGTTAATCTATCAGGCCCTGGACAGTTATTGGGTTTTAATAATGATAGTTCGTTGACAACTTCTAATATTTTTAAAACAAGATGCGATTCATTTATATGGGTAGGAACAGATGATAGAGAATATGTGCTGTGTGGACTCATAGATGCCGTCAGCGGACTGTAAACTGACCCAAAAAAATCAGCGAAGAGATTTACAATGCCATCAGTAGTGTCAATTTGAGAATTACCATTTGTGAAAGTAGATGGTATTTGATTACTGCTACGTTTAGATTTGACGTGCCCCCAAAAAGCTTTAGGATTAGATTTAATCAAATCTTCTACTTTCTTAATGTGATTAGAATAACACGTATTAGCCAATTGCTTACACTTATCACGTATTGAACTAAATTTGTGGTAGTCAGCTGCTGATCTAGACAACACATATGCTTTGTGTAACTTTTTTTTAGAAAACACAAGGTCTTTTAGCTCTCTTGTAAACTATATTGGAAATTTATAGGTTTTTTATAACACTTATTTATTTTGGGCACATAATGGTCAATTGTGTCAAAAAGTAATGAATAAAAACGGTGACATGCTTCATCAATATTACAATCGACAAACATGTTATCCCACCTGGTGTTGAGAAAAACATCATTTAAGGAAACATAATCAGCATCTTTGAAATTATATTGCATCAAGTTATCTTCTCCACACCATACGTTGTCAGGTGTATCCTGTAAAGAGTCAAGTTTTAAAACTACATCTAAAGCAGGATGTTGAAGATCGCATGGTACAATAGGAAACAACGATTCTGTAAGGCTCAAGTTTGAAAAAAATGCCAAAGGCGCAAACAATAAATCTAGCAAAACCAAATTTATGTTTAATATGTAGTTCAATTGATGCGAATTAATATACCCAAACGTGTTAGCAACTAAAGTACCTTTAGGACAAGTGGATTCCGTTCTTACACCAAATTCATCATTAATCCACAACGTTTGTGGCAAGTTGTAATCGCCAATAATATAAACAGTGTTGCATTCACTAATTAATTCTACACTTTCACAGTGACGTTGGTAAGTAGAGTACTTCGAACCAGGTGGAATATAAATAGTACCTAAAACTATTTTCATACTGCCGATATCAACACAAACATACAATTCCTCATAGACAGAGCAATGACTAAATATTTCATATGAATGGTACTTATTGGACACGGCAATAAGTACGCCTCCGCCACGTAATTTTGATGTTGTAATATGGTTACGGTCACACCTGTACACTTTATAATTAAAAAATCCTAGTTCTAAGTCTGTAATAGAGCTTATAAGCCACGTTTCACTAAGAATAAAAATAGCATGCTCCATTAATGGTATATTGGCATTTAAAGTAAACAATTTTGTCCGTAATCCGCGCACATTTTGATAAAATATTCTCACATTTTCTAACTCGGTACAGCCGGAAGTCACATCTAAGGCACGTGCAGACGATGTCGATGAAGATAGACGTTGAGAAGACGCTACATCGATGTCGAAGGTTTGGATGTTGTTGTTGATAAAAAAATCAGTTTTTGGCAGTTTATGTTGTCGGCGGCGATTAGTAAATAAACGTACAGATACTCCTTTAGGCCATTTTTCTGCGTTTAATATACAATCATCATTTACGTTGTTAACATCAGCAACAATACCAACTTTAAAAGAACAATAAATGTTATTGTTTGTAAGTGGAATGCAAGCAAGGTCGCTTATTCCCATATTAAGTTCAACATACTTCTTAATATCTTCAACACTGGTAGAAGGAGCACAGTTATTAATATGATAAAAAGTGCGTCGTTTAGCCGCTTGTATGCCTTGAATTTCGGCAGTCCCACGTACAATAGTTGGTTGTATTTGAGTTTTGGTTTTACTTTTTATCACAGTTTTGATTTGGGAAGAAGGCTTTGCAGTAGGTTTTATAACTCTGGTTGTCGTAGAGTTGCTAGCTGCTGCGTCAATTGCAATAGTTTATCGAATTGCGGTGGTATCATTACTTTAGATTATACCTGATGGATTCTTTGACGGCAAGGCCGTCGATTTAGTTACTGTAAGCTCTGGTAAGTGTTGAAAAAACGATTTAAATAAAGAATTAAGTTCGGAAGAAATCAATTTATTACTATCAGTAATTAACTTCTCCACAGCCATCAAGCTTGGCAATGATTTGAGATCAATTATATCGCGCTTAAGAGACTGAACCTCTTGTCTCAAAAAACGCAACTCAGTTTCAAGAGCGTTGCACTTGGTAGATTTGCAAGATAAAACTTCACACTCATTTGTTATTAAGTTGGGACTTAAAGGAGCAAGACCATTTAAGGATAAATTGTCATTGACATCAGAACGATTACAAATAGGACACATTAAAACAGTGCTGATATTATCTGTAATAAGATCAGCAAAACCTTTGTAGCGCTTTATGCAACTATGATGCATCAAACCACTGCAAGTTTCACACGACACTCCAGTTTGTACTGAAGATTTACATCTATAACAAATCATATTTAAAAATGTGTAATATAAAAAAGATTAAAAGATTAAAGGATTAAAATCAATATGAGTAGTATAATAATAATAATTTTATAAAATATTTGCTTTTAAATAAATATTCACTATTTCTATTTATTTACGTTTTATTTGATAAAACAAAAACAAAAAAAACAACAAAAAAACACGCTTCACGCCACAGGGTCTTTTGTGACGACTTATAAAACAAACAAGGAAGACCACGGATAAGGATTATTAATTAAAACTTAAATTAGTAAAATAAAATAAAATATAATAAATAAAAAGATAAGTTGTGAGAACTATAAAAAATGACAAATGAATTGAAAAATAAGTTTAAAAATACGTGGAAGGTTTATGGGGTTTGAACTCGCTACCTTCAGTGTAGCATGCTGATGCTTTCACCACTGAGCTATTTAATAGAACGTTGTCGAAAATACTATATGCTTTGTTTACAGTTGATATTATACAAAAATAAACAACAATAATAGTTCAACAGTTCATAGGTTATGTAAAATATATAAATAAATTACTTAGTAAAATAATCAATTAAAACGATTTCGCTTACGTAATCGAACAGAATATTAAAAACAATTTTTCACAATACACTTCACACACATTGACTAGTTTTAAGATCACTTTGAAACAAATATTAACGCAGATAAAAATATACATATACACGTGTTGACAATTGTATTGTTTAAATTTTGAAAAAATAATAAGAAACTCTGGCAGTGGTAAAATATATATTCAAGAACAACTATCCAATTACTCCAAGAAAATTTTCTGGGCTGCTAGAACTAAAGGGAAAGAATTAGGCTGGAAATTTATCTGGAATAACTATGGCAAAATTATGGCAAAAAAATCCGAATCTTCTAGAGTTTTATACAATTACAATGAAGACGACATAAACAAAATAGAATAAAAATCTTTGCTATTTACTTATTAAGAACAACATATAAAAATATTAATTACAAAATGGCTGTTGAGTATATAGACACCTACTTTCACAGTGAAGAGACTTGCAGTATTTTTGATGACTTCAGTAAATGGAGTGATTCAATAAATATTAATAACCAACTTGTTTTTATACATCTCAATATTAATTCAGTTTCCGCACATTTTGAGGAACTCTGTGCGTTTATAAACAATAGTTTGATTAACATTGACCTAATAATTTTATCAGAAGTTAAACTAACCCAAAATGATTTTAATTTAAATAACTACCTTTATCAGTTAAACAACTACAACATATCATGTAGCTTAAGAAAAACTAGCAGAAGTGGGGAAATTATAGTTTACAGCAAAAAAAACCTAGAAATAACACTACTGGATACAAATTTCACTAGTTCTGAATATCTGTTTTTTAATGTAAAAGCATAATTTTGATGTACTATTTAGTATTATATAGACCACCAAACAATAATGTAGCCGCATTTACTGAAGAAATAAAAAACTTTGCAACCAAATTTAACAATAAACCGTTTTTAATAGTAGGAGATACAAACATCAACTTGCTCAAAACATCTCATCATGTTACAGAATATAAAGGCATTCTGTCAGAACAGGGCTTTATTTCAAAAATAAATAGCGCAACTAGAGAAGAAGTTCGAATGAACCAATTTACTCAAACATGCATAGATCATATTTTATTTAGAGGAAATCAAGAAAAATTTGATGGTAGCATTATCAAAACCAAAATATCGGATCACTATATTATTGGAGGATGCTATAAATTATCTTCGAGTAAAACAAATCAAATAAACAAAAGTTTAGTTGAGTGCATTTTCACAAATTTTGAGATATTAAGACACACACTATGTGAAATGATGAACCAAGTAGAATGGCATAACATGGAAGACCCTCAGGAAATTACTACCAAACTAATAGAAATGTTTGAAAATGCTAGATTATCTGCAACCGAACATAAAACAGTAAAAAGAAAAACAAATATTCTAAGACCTTAGATCAATAAAAATATACATGAAGAAACTAAAAACAGAGACGCACTATTTAGAAAATAGAAACTCATATCACGCAGAAATGGAGTTCCAGAACTTGTTGATAACATCAGAAAAGACTACAATAAAGCAAGAAATAAAGTCACAATTTTAATTAGAAAGTCTAAACAAAATCACTTTGCAAATTTATTTCAAAAACATAAATACGACATGAAAAAAACTTGGAGTACAATAAATGAGGCATTAGGAAGAAAAAAAGGAGTTTGCACTACAAACAAATTTTGTAAAATATTTAAGGAGAGCAAACAAAATATTGCAGACAACTTTGCAACAGTCTTCTCAGACCAAATAAGAGACGTAATGCATACATGTAATAATTCCTTATTTCTTGTAAACACTCCAATGCTACAAAAGTCCATGTATCTACCTCCAGTCACACCAAATGAAATTAATCAGATTGTAAAAACGTTAAGCGTAGATAAATCTCCTGGCATCGACAGCATGCCCGTAAAACTTATAAAAGAAAATCTGGAAACTTTTTGTCAGCCACTTACAGCTCTAATAAACACTTTAATTATAACTGGTATAGTTCCAGATAATCTAAAAGAAGCTGCCATCAAACTTATTTACAAAAAAGGCACTAAAAACAACTATGAAAACTACAAGTCTATATCCCTTCTTCCTAGTGTTGATAAAATTATGGAAAAATACATAAAGTCTAAGTTACAAAGTTACTTAAAATCAGAAGACATTTTGGATCCAAATCAATATGGTTTTGTAGAAGGGAGAGGTACCTTAGATTTACTTGAGAGATTTTCAGAAAAAGTTAACTTTCAGCTAAATAAAGGAATGCATATTTTTTGTGCGTTCATTGACTTTTCGAAGGCTTTTGACACGATTGATCATGTCCAACTTATCAACGTGTTGGAAGGATATGGAATTTGAGGAAAAGTACTAGACTGGTTTGCCAGCTATCTGACTGGTAGAAAATATAAAGTAAATGTTGAAAAGTGCTACAGCAGTTCTAAAGACGTAAAAATCGGTGTTCCACAAGGAAGTGTACTTGGGCCTCTTTTATATATATATTATACGTTAATAATATTAAATACTGCTTTAAACAATGCGAATACCTTTTGTATGCAGACGATACTGTAATATTTTCTACACATAAATATCCAGATGTTGCGTTAAGTAGACTAAATGTAGAATTTAGGAGATTTCAAATGTGGGCACACGACAAAAAACTGGTAATTAACAACAATAAAACAAAAGTAATGCACATTAAATCACCACACAACAAAGATGAAACTACCTTGGAACTGATGTATCATTCTCATGACTGTTTAAAAACAGAAATAACAAATTGTGTATGCACTGAAAAAATTGAAAAAGTAACCAATATAAAATATTTGGGAATTATTATTGACCACAACTTTTTATGGAAAGAACAAACCTCGGCACTAAACAACAAACTTCGTCATTTTGCTGAAAGATTTTACCATCTAAGACTATTTCTACCAGCCACAGTGCTTCAAACTGTATACGTTGCACTGGCACAATCTATATTAAGCTACGGTATCACGGTGTGGGGCCACGCTTCAAAGTACTTAATAGACACTCTAGAAAGAAGCCAAAAACGAATTCTAAAAAACGTAGACACCAATCAATCTTTATTTATGCTAGTGGAGAACTGGCTATCAGGTATTATTTTAATACTAACCAGTTTAACAAAGAAAGTCATGTCTACAATACCCAAAGACAAAGACAAAACAACCTACAAGAAAGCAACGGAACTAACAAATACGGAGATAGAACAAAAGGTACAAGAATACCAAAATTATTTAATAGTTTGCCCGAACACATTAAAAATGCAAAAACCTTAAATGACGACAAAGAAAAACTAAAAAACTTTTTTCTTACTAAGAGTCAAGACATTTAACTAATTTACTATTAATAAAATGAACCATGACAAAAAGTATTAATTTATGCCACTGACAAGCCTTATAGGCTTAGTGGCTTATTATGAAGCTCATCCTGGGGGGTGGTTTTAGTGGGTATGACCTCTTTTGAATAAGAGAAGAAGTCCCACACGGTGTCCGTAAAGTGATTCCACCTCCGGCAAAAAAAAAAATCAACAACAACAACTATTATTGACCTAGTTGAAGAAATAATAGACTACTGTGAAAACTATTTGCTCCACGACCTAAGTAAAGCCTTTGTTTGCGTGTCATACAGTTTGCTACTAAGGAAACTGTACAATACAACATTTACAAAGTTGTAGGCTTATAATGCAATACCTAAAAAATAGAGTACAATGTGTTAAAGTGAATAGGGATATGTAACAGCTAATGTTGATGTTGTGGTACCTCAAAGATCCATACTAGAACCATTATAGTTTTTAATATATATTAATGAGTATCCTAATTATTTAAAAGCTGATAATATTAATGTTATACGTTAATGACATAACAATATTAAATAAAAGTATTTTTTATTATCAAATGTTAGAGAAAAGTAGAGAGATACTATTAAAATCTATAGAATGGTATACCTGCAATCAACTGTGTTTGAAACAAACTAAAATTATATCAGCGATATTTACTAACAGATTGGCCAATGCTGGAGATAAAACTATAAAAATTAAGTTTTTAGGGTTACATTTAGATCGCAGATTACAATGGCTAACTCAAAGAGGTCAAGCGCATAATTTTAACAAAAATATATATTTGCTTTGAAACCTTGCAAATATTATAGCAGAACCCGCATTAAAATCCATATATTTTGCACTTTGTCAGTCTTGTATACAATATGGCTTAATAATCTGGGGTCACTTAACATCTAGACATTGCATATTTGCATTGCAACTACGTGCTGTACAGATTATCTTTAGAATAAAATATCAAGATGATTGTAGGCTATAAGCTTTAAAACACCAAATTTTAAATGTGTCATCTTTGTATATTTTAGAATGTTTAACATCCAGTTCATAAAAATAAAGATAGTTATAATTTAAACAAATTAATTATAACCACAACACTCGGTACCGGAGTGGTTTAAGAACATATGCTTAAATATTACAAACAAATACTGCTCCAAAAATGATTTAAAACTAAAACAGCTTTTTATAGCTAAGACAAATAGTAGATATACTATATCTCACAATTTAAACCTGTGTGTGCTGACCTGACTATTAATATTTAATGTAGTAAGAAACATACAGTTTCAAATTTAAAATAAATTTATTTTATTGAAGTGGTTTTGAAAGTTTTATATGGTACCTTCAATACTTCAGAGCAAGTCTGTGAGTCCAAATTGTCAGTTTTCAGTCAATCTATTTAGAAATTAAATTTTTTTATTTGAAATTTTATAGTTAATTGTGAGACTAGTTTAAATAACTTTAAATAAAATTTTATTTAATTCTTTTAATTTAAGTATTTAAAATTGTAATATTACAAAATTGTTCTTAACTATAAACGGATTTTTTTGTATATTAAAAGTTTATTAATTGCATCACTTAATTAAAGTAACCAATTACTGTAATCCGTTCAAAAATCATTTTATCTACCAAACTCATTTATAGTTCTGTTAATAATATATCAATTATATAATATTACCCGTATCTACCCACATTGTTATTACATATAGACATTTTTCTGTTATATTTCCACTGGATTAAGTAAAGATGTTATTCAAACTTTAGAATTACCATAAAAAGTCGCATACAATCAAACAAAGTATAAATTACTTGACGGTAAAATCATTAGAAGCATTACATAGCAATTAATAAGAAAATAAAATAGCAGCTGTTAAAAAATAATACATCATAAAGTTAGTAACTACTCTTCAAATTATTAATATATTTTTTATGTTTAAAAATGTAATCAATTGCATATAAGCATTAAGCCCTCATACACTGAATGAAACTACATATTAACATAAAAAGTTAATTAACATATTAGTGACATTTTATAAAAAAAATGTATAATTTATAATTCAATCTAGATTAAATTGTTTAATCAGTAAAATCAATTAATGTAATAACAATAGTTATGCATTTTCTTAATACAATTTTATATTTTAAAATTTCATTCGTCAGTCCTCGATTTGTATCTGACCGTTTCACATGTGACTTCAATTTCAGGCATTAATACGATTCCGTGTAGTAGATTTATTTTATTCCGAGTATTCCATATAATGGTATAATATTTCACGCATGTTTTGTACCGTACATCTACCATGATAGATACGAGGCACAACAATCTACACAGCTTGTGCTAAGCATTGGAACGTTGTGTAACCGTATTTATTGTTCCTACCATTTGCATTGTTAATGCGATTTTTTTGCATACATTTTTTCTCTCTATCGTTGTTTGTTGTTAGTAGAAAAAAAGGAAATATATAAAAGGCTATCAAGGGTACGGTATGCAGATATGAGCGCGTACTGCACAGCAAATTGCTTTCGAATCACTGTTTGTAATATGAGTAATCGTTCTGTTATATATTGACGTGATTTTATAAATTATCTGATGGGGTTTTGTTGTGCAGTTGCATTAAATGTGTATGTAAATTGCATTTTGAATATTTATAATGGATTACTTGTTATTTATGTATTTTATCTGATGATAACATACATATGCATTTAATTGTATTATTTTGTTTATTTGTTTTAATCAGATATTGTTTATATTTAAGTATAAAGCTGTTAAACAAGAAAAAACAGTGACAATTTTAAGTAATTTGCATAATGTTTTAGTAATAAAACTGGTTTCAGTTATCTGATAATCGTCATTAATATTATTAATTATTAGCATTAATTGAGCAACAACAGCACCATTATTCATTTTTGTTACTACTTATAATATATGTTCTTAAATAAAAATATACAAGTAATACACATTATACATCTTAATTGTTGGTAGAATTGCGACAATGTTTTGAAAGAAACATATTTACAGATTGCAAATAACTATCTTAATTCCTACCTACAATGTTTATTAGTAGAAAAATAATTCACTTAAGCAAACTAGTTGTCAAAATATCTTTTAAAATTAAATACTAGAAAGGTATCAACTTTGGAAGAAATTCGACATCATTTTGGTTGTTGCAACTAACTTGGCATCATTTTGATATTTTTAATTAGAATTTATAGCGTTAATGTACAAGAATAAATTATGTTAATCCAACTTTTTTTTATTGTTACTACCAATAATCATAAGTATCAACATTAATATAAAATATCAAAGTTAACAATAAATCTATATCTGAATCTTTTTTTATTTTTTCTCGTTAATGTATAAATGTTTATAAATTTTTATATAACTGTTGAGAGATGTAAGACCAAAACTTTTAAGACCAATTTTTTAATCGGACTATTGACAAATAGAACAAAATTAAAAATTTATTATTATACAGATTACTTTAATTATTCGACGTGTATACGCCATCTACATGTCATAAACATAATATTATCTCGAGCTGCGTATCTTAATAAACGTATCAATCAACGATGATAGTTTCACTAAGCGTAGAAATCAACTAACTACAGTAAACTCCAACTACAGCTAACTAAAGCAGTCTTAAGTAACTGTCATCTATCTGTTCCAAAATGGTCATATGCAAGAAAAATCTTACAGTACATCTGCAATAATTTTTGAGTGGCTACAAAGAACAATTATAAAAACTCTGTAGAAAAATTACCCGAGTAAGTTTATAAAGCAAAACATAAAAATAGCTATAAAAGTGATAATAATGATAATTTTAAAAAGAAAAAATTATAGAAGTAAAAAAGATAATAAGATCTCAACGGGCAAAGGCGAGAAAAAGACCTACCTAGCCAAAAATTATAAATAATAAAATTCAAAGCTACTTTTTTGCAAAGTATATAATTCTTTTATTATGGTTATGCTTCTGTTTTCTACTTTTTCATTGCAGGTAAGAAGATTATCTTCACTATAATACGGACAACATTGTCCGTCTATGTATTAACTACAGTAAACTCCAAATACAGCTATAGAACATTTGTTACAGAGTTGCAAATGGTAACATAAACCTTAACATTGCAAGTGATACCACTTCAAACTACATATATTGTTTGAGAAAACAAAACACAAATAACAATAGTAAACTTGTTACTCTTTTATTATAATATATACTTTAAGCTATTTTGTCTAGTTAATCTTTTTCTTTTATTTTTCTGCAACTAAAAATATTTTATTTTTTATTTTATTCTTTTTTTCAAATAATCATTCTGTTACAAACATTTTTTTAAACAAATATTTTAAATTATAAGTACGTAGATAAACTAAATAGTTTTTAATAATAATAATAATAATAATAATAATAATAATAATAATAATAATAATAATAATACGTTTATTCAGTTTGCCAATTTTACATATTGGATATGAAAAGTCCAAGCTTATATCTAGTTACACATTAAAAAGTTATAAACAATAAACATAAATACAATAATAAACTTTGGTATATATACTATACTTACAATTGCATTAACAGACAAAAACTAATAATTAGTTAAAAACAATAAAATAAATTAAAAAACTAGTTACAAATTAAGAGTAAAATTTAAAAAGTCATCGTCCAAATACTCCTGAATTGAGTAGTAAGCTTTTTTAACAATACTTTAAACAAACTTAGTGGTTGCTTCTTTAAAGCTGTTGGTAGCACATTAAAACATTTAATTGAGATATACTGCGTTCCTTTTTTAACCATTGACAGTCGATGTCGGGGAGTTTCAAGCATAGTATTTCCATGTCTGGTATTGTATTGGGAATTTCCTAGTTTTGTATATTTACATATCTTAGTTTTGAGATTTACTAATAGATTAAAGATGTACAAACTATATACAGTTAATATTTTTTGGTTAATACATAATTCACGACATGGTGTTTTTGTATTTTCGCCAAGCATTATTCGAATTAGTCTTTTTTGTATTTTAAATACCCGTTCAGTTCTTGATGAGCTACTCCATACAGTGAGACCATAAGCTATAATAGACTGGCCATATGAGTAATAAATTAGTTTTAAACTTTGAGTATTTAAAATGTAACGAAGCCGTGACATCATATAACAGAGTGGTGCAATTTTTTTACAAACATGATTTATATGGTTGTACCAGTTACAGTTAAAATCAATATATATCTCTAAGAATTTTGTTTTATTTACTTGTGGGATTGTAATATGCTCCTGCCGAATAAGTAATGAACAATCAATTGGTTTATTTATTGCTCTAAATTGTATCATTTTGGTTTTTTTAATATTAAAAAATAGATCATTATTAGCAAAAAACTCCCGTAAAATAGACATTTTTTGTTTGACATTTTCAATTAATGTGGTAATGTTGTTTGATGATGCAAGAGTAGTAGTATCATCAGCAAATACCACTGTTTCGTTTACGTTTAAGTCATTTACGTAAATAACAAAAAGAAGTGGCCCTAGCACTGATCCTTGTGGTACACCTTTTTGGCATTGCAATAATTCAGATTTTTTGTTATCTAATTTAACGTAATGATGTCGGTTTCTTAAATAACTTTCAAACCATTTGAGAGTTGTTCCTCGTACACCAAAATTTGTAGTTTTTCCAAAAGTATAGTATGATCTACTAAGTCAAAAGCTTTACTTAAATCTAAAAACAATCCTATACAGTTTTGTTTTTTGTCAAGGTTATCTAATATATATTCTATATATTGTTCTATTGCGTCCCTAGTTGATCGATGTTTCATAAAGCCATATTAAATAATTTGTGTTTATTAAAAAATGATCTTAATCTTTCTGTAACTACGTTTTCCTTAATTTTAGAAAAGGTACTTAATATGGCAATAGTCTATAATTTCCTGCAATAGTTGTATCACCCTCTTTATGTATAGGTGATATTTTAGCTATTTTAAAAGCATCAGGAAACACCCCTTGGCTCATTGATTGATTTACAATATCAGTGGGTTTTGTCAAAATGTCAGCAGATCTTTTTAACAACTTGGCAGTTATACCATCATCAGATGCTGAATTAGTTGCTTTTAATAATAGTATATGTCGTTTAATTTCTTGTTCAGTTGCTGGTGTTAAAAATATTGAAAAAGAATTTTCTTTAATATGATTAAAATTTTTTTCAACATTTTTTTCAACATTTTTATTCATCAAGTTATCAGCTATTGTGTTAAAATATGCATTGAAATAGTTTGCAATTTTAATCGGATTTGTTTCTAAGATGCCATTAGTTTTAATATTTGATATATCGTTGTTTGATTTTTCTTTTCCTATGTTATTTTTAATTATTTTCCACGCAGTCTTGCTTTTATTGGTCGAATTAGCGATTTGTTTTGTATAATAAAGCTTTTTTGCAAGTTTTAAGACATTTTAATATACTTTTTTGTATGTACTGTAGTAATAACTAAACTCTGCATTGTTGTGTAATTTTAAATAGTGCATGCTTTTTAATTTGTTTGCTGAGATTCTTATTCCTTTCGTAATCCTCTGGTTTTGGTTTTGTGATGTTTTTAATTGTCGAATAAGAAATGCAATTTTAAAGTCATGTTTTATGATATTTATAAACATATTGACTTTAGAATTGATATCGCATAATTCAGTAAATTCTTCCCAATCATTTTTTGCAATATAATCTATAAAGTTTTTAATACATGTTTTGTTGTTTACAGGCCTGTATTTGATTTTTGAGGTTTCTTTAACTGTGCTTTTAATTTGTATTTTTATTGACTGTAAGTTATGATTGGACATGCAGTTTTCGACAGTTCTTGCTACATAGTTTTTAAAAGTTTTTGTTACACATATATTATCAATGCAATTTAGTTTTCGTGTTGGTTCTGTAATTGTAGGCGTAATGTGATACGAATTTAACACATCTAAAAGTTCTCTTAGTGTCCGATTTTGAAGGTTAAAATTAATATTAAAATCTCCACAAATCACTACGTCATTATATTTAAGTTTATATATTAATTTTAGAGTATCTTCTAATTGGTTTATAAACATAGTTACATCACTATCCCGAGTTCTGTAAACACATACTACAGCAATATTTGTATTATTATAGTTAATAGTTAGAGCGCAACGTTCAAAATCTTTTATTATGCATAATTTACTAACTTGATTAATTAACTTAAATTTGATATCATTTCTAACTAAAATTAGACTACCGCCATGGATAACATTTTCTCGCTCAAATGATGCACCAATTCTATATCCGCTTATCGATAAGTTTCCTTCGTTTGCTTTGGAAATCCAATGTTCTGATACGCAAAATACATGGCACTTATGTTCATCAAGAAAAACTTCTAACTCTTCTACTTTATTGTTTATGCTTCCTAAGTTTTAGTGATAAATTATTAGATTAAAAGTCTTATTATTCTTTTTTGTATTAGCGGAGTTTAGATGTATCGATGGTAGATCAGTGACGAAAGGGCCAAAAGTTGCTTTTTATTGGTATGTACTTTTGAGATTTTAAACTATACATTTTAGAATTTACATGTTTAATTTGATTATGATTACGCACACTTTTATTGTATTGATCAATTTGTTTGTTTAAAATAGTTATTGACGACTTGTTAAATAAAGTTGCGGGAGCTGTATTTCTATATAATAAACATTGTTTGCTAGATGGACCTGAAACATCTTCATTGCAGTCACAATTTGTGGTAGGAACCATAATTGCAGTTATAAATGCAGATAAAGTTTTTCTCGTAGTTATTTAATCGTTTTCCTGTAGGTGTAAAATGTTTTCTAGAAAGAAATTGATTGATTTCTTGAAATTGAACATTCTGTTTTTCCACACAAATTGATTTTAAACGTTCGTTGATATGCTCTATAATTTTATTATATTCTGTACGATCTTATCTATACGGAATAGATAGTACTAGAAAAGGAGTATTTGCCATTTCACTAATTTTGTTATTGAATTTTAATATTAATTTGCTTATGTTAGCTGAATCGTGATATTTGTTAATATCGTTAGAGCCAGCTATTAGCACAATGCATTTCTCGGTAGTCGCAACATTCTTTTTTCCGCAGTTTATATTTGATACTATGTTTTCAACTTTCACCAGATTTTACAATTCCTGTTACTTTATATTTACTGGACAAATTGTTTAATAGCAATAGTGCAATATGTTCAGCATGCTCATCTCCATATACATATTTGGATATTTTGTTTTGATGATTTACTAAAATTAATCAGATTATTATGTTTTGGTTTTATATGGCCATTACTTAAACTAGTATTATTATTGTCGGTCTGCATAGATGTTGATTTTGATTTTAATTTAGAGCATATTATTTCATTATCCGTTTGAATTGGTTTGTGGATAATGTTCGAGTTTGAATATTAATTGTAATGTAAAATGTTTATAATTATATTTATAAAAAAATTTGTTTATACCAAACTACAATTAATTCAAAACTTAAATATTTTATAACCAAGTGCAAAATGTTAATCGCTGAAGCAAACAACCACTAAAAAAAATGCTTTTACACGTTGAACATGATAAAGATAAAGCTGTAGATTTCTAAAAATTAACCATACTGTTATATGATTAATGTTTAGTAGAAGTGCAATTTACCGAATACTTATCAGTATCAGATTTTTTTTAAATTTTATTAAAGACATTGTTCTTTTATTTGAACTGTTTTTATTGTTAGAGATCTTCCTATGGTGTTATTGGACTTTTTAAAACTACCAGTTTTACAAACCGTGCGTAGATATTAATAAAAATTTGTGCTTGGTACCAGGCGTTACTATGAGCAATTCCATACAGACAGTGCATGTATGCCATTTTGTTATTAGTAATCTCAACTATTTTATACCAACAACAATTAAATAAATCTATCACTTACACTATCAGACAACTACAAATAACGTTTTTTAACAATTTTTACAACTCAGAATGTAATACTGTACCACCAATAACAATTGATGAAGTAAGAAATGCCATCAAAAGAATCAAGAATAGTAAAGCAGCAGGGCCAGACAACTTTTACTCGGAGTTTTTAAAGGTAATAAACGACAAAAGCATAAAATGCTTTACTACAATATTTAATAAGATTCATAACATCATAAAAAAATTTCTAAGCTGGTTGAATTCGACATTTGAAACTCTGCTCAAAAAACCCAATTCAAAGAAATGCGAAGACCACAGATTTATAATGAGCCATATTCTAATGACATTTTTAAAAATAATTCAAGCAAGAATATACAACAAATGCAAAGCAAATATATCTAACACTCAATTTGGATTTTGAGTAATGTAAACAATGTAAAGATGTCAACTGCATAGTTTATGTATGCTTTATTGATTATAGCAAAACGTTTCACAAAGTAAAACATGATAAACTAATATCAATACTAAAGAAGATCGATTTAGATGACAGAATTATCAGTAACATGTACTATAATTAAAAGCAAAAGAGAAGGTTGAGCAGGAACTGACAGATGAAGTGCAAATACAACAAGACGTAAGGCAAGGTTGTGTGTTATCACTTATACTATTTAATATCTACTCCCAACAAATAATAAAAACAGTCTTGGAAAATGTTTACAAAGGAATACTAATAAACGGCAAACGTGTTAACAACATAAGATAGGCAGACAACACAATCATTTTTGCAAACAGCTTGGAAAATTTGCAAGTGCTAGTCACAAAATTAGCAGATGCCAGCAAATAATATAGCCTTGACTTTAATGTAACAAAGACAAAGTACATGGTCATTAGTAAAGATCAAATTTCTTCTGGAATTATACTTATCTTGGCACAAATATAAATGATCAATAAAACCACGCAAAAGAAATTAAACAACGCATTGAAAAAGCCAAAGCATCATTCACCAATATGCCAAATCAACAAAACTACGCTTATTGCGTTGTTATATATTTTCTGTCTTCCTCTATGGGGTTGAATCTTAGACAGTGAGTGAAGCATCAATAAAAAAACTAAAAACAATTTATGTGTGGTGCTATAGACGGATACTCAAAATATCCTAAAAAAAACATGTCCCCAACACTGAAGTGCTACAAAAACTAAATAAAGAATGCAAAATACCCGTCAGAATAAAACAACAAAAACTTAAACATTTAAGTCACATCTGAAGAAATGCACGTAGATACGGTTTATTACAGCTGGTTTTGCAGGGAAAGATATATGAAAAAAAAAGCGTTAGAAAAAAAAAAGAAAAACTTCTGGCTCCAAAATCTTAGACAATGGTTTTCTTTAACATCTACGGAATTCTTTAGAACAGCAATTAGTAAAGTGCAAATAGGTTGCCAACACCCAAATCGAATAGGTAATACAAGAAGAAAAAGAACAACTTATGTTGTTGATAGTTTTAAACAAATAAATTATTAGTTTGTAAACAAAACCGTTGCGACTCTATGTTTGATTGATTTTTTATACTAAAATTAGAAGAAATACCTTTTTTAAGATTATTAAATTAACACATTATATTAAACAAACTTGAGTCTGTAATTGGTCTCACTAGCTTTAAAATAATACTCTTTGATTTTGCAATATTTGGTAGTTTAATTGTTGCAAATACAGCAGAGTGGTTGGGCAGAAAGGGATTATCTACGCACAACGTCTTACTCTGTACAACTATATTGTTAAAACTTTATTAGATGCTTGGACTTAGTATAATGAGTGCAAAGTGTAGTCTACCGTGGATTGTAGTGCAAGTGATACTGATCCACAAGTCAATTTATCCACAAGATCAAACATGGTTTGTGATATGATTAAATTAGCAGAACAAAGCCAAATTTATTGCTTAAAAATAAATTTTTAATATTTGTGGTCATAAAAAAGAATATAAATAGAGTAGTCTACTAAATTTGGTTGGTAATGAAGTAATAATCTTAAAGTTTAAGCAAATATTTGGACAAAAAATTCACAATTTAATTTCAAACTTTAATAAACAATTGATGATTTTTTATTCTCATATATTTTATGACATTGGAAATTTCATTCTCTACACGTTGCAAAAAACCAATTTTGGAAAAGAGTTAAGTTGCGCGAGTTGTGCTCAAAGTTTTATGACATACAAAAATCTGCCACCTTAATAACAAACACTAGAACACTCAATAATTATTATAATTACGGAATTAGATATTACCTTCTCTTTTTTGGACATAAAAACTTTGAACGATTGCAAGCAAAGAAACGTCAAATATTTTAATAACAAATTTTTGGGCAGATGAGTGAGCACTTCAGTTCAAACTATTTGCTAGTAAACAGGACCTGGAGTGATCAGCACGCGCAAGTGTTGTTTATTAACATATTTGATATCGATTTGTTCTTCTTATGCAAAGAAAATTTTAACGCTTGCAAAGTAGAGTAACTTAAAGTTTTTTGATTGTGCCGGAACCACCCGGTATACCTACTTAAATCAACTCATGGCTTGGTCGTAAAGCCGTTCATGCGCGTTGCGTTTTTTTGGTTTTGTGTTCCTTGCAGACAGTTTCTTATTCCTTTCGTTCCCGGCCTTTAACGAGTAAATAACGTGGCCTGTTTGGTTTATAATATATTACCAGCCTAGGTATGTAGTAATTATTAAGATGTATTAAGTGTTTATTTTATGTTAATTTTCAGTTTGTTTATGTATTTAATGTATAAAAAGAATTAAGCCTATTTATTTAATTAAAAGTCCATCCACATGCCCGGCTAAACCACACAACCCCACGTGCTCTGCCACATCTATGGTGCCCAATCAGGAGCCAAGTATAGTGAATTTACATAAATAAATAAAATCAATTAAATAAATAAAATTAATTAAAAACATATAAATTAAATATGGGTTTAATACGACGTTCTCCAGAACAGCAATTAGAAAATACAGAAATAATGACTAGGAGCAAATCACAGCACGGAGAATCGAGTGTTGCTAGACAAGAACCTGAAGGGCTAAATGATGCGGATGCAGCAAACACGGAAGCATTTCCAAAAACTCCCAACGGGCGGCAACGCAAGGATTTGCAGTACATACACCGGACACATACCACATGGATGCAGGAGCTGCAGCGCAAGGATTTCCAGTGCGTACATCGGAAACGCATTATATAGATCTAAGTGCTGCATTGCAAGGATTTACAGGTATGAAAAATGTGAGTGCAGTAAATACTGGAGCAATCCCAAAAATCCCCGGAGGCCGTACGTCTTCAGTTTATACCCCGGACACTATCATCGAAAGTCCGCGACATTTCCAGCAGCGGCCACAGCGTTCTCCATTCTAGCCGCTATCAGGACAAGGAGAAGGAGAGGTCTCATTTATCTGTGAACTTCTTGCCGGGACGTATGTACATAGAAATACTCCGGAGTCACAAATGGTATCGCTTCCGCAAGGTAACATTCTTTTTGAGAATGATAAATATAATAAATTTAATAAATTTACAGAGTCGCAATCAAATAATAATATACAACGACGTGTAAACTTAAATAGCAGTCCTAGTGAAAATTTATATAAAACTGTAGATACTAATAATTATTTACCATCTTATGTACATGTACCTGTACAACACCTTATAATGTACAATTATTCTAACCCTCATGTTAATTACTTGCCACGTAATATGATGGCTCAGCCTAATGTGGCTGCTACTAATTATAAACCTAATTTAAATATGAATAATTATGATCAATTTGTTAATGTAATGACAACAAATTCAACAAATTGGAATTTAGATACTAAATTTGAAAATGATAAAACGACTCACCCGGTTGATTATATAAAAAAATTAAAGGCAATTTTTACAATCTCACGTATGCCATTTGAATATTTTAAAATGTATCTTTTCAAAACCTTACAAAAGAACGCAAATCCATAGGCCAATGCATTTATTAACTATTTTAATACTTTTGACAAATTTCGCAAAGGATTTTTATCTCAATTCTGGGATCCTATTAAGTAATCCCAATATAGATATAATTTAGAAACGAGCCGATATAATAGTGGATCATATGTTGACTTTTTTTTTAAATCTATGTCTAATGCTAAATATTTACAACCAACCTATTCAGAAGAGTTGTTAGTTGTCACGATTGGTCGAGCTTATCCCCCTCAAATCACCGCGTGTCTTATCGGTGCTAAATCAATTAATGATGCCCTGGCTAGACAGAGGCAAGCCGACTTTTACCAAACCATTCATGAGAACAACGGCAAAGGTTCCTATCGTTCCAATAGCCCTAACCATTATTATTGTTCAAATGGTTCTAACAATTGTCCGAGAAGCCCGAGTAACAACTATCGTTCCGGTAGCCCTACCAATAATTATTGTCCGGGAAGCACTTTACAAAAACAAATTTCATTTAAGCAAGACAATTTGGAAAACTATTGTCTGCGTCCTTCCCTACCCGAAGGTCGCATTTATTAGCCATAGAGCTAGTTATTCCAAAAAAAATATTCATAAACGAGCTGTGTGAATTTAATCGTATAACACAGAAGAATTCCCTGGTAATATTTATAATAATAGAAAACATAGCTTTTCCGGAACTTGTAGGTTCCGGAAGCGAGATTTGTTGCTTATCGGCAGACGTTTAGGATCAAATAAAATTTTCTGATAAAATACCTATTTTTTTGGCCAGTGGCATTTGAGTAACGGGAGCATTTAGGGCTGCGCGGAGAAATATAACCCACCAAATCCAACTTGAGTTCAAGCTTGGAATGTTTACGTTTACTCATGCGTTTTTGCTAATACCCGAACTTGCGTACCCTATTATTATAAGAGTAGACTAGTTACGTATCAAATGCGCATATTAATTTTGAAAAATCTTGTTTAGATTTACCTAAACTAAAACATCAATTGAGAAAGTACAGACACTATATCATGAGTTTTTGCCTATTGAATCACCCAAACTAAAAATAACTGCTATCAATCGCAATACTGTACAGGTTAAATCAAACACGGTTGTAGAAATAGGTAAAATATAGGTAAAATGGAGCTGGATGCCAAATCTAAGAGTTTATTCTTATTGTTACTTCAAAAACATTTACATGTTCTTTTCAATGTACCTGGCCGAACAGTAAAATATACGCATCACAATAACTTAATCGATCAAACACCATTTCAAATTAAGCCATATCCAATTCCATATGTGCGTTGCGCAGTTGTGCTACAGAAATTAGAGAGAATGAAAGCGCACGGTGTTATTGAGCGTAGAAACACTTCATTTTGCTCGTCTTTACTAGTAACATGGGACGGTACAGTACGTGTTTGTTTAGACGCACAAAAGCTAAATAAAGTTATGGAAAGAGATTCGGAATTACCGAGGGCCATAGACGATATCAAGCAGTTCAGTTTATGTCAACCATTGACTTGACAAGTTTTTATTGACAAATTTGTTTGTAGTAGGTGGTCGTTGTTACCAGTTTATAGTCATGCCTTTTAGCATTAAAACTGCTGTATCGTCGTTTACTAGGTGCATGGATAAAATCCTAGGTCCAACACGGCATAGTTTTGTTTTAGCCTATATTGATGACCTCCTAGTACATTTTTTAATTGTTTGCCCAACTCCTTGAACACTTGGATAATCTTTTGATTTGCCTGGGTAACGCTGGCTTTACATTGAACCTAAAGAAATGTAAGTTTTTCAAACAACAAGTAACATGTCTAGGTTATGTACTCATCAATCAAAGAATTTGCACCAACCCAGAGCGGGTTCACGCAGTACTAGAGTTTCCAGTTTTTCAAAATATTAAAGAACTACACTCGTTTTTGGGTTTATGCAACTACGACTGCGTCTTTTGTAGTAATTTTGCTACCGTGTCGGCATCGTTTGTTGAAATGCTTTGAAAAAAGGCAAAATGGCAATGGTCAGCTTTACAATCTACAGCGGTGTTTCCCAACGTGGGGACAACGACAATTTGAGTGTTAAGGTGGGCAATTTGAAAATGGACTTGACACGAGTTTAACCCTTTTGCTTTGGGCCATTTAAATGCAATACTAGATTTTGGTGCTAAAATTGAAAAAAAAGCAAATTCTTAAATAATTGCGGCCAATAAATATTATAAATTTGTTTGACGAAACCAAAATATCAACTGGGTTTTTGGCGTTGTTAAGTTGACCTCCCTGCGGCAGACTGCAGGCTCCGCGGGGACCCCCGAACGCTTTAAAATCTTGCTAAACAACGCAGTTTTAACAATTTCCTAGTGATGTTTTCCTAAAATCTATCATTTAAGTTTCTTAAGTGAACAATTCAATTTTTTAATATTAAAAATTATGTATATGTTATTTAGGGGGGCATAAGAATTTTTGAAAGGCTTGGGTGGGGCATGGCACAAAAAAGGTTGGAAAACACTGATCTACAGCGTTTGTAGAGTTAAAATTATCACCCAGATAATGATAAATTGTTTTTTGTTCAAACGGATGCGTCCGACGTTGGGGTAGGAGCAACTTTATATCAAATGGAGAGTGAAAAAACAGGTTGTTGCTTATGCCAGCTGCATTTTATTAAACCGCGAGCGGAATTATAGAGTTCCGGAAAAGGAAGCACTTGCCGTAGTTTGGACTTTAAATAAGTAAAAGGTGTATTTGCTGGGACGGCAGTTTACTTTACTATCAAACCACAAGGCGCTGTCTTTCTTACAGACTTGCAAACTTTTATCTTCGCAAATTACCCGCTGGATATTATCCTTGCAAGAATACGATTTTCAAATAATGTACATCTCGGGAACGTCTTGCCAGTTATTTTATCTAGACACCCTTGCAAATTTTATCCACCCCACAAGATAAGATATTTAAAATATTAGTAGCTCGGTATCTAATTTATTATTAGTAAGATACAAAACTTATTCAAATTTTTAGCTGAACACCAGCACAACGACCCCACTTTATCTCTCTATATAACAGGTCTTAAAGAAGGAAATGCCATTGATCATCAGAGGTTTGTTATGCACAAATTCTTATATCTCCGAAGAGGGGAGTACCAAGCGACTTATCTTTGTATCTCAAAGATGCTTCAAGAGGCGGCAATTGGTACTTTTTATAAAACTTTTGATCATTTTGGCGTCTATAAAACCTGGCATGCAGTTCTACAAAAGGTATAGTGGAAAAACATGTACCGGGACATAAAAAAACGTAACAAAGATTGCATAATTTGTCAAACTACTAAATTTTACTTAATGCCAAACCCACTTCAAATGGCAGTTATTCCCAAGTTTCTAGGCGATTTGGTTGCTATTGATTTATATGGACTTTTACCACCGTCGATTGGCGGCGATACTATGCTGTGCGTGGTACTTGATTGTTTTACCAATTACGTAACTTTGTATTGTTTAATGCAGGCTACTAGTGAAAGTATTGTACGTCGGCTTAAAACGCAGTTTTTTCCTAAAATCGGTTGTTTAAAACGGTTACTAACTGATCCCGGCACCCAATTTACCTCGTATTTATGGGTCAATACGTTCTTATCGCTAAAAATACAGAACGTACATTGTAGCGTTAGGCATCCGCAAGCAAACCTCGTCAAACGCGTTAATCGGGAGTTAGGTAGTTTGTTTCGGGTATATTGCTACAAAAAACATCTTTTTGTTCCCGGTCTTTAACGAGTAAATAACGTGGCTTGTTTGGTTTATAATATATTACCAGCCTAGGTATGTAGTAATTATTAGGATGTATTAAGTGTTTATATTATGTTAGTTTTCAGTTTGTTTATGTATTAAATGTATGGAAAGAATTAAGCTTACTTATTTAGCCCGGCTAACCCACACAACCCCACGTGCTCTGCCACATAATGATAAACTTTTAGGCGGATGGGTGGGCATTCTAGTTTAGGCTACTTACTAGTAATGATCTGAAGTACTTTTACTATTACTTAATAATAGTCATAATTTAAAGTAACCCAAACACCGTCTTAAGTATTGATTATTAAAAAAATTAATTCATCATCTTCTCATCTAACAAAAAAACTTTTAACTCTTGCAAAGTAACAAAGTTTTTAATTACTTGTTAACAAGCTTTTGGGTGGGTAAGTAGTCACTCTAGCTTAAACTATTTAACGGTTATTAAGATTTGAAAAGATCTAACCACTTGCCTAAGTGACAAAGAAACTTATATCGTTGGCAAAAAAAAATTATATTAACAAAGAATCAGGCGGGTGCTTGGGCACTTTAGTTTAAACTATTTGTTGACAATTATGATTTGGAGCAAATAACTCACCCACTTAAGTGTTGGTCATCAAGAGATTAGATTCATAATTTTTTTCCTCTAATTACTTCTAACTCTTGCAAGAAAGAGAAACTTTTAATTCTTTTATAACAAACGCTTGGGCTGGTTGGTGAGCACTCCAATTTAAAGTATTTGATGCTAATCATGATTTAAAATGACTCAGTCAGAGGGACTCTTTGCACTTGGGAGATTGGGGCCAAGTGCAAAAAGAATAGCATTCTATTTCCAATTACTTGATGGTATTTATGGTCTAGAGTAATTCACTTACTTATCTAAGTGTTAGTCATTACAAGATTGGATTTATTATGCCCACTTCTGACTAAGATACTTCTAACACTTGCAAAGAGGAAAAACTTCTAATTATTTAATAACAAACACTCGGGAAGATAGATTGAGCACTCTAGTTTAAATTATTCACTGGTTATTATAACTTAAAGTGACACTCTCTTTAGTTAAGTAGTGGCAGTGGCAGATCTTCAAGATTTTTAAGATTGAAATTTCTTAGAAAAAAAAATGCTTAATTGCAACAAACCACCAACCCGCCCAAGTTGTGGACACCAAAAAATTGTACATTACCTTTTCCTTCTTGGACAAAGAGTTTTGTAACGCTTGCAAAGAAAGAAAACTTAGTTCCTGCGCACTTAGCAATAAGTGAGTTCATATAAAGAATTGTTTTTAAAAAAAGTTCTTTATGAAAAAAAAAACTTGGAAGAAATTTTGTGAAAATTGAATTTAAAACAACTTTAGTTTGAATTTTTGGTATATTTAAGAATTATCTTGTAAAGACTTTTTTATATAAATAAACAAATTGGCTTAGTTGCAGAAACTTTGAAAAAATTGAGTTTAAAACAGCTTTACGCAGTATTTTTATTAGTACTAAGTGGATTTATTTGTAAAATTGCCATTTAAAAACATTTAACATATAAAAAAATTGGTTTGTTTAAAAAAAAAAATTAAAAATTGTGTTTCAAATTTTGGGTTAACCCCAAAACACCTTAAAAATACTTAAAATTTGTAACATTTGTAAGATGAAATTTTATTAGAGCTTAATGAATAAGATTTTATTATATTCAGGCAAAATTGTAATTTGATTTTTTTTTTCAAAATAATAGTTTGAAAGAGGTTGATGGGAGTAATGTCTTATTAGAAGATTTTCAAATCACCGGTGAATAAAAAACAAGTATTATTTAGTCTTATTTTGAGGATAAAAATATCTCATATACATATATCCGTTAGACATTTGTTATTGAAAATATAATTTTAATTTCTTTATTAATTATAGTTGAGAATGATTAATATAGCTAAAACGTGAACTAATACGCTACTTCTTAATGATATGTCTTGTGTATGCAAATACAATTCAATAATTTAATAAAAACTATAATTATGTAATTAGTTCATTTGATGAAATATCAACTACACATATAAATATATCACAATCAATAAATTATCATATTTTTTTGGTTGATTTTTTGTAAGCCGGCGTTTGTATGAAATTAAATTATGTAATGAAACGTGCAAGAGAATGTCTATTTGTGGATGCCATTCACCATTCTATTACGCACTTTTACACACTGCTGTGCCAGATTATTCGTGGAAACTTTAACCATTGTTAAATTTACCATAGGCTAATAATTTTAATAGATAACAGCTTTGAATTAAAAAATGATACAATGGACACTAGTGAATAAAAACTATGTGACACATATTATGAAGTAACAAAATAAAAATGTTATTTTATCATGTGATTTTTGTTGTTGTTGTAAGTGTCCGCAATATCAATTACTATTATATAAATATTTTTGTATGAATGTAAATCACTCATACAAAAATATTTCAAAAATAAGAACACAATTGAAAAATAATATATGTTACAATAATAGTGTAAACATTTTGAGTAATATTGTACAAAAGTTTATATTTATATTATATTACAAATAAAAATTTAAATATAATTGGTTCTTAAACTATTGAGAAATTTTATTTGCACATCCGATCTGTAGTATGTACATCTGCGGAAGCTTTTTAAATTTAAAATTTAGTATTGCTTAACGTTTACTTTTAGTGTATAATATGTAGACTTGTAATTATGTAATGCTGCATGCAGAACAAAACTTAAAAAGCAGATTAGTGATAACAGATAAAAAATATGATCAAGACTTTGGAGCTGATTTGCTTCATCGTTTGCTGTAAACCTTTTTTAATAAAAAAACTGATAATTAGTATTCAAATAATATTAAGTCAATCTATTTTCAACAAAATAGATGTCCAGCTGACTATCCTTTAATTGTTCACAATTGTTTAAAAATCAAAAATTGGAGAAAAATTGAGTGTTTTTAGACCGTTTTTGTATCTCCCTCAAAGTTTTAATTTAACCTTCATGGTTTTTTTATGGGGTTGATAACCGTTTGTCTACTCAGAACCATAAGAGAGCAATATCGATTTGATATAATAAAAAATTGTTAATGTAGTAATCCATATCCTAAGAAAACAAGTTATGACGAGTTAAGAGTTTGTTTAACAACAAGCGAACACAATGTTATAGAAATAAATTCATATTTTTAAAATGTTGAATAAACTCAATTTTTTTATTGCAAAAAACTTTTTATTGACATTTTGCTGTAGTAACTATAATTTTTATAACCAAATACAAAATACTTTTTATCTATCAACAATGCTTGCTTGATTTGCAACAATAAAAAATATACTTTAAAGTTATTCTTAAATTAAATTAAATTATTGTTGTACATAATTTTAGTATAATTTTATACACACATAAATAAGTACTTACTAAATTGTAATAGTGATAGATATGATTATAGAAAAGACTATTATATAGAGATATTTCTGCACTATATTATGGATTTAAGAAAAACTAGCAAGAGAATGTATGTTTATGCATTGCATATGCATTTTTTAACATATATATATATATATATATATATATATATATATATATATATATATATATATATATTTAGACATCTATTCTATGAAACTTTAAATTCAACGAAGGAATATTAATTGCCATCAATAAGAGCAAGTGCGTAACATTGCAAGAAATTTAGAATTCCATGTATAATAGAATAATAGTGAATTATTAAACCTGTTTTATATCATTTAACCACAGACGATGCACTCATATTAGCAGAATTTATAAATGTTTTGGTTGAAAAAGATTTATAGATATTGGTTTCTTATTTTTATATGAAAAACGCTACCAAAATTCTTCTTTCTTGCAAAGTTTGTAAATTGTACTTAATTGATAAGTTTAAAACACATTTTTATTATTTTTTTTATCTCTGTATTGATGATGAAAATAAAATAATTACTAAGTCACATAATTTATTATAAATATATACACAAATAAAAATGTACAGTTTTGACTTACGAAGGCCATTGTAGTGAGAACAAACTAATAAAAAATTACGTTTATGTATAATAATTAATATAGAAATTAAAGCAAGAAAAAATAAAACTGGATTTCAAAAATTGTGATTATATTGTAGCAAATATGTTTGCTCGTTCAATAGAGAATTACATTAGGTGCTTTCGTTTTGCCACTATTTTTAGTTATTCTTACTTCACCTTACTTTATCTTACTTAATCAAGGATGTTATACTAAACACTGGATTGGCAACCACCGTATAATAACATTCGCTAAAAGTGAGGAAAATATTGTAATATGCAGCCCGCTGTTGTGCCGTATAACTAACTCTTTTTATCTCGCAGTCGTATATGAGATAAGAAAGATAGAATTTTAGAAAATGTTAATTTAAAGCGATAATAATAATTTATGTTTTTATATCAACATTGCTAAATATTGTAAATAATACTTGTAATATTATTTATTAAAAAAAAATTATTTAAAAAATAATTAAGGAATATTTTAAAATTATTTAAAAATGTAAAAAATTGTAAACAACGACAACAAACCCTTTGCTTTAGCTTAAAGCGGAGCTCTGCTAAAGTCTATTTTTGGCCCTTGATACACTATATACTATTTCGGCCCTTGGGTCGGTAAACTGTTTTTTAAGCTTTATTTTAGAGTATAGTTTTTTTAAGACATTAAATTAACATGTTAAAATAGTTGAATAAATAGTTGTCTAAAAATATCAATTTAAAGTTTTTGTTAAAACGGTTATTGATTTTAAATGTTATAAAATCATTATCATGCAATGTTGTACTATTATGATAAGAATTTTTGAATACCAAAACAAAACAATTGTTGTCTATTGTTGGTTGGCCGTTTTGAAATTAGATTGCGTTTGAGTAAATAAGCATGTTTGACCAAAATACCAATTTTTGAGAAGTGATGTCTCACAATCAGTACGTTTGATTAGAAAAAACAATTTAAAACAAAAATATTTAGTCAAATTAAACTTAATTTTGTTAAAATTTGACATTGTGAATAAAGGATAATATTAAACACGGCTCATGGTTAAAAAAATTAGAAAGCTAAATAAATATAAATACCCTTACCCGTACTAATAGTCAGAGATTAAATCTCAGATTAATTCTAAATTCATAAAACCTAGATTTTTTTATATAAATGTAAGTCAAAGTTTGCGTAGTATATAGCAGTACTAATACTCTATAAACATTGTTTGTACTTGTAAAACATAATGGTTATTAAATATTTATCAATTTCAATCATTATTTGTTTAAAATTCATTATAAATTGGAACATAATAGGTGAAAATTACTATCTGACACACTAATAGTCCAGGAGCTGGTGACAAAAAATTGCCAGAGTTTTGGAAAGTCTGATATTTTCAGATCAGACTATATTTTGACCATTGAACGCTTCTGTAGAGTCAGCACGCCAGGTCTCTTGACGTGCGCCTAATGACAACTTCAATTTACTGCTGACTGATTGAGTTTTATGAAAACTTTGTCGGACTGTTTGTTTTATGAATTTAATAACGTAATTTGACTCAATCCCAAATTTTAGCTTTTCCAAATCATTTGCATTAAGTTAGTTTTTGTAACATGTACGCAGTACTGCTTGATTAAGGTTTTCTAATGCATCGACTATCTGCCAATAAACTTTAAGCTTTTTCAAAACAATTTTTAGTACTAATTAAAACTAAACCTTTCTTGGCGTGCCAGCGCCAGGTGTCCCAACACCTGGCGTGTTGACTCTACAGAGGCGTTCTATGACCAAAATACAGTCCGATCTAAAAATATCAAACTTTCCAAAATTCTTGCACTTTTTTGTCACTAGCTCCTGGACAATAATAAACAACCCAAGATTCCAAGGTTATTTGAATCTAAGATTATATTGACGGTTTCATAGTTTTCAACTCTGTCCGAGAATTAAGCGAGGAATACATTGGCCAATTGCAACTTATGTTGCCGTCACAATACCCGTGAATTAGCTTAGAACCAATCAACAATTAGCAAAATAATTCACGGATTTATAAATCCGAGATTTAATCTTTAACTATTATACCATATTCAAATCCACGTTAGACTAAAAGTAAACAATACACGCGTTGTTCACTTGCACAGCTAAATAAATAAAATCTTACTTAATAGGGTATGTATTGAGCAACCAAACCCCTTGCTGACGACCAATCGCATGCAGGCTTGCGTGTGTTTACGTGCTTATCACGCGGTTTTGTTTACATACTTTTAGTGCAGCGTAGATTTGAATTTGGTATAGTACGGGCTTTAAAGTATAAAATAAATAAATAAGTAGACTTTTTTTCAATGTTCCTTCGCTGAGAAAAAGTTGAAAACTACTTAAAATTTGTGATCTTTGAGCGTTTTCTGAACTTGACCAAAAACATCAAATATTGTTCAATAGCTGAAAATTACCCGGTATATTAACTTAAAAAAACTGTTTTTACAAATTTTTATAGAGTGTTGGAAGTGCTGTAACCCAAACTTCATATTATTTTCAAAAACCAAATAGGTGTTTTCAGGTGTTTATGAGAAATATTTTCTAAAAATTTCAGCAGAAAATTTATATAAAAAAAAATTACAGCAATTTTATTCTTTATCAAAATACCAATCTTTAGTGCTGCTTCACCACTTAATTGTTTGATAAAAAAAAAACTTTTCAAAATTTTAAAGAGCAATTTAACAAATTTAAGTCAAATTAGATCAAATTTTGTTGAAATTTGACGTTGCAAAGGCATTTTTAATGTGAGGCTGTTTTGGGATTTTAGACTAATTTCTTAACGGCCTACGCTCACGAAAATTAAAAATGGCAAAACAAAAAAAATCTAGTTAAAAACAAAAAATACCAATACAAAAACATGTTTTTGTAAACATTTTTTCTATGCTTTTTTTAATTACTTAAAAATGTCATTTTTGGATGGTTTTTCTAAACTTTAAAAAGGTTTTAAAAATTGAGAATATGTCTTAAAAAACTAATAATTTAAGACAAAAATTTTTAGTCACTTTGGAGATACTTTTTAAGTATGGTCAAAAAGTAATAAAATTACTTATAAATACATATATATATTTTATTGTATCTGCGTTACCTCCTCACTACTGTGAGATAAAAATATGCTTATACAGCTCAACAGCAAATCGCATATTTTAATGTTTCTTACTTTTATAGTTAGTAGTTATAGTTATAGTTATAGTTATAGTTATAATAGAACATCTTTGGTAAACAGTAGTACAGTTAAATTTTTATACGGGCAGACAACGGCATTTTTAGAGCGTTTTATTTGCATCAGATTACTGAATTTATTATCAAACTAGAAAAATGTATTTATAAAATAGCACATATTATTCATAAAATAGCCACCTCAGTAGTTTTATCAAACCAGCTATTCAACCCAACCCTTTTTTTGCGTTTTTGTTAAATTATTTTTTTAACACCGTTAATATTATTTTTACAGCTTCTTTCACATGAGTCGTGGCTATCAATATATGACATTGCAGAAAATAAGGTCGATGATATGTGGAATATATTTATCTCTAGTTTTTTAAATATTTTTAACAACTGCTTTCCTATAAAAACAGTAAACAATATCACAACCAAATAAGATTTAAATTTGAATACACCAGACATTAAATCTAAAAAAGAAAACTTGGATTTATTATTCACATTATCGTCTTGTGATGCAACATATAAACAATTGTATAAAAATGCTAAAAAAAATATAATACTGCGTTAATTAATAAAAAACAAGAAAAATACAGCATTATGATAGAAAACTCCGATAACAAAACTAAAACAATGTGGAGTATTGTAAAACAGACAACTAACTTAAATAATAAAACATGTAATCATAATGATTGGGAGAAGCAAAACTTAAATATGTTGACTGAAAAGTTTAATGACTATTTTGCATCAATTGCCGCAAACCTCATGACAAATTTGCCAGAAGACAATTACGTGTGTACAATACAATATACAGAAGAGTCAATACATATTGATTATGTAAATGAATTAGATATAATAAGAATAACATATTCTCTTAAAAACAAATCTACAACTGGTATTAACAAGATTCCGTTTTCACTAATTAAAGAATGCATATCTAAAATTATATCACCACTAACGTTTTTAGTAAATCAGTCTCAAAAGCATAGTATTTTTCCTTCTCAATTAAAAGACGCTATTGTAAAACCAATACTGAAAAACGCAACGCAAATAATCCTGAAAATTTTAGACTTATCAGTATACTAAACTCTTTTTCTAAAATATTTGAAAAGTTAATGTGTAAAAAAATTGTTTCATTTTTTAATAAATTTAAATTATTTAAAGACAACCAACACGGTTTCACTAAAAATCGAAATATAGAGATAGCCGTACAACTAATGTGTCAAAACATAACCGATGCTTTGGAGGAAAAGAACATACTTTGTGGGGTTTTTCTTGACCTCTCAAAGGCTTTTGATTGAGTATGTCATACTATACTTTTTACAAAACTTGATAGAAACGGCATTACAAATTCTTACCTCAACTGGATAAAATCATACCTCACCGATTGGAGCCAACGTGTGCAGATTGATAAAAATACAACAAAATATATTTCAAGTCTTCGGGTAATGAAAATGGGAATACCAGAAGGTAGTATAACCGGACCACTTCTTTTCATAATTTATATCAACGATATATCTGATATACTTGTAAATAGCCCACATTACACCATAAACTATGCCGACAATACTACTTTGTTAATATATGGAGCTTAAAGAAAATGAAAACTTGGCTTACAGCAAATAAATTAATTTTAAATGCAGAAAAATTTACTTGTACAATATTTAAAACAAATCGGTCTAAGCTAACAATACTAGACCAAATAAGTTTTGATAACCTTAATCTAACTATTAGTCAAAATAGTAAATGTCTTGGAATAGTCTTAGATGAAACTTTAAATTGGCACGAGCATATCTCTTATTTAAATACAAAAATTAAGCCAGTTATTCACGGGATAAGAGTTCTAAAAAATCCATATAGAAAAACAACATCTAAAAAGCGTATACTATGCATCTTTTCAGTCTAAGATTTCATTTCGAATTATTTTGTGGGGTAGTAGTGACACATACACAAACAAAGTTTTTGTCCAACACAAACAAGTGATTAGAATTATGTTTAATATCCCTCTAAGAAATACTTGTATTTTATAAGCTGCTGTTAGCAATACTGAAATTCTTTGATGTCAGATAAAAAGCAGAAACAAATATAAAAATAACTTAGCTTAGACAATTAAAGTAAAGTAAAGTACTGTTTAGTGAAAATAAAAGAATCAATTATAATATATAACGATATTGGGTAAGTTTGTTATATTCTTTCTCTTAATATTACAACTGCAAATGTACGGCAAATTACATTTTAAAATATAAATAAAATATTAACAATTATTATGACAACTGTAATAACATAACATACCAGTGAGAAGTTAATAATCACATAGTATTTAAAAATCTAGGTTCTTATTTATATTTTAATACAGTTACATGTAATATGTTTATGAAACCATTGAGTATGTTGCCCGATGCTATGTTATTTACAAACTTACTAGCTATTTTATACACCACATTTAAATTGTCTATATTATATGTGCACACAGTGTCATTGCCTGTCAATATGTGCGTACGTATAGTCATTGACAACTTGCGTTGATGATTTAATGCATCTTCGACCGTAAGTAATATTTGCATATTGACTTTGAATAAACTTCCATTATCTTAAATTCGTAGTAAGAGTAACTTATTTAGTTTTTTTAAACAATCTAAATGGTAATTTATATAATTTTTTTAGTAATTTTGGATTTAAAATAAACAAGATAAAACCGTTTGTGTCATGTCCTTAGTTAAAGGTTGAAGTAAAAGATATGTGGATTGTGTATTAATTCAGTAGTCCACGGATTTAAAAACAATAAGTAAATAAAAAAAAACAACTGTACCTCAATGCAGTTACAAGCTGAATTATACAACACTCAAAATGTGCAAATTAGTAATCAAACAGTTAGAAATTAACTTTAAAATGTAATTAAACCAAGTAGGAAAGGTCGCATTTACTAAATCACATTCAGAATTAAATTACAGATTTATAGATTTATAGATATTTTGAGTACTTTTAGTACGATAGATGTATATTTGTGTATAAAAAAAACATTACAAATTTTAATGGTAGATCTGTTATGTTCTGGTGTAACATTTTTTTTAAGATTTGCACAAAATTGATAATTTTAGCTAATAGTTTTATGATTTTTAATTGGTATATACGAAATGTCATAGAAGCACATGTAGTTGTACCGTATGTTTTTTATCGGTCACAATTGTGTGATAATGCATAATAAAGCCTTATTGAACACTGCTTATATAGTGTAAGAGTATACTGATGAGGTAAAGTTGCAGTTATAAATTGGCCTGTTACAAATCTTAAACATTATTAAACATGTCTGAGGTTGCATTGGTTAAAATTTACAAATTAATTGCAAACAATTAGTTTGCTTTATGAAACCTAATAGTTTGCAAATTTATGCAACCTAATAGACTGGAACGTTATAGATCAAAAATATAGTTTTTTTGAGTTGTTTTCATAAATAATGCAATTTTTTTACAATGTAAAAGCAAAAATAATTAAATATTAAATAATTTTAGTTTTTGCATTTTTAGAGTTTACTTTCTATCTCTACTTTATAATTCATTTTATTTTGTACTAAAGAGTAATACATTTAGAAGTATTTATTCAAAATTTAAAAAAAAAACTCAATTTTATTGGGAAATCTTTATTACCATACCAAAGAACCATTCTTAACATTTATCTTTTAAAAATTATTTCTTTCAAATGTTGGCTTGGTTTATTCGAAAGTTCTAGTTTTTGATAACGCGTTCAAGCGTTTTTAGTGGTATTTAGCAAATTACGCAAGTAATGTTGGTTTTCAATTACTCAATTGTAGCCGGATTATCCATGTAGACTTTGAACTTTACGTAGCTCCAAAAGTACAAGTTTAGAAGTGTAATATCACATAAACTAAGCGGTTCAAAACGTAAAATTAACTTTTTACCAAATTGTTCTCGCAATAAAGCTATGGTTTTACAAGCTGTGTGGCAAGTAACGCCATATTGTTAGAACTAAATGTCGTTGAAATTACAGATTTCAATTTCAAACAGCAAAAAGTTCGTTATCATTGCGCAATATCGGACGCCATTTACAGTTACGTTTCAACCGGCTTCATTTTTAAAGAAATATAGACCGATGATTCGACTAGCTCATAAACCAAACCGTTGTTTTGTCTGAATGTAATGGCAGCTCTTAAACCTCTTTTAGTTGCTTTTCAGCCCAAATACGGCAATTTTGCATATTGAAGTTGTCATTAAGCAAAAAATTAGCCTTATCGCTAAACAATTTTTTAGTCAAAAACATTAGGTCTTTTTCAAGAACGGCGCCGAATCGATTCATCATTTTGTACACTCTTAGCTACTGCCGCTATATTTTATTTACTACGTGCTGCATGTGGTCTATTTGGTTGCGTAATATCTAATAATAAAAATTAAATTTTAAATTTTTTGATGGTACAACTAATTGTGCGTTCGGTAGGCCAATTACGTAAACTATAAGTTGCTCTAAGCGCAAATGTGTTTCGTACATTCCTCGCAGAACGCTGATTTTGATAATATAGCTAAATAATATGTAGGCGCTGTGCGGGGTTAAGTCTTTCCATGATAAAATGTCAAACAATACTAAACAAAAATGTTATAACAGTTTGACTCAGCTCACGCTTGATCTGTCATAAAATCCTTATTTATTGCAAAGTTTTGGAAATGCTGTTATTTTGTCATTACGCATTATCAGTGTTAGATTGTTTGACAAATTATCCATTTATATGTGCCAAGATTAATAAACCAATAAACAATATCTTTTTTTATTAAATTGTTTTTCAAAAATTTGAGATAATTTAATATTTTTTGTATTAAGAAAGTGTACTATTCATCATCAAAAATAACCTAATAATGTTTGCGTTAGAGCTGCTGTAAACACAGTCCAAAATGTTTTTATAATTACAATCATAATAGATTGTAGCAAGATTATGTTACATTACTTATCCAGAGAGCATAATTTAATAACGTGCAGAGATTTTTGCGTCGGTCGGTTGACCCTTAAGAAATCCAGTTTTTATAAGATGTGATTACTTTTTCTGTCTCTACCTAAAAATTATAGATTGACAAAAGTATTGCATTAGATATGCTGCTTAGTAGTTTTGGAACTTTTACAATCGGCGTTAACAAACCAAAAAAAAAAAAGCAGACAAAAATTACCTCGCTATTAAAAAAAATGCAATCATACAATGCACACTGAAAAGGTATATACAACCAAAACAATTATTTGTGCTTGACTTATGGCTATTGTGACTGTTGAATTGAGTTTGAATAAAGTATTTAATTATTATTATTTATTTTAATTAATTTTAATATCTTCTAGAATTTTATAGTTTTTATAGATTATTACTTCGCACTCCTGTAGATTAAAGATTAATAATATTTACATATTAATTACATATCTACTTTAAAATAGATTAATAAATATAATTTTATATAATTAAACTAATATTATTATAAAAATAATTAGTATTATTAAAATATAATTAATTTTTATTTTAGGTTTTTTGTCGTTTTATAATATTTAAGTTTATTCAGTTTAATTCAATAAAATTGATTTGGAAATAATAGTCTTTTAGTTGAATTTGTCACAGTTAATATTTATTGTTTGTTACTTCAAGGTGGCAAGATAGAAAAACAAATTTTTATTTAATTTTTATTTAATAAGTTTGTGACATTTTATTGTAGTATTTGTAAATGTAATCAGAGAAATCCAAATTCATTTCTACGGCAAAACATGCAATCAGTACATTTAGATTCCCGGTAAGTTTAGTTGAGTGTTCTTAGCATAGAACAAAGGACTTTTGAAAGTTTTTTTAGTGAGTACATATGTGTGTGTATGTGCGGGAACAAAGTTTTTGTGCATATAATAGTAATATAAATGCTATTAAATAGTAATAAAGAACGACTAGAAGCATGAAATTCTAAAAAAAGTACTTGACACATGCACCTTGAAACAATTCCGCGAGATTTTTTTTTCAATGTGCCGGTTATGTGTAAAAGGTAAATGTGCGTATTCCTGCTAATTACAAATGCATGCTACGCGCTTACAGAAGACTAAAACAGCCGGTACACACACACACATATCGCGCGTTATCATTTAAACAAAGATTAAACATTATAAATGATATGACCTCTGCAACAATTAGACTGACCTGCCAAGTCAAAACCTTCACTCACCGTTTTATTGAATACAATTACATTGTCTCCACTTCAGACCAAAATGGTTCTTAAGCATCTTGTGCATTGAAACGGCCGCCATCCGGACAGTCATTAACGATCCTTCTCTCTGTTTGTTTTGTATGTTCGTAGGGTGGACAAGACAAGGACAGTTGATCATGTGTAACGTTAGAATACAGACAATGGGGATATTGGGATGACATTTAAATACCGGGTTCAAGGGGTCAATGAGGAAAATTAAGTTATCACCGGAGTGATTTAATTGAGCCGTTACAAGCGGTTATTTCATTATGCACATGTACCGAGTTATACTGAGTGCTCGGTATATATCACTTATTCATTTAATTGCTCGTGCATTGCGCCCAATCAAATCTCTAAATTAAACTCGACAACTGGCGCTGTTTCATTCAATATTTATGCCGCAATTATTTGAAAAGAAACGTTTCACTATCCACCACAGGGATCAAATGTATACGACCCCCCATAACCGCAAATAATTGAATTTCATTTCTATATAAATCTAATATTCTTGAGGATATTATTCTATTAAGTAGTTAGTTACTTTATAGGGACTATACATGTCAACATTATTATTAGCTAGTTAACTACTTGAAAGTTTCTAATTGATTAAATTAAATCAACAATAAATTAACAATTTTACTATGTTATATCACAAATATTTAGTATTAGTTTCAACCGATTCTAGTTTATATTTAGGCGGCAATACATACCTGATGACCCAGTAAGGTTAAAACAAGCTACAGTTTTTAAAATGTTTCTGGGATAGTACTTTTTTAGTTACATATTTATATTAGAGTAGGTATCCTATAGTAATGGTTACCAGCTTCTAAAATGTATAGTATTTGATAAATAAATTGTAATTTGAATTGTTTAAATACCCTAGCTTAAGGTGTGTATTTATTTTTAGATTTATTAAAACAATATTTTTTAAAGTAGTATTTTAATATACTATAAATAAAAATATAGTACGGTTAAGCCATTTAAGTTACAATGCTAGTAAAATTTGCCATTCCATAGTAGCTTAGAAGCAACCTAGCCCTAAATGTTTATTTTGTTTATAGTCCAATATGCTCAAATATAGATCTCACCTCTAAAAAAAGCTAAAAGTTTTGAAACTTTGTACACCGATTTATAGGTACCTAATGAAGAATATACTAAAAGTTCTGACAAATATGACATGAGCAGTAGCAGTAATGACCGAAAACAAGGCGCTTTTTTCGGTTTTTTGTTGATATCTCAAGAACTGTATGTAGGAGGTAAAAGTTGACTATATACATAATGAATGCAATAAAAATGATCATATACATTTTTTGTATTCCCAGCGGTTACAGAGTTATAAGACGCTAAATAATTTAAAAAAAAGTTTTTGTATTGTTACAAGCCAAGGAGCCGGTCTCTTATGTTTGATCTTCAGTTCATTTTACGGTCTTTTCCCTCTCCCCCAATTACTTGCCTTTTCTTCCATATAGCGTTCATAGAGAAAGGTGTTAATCAACCTTCAACAATGTTTCTAAAGTATGATGAAGACTTAATGAACTACTTATAGCATAAGCTTGTTCCTTACATTTTATCTTTATCTGAAAAAACTGGAATGTAAAAAACAAACAAATCCGCCTTATATAATACTTTTTCTGTACTACAAGAAAATGCCAGTCTTTTCGATTTTGACAAGGTTTTGGATAGAGAATTACTGTTACACAAGGTGGTGTGACCCAAAAATCTTCAATCTCAGCAATTTGCTAATGTTATGTTCTCAAGCATTATGCCGGCAAGAGCTGTACCGTTGTGTTTGCTAGCTATTTAGCAGCACCATTCAGTACGTAGACAGCTGAATAGAACCAAAGTACAAGCTAAAAAAGTCCGTTGACATTAACTTTGAACTTAAAACACAAATCACAGTCAAACAGGATAATTTTCTTTCTAATAAACACAATAAACCCAGACTTATTTCATTTCTCTTAATTGCTTATCACAACTATGGAAACAAAACAAGAATCTAGTAACGTTGGTAAATTGATTATCAGTAATAAAATCCTTAACTAGTGACAAAGTAGCAATAGTTGGCAAAGATGTTGATTTTATTGTCTTTCTCATGGCTTTAACTTAATCTGAAAGACAGATATTATTTGTTAAACTAAGCCACGGCAGAGAAGGAAGGAAGGTATATTTAAGTCAGCAACTGCAAACTACTACAAATAAAAACTGCATACTTGTGCATGCATTCAGCGAATGTAATACGACTTCCGCTGCATATAAAAAAAAAGAAACTTGTGTGTTTTAATTTGTTATAAAGCAAGCTACACAGCAAAGTATAACTGATGTAATAAAACTGAAGCTGGAATCAAAATATTTTTGACATGGTACATTGCACCCTACAAGCAAACTTTTTTTATCGGTTTTGAATGCTAAACCAAACCTTTCTGCGCTGTCGCCTACAGAGGAAGCAGCAATGCCGCATGCTTTTTGTGTATACCACTTAATCTAAGTTTGGTTAGGAAATGAAGTTCTTTTAGAACAGTGGAGTTGGAAGTTTTAGCCAGCTGGTTGATCCCAGTACTGCTATAAAGAATGCTTGAATGGCATTACATCCACCACCAAAGAAGACTTTGATAACCCTGATGATCTAAATTTCTTTATACATCTGGAATATACACAACAGTTGGTAAAAAAAGCTTTTAAATGAGAATAAAAATGCTGAGTTTACTAAACCTATAACTAGAAATCAAGTGAGATTGCACTTTTTTATTCTTCACTGATTACGTGCAGCTTAGCAGTAGTAATCAGTAATGTTTATACATTGTTTTACAGCTTGCTTACTTCTTGTTATATATGTTTATATATAATTTGTGTGACGGTTTGCTCACACAATTGTTTTATAGCTACCTGTGTTTACTATGTTTCAAGCAGCACGTGTTACAGCTCTAGTAGATGTACAGATTGCTGGGCATTCTAGAAACAAGCGACCGATAGTGGATTGATTATTTTTATGATTTTTATTTTTTTCAGAATTTTTATATTTTATGTATTTAAAAAAAATCATTTGTTATTTAATACAGATGATTTTCTTTTTTTTCACGAAGTTGTAAAGTTTGTCTCCACAATGAACCAACGTATCTAAATGTGTAAGCTAAACATTGTCAAATAATGATTTACAAGTATTTAAGAATTGATTGTAAAAAGTACATTTCTTTTTTTTTGCTTTGGCATCTTCAATAAATTACATTTTGTGCCGTGCTAACTTAAAAAAAAAACCCAATTATTAGAACTCTATAACTCTGTAACCGCTATCATACTAGAAAAATGAATATAATATTATTTTAAATTTGATCAGCTTTTATTATGTATATAGTTCACTTTTACCTCCAACCTACAGTTCTCGAGACATTAACAAAAAACCGAAAAAAATGCCCTGTTTTTGCTAGAGCTCGTGTCATATTTGTCAAGATTTATTAAGTACCTATAAATCAGTGTAAAAAGTTTCAAAAGTTTTGGATTTTTTCAGAAGTGAAAAGCTACTTTGACTAGACTATTATCACTGTAACCGTTTTATCATTTGCAGTTTTAGAAAAAAACAAATTTACAAATATATCCTGAACTCAATGATATTTTAACCCTATTTGTTAAAAGAGTTAAATTCTTTACATTATAACATCAATATACAACTAGACAACAAACAACGTAACAAAAAAAAGTAAACTCCGGTAAAGACACTCCCAAATATACAATAGAAATTGTAGCATTTACAAACAAATATTTTGAAACAATATTTGAATGAGGTACAACCAGTTAATTTTAACTCTAAAACTAAACTTCTTACTGTTTTGATTTACAGAATCAAACTCGACAGAAAATAATTGAATAAAATTTTTACACATTTAAAAAAAAAGACCAATCTGTGTTCTCAAAGTTAAAAAAAATGATGCAATGAGTTTATGCTATGTGTACAAGTTTTTTTATAATCTTAATTATTTTGATTAAAACGATAACTTATAAATTTGTTGCATGTTGTATGCTTTATATTGGTTGTTTGTTTTGTCCAAAGTATTTACAAGTATTTTTGTTTAATCAAGAATCACATTATATTTATTTATAAATTTTGAATAATTTAAGAAAAAAACTTTGTTGAAAAATGTGCGTCAAAATATAAGTAATGAACACTTTAATTTTCAATATTTTTTTAGTGGAGCTGATATTTTGAGGTTCAGATCTTGCAAGATAATTTCCGTTTTTGATTTTTTAATAGAGTTTGAACCATCCGTGTTGATTCTAATTAAATTGTTGAGCACAATCGGCTTTTTTTGTTCATGTGAGCACACATTCTAGGACTTTAAAAATATAAAGAAAAGTGACATGTTAGTTGTTTACGCTCTTAACAGTGTGTTTTTATAGCAGCCTTATTCTAGATGGTACAATGTTTGCCAGCTTTTCTTGCAGTTTGCCAACTGCATTCAAATGCAAAGATGCTGTTGTTGCCATCTTTTCAACGTAAATGCCAAAAGTAGGAAGACATAACATTGCCTCCATAGCTGCAGTTAGTGTTGTCTGCATGCCACTTGTTATACTAAGACATCCCATTTTTTGTAACTGGTTTAGTTTTTTTTGTAGACGTTTTCTGTCTAGCCTGTGGTTGCTACATTAGTGTCCCCAGTATAAGAATAGGTTTTATGACGGTTGTGTACAGTCCTCATGTTTTTGCCAAAAAGACTTATACATTTTTTTAAGTTGCATATTAAGATGTGGTTTCTATGTAAATTTGATGTCAAAAATTATCTCAAGATATTTTACTTTGGTTAATATTGGTAGTGGAATATTTAAGAGTTTTGGTAGATTTAGTTTTTTAATTTAGTTTTTTTGTAAAGAAAACCAGTTTGGTTTAAAGAAGTTAACTTAAGAGCCTGGTTTTTGCACCAGTTTTTAATTATTTTTAAGGTTTTTGCATTAAGTTGCAGAGTATGCTTTAAGTTTATTGCTTAGCGAGTCATAACTAATTGTATAGAAACTATGATTATTAATTAAATGTATAAAGTTGTCAACTACTATATTCTATAATAGTGAGGATAATAGACCTCTCTGTGAACAACCTTTAGTAATGATTTTTTTGGCCATTAAGTTTGCCATGCTAACTGGAACGGCTCTTATCTCCGATATTTTTTTTATTTATTTAAATACTGTGGAGTTTACACCATGTGTTGCGAGACTGTGTTTATTTTATTTTTTTGAAGGTAGTTTTATTAAAAACGCTTATAATTTTCTTGTTTGTATGCATGTTGATTTGGGTGTATGAGTGTATGAGTGATAACGGCCGTTTTCCAAATTAATCTTTTGCGCAATTGCTTTAGTGTTTTCTGAAGAAAAAACGTGATACTGATTGGTCAATAGGATTTTGCAAGGGTGTAATTGTTACTCTCTGGTTTTGGTTGAATACGACTTTTACTTCTTTTTATGCTTTAGGTTTTTATCAAAAAAATAGTGTATGCCTTATAAATTTTTGCCAGCTAAGTTAGGTTGATATCTTTGCTTTGTTGTAGAAGAGCAGAAAGTCTGTTGTTTCCAATAGATTAGCTGTTTGAGCAATATGTCTTAAGCTGTTGAGGCCCTTTTGGATAAGAATTTTTTTACCCTGAAATGTTTTTAACATTCTCACAAAAAGTTCATTGTTGACGTTGACGAATGAGTCTATTATAATCGTTTTGCACAATTTTGTATAACTTCTAGCCTGATTAAGTTTTTGAGTTTTTTGGTAATTCTACAGAGATTGAATTTTTTTAATTATAATTTTTATCAACAGTGTTGAAAAGGGTTAGAAAAGCTTAACTTTAAGTTGTCATTTAAGATTACTTATGAGTTTTTTTTAATTATTTTGGAAAACAGAATGATAACTTGGCTTTTCACCATAATACAAAAATTAAAACTATATTATTTAATGTTTTTTTTTTACTAGAACTTTGAATGTATAATTTTTTTAACTTTGTTTTTTGACATGATCATACAGATTATTTCCATAAACGACATCAATAGATGAAATCTTCCGTGCTTTACAATAAAGTTTTTCAAATCCGATGTTAAGTTACCCGTTTTTACAATTTTGTGAGCTTTTTAGTAAAGTGGCTCATCAAATGTAATAAAAAAAGTATTTTTAGTATTGTAATCTTCTTTTACTTTCTCTATCAAACTATTTCATTTCGAAAAAAAAGAAGGATTGTAGATATAATATTGCGTGAAAGAGCTTCGAGATTCAAGACGTTTATAAAAAGCAAACTGAAGTAAGGAAAAATAATGTATATTTTATTCTTCTGCCATCTTTAACTTTTGTTTTTATTGTAAAAAAAAAAAATTTAGAACATCTTTGGCAGCTACACAAAACTGTAATTTATTTTAGTAAGATTAAACTTAAAATGGGCCTTGTAAAATTATTGACTATAAAAAATTTTGTTTGCCAAACTTTTTACCTGTTAAGAAATACTTGCAGCACATTTGATGATGTAATGGTTACTATTAATTATAATATTAAAAAAAAAAAAAAAAAAGAAAGTAGATTCCGTTTTAACAATCGTGCTCAAAATGTGCAACAAAAACAGTACACAAAATTTAACCTTTTACTTTGGTTTAGAAAACATTAAGTTGTACGGTATTGTCTTATTATGCAAGTTCTACATGCAATTTAGCTTGTCTTAGCTGTTTAGAAAAACTGTAAATCCAAACTTTAATTTTTTAGTTGTTTAGATAGACTTAATTAAACAAACAAAAAAAACGGTTTAGTGTAAATATGTGGAGCGGTTTTTTTAATAATTTGAAACAACAAGTGTAAGTTGTGCCAATAAATACACCAAAACAGATGTATGCAAAAATAATAGAATTGTGCAACACGCATTAGACAGATAACGTTCTTTATAATCCTTATCAATATAGGACATCGTTGGTAAAACTTTAAATTTTAGGACATTTTTTTTTATTACAACGATTTAGTCTCATCTGATAAATTTTTAAATGTTTATAACTTATTATAGAATGTAATCAAAAGCTATGTTTTTATAAACTTTATTGTTTAAAATAACATTTTTGATAAGCAATTTTATTTTGGCACAGTGGTGGTGAAACACCTTGTATGTTTATTACAAAAATTAACTTATTGGTAAAATTTATATTAAGAACTATGCTATCATTAACTAATTTCTGTGAAAGCATTTAATAAAACTATCTGCGTTAGTCAATTTGACGACATATTTTAAAATAGTCTTTACCTGCACATCTGAATAATAAGCTTTTTTTTGTGCAGAATTAATTATTCCAGAATAAGCAAATAACTATATAAGTTTTAGCATAAAACCACAATTTTGTGTGGAACTATAACACTTGTTATTTATGAAAAATAATTTGTAACACAATTTTTTTTATAAAACCACTTAAAACAGTTAAAGTTTTAGCTTTTTCTTAAATTTTATTCTACTGGCTGTTTTATTCTTTAAACGTTGCAAAAAAAAAACAATTTTATATAGATTTAAATTGTGCAAGTTCTACTTGAAATTTAATCACTATAACTTCCCTGTCTTTATACCATTAAAAATTATGTCTAAAGTTGAATTGTGCAATGATTTTATTTGTAAAACTTAATATTATTTAGAATTTTGCCAATAAACTCATATTTATTGATATCTTATAATATATTAAATAATAAGCTTTTGATATCTTTCAAATTAAATTCAACGATTTAGTTATTCAATTCGGATAGTAAAAGAATATATAATTTATAAGCCATATTGCAAATTGATTCATTTTTCTAATTACTTTTGTCAATATAATTCATATTACAATCACATTGTTCTAAATAATAATAACAAATTTCTTGAATGACAATTAAATTACAAATCAGAGTGGGCCCCAAGGGAGCTAGGAAATTAGTTATTTCCGGTGACCACAATGCACAAGGAAGATATGCACAGTTTCTAATTCGTTTGATTAATTTTAACTGAAAAGTCAATAAAAATGATGTAATACAGACATTCCTTTTTTAATGTTTAAATATAATATAGTGCTTCTAATTTGTGTGAATTAAAATAGCAAAATAAAAAATTCTATTTGTATAAAACGTTTATTAATTAAGAAAAAAAAATGTATTTTATTTATTATTTATAAATATTATTACATATTACAAATGTGTTGATTTATTTTCATAATGAAAATGTATTAATTATTGACTCGTAAAGTTTGGTATGTATTAATGTAATTAAACTCAGGTCAAGTCTTCACACACATATATAACTAGTAGAGTAATAAATACCGATACTAATTTTATTTCTATAGCAATTGAATCACCCATCTGTAGCTAACTTTATGATTTGTATACCACACAATAACAGTTATTACAACAAGCAAACAATAAGGAAATACATACTAATTAGTTTTGAAAACAAATTGCCAATATGATTTTAATTGATAAATGCATTTAGTTCAGTAGTTACTAATGATTTATGCTTTTAAATAAAGTCGTATTATAAAGATAATTTTATTTAAGAAGATTAATACTATTTATTTCTGGAAATTTGTAAGGATATAAACAAAATATGTAAGTAAAAGCAATATTAAAACTTTCACAACATTCTAATAAAACAAATTTGTAGTTTTGCAGCAGCTTGTCGATGTTGATTTTGCTGGAATCTATCCAAAATCAATGCCAGTGTGATGTATGTGTTTCTCGTTGTATATTATTTATTGAAATAGTCGTTAAGTTTCTCATTAAGGTTATATGTCAATATAGTATATTTTCAACAAGTCAAATTGCAAATTGTTTTGTTTAATAAAATTTAATTGGTATTTGTTCACTACAAAGTTTTTAGGGGTATCACCTAATTTGTACGTATTAAAATTTTAAAGTAAGTAGATATTAACATTGTGTTTTTATGTAATTTTATGATTAGTCATAAAACATATATTATATTAATTATAATTTAAAATATTTATTAGTTATTTATGCACCAAGTGCATTACAATGATTATAATGCCTAAACCGCAACATGTTCTAGCCCAAAAGTCTATAGCCATAGAGATCAAAGTCACCGTTAGGCATTATTATCTAGTAATGCACGTGGTGCTTACAATGTCATCATTTTTGGTTAGAATGTTGTTGTCAAATCATATAACTAGTTTGTTTGTTATTGTGATTGTATCCAAGCATTTATAAATAGCATATAAAGTATATAGGGGAAAGAATTATAGAACTGAGCGTGAAAAACAACCTTATTACAACAAACACAAAATTTGAACACAAGAGGATACATAAATTTACGAGAGAATAACCGACTAGAAACAAAAAATCAATGATAGACTACTTTATAATAAGCAAACAAAAATGGAAAAATGTTTTAAATGTAAAAAGTATCAAGAAAGGCAGAAATCGGAAGCGACCATTACCTGGTAAAAATGGACTGGAGAAAAATAGAAGAAAAAAAAGATAAGAGAAGAAAGAAGGTGAAAGAGAAAATAAAAAGTTACAAACTTAAAGAAAAAGAATACATAAATAGATTCGAAGAGATAGTAAAAAAATGTAGTAAAATTAGAGAAACAAAGGAAGTAGAAGAAAAATGAAAAACATTCAAGAACACCATACTAGAAGCAGCAAAAGAAAGCTGTGGAACAGCAAAAATAGTAAACAAACATAATAAAAAAACTGAATGGTAGACAAATGAAATAAAATTGAAAATTAAAGAGAAAAAAAAATGGAAACAATACATTAGTACAAAAAAGAAGAAGACTATAAAGAATACAAAATTAAATGAAAGGAAGTAAATAATGAGGTCTAAAAAGCTAAAAAAGAATCATGAAATCAATTCGGTAAAAAGATTGCGGAAAACTATAGAGACAACCAAAAACTATTCGATGGAACACTAAAACAAATGAAAAGGAAGAAAGAATACAATATGATAAACATAAAAGACAAAAAAGGAAATATAATAACAAAAGAGGATAAAATAATGGAAAGGTGGAAAGAATATTTTAAAGAACTGACAGAAGCAGAAAACCTAAGCCCGGAGGAACATGAAGAAGATGATACTGACATGCCAGAAATTGAGAAAATAAAGGAAGAACGTTATTATTATATAGACGCTATAAAGAAACTAAAAATAGAAAAAACACCAGACATAGACAACATAACACCGGAAATAATCAAATACATGAGTAAGGAAGGAATAGAACAATTAACAGAACTACTCAAAGACATAGCTAAAAACACAAAAATACCAGCAGAATAAAACATGGTAATAATACTACCTATATACAAGAAAAGAGATAAAAGAAACTGCAATAACTACAGAAGAATCACAATCAGTAGTGTACCGGGAAAAATTCTAGCAAGAACCATAGAAAAAAGAATAAGAGACAAGATTGAAGATACCATAGAAGAGAGAGAAGCATTCAAGATCTTATATTCATAAGACAACTAAGAGAGAAATTTTTAAATAAGAAAAGGGACATCTATATCTGCTTCATCAATCTAGAGAAGGCATTTGACCGGATAAGAAGAAAATATATATAAGAAGTACTTTAAAAGAGATGCATAGACGGAAAAACTATAAATCTATTAAAAGCTTTATACAAAAAAAAATAAGAATATTGTTAGAACCAACAATGAAGAATCTCAAGAGTTTGAAACCAAGAACGGGTTAAAACAAGGGTATGTACTGAGTCTAATACTATTTACAATAGTGTTAGATAAAACCATAAAAAAAGCAAAGAAAAGTTTGAAGACTCTAAAAGTAAGATATTAGCAGATGGAAGCAACAAAGATTATGGAATAACTATTTGCAGACGATATGGCAATAATGGCGGAAACGGAGGAAGATTTACAACACAACATCAACATAAAAGACATGGAATTAACAAATATAAACATGAAGATCAACATAGACAAATCCAAAACAATGATAATATCAAGAAAAAACAAAACCCATAGAATAACACTACATGGAAAAAAGATTGAACAAGTTGAAAATTTTAAGTACTTAGGAACGATAATTAACAATAAAAGAAAGATAGACAACAAAATAAATGAAAGAATGGGAAAAACCGAGAAAATATTCAACATGATGAAAAATACATTTTTTGGAAGAAAAGAAATACCAAAGAACATAAAAACAGATATAGTAAAGAAGGTAATAAAACCAACAATAATGTATTCCAGCGAAACATGGACATTGTCAGAAAAACACAAAACGAGAATAAATGCAACAGAAATGAGATTCCTAAAAAAGATAGAAAATAAAACAAGAAGAGACAGAATAAAAAACGATGTACACAGACAAAACTTACAAATAGAACCCATAAATGAAAAAATAATGGAGGGACAACTAAGATGGTTTGGACATGTATGCCGAATGAAAGATACGCGAATAACGAAAAAAATATATAAAACAAGAGAAATGGGAAAAAACCCTCGAGGAAGACCGAGAAAAACCTGGAACGACAATGTAAAAGAAGAAGCGGAAAGAAAGGGAATGCCGTGGGAAGGAATCAAACAAACAACTCTGGACAGGAAAAAATGGAGAGAACTATATCAAACAAAATAATGTAGAAAGCCATACACCAAAAGGTAGAATGGCATATGTTTAAATAAATAAATAAATAAATAAATAAACAACAATATAGTACTTGTCAACAAACACATCGGTTGTATTGGAAACTATGGCTCAAAGCAAAAAAAAATGTTGAAATGCAAAGAGACCTATATGCAAGTGACGTAGAATTTAGCAATTGCCACAGTAGGCTAAAGTTTGAAAATATTTTTATAGATCTAGTTTTTTTATGCTATGATAGCGTATTTTAAATAATTAAAAAAAATCTTGTTGAAACAGATTTAAATAATAAATTATTATATAACATTTTAATTAAAGAATCAGTAGCAGATTATATTTGTAAGTGTTTGATTAACGATGAGTCAAATAAGTCACATTAAAATTACATGGCCGAGTGTGCTGTAGATAAAGATTATTTCAAAAAAACAATAAAAAAAAAATTAAATTTATACATTTACGGATTTTATAAAAAAGAATAAATTTACTGTTACTGGAAATGTTTGGTACAGTAGACCAAAGTTTGACAATATTTTTATACTTCTCAGTTTTTTATGTTATGATTATTATTCATTTTAAATTGATTGCAAAATATTGTTGAAATAGATTTAAATGTATTATTATATAATAATTTAAACAGAGAAGCAGCAGCAGATTATATTTGTAAGTGGTTGATTAACGATAAATTATTTGAGTCACTTCAAAATTACATTGCCAAGAATAAGGATCATTTTAAAAAAGCAATTAAAAAATAAAATTTAAGATAAGGTGATATTAAAAAAAATCTTTTTGTTTTTTATTATTTTGTAATATTGACAAAAGTATTTGTAAAACAAACAAATTGAATTTTCTAAAATGATTAGAGCATATATCAAAAATGACAAACCAGAACAAATAGATGCTGTTGTTATTGACGGCTTTTTACTTTTACAATCCTAAAATTTTAAAAATATTGCAAAACAAAATGCAATTAATTCTTAATTACGACGTAAAAATAAAAACTATTGTTGTTTGTTGTTATTTTAAACCTTTTATTAAAAACTACAAGTATATTTTTAAACCAGATCAAGTTTGACTATCCAATTTTTTTAAAGAATTGAAAAATACTTTCAAAAAAGCATCAGTAACTTTTTTAATCGATTTTTGCTCAATTGATAAGGGTTTAAAAACTGTTATTTTAATTACATGGGCTACAAATATGAAATAGACAAGTCTAAAGTGATACAAATAATTTCTAAAACTTTGACGTGCAATAAATATGAAGAAACTGATAAAAAAGTTATATATTACACTTGTAAGATCTAGTATATTATGCTATAGAAAACGCACAAAAGTATATATACGTAACAAACATGTACAAATCTTTAGAAAAAATGTTTAATTGTTTATTGTCAGGTTTTCACGCCTTTACTAAATGCAGTTTTAATCTGGCATTTTCAGAAAAAAAGACACGTTTGTTATTATTATATCTTTAAAAGCTCTAAAAAAAATCAGCAAACATTTATAAATCTTGCAAATTTTGCACAATGTGATTTCAAAAAAAGTTTTGTTTATAAAAGCATACAAATACAGTAGCACATATAGTTTCTTCAAGCTGAACGCTAAAAATTTTGACGGCACCTTGCAAGTCTGAATTACTTTAACAGTTCTTAAGAGCTTATTTAAACAATTTCTTCACTTATTCATAATGGCTAGGAAGAGATTGATTGAAAATATGACTTTAGTAGTTAAAAGAAAATTATACAAACGTAGGCAAATAGCAAATAGATTGTCAACGATGTTGTTATTTAACACATTTTCTGCCAGAGCAAACAACGGTGTACTTTCTTTAGGTGTCTGCCGTAGCCTGTGCCTATATGCTGCATAAAGTGGTTTATCAATTGGTAAAAGTTTACATGTATAAAATGAGTATTTGCTATTTGTGTCCGCTTTGGCGTTTTGTAGACTCAAATTATGAAATCTATAGTAGACTGCCACACAGGACACCAAATATAGAATGTGTACGTGCAATATAGAATATAGTCAAAATCAGTGTTATTGCAGCAATTGTCTGCAAACTATACTTTATTAATTTTTATAACAAAAATAACGGCCAACAAAATAATACATAACCAAATATAGAAAAAAAATATAATAAACTAATATAAATACAAGAAATCAAAATCAGTTTTATTCATATTGCGTGCAAGTTGTACAATTTTGCAACTTCTTTAGCTTTCTATAGCTACAATGTTTACAAAACACTAAACCCTATAATAGACATCAAAGAGTTGAGGCAGTATTCGTTGTTAGCGCGATTGCAGTCATAAATCTTTTTTTTGTTAATTTGATAACCCCATCTTTACATAACCTTTCATGTAAACATTTCATTTATTGTTTTTACCCAGAAATTAGTTGAAAAAAACGTGTCCGCTGATTTTTTGTGTGTCTTTTATTGTATCCGCTATGGCGCAATCAAGAACAATATGTGACCGATAAAAATGTCCGTTGTGGCGCACTGATACTGATTTCTTGTACAGCGTCATGGCGGACACCCGTGTCTGATTTAATTATTTAACAAAAATCAATTAATTGAAAAATTAAAACTAAGTATTAAAATAAAAAAAAAACATGCTTAAGAAGCCACCATATATGGCTCTGTGTGACAGTTTTCAAAATCAGCCTTGGCAGTGTGCCGTAATAATTGGTAGAGTGGTGATATTTAATGGGCAATTAGGCATAAACCATTTATTTTCCATAAACTAACAAATATAAAAAAACCATAAACTAAAATAAAATATAGAATTAAAAAAAAGATCAAATGAAATATAATTATAATACTCAAAATAAATATAAAACGCAAAAATTATGATGAAAAATGAAACAAACTCAACAAAATTCAGGTTTTTGCAGGTTTGAGTAAAACGTGGCGAACGTAACCAGTGTGCTACTTAATAGAAGTTATTATATCCGCATCGACGGGCAATAGAAATGAAAACAAATCTCAGTGCAAATAAAAGAATAGGTCAAAAAATTACTCCGCGAGTATAATTTTTTGTTGGAATTACGCCGCAAAATAAATATAATAAAATATATTAAATAAACAGGCCTGGATTAAAGGCATTTTGTCTCAACTATCCCCATTACTCGAAAACAAGAACGAGTTAACGAGACGTAGGATTTGAGGATGATTGCGGAGTGGGTAAAACGGATTAAAAAAAGTTTTAAGTGGGAGATATAAAACATTCCACGTTGCGTGTCTGATTGCGGTAGAGCTAAAATGTAAGTTTTTGTAGCAATGACTGCCTTGATACGATAAGGTCCTTCAAAAAGGGGAAGAAACTTTTTTGTTTCGGAAATTATTGAAGAAGAAATAGGGTTAGCGCGAAGAAAAAAAGAAAATCTCGTTCTTCAAAAGGCATAAATATAGAACGTCTTTTACGGGCGGATCTAGAATGAGCAGCGACTTTTAATCGTTTACGAGCATAGAAAATACGCAAATGAAAATTCAAGAAGGAAGGCTCGGCCAGTTTGAGGGCTTCCCTCAATGTTTCAAAATGTAATTCCATAGCAGAAAACCCGGTTGACTCATGTATAACAGAATTCAAAAAAGATTTAAAAGCAAGAATTTCTTTGGCCCAGGCAGTATGTTTTCAGAACAATAGGTGCAAAAAAACCTACTTAATTTTTGCATAATTCGCTTGACAGGATTTTCTTGGGGGTGGCGAACTGAAGAAAAAAACGAGTTGAATATTTTGCTCTTTAAGAAATTGAGACCACAGCTTGTCTGTGAACTGCGTTCCGTGATTGCTTAGCACTCTTTTTGGGATACCAACTTCTAAGAAATAACGCTTTTTGAGACAATTTAGAATGGCGGTAGTATTATTTTTGGTATTATTACGGAAGAAGACCATATAAGTCCACGGAGGCAAGGTCGTTAAGTGACTTTGGGATAAAAAGTTCAAACTCCAGACGTAGAAGCTTTGAATGCTTTATGCGCTGACATAACTTGCAAGTCTTTAGAAGTGACTTAACCGACTTAAAGATTCCTGGCCTCCACAAGTCGCGTTTAAGAGTAGACCACGTTTTGTAAATCTCAAAATGACGTGGTATTAGTTTACAAAATTAGGAATCAACGTCTTGGGAATACATAATAATAAAGAAGATTTTCCAACATGTTGCAGATATAACAAGTCTTTGTGTATTAGAAAACAATGTAAAGTCACTTTGTGTTTGTTTGCGGATTTTTCTTAACCGATAATTGTCAAGTTGAGCACCAGTTAAACCAACAAGCAGCGTGGCCGCTGTAAGGCAAGCTACTAGCGTCATTATTTGAAAAGTACGATCTAAGGCCATAAGAAGCTGTACGAAACAATTCCGACACAAAACAACCACTACCAAGTTAAGTTTTTCGGGAACCTACCGGATATTGAACTGGTATTCTTGAAGAGATAGTACCCAGCGAGCAATTTGGAAAGAAAGTAAACGGCAAGTGTTTACATACATTAACGCTTGGTGATCGGTAGTGACTTCAAAAATCTTTCTAATCAAAAATACTTGCCACTGTCTTAACGCCGCAACAACACTTAATAGTTCTTTTTCAGCAACGGAGTAACGACGTTTGCGTTCTAACAGTAACCTACTAAAATAACTAATGACATGGCGTTGGCCTTTAATACTGTCGGTACAAAACTGCACCTATACTAAAGTCACTAGCATCACACTGCACTTTGAAAAGAAGTTTTGGCCGTAGATGACACAACAAAACTTCTTTTGCTAAAATTTCTTTAACAGTTAAAAATGCATCTTGTTGTGCCTGTTCCAAAGACCATTTTTCTCCTTTGCGCAAAACAGACGTCATAGGTGCCGTAACCGTGTGCAAATGCTTTGTCAAAATTGGCAACGCCAATAAATGCTTGTAACTCTTTGACAGAAGACGGAAAGGGGAATTGTTGTAAGCTTTGAATCCATTCCGGATTTGGAGTTAGTCCTTAAGGTGTTAGCTCATAGCTAAGAAAAGTTAATTTAGAACAAAAAAAAAACTATCAAATTTATATGGTTTAAATGCTCTGAAAACGAAGTAGATGTAATTAGAAAGTTTTTAAAAGCAGGGCCTAAGATGCGATTCATGCATCTAGTAAAACTAGCCACTGCAGTTTTAATGCCAAAAGGGAGAACTTTAAACCGATAAGCTCAAGTGCCAACCCAAAACCTTGTATAACGACGATGCTGGGGTTTAATGGGCAGGGAATTAATTGTTTTTTGCTCATGTAGTATAAACTGGGTAATTGAATCCAGGAACAACTAAAAACTCAAATTTTTCTTTGAACATCTGTATTTCAAAAGGCAACAGCACCTGATGTGTTACTTTGCCAGGTTTTGTGCGGTAGGCTTTGGTAACTCAAATACCCTGCATCGGAAACATAGTTATATTTGGCGCCGCAGCAAGTATTAGATCAAAAGTTTTGCTGTTCATGCATGATATGTCGCTTCCACTATCCAGTAACGCTGGAAATTCAAAATTTCCTACTTTGATTACAACAAGAGGAGTGCAGTTGGGAGATTGAGAATGATCAAAATGATTACAACAAGAGGAGTGTAGTTGGGAGATTGAGAATGATCAAAATCACAATTATCCGTTAGGAAATCTGAAACAGGATCTTGATTTAATAATATTGGGGTCCTTTTAACCCCACTTACTTCCGGACCTAAGAAGAGGGAGCAATCTGGTTTTCCGGAATTGACTGAGAGTTTAAGACGCAATCTTGTAAGCCAAAATTCGTTTTTTTTCGGTATTTGACAATAAGCAAACATCATCTAGGCTTATGTTTGCGACATTATTGTTTTGTCAAGGAAAATTGGGTTAGTTTTTGTTTCGGTTAGCTAGATTATTGAAGTTAGGTTTATAAAAATTCTGCAAATTGTGTGGTCTCTGATAAAGTTTATAATTATGTTGCTGAACGTTTGCTCAATCTGTATTAAAACGCGGGTTATTTGTTATCAAGTTGTCACTGCTTGTAACATAGTGACTAGTTTGCAACCCATTGAGTGCTTCTGTTACCGCAGAGTCACCAACTAAGCACGTAGCCACATGTGCTGGATAGTGCCGCGCAATAATTTTGATTAAACCGCCATCTTTATATAGGGGTTACAGATGTCGAGGTTGCGCTTGAATTTTTTAAAAAATATACCGCTTTTAAACCGTCGGTTAGTTTCTATTTTTCGGTTTCAACCAAATTCCGTGCTTTCATTTGCCGGTCAAAACTCCAAAAGTGTTCCATGAACATTTGTTCAAATATATTAAAAATTTTACACAAATCAATTATGATGTTATACCATACTTTAACATCATCAAGGAACAATGTATGTCCCCATAATAAAAAATGATTATATAAAACATTATAAGTAGCAACTGTTTTTTGTAACCTATTAAAAAAACTAATATTATTCCGTTAAATTGAGGAATTCTTTTTAAAAGGTTAGACATTTTTTTTGTAAAATTTCTTCTGCAATATGCATTTACGCTGGTATTAAAAATGTCATAAAAATAGTTTTAGCAACTTAGAAAGAAATAAGTGTTTATGTGGACAAAGTTTGAAACAAATTTTAGAATTTTGTTTCCAACAAAAGTTACACTTAGTATGAGAGCTTTAAAAAAAAATTGTCGCGCAAAAATTCTGCAGGTGCAGCTATAGTTTCGACAGAACTACACAACCAAACGATCCTTTTATAAACATTTTAAAAAACAAAATATTTTTTTATGCAACACACTTAAGTATTTTTTTTATTTGGCTGAGCTGATGTTACATAATGCGTACATTTGGAGCATGCTGAAGAAATACATAATTTAGCCAAATGATTTGCCAGCAAATATTGGAGAAGTACGACAAAGAATAATCTGCAACTGCAACAACCACTTTTTATAAATATGCTCCATGATCTGCGACATTGTTATAAAGCTTGTTGCGTGCCGCAATGATGCACATTGAATTACATAAATTAAAAAATAAACTTAATTTTTATTCTTGGTGATACATATTTATAATGGCGATAACTGTATTAAATAAAAACTAATAAAATTAAAATAATTTATTATAGTTATAAAATTTTAAAAAAGTCTGCATTAAAAAATTACATTAAGTTTTAATGAAATAATAAAATTGTATTATATAACAAACCGTACAAATTTGAGACATACAATTTTCTAAGAATAAATAATAATAATTCCATTGATAAAAAAATCAATATGCAGCAAGTCGATGTTCGGTTATATTTATATATAATTTTTTCAGGTAATTTTCTCGGTGGCAGAGCGCCACTCTGTCGGTCCCATACAGTCCCGAACAGCCACTTTATTTCTTATATTTATTGTATACGTAATGTTATTTAATTAATGCCGATCTTGTTTTATAGACAAGTCACTCTGCGGCGAATTAATTAGTGTTTCTCCGCGCGCACTTTAATAATATGACACATATAACGTACATACAACGTAAACCTGTCCCATGATGTCTGCCTGTAGCATACATAGGCACATGATTCGATTTTAATTATGTGCGACCTCGCGGAAATAAAATAATGGGTGTCCCGCGCTGTCTACACATCGCAACAGTTTTCACTTAAATAAAAACATTTTATTTAACTTGATATTATATTTTACAACAAAATAATTGATGTGAATTGTATAATGTTGTATAAAAAACTGAATTATGTTTGTATAAACAAAAATGTAATTTTACACAACTATTTCAAAATGTATATTTTTTAATAAAATTAGGTTTAACCAATAATTTTAAAATTTTGTTTTTAATACTCTGGAAAATGTATCAAGCAGCAATTATTTACCTGGTAATCAGAATCAATGAGGAAATAAGCGTTAACTTACTTACACTGAAGTAATTATACACAATCTATGAGTAGTATTTTTAGTTCTATATTTGCAAATAATAAAAATAGCAACTGGTTTAGTTTTTCAAAAAAAGTTGTTTTTTGGCAAATCTAGATTTTAAGATGTTAATCTAATCTGAAATGCTAGTGTAATATTAAATATATTTTTGATTTGTTATTGACTATTTTATATCACTAAAAACTACTAAAAGATAATTGTATAATGATATTTTTTAGAAGTTACAATTAAAAAAAAATACTGTTTACAGATGCTTAAATAAATAAACCAATAATTTTGACATATAAATAAAAAATAATACTAAGTAGAAAAAAGGACAACAGACACAATACATTGCAACACAAGTGCAAACAACGTTGTACTAACATACTGTGTATTTGTTGATTTTAAACTAAACTTAATTTGCTTAATTTAACTACCGATAGGACAACAAAAAACCGGTCTTATTAAATAATATATCAATTATATATTGCATATATGGAAAATATAAAAACATAACACCATTTTATATATTTAATAGAGATCAATACAAATACTCAAGTATAATATGTGTTTTCAGTCAATCAATCAGCTATAATTAGCTGCCTTGTTCAATGGTTTATAATATTTTAAAATATTATCTTTTTTTTAGAGAATAATTTTATCGTTGAAGTAACATTTTTTTATTTGCTTAATTATTTGTAACATTAGCAATTTTTCATTTTCATAATGAACCATAAATTATTGTATACGTTGTGTACTCTAAACTAGTAGCAATTGATTATTTATTTATTAGCTTAGCAACAACTAGTTCTGTTTTGTAGCTTAAGCCAGCCAATTCTTAATTTTGATTAAAAAACGTTTAAGTGAAGTTACGTAATACAAATAATCAAACGAAAGACTGGTTTGCCATCTAGTTGCAATTTTTAATACTAAAATGTCCGCATTAGTGGTCGTACAAGGCATACTGACGAGGTTTGTAGAACCGAAACAATTGTCTATGCTTGACCCTTGGCCGCTGTGATTCGATTGACTGATTTTGAATAAATTATTAATTCATTTTACGTAATACAGTTAAAATTTTTTGTCTAATGCTTATTTATACAAATATTGAACGAGTTTACTCGGCAAAAATTAACTACAACACAAGTAGTAGACAGCTTCTTTGACCGGAATAGAGAGTACGACTTATTTTGTAGATGGTAATCAACGTGTTGGATATCAATGTTTCTTAGTCGGTAGACGGATTCCTTTTATTGGCTATTAAAACATGTTTCAAAAGCAGTTTTCAAAGAAACAAACAAGCAGTTCAAGTAAAATAAACTCACAATTCCCACCTAAATCAGCACTGCACTACTACCTATCACCGACATGACAAATATAAATGCACAAAACTTGATGGACCCGGTAATACTAACTACTTTTTGCAAATTAACCAACGTAGACGTTGTCAATTATAAAGTGGCAGAAGAAAATTACAACAACAACAAACTCAGTTAGCATTGTTCAAAACAAAAACTGCTTTACAGTTAAAATTGCTTCTTTAAACGAAACATACACCAAACGTGATAGTAAACACCACAAGAAAAACCTTGACTGGAAACTTGCCGACAACGTTCAAAGACTGGGCAGTATACATTGGCTAGTATGGGACGAAAAAAAAAGCGAAACAACAAGACACTTAGTGCTCAGCATGACACATATGTGCGCATACCACCACTAACTTTACACTACCAAGTAAATAGTTACCTCTAAAGTTTTCACTAAAATCTCAAACGTACATTTTGACTACTTTTGACCGTACTTGCAAGACATTTGTAGACACCACATCGTTATTAGAAACATAAATTTTATTAAAAGTAATATCTAATTTGTTGGTGACTGAAACATGATTACCCGGAAGTAGTTTAATGTTCGCCCACCTGCATTAAGGTTTGTTATCAAATAATTCAATATTTCTCGTTCTTACAAACTCTCTAAGTTAAGAAAAAAAAGTAATATCTAATTTATTCTGCTTGATTAATTTAGTAGATTTCCAGAACATAATACATCTCAGCACTACAATCACTAAAGCGGCTGCAATATAATAGTCAATATATTGCAGAATCATTGATATTATACAATAATATTGACCGTCTGTAGATCATTGTACAATCTGATCTAAAAGTATTTGTTTTAAAATATACAGTGTGTTTAAGTTTTTTTTTTTATGTGACTAATGTATTAATTGGCAACAAAATAAACAATATAATAATTAAAAAACAGACATCTATAACAAATGTTCAAAATGCTCCCTTCTAGCCTCAATACAAGCATTGCACCGTCGTTGTATTATTATAATTTATACTGTAGTTTTCACAAATGTCGTTTTGAATTGAATTTAAGTCTGGACTCTTTGGCAGCCATCTCATCATACCAAATTGACCAATCTATCGTTCAAATAGTTACTTAACTATTCTCTAACTATTCTACCATTGTAAAGGTGCTTTGTCTTGTTGAAAAAACATCTGTAATTTAATGTTCAACGTAATGTCTTTAAGTATATCATGCAACTAGTGTTAAAAAGGTACAGATAACTATTTGCAGTGATGCAATTATTAAGTTATTTCAGCTTCAATAAAAAATTATTGCAGATTTTTTCCCAAACGTTGATAAAAAAACGTAGCTGAAAGTTTCTATTTTTTGTTACGCAAGCGTTCTCTAACAAATAATAGTGCAAGTTTGAAAGTTTGTAATTTTATCTCTAGTAAAAATTGCTTTATTTATCCATAAAATAGATAAATAAAACTGAGATTGTTATTTATCTATTTAAGAAGCAATCTACAAAAAGTTTCTTAGCATTTTTAGGATAATGAGCATGAACACCCATATAATAATAAGGGTGTAATTTTTTCTTACGCAGAATTTGCAAAACAAAACCTTGCTAGAGTCCAAGCTAAATTAAAATTTGATAAGTATTTGTAAAAGAATGTTCTAGAACCAATTACAACTTTTTCTAATTGCATTTTCATTTGTATTAAGTAGTGCATTAGCCCTAACAGCTTGACCAACCTTGCTTAATATTTAAAAGACTGAACTAAAGACTTGATGAATTGGGATTCTTATTTTAAGAAATTTGCGTTAGTATTTCCTAAAAATTTGTTACAAAAACCATACACAAAAGCGATATTTGCTGTTTCTCTTAGAGTAAAATTATTAGTAGTTGTTTATGATAGTTGCTGTTTTTCAAAATCAATCTACTTTATCTCAAAAACTAATACATTAGTAACAAATCAAATATTTTTTTGTAGCACCTTGTATTTTTTAAACAAGTAGTTTTAGTAAGGTATATTTGTTGTGTATTTTTGTTTTGACACTTTTTTAAATTATTTACAATTAATTATGATTCACTTTGTATATCTTAAGCGTGTTTTGTTGGCGACTTTACACTACTAACGACAAATACATTAAATGTGCCAATAATCTAAAAAATACCTACTAAACTGATACGTGTCATGCAATACTTTTATTATTTAATTGATCGTTTTAACATTAAAAACACGCTTAATTGACAGCCAATAATATCATTGGCCTAAGCAGCAGTTTATGCAACACAGTGACAATAATAAAAATAAACTCAAACTTCGTTTTTACGCTACGCATAATAAAGCTACTCTTGCTAAAACTTGCTTAAAAACCTTGAAATAAGGTGTTAGCGTATATTTCAAGCTAGATCTTATAATAGTTTATTGGAAAATATAACGTCACCATTGCCTTTGGGCTTTAAAAACCTCAACAACATTTTAAAAATTGTTGCTTAACATATTTTTAAGATAAAACATGATATATAATATTTGCCAAACTGTAAAGACTAGCCAATTAAATCAATCTTTTGAACATAATTTTTAATTAGTTCAAAATTATGTTTGACCAACTACTAAATCAATTAGTCGACAAGTTACTGATATAAAACCGCTCAGAATTTGACCTCTGTTTTGATTTCTAAACCGAAGTTGACTGCCGTGATCTACTAAAGAATTAAAAAACAAAAACAAATTATTTGCTGGCGTAGCTAACTTTTACTTAAACGTCTGAAGAAAAGAATTTTTCTAACTTGTTGAAAAGATGCAAACCTAGTACTAATTGAAAAAAAGAAGGAAGCAGGCAAAACAACGACGTATTGACCTATATGCCTGATCAACCTATTAACAAAAATTATGGAAAAAGTTATTGTCAAAAGAATTGAACAAGAAATAGAAAAAAAAAAAGGAGAATAGGAACAGGAGCAATATGGATTTACAAAGGAAAGATCGATTTTAGGAGAAATTAAAAAGGTAACAGTTATAGTCTAAGAAGTAAACAGTGGACCATACAAAAAAAATCAACACTGTGTCAAAATAGCGCTAGGTATACAAAATACTTTTAACAGCATACTATGGAAAGCAAAAAAAAGAATTAGCAAATAAAACTACCAAGATAATCTGACTAGACAAGTAGTAGAAGGTTCTGCACTAGGTCCTAAACTATAAAATTTAGTTTATAATCAACTACTCAGAATGCGGTTGCCGGAAGGAGTGACAATAACGGTGTTTGCAAATGATGTGTTTCTGGTAAGTAAGGATATAGATATAAAAGTAATAAATGAAAAGTTAGAGTTGGCAATAGAAATGATAAAGAAATAGATGAGAAATAAAAAAGGTAGAACTGGCTACGCAGAAAAACAAATCGGCTTAGCTATTGACAAAAAAGACAAAAAGGGGAAATAAAAAAAATTACAAAAAAGAAGTAAGAAGAGCTATGAGAGCAAGTTTGTTAAGGATTTGCAGAGCCTACCGGACGGTGTTGCAGGAGGCACTAAAAGTAATTGCGGCAAAGAAAAAACAGGAGACGTGTTACTATATAACACAAGTACTCACCGGACATGGAGCCTTAAAAAGTACTTACAAAAATAAATAAGACAAAAAAAAAGTAAAAATGTATATTTGGTCAAGAAAACACGTGACGACGCAAAACATACGCTAGTAGAGTGCAAAGCATAGGAGAAAGATAGGAAAACGCTAAAAAAGGTATTGAAAAACAAAGTAGACAAATCTATAATCATTAAAATATGCCTTAGTGACGAAAAGAAATAGAGAGCACTAAGAAACTATGCAACGACAGTACTAGAAAAAGATAGAGAAGTTTGAAGCTTTAAGATTTAGGTAAAACAAAATAGAAGAAAACACACAAATTAAAATCCACAGAAAACCAACTGCAAATAGCTAAATAGAAACAAAAGAATTAAAAAAAAGTAATAAAGAAGGTCAAAACAACTATGCCTGCCAAGGAATAGAAGGTAAACAGAGAAACAAGAAAAGAACATATACTGAAACATTAGTACTAACAGAAATTGCAGAAATAAGGAAGAAAAAAGAAAACTGCTCAACAAAAATAAGTTGACAAAATTGACTAAGCAATTTCCAAACGGAAGTTATGCCATCTTGAGGTAGACAAAAAATGCAACTTTTAAAATAGTCAGAGTATATCTGGCAACTAGGGGACACAAAGAACTAATCCTAAATAAAGATTCAAAAATCTTATTAGAAATTAAACTGGCAAATGTAGGACTACCAAAGGAGATGTACTTAATAGAACTGCACAACATATTTATAAAAGAAAAAAAATACGACAAGGAAGAAGTTAATAAACATATAAAAAACTAAGAAAATATTTAAAAACAATGCAAATATCTAAAGTGAATAACACAAAAATGCGTGAATTTTGCAAGACCAAAACTAGGTCAATTTAAACTAGCACCACATTAGAGACAATGACAGCAGGACTTACGCAGAAAAGAAATCCGAAAAGTATTGCCATTTTATAGTTATTCTTAAGAGCCACTTGTTAAGGTCAACACCTCACTAAGTTTAAAAAAAAACTACTAGTGGCAATAACAAATAAGAACTGTCTGTTGTAATCTTAGCCAGGTTTAAAAACAAACAAACAAGCTTTAGTTTGAATTAAAAATTTTACTAATTATGTAAATATTTATTTTAAATATAACTTAACAGTTACTTAATCTTTGCACATTAATGCTTTAATACTTTTTTTGTTTTAGATATGCAATTTTTGATTATCAGGGTGGTCCACTAAAAAAAAAATTATACAGTGAGAGCAAAAATGATTGACATGTCCGCTTTTACCAAACAAGGTATGTGCCGCCTTGTTTATACGGTTAACTTAATAAAATTTTTACATTCAAAAACATAAGTGAGGTACACTATAGTAGTGTACACCATTGTGCATATATGGCAAAATTTTACTAAAGCTCTATTTGATAAGAGCAAACAAGTCAGTCATTTTTGATCTCACTGTGGCAAACATGAATGCAATTTATGGTTCTAATTGTATTCCAATAGGTTAGATTGTGAAAGAAGCTAAAATTAATAATCAGATCCAATTAGTTGATATAATTTAGAATTATATTCCTTTACTCTACGTACATGTTTGTCAAAAACTTTACGTAAAGTGAAAGCATATGAGTTCCAAAAATGCTTATTTTCCGTATATATTTGTTTACCAAAAGATGACTTATCAGAAAATTGAAATTTTGCAAGACTCCTGTTTGATAGAAGCCATAAAAATGTAAACTTACAAGAAACTATAGCAATATTAAAATTTAAAAGTTTACAAAAAATACATAGTTGTTTTATTTAATCTATTAAAAATGGTTTTATTAATTTTCTCTAAATAAAAATAAGTTTTTTTGCTTCTTATTCCTTCAGTGTTAAATATTTTTATTTCGTGAATAACATTAAAAATCTAATGTTTTAGTACTTAAATAAATTTAAAAAAACATTTTATTTGGTATAGCAAAAAGATTACTTTTATTTTTTAAGGTGCGGTATTTTAATTTTAAATTTTTACTTACAATAATTTTTTTTTTGTTTATAATCTTACAAAAATATAAGTGAGACTTGCAAATATACTTACTTCTCAATTGCTTCTAATAGATGCAAATTTAATAAAACATTCATTTTTATAATAAATAATTACACAACAATTTATAGGTTAAAAATATAGTTATTTCTTAATCAGGTATGTAGTAGTAGTTTAATTTATTTAGCATATATAGCTACATATACAAAATTAAATAAAACATTTACATGTATATACTAATTTAGTTAACAGAATTAAAACACATATAGATCATATATAAGACATATTAAAAGCTTATAAAAACATATAAAAACACAAAAAAACATATAAAAACATATACAAACATATAAAAACATATAAAAACATATAAAAACATATACAAACATATACAAACATATAAAAACATTTTAAAAGCAGCAGAAAGTTATAAAAACTAAAATGATTGTACATAAGAAAAAAAATAGTTATATTATTATACATATAGGGTTTTCCAATAAAAATTTTGATATTTAAAAAGAAGAAGAAAAATCAATAATTGTTTATTTTATTGTAAAGAGGATGGTATGCCATTAACATTTGAAAACGATATCTGTCAGTTACGGTTGCAGTACCACATTCTTTTTATGAAATTATCCATGACCAATTTGCACATTTACGGCTGTATGTCTTTGATAAGTTTACAAATTTTATCTTTAAGGTCTTGAATCGATTGTGAAGCATTGGCATAGACCTTAATAATAGCCCCAAAGAAAAAAGTCTAAAGGTGTTAAATCACAAGATCTCGGTGGGCCAATTGTGATAACCTCTTTGAGAAATAACACGGTCAGGAAACTTTTCTTGCAAAATTGCGATTGTTTCGTTGCTTGTGTGGCACGTAGCGCCGTCTTGCTAAAAATTAATGTCGTTCACATTAATGTCTAATTTCGGCCATAAAAAATCATTAATCATAGCTCGGTAGCGCCATCTATTTACCGTAACAGTTGCACCAGCCTCATTTAAAAAAGTAATGTATTGTCGTTTGTAGAATGTTTAATTTCAAAGATCGACAAGAAATCGACAAACCTGAGTTTTCTTCAACACTACGGACTACATCAGCAATATTCTCATGTGTTCAATGATAAGCAATGCACACGGTTTGGATTCTTCACATCACAAACTTGTTCCAACAACTTAAATTATTTTATCAGGTTTGCTATTGCCGGCCGAGAAGATGCTCTAGTTTTTTCTTTTGAGCCTATAGAGCATATATAAGATTGTAATGCAATACTAGTAGTGAGGCCATATAATGGTATTATAAATTAAATTTCTGCTATAAATTAAAATATTATTGGAGACTTGTTTTAGAAACCCAATTTTTTACTTATCTGTTTTATTAATATGTCAAAATGTAAACTAAATTTTAATTTGCTTTCGATTATAATACTTAAATATTTAATTTTGGTTACCCACACAACATTATCGTTGCTTATTTTTAAGTTAGAGTTTATAATCTGTTTTTGCAATCCAAGTATCATTACTTTTGTTTTTGTTACATTTAAACATACTTTATTGTTAGTTAACCAGTTGGACAGTGATACAAGATCTATATTTATGTTATGAATCATTTCACCGATATTATCCCCAAAAAAATATAAAAGTGTATCATCGGCAAATAGTTTTATGTTACTACCAATATTATTTATATAAATAATAAATAGCAGAGGCTCAAGCACACTACCCTGCGGTACCCCGTGTAAATTTAATAATGTATCTGTCATATTTTGATTAAAGCTTGTTATTTGATATCTATTGGATAAGTAACTTTCAAACTATGTAGTATTTAAGTTACTTTATGTTACCGCCCAAAACGTAGTATTTAAGTTTTTTTAATAAAGTTTCCTTGCTAATTGTTTCAAATGCTCTTTTAAAATCAAGAAATATTGCAATAATCTTTCTATTTTTGTCTATTTTTTTCTTTCATTCAGAAATGATTAACTGGAGAACTGTTTTGCATGAATGGTTTTTACAAAAACCTGATTGTCTTTTAGTAAGTAAACCGTTATTTTCAAAGTAGTCTAGAAGTTGCTTATGTACTACTGTCTCTAAGATTTTTTCAATAATAGGTAGTATATTAATAGCTCTAAACTCTTCTGGTACAGACGCATTTTTAACTTTTTCTGTTGGTATTATTGTACTTATTTTGAATAAATCTAGAATATTTCTAGTTGTTAAAGACATATTGATTATGTTTAAAATAGGATACTTAATAACGTGAAAACATAGTTTGATAAGTTTAATATTGATATTATCCCCACTGCCCTTATTTTTAAAACCCGTTACTATGTTTTTTAGTTGTTTAATACTTTGCAGTTCAAAATAAGTTAGAGATTGAAAAATGACTGGCAAAGAGTTTTTTGACCATTCATTTGTAACTAATATATTTTCAACAAGATCATTAATACTATCTCTAAAAAATTTACTAAAATTTTTAGTGTTGTTAGAAGATGTATACAGGGCTTTGTCAAAAACAATATCTGTTTCTAACCTACTACTTGATTTTATTAACTCCTTAAGCACTTTTCACATTTCTTTTGAGTTGATCTTATTATTATCTATTTTTCTTTCAAAATATTTTTGTTTTTCAGTTCTTATTGTGTAAACTACTGTATTTCTGATTTATTTATATAGATTCCAATCAGATGCATGGCTGGGTTCTTTAAATTGTTTATAAGCGTTATCTCTTTGTTGTCGCAGTGTTATAATATTTTTACTAATCCAAAAACAGTAATTAATTTTTAATAAAACTGTAGTATTTGGACAATAAATATCTAATAAACGGTTTATATTTTCTAAAAAACTGTTATACAGTAAATTAATATCAGTCAGGTTATATTTCCAATCACAAACAAGTCTGCTTTTATTAGAGATGTAGAGCTCTCATTAAGTTTTTGTTTGTGTATAGTTTTTGTAAGACTAGTTAGATTTTTTTATTTGGATTTAAAATACAATAATAAAGTTTTATGATCAGATATTTTAGTATCTTCACAACATGATATTAAGTTATATTCATTTGTTATAACTAAGTTTATAATTGATGAAGTGCATTTAGTTATTCTAGTAGGAACATTTACAATTTGCTGCATGCTACAACTAGATATAATATTTTTTAATCTTTTAGTATGCGTATTATTGTAATTTTTCCAATAAATATTAAAATTACCTAAAATAATAATTTTACAATTTAACGTTATAATTTCATCTATCACTAATTCAAAAAAGTCTATAAATTAATTGTGGTTATTATTGGGAGAGTGATAAATTAGTAAAATAATGTACTTAATATTTTTTTGATTAATTTAACTCTAATTATCCAGTAATTCTTATTACTAATATATGTATAAATATCAGAATTATTAATGTTTTTTACATCATTTCGGACAAACATCAAAACTTCTCCTGTATATGTACTATTTGAGTTACATCTAATACAGCTGATATTATTAATGACGTTACTGAATACCTATTATTTTTGATCTTGCTAACTTAACTTTGAGTTAACAATTTCAAATATCTTTAACTCTTAAAAATTTGCTGTTATATTAACAGTGAGTAATACACATTTTTATATCATTATAACATATAATATTATACAGTAAGTTATCAATATAATAAATTTATTGATACATAAAAGTGTAATAAAATATATAATATAATCATCATATGATTTATAACAATACTCAAAATAATGTACACTATGAGTTTGACAAAAAATAGAACACTTTTAAAAACGTTTTGTTAAATTGCACATTAAATAAACATTTTTATTAATCAATGTGGATTAGATGAAATTTTGATTATATAACTATTTTTAAGATCATAAATTACCACTTCAGTAAAACTTAACTTTTTATTCACAATAAAACTTCGTCTAATTAAAATTGTTATTTTTAAATATTTGTTAATTAAATTTGCAATTACAATTTTACATTACATGCAATATTTTAAGATATACTGATTGCATATGACAGTATGTGAGTTGTTTGTGTGTATCCAGTTACAGAAATTCTACGTATTTAAGTACTCGCCAGGCAGACTTAATTAGATGCTTTTCCTTATGGATTTGTTTTTGCCTGCGCCATTTTGCCAGCCCTGGCGGCGCCGCGACGCGTCGCCAGAACTGTTCGAACACCGTAAGCGTCGCTATGGCGACAGCAAACGATGACTTCGTCATTTATCTCTCATTGTATATGTCGTCTCTTTCTCATACATCTCTGCTGCAAGTAACTAACCTCTTGTACTCACAGTTTCCCTGATATAAACTAGTAGTAAATAAATACAATTAGTAAACATTTACAAACAGAAAAAAAAAACAACAGAATGCATATATTTGCAGAATAAAGTAAAGTAAAGAGCTGCATAAAACGCACAAATGCGCATATTTTGTAAAATTTTAACATTGATGTTATTTAAAATTGCTGTTAAAATTAATTTTTCAATCTGTTATCAAGTTTTTCAGCAACGTTCTTAATATTAATTAACAATGCTGTTAAAAATATACCGAAAACGGTCAATTGTATGTTTACAAAAAAAAATCTTTAAAAATATCAGCATCATTTATGGTTTGTAACTAATATTATTTGATATCTTTATATTCAAATTTATTTGGAACTGTAAAACTAACTTAAAATAATAAATATTACTAAAATCACGTTAAACATTTAAATGAAATATTAGTACTATATTTTGTATTGTATATTAATAGTTAAACTTGATTGTTCTCTTAGTTTTCATGTCATTTCAGGCAATTTGTTTTGCACACAACCCCTTAAAGCTTTATACAGCTACAATAATCAATCTAAAAGCAATAAAATTGTATGAAGTGCTAAAGTAAAATTTCATTTTACCCACAATATAACTCAGCAAAAGTGTAAAGTGGTGAAAGCGTCCGATTGAGATGAACGTTCGCGGATTATTTTATTACAAAGATGGCAGTGAGTGTTAAAAAGGGGGATGAGTGTTGACTAGATGGATAGAAGGGGGGATAAATCCAAAAAGCATGAAGAAAATGTATTGAAAATCGCAAGCTTTTAGAGCCGGGAATTATGAAATTCCGGGATCCAGGATCCGGTATGCAGCTCACAGCATGGAGTCATTCCGCATGAATGGTTCCTCTCCCTATCTCCTGCTGCCTGTAGCGAACGAAGCTTCTTGCACTAATTCAAAAATCCACCGGCCTATAATTTGGCGTCGCCCTGCGTCGTTTCGCGAACTTTGCCGTCTCCACTTTCCGCTAAGCTTAAAAGCATACCTACTTTACATCATCAATACAAATTACGTACAATTCAATACAAAATTATATAACATTTTGTATATACGATTTTTACACTTATTTTGATTTTACATTCTTACAACAAATGGTGTACAATTAATTAAATATATTCTATAAAGTAAACATAAAATTAGTTTAGATTAAAATTGATAAGATTATGTAATATAATTATATATAATTTATCAAGCTATTTTATGTCGTCTACATGTCAATACTTTTGAATTGAATGATAGTTATCTTAATTATTTAAACACATTTTTTTTATCGTTTTTGTAATAATAAATATATGGCAAGTTTGATCTTTTTTAAATTACCTATAGAATGCTTGAATGATTAAAAATCAACAAAACTACACTTTTGATAGATAAAACGATTCAAAATTTAAATAACCTGTACTTACGCAGAAAACAACACAAATTTATTGATAAAATAATCGGGAAACATAAAAATAGTCTAAATTGTAGTATTTGCTACCGGCATAATTCTATCAATACTACATAATGCCCTCTCCTAAAGCTTCCTAGTTGTACTAAAATTAAATAAAAAGATTTACATCAAATTAATAAAATCTTATTTTAACCATACGATTTGTAAATTGAGTATGACAACAATATTAAAAAAAAACAACATAAAAGACATTTGCCAAAAATTATAACTTTTAAGAAATATTAAACTGTTAGGCGGCGTCCCGGGTTTGAAGAAAATTGGGATTTGGCTGGCGTGCCGTGCAATGATGCCGGTCTATTTTTTCACCGGCAACCGGGGTGCAGTTTACGCGTTTTGCTCATCACAAAAAAATTACTAGATTGTTTTTACTATTATTAAATTTTTGTATGTTTGTTGATGGTGTTTGGCTCGTTGTACCTAGCAAACTAAATAATTATCGTTTTCTTTGTTTGATTATCCTTTTGGCTGAAGTGTTTGTTCTAGAAACATTTGACAAAGATTTTGCCCCAAGGTTGCAGTTGCATGTTTGTTTTGTTTTTTGGTTGTTATTCTGAATTTATTGTTGACAGTAGATTTTTGGTTCTTTTTTTATGCGTTTTTAGCTTTGACAAAATTTTTATATGTAGTTTGATAGTGTTTGGCTTGTTGTAGCCGGCAAACTAAATAATTATTGTTTTCTTTATTGGATCAATCTTCTGGCTGGTAAAGTGTTTGTTCTAAAAACATTTGACAATGGTTTTGCCCCGATGTTGCGGTTGTTTGTTGGTTATTATAATGCATTGCTTATGCTAATAGTTTGTTCCAGTGTTGCCCTGTATGCTCGTTTGTAAGTGCTTTGATGTTTTTTTTAGCTAGTATAGCAAAGTTTACTGTGTTTGTTGTAAACGGTAGATGTTGCAAATTAAAAGTCGACAAGAATTAATTTGGGATATCTAAGAAAATAAAAAAGTTTTTCTTTTAGAAATCTATCAGATCAAGACATTTATGATGGTCAATGCAACTCAATTTTTATTCAGAGTGACGTCAAACAGTTCTGTATGTTCTCTTATAGAATAAAATACATTAGAATTTATTTATCTTACCAATAACACCTTAAAATAATACAATAAAATATTTTATAATAAAGCAATTTTTTTGGTAAGTCAAACAAAATTACATAAAATAAGATAAGATAAAATACAGTAGTAAGATATATGTTAAAACAAAAAAAATATAGTAGTGCCATATTCTTAAATTTTATTATTTTTTATTTTGAGTTTAAATGCTTTTAGTTGCATGTTTTTCAGGCTCTGTGGAAACGAGTTGTAAAGTTTAATATTTATTGAGATTTCTTCAATTTTGTCAACCTAAATTTATTTTTAAAGTTTTTATTAGTTTACAAATAATAAAGAGGATGGTTGATAACTTGCTGGCTAGTTCATATTTATGAGACGTTTATAATAAATTGTCGTTAATTTGTTTTTAGCATAATGATTTTGTATGTGGTTACGATTTAACAAAAAAAATAATTTTTATTTTTAGTTAGTGTTAGATAATTTGCTAGAAACCAATCAGTGGCGTTTTTTTTCGATGATGTTTGCTACATTCTGCAGCATCTCAATATTCTTATGAAAACTTATACTACTTTAGTATCATCTGCATATAAAATAGATTTTGCCGGTGCCATAAATTTATTATTCACATAAAGCAAAAACAACACAGATTTCAGATCTGAACGTATTTTGTGCTGTATACTAGATATTGCAGATTTTATACTGTTTGCATTCACACATTGTGATTGACCGCTGAGATATAACTTAAACAAACGAAGAGAAACTCCGCAAGTTTTATAATGTTTAAGCTTTTCTACTACAATTCTATGATTGACACAGTCAAAGGCTTTACTAAGATCACACATAATAACACATGTGTGGACGCTATCTTCTATGCCGTCAGCTATGTGTTTCAAAAGCTAATTAACAGCGCACTCGCTGCATTTTTTAGCTTGACATCCATACTGATTTTTTGTTAAAAATATTATTTTTATTAAGAAAACGCATTAAACAATCTATTATGAAAATTTTAAACACGAAACATGAAAATGTATTTATAGTTCTTTATATTATTATTGTCAGCTGATGTATTATAACGCTGGCTATGTTTTGAAATGTTTTACAATTAATTCCAAAAGTGTCATAGCATTAGATTTTTTAATGATTTTATGGCATTACAAACTTCTTTAGTACCGGGTGCGATAAAAAATGAGTTATGATGAGATGGCATGAGGCATGATTTTGATTTTTTCCGAAGCAGATATTGGTAGTAAATAATAAAGTAATTAGATAATTTGTTACTGAGCTAAAATGCATGTACATTATTGAGTTGTGTTCTTATATCTTTTAGCTCGTTATTAAACCATCTAATGTATAGTCCCTTCAAATTAGATATTTAAAAAAAAACTTCACCCACAGCTTAGATACTTAGGTGTATTTGGACTGTCTAAAAATTATTTTCACTTGGCGCACGCATAAAAAAAGATGGTTTTGAAGTAATAGATACATATATATCAATTTTTGAGTTTTTTAATGGTTTCTTGCATTTTTGTGCAAAATTTATTTCTATTAAAAGTTGTAGAGCAGAAAATTTTCAATTGTTATAGGTCATTTGAATTTTTCTATAAATTTCCGTTTTTCCTCTAGAACGCGCGTAAATAAATTATAAATTTTATTTTTTTGCACTTAGAGCCGAAATTATGCGTTTTGGTTAAAAATTACAAGAAATCAAAGTTGTAGAGCAAAAAATTTTTGATTGATATTGGTTATTTGGATTTTCCAATAGTGAGAGCATTTTTCAGTAAAGAATGTTGAAAAATGTAGCAAACTGTTTTGTAGCATTTTCAACCAAAACTTTTTATTTTTGGGAAAAATTGTAAGAGACCAAAGTTTTAGAGCAAAAAATTTCTGATTAATACAGGTTTTTTGCATTGGCCGCCAGAGCGCGCAAAATTGTGACTTTATTTTCCGCGTTTTCTAGCAAAAATACAAAAAAATATAGAAAAATTCAAATGACTTAGATCGATTGGAAATTTTCCGATCTACAACTTTTGATAAAAATAATTTTTGCTTAAAACGCATTGTTTTTGCTAAAAATGCAAAAAACTATTCAAAAACGCAAAAATTGATATAAATATGTCTTTTACTCCAAAACCACTATTTTTTATGAGCGCGCTAGGTAAAAATAGTCTTCAGACAGTCCAAATACTCCCAAGTATACAGGTCGCTAAACTGTGGGTAAAATTTCTTTAAAACGTCGATTTTTTGTCTAATTTGAAGGGACTATTAAGTATTAATATAAGTTATCCATTTTGTACAGAAAGTTAAATGTTATTTTTTGTGATATTATTTGCAAGTAGCAAAACTATATTATCTAAATCACAGTTTCCCATTAATCTTTTTGATTTTTGTAATTGCATTGAATAAACATTTGTTTGGTTTAAATAGTTCTGCACATATGCTTTAAGGTATTGACCAAAGTGGTTAGCAATATGTGTATTAATATTTTTGGCTAAGTGGGTTTCTACATTAGTAAGAAATGTTATCTATGCACGCATTAAGTCTAGTAGGCTCAGATATTGCCGATTTTATGCCATATGTATGCAGAATGTTAGTTAAATGTGATAATGTTTAATATAAATTAATAAGTTTTATGTTAAAATTTTTGGTTTATTGGTTAATATTTTAATGCGGATACACAATAGACATTCTTGTACAAATGTTTGCACATCTTTATGGACTTGCAACCAACAGTAGTTTTTCAGCAAGTTAGTAGTTGTTTTGTCTTTAATTAGATCATCTGCATTATAAAATAATAAATAGTAATGTTTGACATTTTTTGTTTGACCGATCCAATACTTTAAAACTAAGTCAACGCTGTTTTTGGGGTCTGTTATTATTTTATGTTGTTATTGGATGATATCTTAAGTTTGAGGGCAAATTTGTAGGTTTTTTATAATTGTTTTTTCTACAGTTTTGTTTGCAGTAGTATAATGACTTATGTTATTAGTAGTAAATTTCAGTTTATTTGACTAGTATTTATGTTATGATAAAAATTATATGTTGTTTTAATTTTTTTTACACATTACTACTCTATCTCACTCCAGTTTGCAAGCATCTGTACAAAGTACAAAATAAAAACCCAGTTGTAGTTTTGTCAATTAAAATAGTTTGGTAAAGGTTTTGTTTAAAATCCGCGTTGGTGGGATTGCTCTATCAAAAAGTTTGTTAATAGAAGTCAGGTTATTTTTTCAAAATTTTCAAACTATTTTTTTAACCAGTTTTGGGTGTTTTTGGGGTTAGTTAGTTTTAAAAATTGGTTTCAGTTGGCTACTGAAGTTTTAGGTATTTTATTTTTTTAAGTGTAGCTGCTGTAATAATAATATGTAGTTTTTATGCTAAGTTTTGTCGTGTCAATATACGTTTATTTTAGTCCGGCCAGTGTTATTTTGACAAAATATTTTAAAAAATAACCGGGACATTTTTGAAGCTAATTAATCTGAAACTAGTGTTTTTGTGTCTCAAGATTTAAATGTGGTCAAATATTTATGCGGTTTATTTGTTTTGATTTGTCATTAGCCGGTAGTTAAGTTTATTTTGGTTTTTTTAATTTTGAAGAGCGGATTATCTTTAGGATAAACAGTTTTTTGATTTGTTAATAGATAATGGCATTGTTATAAGCACTGTAAAAATATCTGGGTGTTTAGATAGTGATAATTTTTTTTTTCTTTTGAGTTTGTTTGTAAAAATAATGATACAATTTTGACAATGGTAGCAAAATTAAAGTTTTCTGGAAAAAATAACGTTTTTCTACTCCCTTCTATATATTGTCACTTTTTTTTACGCCTAACTGAATGGATATGTATCATATATCCACTCTAGTGTGGATATGATTTGCCGTACCAACCATAAAAACAAAAAATACAAATCACAATGTTTATTTGATTACGTCGCTAAATACAAATGGTTTTTTAAATTGTAAAATATCAAAAATAGATTAAGAACGTCTTATTTATTAACTGTTATTATACAATAAAGCTTAAAATCATTTTTAATTAAATATTTTAACAGCATAATTTAACCTAAATTATAGGTAGTTCTGAATTTGATAATTATGCGAAACGTCAGATGTCAAACATAACCTGAATTTATTTCAATACAAAATAATGTTATATGATTAATTGAAAAGTTTTAAATTAATTTTTAGTTTTTTTTTCAGTCGTAGAAAAAGTAAGCTGTACAACTCGAGTGGAATGCCCATATCGCACTTAGACGTTTGGAGCACTCCGCCTGCAGCGTCGTGCTCGAAATTTGTCTTCGTGCGATATGAGCATACTATCCACTCTTGTTATACAAAATACTATTCTGCTTAAATCTGGAGTGACAAAAACTACATTTCTTGTTAACTATAAAACAATGATAATAGTTTTCTTATTTTACTGACTATTATGACAATGTTTAAGTTGGTGGCAAAGTAAAGAGTGACCGTGATACGGGGTAATCTATTTATGCATCTAATTAACTTTAAAACTTTCAATTAACCCAATTTTTAATAATTTAATAGCAACTTTAATTTTGTGTTTTAAAGCATCAATCGTTTTTGGATGGTTAACGTAACACTTATCCTTAAGGTTTTTTTACAAAAAAAGGGGTCAAATCGCAGCTCCTAGGCGGCCAATTGACATCAGCATTTTGGCTGAGTGTTTGATTTCCAAGAACAGTGCGCAAAAGATCAATTACGTTGGATGTATGGCCCCGTCTTGTTAAAACCAAATGTCATCCAATTTATACTATTCAATTTTTGGAAACAAAAATTTGTTTATCATAACGTTTGCTAACCGGCGGCTTTTTTCTCATTTTTAAACAAAAATGCCTCAATAATGCAGACCAAAAACCACAACAAACGGTTACTCGCGGTGAATGCATAAGCTGTTCAATAGTCATGATGGATTCTTTAATCCCTAAATGCGATAATTTTGCTTATTGACTTAACCTTTATGATAAAAATGAGCTTTGTCAAAAATCACAATTTTTTGATATAAATGCTCATCTTTGGCTAAACGATTTTTAACCCATTAGCAAACTGAAAACGCATCGGATGGTCATGAAACTTTATTTCTTGAACTAATTGAACTTTGTAGGCTTTTAAACCAAAGTTTTTATGTAAATTTTTTTTAAAAAAAATGCGAAAAATTTTTAGTTGTTGAGAACAATAACGAGTTGATGTTGATGCATGTTTACCATAGCCATAGCGTTATTTTTTTTTTTGGCTGAAAGCACAGACCAAGAACGTGAACGTGTTGTTTGGTCCACAAACTGCGTTAAAGGCACTTCTTTTCTTTTAAATTTGTTTTGTAAATTTCTTACCGTTTCAGTAGAAGCGTAGATAGATGAAGGAGTAGTTTAAAATAGAAATAAATACTATTAGGTTAGGTTGTACAATAAAATACAAACTCTTTTTGATTGACTCAATATATTGTGCAATTTTTCAATATGATCTACAGACGGTCATTATTATTGCATAATATAATATTGTGCAATATATTGACTATAATATTGAACGTCTAGAGGCCGCTTAATAATTGTTAATAAATGGTGAACACAGTGTAATTTAATAAAACTATTGAAATATGAAATATGGTGTAATTTGTAAAATTATATATTTTTTTTTAAACTACAATTTATCTGTAAAATTATAAGTGTTCGCTGAAAGAACAGCTCTTAGCTAAATTTTGTATATTTATATATTGTACAATAACAATATAAAAATAAAGATTAAATAAACAAATAAATAGTATACATTGTCATAACTAGAGAGCGGATTAAAAAGCATTAACAATACAAAAAAAAGCGCTTAAAAAAGCAGAAAAATGTTACTAAAAATACAATAAAAAAGCACAAAGCATGTAAAAAAGCATTAAAAAGGCATGAAACAATTGAAAAAAAAAGGAAAAAAACTAGAAAAATCCAAAACTATGAAATATTACAACAGTTTGAATGATGATATTTTTTACACACATTTTAAATAATATAAAAAAACATTTAAATAACTAAATCAAAACTATCCACAAAAACAGTAAATAATTAAAAAAAGAAAAGACATCTTTCGACATGCACATTTGTTATTGGTGTATCTTGTTTATTATTTTACTAAAATACTCTAAAAAATGATAGATTAATCCTATCTTGATGTACTGGTAAAATCATTAATTAATTACCAAATTATATGTAGAAATAGAAATGACGCCAAAGTAGCTGTTTTCACTACAACAATCTACGGATTTTGATTTCACAGTTTGCCCAATACAGCCTGGTACTTTTAAAATTGCATCTTTAAAATCTCTTATTATACTTAGACGTTCATTTTCCGTATTTTCCTGCTTTTCTAACAATTATGGCATAATTCACAAGTTCAGTTTTTTACTGGTTTACTTGCAGGATCCGAAAATTGTATTACAAACGTTTTTAAAGTTTTTGAAATTGAAAAAATCTCTGACCCACCGACTATTTTGGAAATTATAAAATACAGTTATTTGACTTGCTTTAAGCCACCCTCTACAAATCACTAAATTACGCTATGAACTCAGTCGGGATTTACAGAATTATATTGAACTTGCCTAAATAATATTATAAAAATAAGCAAGATCTCGATACGTAATAATTGCTTTACGTTTTCTAAAGATAAAAATAATTTACTTTTTTTTTATGTCCACTAAATTTTACAAAAGAACTAAATTATAAAAAAATGCACCAAATCTGAAGAAAAAGCTTTGAAATAAGCACAAAATCTTAAAAAAAGCACCAAATTCAAAAAATATATTAAAAAAGCAAAAAAGCGTAAAAAACTTAGTGTCAAATGATTACATTCTTTACAATTTGTGCATATATTAGGATATATTTTTGATGCTTTAAGTATTTCGCGTAAGCATAATAGCTAAGAATCCGCTCTCTAGTCATAACTAAATTGCAAATAATTGACAAATAAATATTTGTAAAAAAAACTTCTAAAACGTAGCCATGACTATAATAATTAAAAACTAGTGTAAATTCAGATTAATTAACTCGACAGTAGTCATCAATCAAAACTACTAACTTGATTAATTTGTTACTTCTGCAACTTAATTTTTAAATAGATGTAACTGTAAGATTTTTATTTAAAAACAAATGTAATTAATATTTTGAGAATGTTGAATATCATTTAGGCATTATACATTGTAAAAAAACACTTTTACTGCATAAGTTTTTATAAGTATTGTGTCATTTTTTTAGACTTATTATGTATAGTATAGTATAGTACTGGTCAACAACTAGTTATTGGCACTTGTTTTTATGTCAATATTTGGATGGGTGGTATTTATTAACAATACTTTATTGCTGATAACTATTCCTTAAACAAAAACACGCATAGATACTACAAATAGTATTTGAATTAATTCTTAATTTTTAATTAAGTATATCATATTGATTGACTTATTTTATTTACATTATTCAGTATTTATTTTAGTAATAAAATATATGCAAAGTTTAGGTGTATTTTAAAGTTTTAAAAGAGTAGAGAAAATTACTAACGTTCTGACTCAGTAGTCATTATTGTAAAGAACACAATATATTTTCTTGTATATTACATTGTATTATTTCTGTATACTTCCAGCAAATCATACCGGAAAGTATTCAAAGCTATTGAACAATAAATATATTACCGATATAATTTTCAAATATGTGTGCAATTTTAAATGGTTAGCAATTAATTTAATTTATAACTCGTATTATATTGCCGCGTGCACAATACAGTAGCGTTCACACTTACATAAACATTCAGTTGATACAATGTTTCTTATTTTATGTGTGTAAAGACAAGATAAAAGTCTTTACATAGTATCTGCTTTGATATGCATTTATGAGTTAAGTACTAATGCAAATAAAATATATATTCTGTAGTATATTTTTTATGTGTTAAATAGACTATTATATCAGATAATATATAATTTAAAAATTAATGAGTTTGAAATTAATTTAAAAATAGGTACTCGGAACTATGGCAATTAGTCACTAGTATTTTATTATATTACTGACATAGATTTAAAGTTTGGTACACTCATTAATTTTCTAGCAAAACTTATTTACTCAATGCTTAGTTATTAATCAACTTAAAAAAAAAATGATGACAAAACATACTATATTCAATAATTATTTAATTTATAGAATTTATTAATTAGGCACAAAGGAAACGATTTGCATATACAAATATCAAATAAAGATATCTACTCTTACAACAGTGATATCAGAAGTTGTTTCAATAGATTTGAGAAAAACAAAATCAGTAAAGATGAATTGAAACAGTGTCTTTTAGGAAAAGCATTATATGTATTAAATTGTTTAATTACTATATAATCGAACATGACTTGTAAAAATACAAGCAACAATATATTAACATTTTTATTATTATTATTACTAGTAGTCTTTATTAGAATACTACTCACATTAAACAGCTCTCATTATTACCTCGCCTAATAATTTTTAAACGTTAAGAATAACATAAATTTGTTTACAAAACTAATTAACTCAACAACAATAATACTAAAAAATTTAAAACACAACCTAACAATTATAAAAAAATGTATGATAACACATAAACTTCGTTCACAAAAAATAGTATTTAAAATCCTATTACTTATTTGCTAATTATTATTTTTTTTTATTATTTTGAATAACTTTAGTAATCGTGTGCAAGTTTAATTTTTTTTTTTTTTTTTTTTTTTTTTTTTTTTTTTTTAAATTTATTTATTGTCATATAAATTATAAATAATCATATAAATTATAAATAATAAATTGTTAAGTAAGTTTTTTTTTCTCTCCCCACTTGCTGCTTTGCATCTTTCCATGTATGGTCGGCTGCAGAGCTTCGTATTAGGGGCACCATTTATCTTCTTTTTTTTATTAATTTGTTTTTTTTAGTCTTGTTATTATGTAGTGTTCTTTTATTTTTGTTTTAAATTCTTTAAAAGTTTTCGTTTTTTTTATATTTTCAGGTAGTTGATTGTACGTGATTAGTCCATTTCCTAGTATTGTTTTTTTCGCTTTTTCTGTTCTTGTTGTGTGTACATATATATTACTTCTTCTTCTCGTGTTATGTCCGTGAATTTCTTTGTTTAATATTATTTGTAGATTTGTTTTAATTTCTTTATTTTTAACTTTATATATTAGTTTGCATTTTTCTATTTTTATTTTTTTGTTAATGTTTGTTTCGTTAATTATTTTGTATATTTCTTCTGTTGGTGTTAGCTTTGAAAGTTTATGTATTATTTTAAGTATTTTGTTTTGTTGTCTTTGGATTTTTTGTATATTTGTTTTTGTTATTTCACCCCATATATTTATTAAATAGTTAATTTTTGCTAAATAAAGTGAGTGGTATATACTTATTGCTGTTTCTTTTAGTATGCATTTTCTGGCTCTATAGACAGCTCCTATTGTTGCTGCGCTTTCTTTTAATAATTTGTTAATATGTGCATCCCAGGTGAGTTTCTCGGTTAATATTATTCCTAAGTATTTTGTCTGTTTTGTTCTAGTAATTGGTATGTTATTTATTACAATTTTTATGTCAATATCTTTTGTGTTTTTTTGTCTTATTACCATAAAAGTTGTTTTTTCTTCATTTATTGTTTGTATGTTTTCGTCGTACCATTTAGTTAGTTTCTTAATGTCTGCATTTATGTTTCTTTCTATTGCTTCTTTACTTTTTCCGTGATATATAATACATGTGTCATCAGCATACGTATATATTTCACCAGTCAGATTTATATTATATATATCATTTATGTATAGTATATACAGTATTGGTGCCAACACTCCACCTTGTGGTACTTCATATTCTGCTTCCGTTGTTTTACTAAGTATGTTGTTTATTTGTGTTCGTTGTGTTCTGCTTTTAATATATGTTTTTAACAGTTTTAAATTTGTGTTTCTTATTCCTAATAACTCCATTTTTTTAATCAATTTGTTTTTGTCAATGGTATCAAAAGCTTTCTTCATGTCTATAAATATTGGTATAACATACTGTTTCTTGTCCAACTTTTCTGCTATATGTTGTATTATATCAGTTGTTATGCCCATTGTGTTTGATTTTTTTTGGAATGCGTATTGCTTTTTATTTATAATATTATGTTTGTTTATGTGTGTCATTAATCTGTTATATATTGCCTTTTCTGTAATTTTGCTCAGAACTGATATAAGTGATATTGGTCTATAGTTTTCACATTTTGATTTTTCTCCTTTTTTGTATATTGGTTTTATTATTTGTTTTTTAAGTATTTGTGGGTATTCACCTGTTTGTTTCATTTTATTTATGAGTTTTTTCAATATTGGTGCTATTTTTTTTTTATGACTTTTATCACTTCATGGGTTATTTGATCTTCTCCTGGCGCGCTTCTTATTTTTAGTTGTTGGATTATTTCTTCTATCTCTTCTTCTGATGTTTTGTTAAATGTAGCTTCTTCTTCAATTCTTGCGGTTGTTATTGTTTCATTGTCATCATTTTTTTTTATTTTTTCCGCCAATTTCTTTCCCACTGTTGCAAAGTAGTTGTTTAGTTCGTCCGCTATTTCAGTTTCATTTGTTTTTGTTTGTCCGTTTTCTGTTATAATTTCAGTTATTTTTTGTTTTCTTTTCTTCTTTGTCTTGTTTAGCATACTATTTATTTCTGCCCATTGTTTAGCTTGGTTTCCGTTTGCATTTTTTATTTTGTTTTTGTAAAAATTTTCTTTTCTTTCTTTTATTTTGTCTTCTACTTCTTTTTTCTTTTCTTTCAGTATTTTTTTTATTATTTCATTTTTTGGATTTCTGATGTATCTCTCTTGTGCTTTATTTCTATCTTTTATCATCGTTATTATTTCCATGTTTATCCACTTATTGTTTTCTTTTCTTTTTATTTCCGTTATTTTTGTGTTTTGATTTATTGTGTTTTGTAATATTGATGTTAGTATGTCAAAATCTTTTACTGTTTCATTATCTATGCTTTCAAATTCTTTTTTGATTTTTTCGTAGTTTATTTTCTTTTTTTGTGCTTTTTCATATTTGGTTTTCTTACACATTGTGTTCCATTCCGTGATTATCGCATTGTGATCTGATAGTGTTAGCTTTTCTACTTTTATTTTGTTGTTGTAATCTTTTATGTTTGTTATCACATGATCTATAATTGTACCAGGTTTATCACCATTATTTCTTGTTACTCCTTCTTCGTATATTTTATTTAAAATACAATGACCATTTTCTACAATTAAATTTCTGTAATTGTTTGTGATTTTGTTATTCTCTCTTAAATTTATGTTCATGTCTCCTAGTATTATATTTTTAGTATTAGTTTTTGTTAATTTGTCTATTACTTTTAAGAAGTCATCGTCTTTTGCGGTTTGTGGTTTATATATTGCTGTTATGTGTATGTTTGTTTTATTGAGTTTTATTGTTAATATTTCTGTATTATTTTCTGTTCTAATTTCTGTTACTGTTGTTGCTATTTTGTTTTTTATGTATATGGCAATGCCCCCACCTTTCATTGGTCTGTTGTTAAATATTGCGGTATAGTATGGTATTTGGAAGTATTTTTCTTCGTTTGTGTAAAGCCATGTTTCATTTATTACTATAATATCTGCGTTGTATAGCTTAGGTATTGTTAATATTTCATCAAATTTGTTTCATATGCTTCTTGCGTTGTGTAAGTAATTACATTGCTAATATAAATACTTAATAGTAATATCAATATTTTAATTTAATATTAAAAATAATATTATATATTATAGTTTATAACTTAATTTTAGTATTACTAATAAATTGAATAATAAGTTTTAATCATTATTTTTATACGTACATACATTCTTACATACATACATAGATACATACATATATACATGCTTCCTTACATACATACATACATACATCCATTACAATAAAAGACTTTTATTATTATTATTATTATTATTTTTTTTTTTTTCTTTTCACAGGTTAACCTGGTTTCATTGTATTAGACGGGTACATACTACCAAGTCTAATACATAGATGTATTACATGTGTTGTTTTAAAAACGATCGTACTATGTTACATGTACTTAGTATTACCGCCTTTTGCATGTTTATAATATTGTATTGTTCTATGTCTAATTGTTTTATAGAATTGTTTAATTTTGATGGTATTATTCCTGTTGAAGATATTATTATAGGAATAATTTTAATGTGTTTTTGTTTCCACAGTTTTTCTATTTCTGAAGCTAGAGGTAAGTATTTTTCTATTTTCTCTGCGTATTTTGTTTCAATGTTATGATCAGCTGGGATTGCAATGTCTACTAAAAATGTACTATTTGATGTTTTAATAGTAATAGTGATGTCTGGTCGGTTATGGTTTATTGTTTTGTTTGTAAATATTGTCTTGTCCCAGTATAACTTACAGATATTATTTTCAAGAACAGATTGCGGAACATATTTATAGTAAGGTTCTTTTTTACTTATTAGTTTATATTTATAGGCTAACTCTTGATGTACAATTTTAGCTGCAGCATTGTGTCGTTCTACGTACTGTGTCGGTGCTAATATTCTGCATCCGTTTGTAATATGTTCTATCGTCTCTGGGTCTGTATTACATTTTCTGCATTTATCGGTTTTATTAGCTGGATCTTTTAATATGTACCTTTGGTAGCTTCGAGTATTTATTACTTTGTCTTGAATTGCTTGAATAAATCCTTCCGTTTCGGGGTATAGTTGTCCAATTTGCAAATATTTAAATGTTTTGTCTTTATCCACTTCATCTTTATGAGAATGGTTGTAGTATCTCCCATACAGTTGTTTTGATGCCCACTTACTAATATTGTCTTGTTTAATAGACATGGGTTCTTTGATAATAAGATTTATGTTTTTTAAACATAAAGGGGTATAATTGTTGTCTGCTTTTATTATGGCTTGATGTAAGTGACTGTCTTTTCTTGAGTAAAAGTAGCTTCTAAGATTTGCAACTTGTTTATTATTATTATTATTATTATTATTATTATTATTATTATTATTATTATTATTATTATTATTATTATTATTATTATTATTATTATTATTATTATTATTATTATTATTATTATTATTATTATTATTATTATTATTATTATTATTATTATTATTATTATTATTATTATTATTATTATTATTATTATTATTATTATTATTATTATTATTATTATTATTATTATTATTATTATTATTATTATTATTATTATTATTATTATTATTATTATTATTATTATTATTATTATTATTATTATTATTATTATTATTATTATTATTATTATTATTATTATTATTATTATTATTATTATTATTATTATTATTATTATTATTATTATTATTATTATTATTATTATTATTATTATTATTATTATTATTATTATTATTATTATTATTATTATTATTATTATTATTATTATTATTATTATTATTATTATTATTATTATTATTATTATTATTATTATTATTATTATTATTATTATTATTATTATTATTATTATTATTATTATTATTATTATTATTATTTATACAGAATATAAGGATGGGCTTACATCCTTACATACATAGTCAAACATAATTACACGCCGTTCCCATTTAGAGTAGGCTGTAACAACAATGTACAATAGCTTACTTTAATTCTTATACCTTACTTCGTACTATGTGTGTTTACGTTTTTTTGTCTTCACACACTTCCTTTGCTTCCTCAGTATTGATACATCTGATTATGCATGTTTTCTTAAATTTTTAATTTTTTTTGCACGATTTTATCTACATTATTCAACTAACTTTTTAGTGATCTATTTCTGCATTTTGATTCAAACAGATTTGCATTATAGATTTGCTTTATTACTCTACCGTCACTCAATCTCTCAACATGGCCAAACCAAAGTTAAATACTAAGATTGTCTCTGGTCTATTGGTGTTACTTTCAAATCACATTTGTTTACAGTTTATTCTTTGGAGGTGATACAGAGACGGTTGTCACACGGCCCAAGCGGCTGGGGTTCTTTTTGCGCCTTAATGTTTTGTAGAAAGTTTATTTTGCGTTCTAATTAAATACCACATTTGTTTTGTGTTGCTCATCGTGCTTTTGTATATTATTCCACAACAACAGCCTCAAGCTACGCACAACTCTACATTTATTTTTCATCAACACCAGCTCAGAACCGCCTCTAGCCACTACCTCTGACAAAGCTAGACTGCAACAATTAGCGCCCTACGTAGGGCGACTTGAAGTAAAGGCATTCCAACCTTACGAACTCGTCACCACATAAAACTTTCAATACCTAAGAGAGCTTTTACATCTACACAAAAATGTACAGTCAAACCTCACTAGTTTTGAATAAAATTAGCAACGTCCCAGCTCTGACATTAAATATGCAGTAGCTAAATATATTTATAAAAACATCCAAAAATTAAACCCAAGCTTAGCTAAAGTCAATCAACATCACTATCTAACATAGTTTTTTTACTACAAGACAAGGATTTTAAACTTTATGAGACAATACTCATGAAGCAGCACTAAAATGACTTTATCTTGCCACAGCCAAAAGCAATCATCAACATCCATAACAACGCAGCACTCAAAACCTAGACCCAAGCGCAAAGACAAGTAATTGTAAGTAAGTAATTGTAAACAAAATGCAAACTATATTGAGTCAAACTACAACCACTCAATAGTGACAATACTGAAAACAAATATTAAACATGCTATTAATATAAATAACTAGAAATAAACTTATTACGAAATTTATTCTTAGACGTAAGTTTTTAGAAGACTTTACTTTTACAATTTTTTTATTATTTACCAAAAAATACAAGACATTAGAAAGTCCTACAAAAATTTTGTTTTACTTTTAATGCTTAAACAAAGTTGCAAAAGTAAAAAAAAAGAGGGGAGGGGTAAAACTGTTGCAGGCTCATGTTCTACAAGAAGCATAGCTTTAAAATCAACCATAAATGTTAGAGCCAGCTTCAAGACCACAACATTTATGATGCTTAGTTCTGAATTGTATTTTCAACGTTTTCCACCAAGATTTAGTAATACTCTAGAAAGTAACTGCTGCAACCATGTTCAGGACGCAATTTTATAAAAAAAATATTTAAAAAAAAAAGCAAATAAAAATATTAATCTTCTCAGGCACCAACACTATCCTAGAACAGACAACACGATTGCAAAAAATAAAATAAGTTATTTTTTTCTAATTTATATGTAATCTCTACTCTTATTCTGGTTTTTCTGTTAAATCAAGTACGCACAAACTAATTGTATATACAATTTTTCAGTAATTTATGTTTTTTTTAGTATTTAATAAAACGGAAGCATTATATTTGAAATTTGCATCAAGCGCCATAATTGACAACGCCGTCACTGCCGTAAGATTTCCTGTTTTTAAATTTTTATTGCTATAGTCAAAAAATCTATACAAATTACGTAAAGTACTTATTAATATTATTTTTAAAGCTTCTTTTGTTATTGTTTGTATGTAATGTAAAGTAAACTGAACAACATAAGTTATGTGTAAGTATACACCAATCGTATCTGTAAGTTATGCAGTCGTTGGTTTAAAAATACTTTTTAAATTAAATAATGCCAAAGTTAAAACGTAGAGTAAGGATACCAATTATAATAGATATAATACAGTTTCTATTTAATACTCAAACAAACTTTTTGTTTTCCTAATGAACGTGTAAAAATGGCTACGTAAAAAATCGTATATTGTTTGTATAACATTTTTATCCTTAGTAGATTACCCAAATAGGTGGTTTTTTAAAACATGTATGATAAGGTGAGTTTTAATAAACCCCACTCTGTTTTTATTTATTTTTTAAATCTTTTTTGATAAAAAATTTTGTTACTATTTTAAATGAAACTATAGCTATATACTCACATAAATAGAATTATTTCGTAATTATTTATACATAATTTATTTAAAAAAATTGCTAAAGTATAAAAAATTCACCAAAAAAAAACTTTTTTTTAAACTAAAATATAAATAAACAAATAATTCTAATAACAAAAACAAAATATCAAGTTTTCTTTTAGACATATCAAAAAATCAAATAAAAACAACAATTTTTTATAAACAAACTTGAAAAAAACTTTAACTTCTCAACTTTGGTAAATTTTAAGAATTAATAAATTAAAAATTACAAATTTTTTTATCTGTAATCAATTTGTTTATTGTTTTTAAATAAATCTGCAGGTAGATTCTCAAATTTAAAAAATATTATTGTAAGGTTTTACTTTAATTTGTATAAAATATTTGCAAAAAATGTCTTAAAAATTAATTTTTCGAAAAAACTAAAATATAAATTAATAAATAATTCTAAAATAAAAAAAAAAAAATAATAAATTTTTTTTTAACAATAATGTAATTTAAATAAACAAAAACTGTTTATAAGAAAAGTATAAGAAATATTAGTTTGCAAATTTGCTACAATTTAGTTTTTTATCTTTAATTCTTGGATACTTTATACATCTTTCAAGACATTTTTTTGGTTTAAAAAAAGTTGAAGTTGAAGAAACTGCAACATTAGTCATATTTTCAACTAGTACTTGATTTATTAGTTGATTTTTTTGCAGTTTTGAAAAGCTTAACTAATTCCAATCCTAGTTTTTTGAGAAATTATCTTTATTTTATTGAAAAATTGTATATAATTTGGAAATTAATTTTCAAGTTATTTAAGAAAAACATTGTCAAAGACCAGTAATTGACAAAAAAATAAGATAGAGATTTGAGGTAATATTTTAAAATACATAAATACTAAGGTAAGGTTTTAGCTGTAAAAATAAAATACATAAGTACTAAGGTGGGGTTTGAGCACTGTCACAAACACTTTACGCATTTGCCACCTTACTGCAAGTCAAATTATAATTAAAACAACACCGGAAATGGACAGCGTGATAAATTTTAGGAAGGTAGTGAAGCCTACGCTCATGTGCGGAATTATTTTCTATTAATTTTGTTGTGATTAAAGTGGGTGGGGTTTGTTATACTCCACTAATGCAACGCCGGGTTAAACTAACAATACTTAAAAAAAAATTACCAAGCTGTAAAATCACGGTCAGTTTTGTAATAATAATGTATAGTGTACCCAAAAGTATATCTGCTTCGTTACTATGGCTTATCAAATTAGCTCATTAATAGTCTTATTGGGAGTACATTAAATGAGTAATTAACAATTTCTTTAGGTACACTATATTTCTACAATTAATTAGCTTTTAGATCTCATATAGAAAGTGGCTTAATTAATATCTCACAGCAAGTTTTTTAGATAGAAATTGATAAAATAGCAAAAAACTTCTACATCCTAATAGCTGCTTTAAAAACATTCTCAAACCTAAAAACAAACATGGTGGTGGTAGCTAGCAGATGAAAAAACTTGTATATAACAGTACATTATGTTTACCGGAGCACAAATATGTTGAGTTCAATCACATACAAATTGACGCGTTATAAATAAAAAAAACTTACCGCATTAAAGTCAAATTAATTTTTAGTGCACAATGAAGCGGTCAATTGCTGACTATCAGTTAGAGCAAAAATTTAGCCAAAAAAATTGTTTTTAGACTAATTAATTTATTATTTAATTGTTTTGCGGGTTTTGTGCATAAACCTGACATAGATGACATAATTATGTGCAACTTTAGATAGTTATGTTCTCACATTGATTTTAAAAACTGTGAAATTATCTTTATGAAAAAGTTTAAAGTCAACGTCTAGGCAGTTAAATTTTAAGCGGCCCATTTTTTTACCGTTATGGGCTTTAGTTAGTGTAAATTTGCCACTAACCATTATTACAGTTTGCGTAATTTTGTCAAATCTATACACAAAATAATATAGATATTAACTAAAACAATTTTTGCTGCACAACCAAGCTGATTGGTATTATTTCTGTCTCTTTTTTTTTCTGCATTTTAACAGTTTTAACAGTATTCTATTTACTATTAAAGTCTTTTCAACTCTCATAACTTTTACAGCTGACATCACTTCTGTTATCATAATGATTCACTATATTTTATTTATTCATAAGTTTTTTTTTTACATTTAATTTTTATTTGCTGTATAAAGAATTTCTATGTATTTTTTTATCTATTTAATTTTTTTATATTTTTCAATATTTTTTTGTTTGTTCTCTATATCTATGCTGTTTTGTTTCAATTTTCTTTCCCAGTTTATTTGATTAACTTTATTATACACCAGATGCTTACTCATCTTATCAGTTTTTTCCTAACTACACTCAGTATCAAACCATTGGAGTCTTGTTTATCCGTATCTTTTTTAAGTTCTATATTAAGACTTCTATATTTATTTTTTATATTTTTTGTGTTTGTGTTTTAAATTTATTTTTTATTCAGTTTTAGTTATCATTTCTTGGGTCGCCCATGGCTTTTTTCTTTGTTTTCTTGTACCGAATAATTTCTTTTGGTAGTTTTTAATTTTAGTTGTATTCTTCGTTTTTTTTTTGTTCCATCTTGTGCTACCTATCTTGTTTTCTATTTTTTAGCTTTTCTAATTACCACTGGCATTTCAGTCTTTCACTATAACATTGCATCAACCTCGGCGTTGGGATAGATCTTTTGTTACTAATCTATTTATTTAGGAAATGAGCAGCTATTGGGTCACTTGTCTTCTTTAATGAGACAAATCCTTGTTTTTTTACACATATCTTAAATTAAGTTGAATGGAAGATTTTCTAAAAAATCAATAAATGTGGAATTTAAAAAGTAATATTAAATTAAATTGCAGTGTGTTGTTAAATAAACTACTCAAAACATTTAAACAATTTTTTTAATTTTTTGTTGCAACTTGCATGTAAATTATCTATAAACTAAAAATAATTAATATCTAAATTATTAATACCGTCTTTTAAAATATTTGATGCAGCAGACTATAAATTTTTTAAAATAAAGTTGTTGCGTTTTGATGCAAAATCTTATAACAAAACTTTAATTGTTGTTGAACATTGTTGTGCTGTAATGCTTGTGCATCTTGCCAATCATCACTTTTTGTGAGCCACACAAAACTTTGTAATAGCCCAAAGTTTTGGGTTATGCACCTGGTATTACTTTTTACTTGTCAAATTACTTTGATAACGTTTTTAAGATCTTGAATAACAAAAAGCAATATGGCCTATTCTTGCAATAGTTATTAATACTATTTTTTTCAACAAGTTTTTTAAAACGATTTTAATTTTCAAATCAGTTAACAAAGTTTTACAGCTAGATATTTTTAATCTGAAATGTTGAATAATAAAAATCACTTTTGAAAAAAAAAATTGATTATGTTTTTGTAAATAATGAATTTTATTTAAACTTCATATTTTTCAAAAAAACATATTGTTCAGTTTGAATAATAGGCATAGCAAAATTTTAAATCTCTGAACATTTTGTTGATAAACTTCTGATACGTTTGTAATATTATAGAAACCAACACACACAGACATAAGACAAACCAAACTTCTGATACGTTTGTAACATTATAAAGATCTTTTTTTTTGGGCTAGGCGGTAAAATCTTCTATAAAACTAGCAAGTGTCAAATTCATTTCCTCAGGTTGAAAGGCCTACCGACTAAAAACCGCCCAATATTGAATGCCAATAGAAGTTTAAGACTTTACGGTTTATTAGATTTAGTAGTATATAGTTAGGATAAGCCCTATAGGCTGCGGAGAGATGGTAGTTATAGAGACTAACACACAGCCATAAACCAACCCAAACAACGTATTGTAGTTACAACGTACAATCTAAACGGTCAAAAGTATTGCATATTTGCTTTAAAACAAGTGAAATATAAGATTTCTTTTTTGTTACTAATTTTTGTTATTCTTACCTTACCTTACTTTACTAAACAACTTTATAAAATATTAACTAAGCTTAAATGAAGATTTAATTTTTTTACACCTATTTTGTGACTATGCTCGTTTTCAATAAAATTTCATTTGCATTTTGGCGTAAAAACAAATCGCTTAGTAGTATTGTTATCAAAAAATATTATTAGCGAACATTACATACTAAACTCCTACTACATCTGCAAGAATATTAGTGGGCCTTTTCCTCTAGAAAAATGTTGACACGCACAGCGCCGATTTCAGTCATCACTTATTTTATATGTTGAACTACATACATATACACCTTCATTCTTTGGGTTAAAGATTTGCAGTTATATTTAACAAGTAAAAAATTAATGTTACACTAAATAAAAACTTTACTTTCTAAAAATTAATTCCAAAAAAACTACTCGCGCTTTCTTGCTGAGTTTAATTCTGCCAACCCTTATAATAGCGTAACTATTCTCCCATCTTAATAGTATAACTTGACACAACTATAAAGTTTGTCACCAATAGTAAGTAAAACAGCATTATTAAACTATTCCTTTTGTTTATGAAGTAAGTCAAGTTGGTTTGGTAATTTTATTTTAAACTGGCTTATCTGACTTGGTAAAATAAAAACACCATGTATTGAAGAATAATATGTGTAGTCCAAATTTTTATAGCAAAGTAAATTATACTTATTGCAAATAAATTATTATTACAAATTTAATTTTTAAAATTAAGTTTCAATGTTTTTAATTGACATTACAATTAATTTTAACTAAATATTATTTATTTATAATAATATTATTCTTTGGTCGGTTTAAAATTTCAAATATAATTACTATTTTATAGAATGTTATTTTTGTAGATTGTGAAGGACAACTTTTAATATTTAGTATATAAATAAAGCTTTGATAATTCTTCTAAATAATAACGTATTATATAAGACCAATCATCATTAATCCTAAGTAATCCACTGACATATTATTGTACAAAAAGATTAATTACATATTAACTATGTACATACAATCTCGTCTTTGATGTAATAGTTTTAGCGAGTATGGTTTTATGTATTAAGTAATTCCTACATACATGTTAAAATTAAAAAAAAAAGATAATAATTAATTATTAATATTAACCTACATATCAATGCGGTTTGCTTTCATGTTAATAATTTTAATTTTCACACACATTATATGAATTAAACTTTAAATTATTTTGAATGCCGAATAATATTTGTTGCGACTAATTGTGATCAATAAGTTTATATACATTGTTGTATAACATTTTTTTGTGTTGTATACGGTTTTCCAATAAGAAGTTTTATTTTGATATAAAAAAAACGGGTATTTTTTAAGAGAAATCAATAAATGTTTATTTCATTGTAAAGAGGAAGGTATGCCATTAACATTTAAAAACAATATCAGTCAAATGACGGCCACGGTTACGGCCACGGCCACGGTTACGGTTGCAGTACCACATTCTTTTCATAAAATTTTCTATGACCAATTCGCACATTTGCGTCTGCATGTCTTCGATAACTTCACGAATTTCATCTTTAAGGTTTTGAATCGATTGTGGAGCATTGGCATAGACATTATCTTTCACGTGGCCCCAAAAGAAAAAGTCTAAATGTGTTAAATCACAAGATCTCGGTGGCCAATTGTGATTACCTCTTCGAGAAATAACACGGTCAGGAAACTTTAGTCTAGTTTTGTTGTCTAATTATAAATGACTAAAAATAAGTAGATAAGTAGCATTCAAATCGTAGGCATAAATTTAAGTTTTACTTCCAAGCAATATGTACGAAAGTATAAATTGGTTTTGTATAAAATTTTAAAGATACGTATACGCCTGACAATGGTAAATATGAGAATGTAGAGTTTTGTCAAAATCTGTATAAAATTTTGAATGCAAGTGAACCTGGAATGTTATCAATTTTGGTTGTTATTAACTTAGTTAGTCTATATTGAAATAGTATTAGATGTTGCCTTTGTTTAGTATTAAGACAATAAATTTTGCTTTTTTGTACACAACAAAATGTTTTTACATTTAAATATTGAAGGTAGGATCAGAATTTTTAACTGGTTGAAAAGTTCTCTGCACTCTGCTCTCTAAGATATGTCAGCCAGAATTCATACAGAGCTTTCTCTAAAAAATAGCCTTTTTTAGTTCTAAAATCAATCTTTAGAGAACCATTACAGCAACATTACTAAATTTATTTATTTTTTTATTCTAATGCATGTTTTGTTTGCAGATAGAGAGATAAGATTTTATTATTTTAATTATATTGCTACATAGTCCACATTGTGAAATACGCAATCAAAAGCTTTTGTCAAGTCACAATACACAACTTGCATGTAGTTGCCTAAAGCTTTTTATAGTTTTTTTTTTTGGTTATTAGATATATTATTTGTGCCATTTATAAACCCTTACAGTTGCTAAATTAATTTTTATTACACAATTTATTTTTCTACTTATGATTTACAATTCTATTTTTTATCACAGTTTCTAATATTTTTGAGAATAATAGTATAATAGAAATGAGCCTGTAACTATTTACGTTATTAGGTTTTTCTTTTTAAAAACTAGAACAATCTTAGTTATTTTTAGAATAAAAATTTCTACTAAAAGTATAATTTAATAAAAGTTACAAGTTAAATATTTGACTTCTTAAAAACCTACGTTACCAAAACATTAACCAACAAACGTAATAAACTAAAAACTTGATTAATATTAATATTAATGTTTTATTAACGTTGTTAAACGTAATACTAAGTATAACTTGTTCATAGATTGTATGCCTTAGAATTGTAGAAGTTGAATACTATAAAAAATTACCAGTCATCTACAACAACAGTAATAAATTGGTTAAAAAAAAGAAAAACAAAGGACTACTAATAAGAATATCATGCGGCAAAGTTGGTAACTGTGAGTAAAATATAAATGTGAAGTGAGAGACATGTCAATTAACTAACCAGAAGTACGTTCCTAATGTACTTGGGCGACGGCAAGAGTTACCCAAATGATCAGTCTGCCGTTCCAAAAGTAGAGGTGAGGGGAAACATTTTACTCTCGGCGCCGTTCACAAAAGTCTTTACAGTATCTTTGTTAGCGTCCTTTATGAACAGGTGAAATATCCCGACAGAATTTAAAACTGTCTATTGCTAAATTTTGAAATTATTTTTTATTATCTTCAAGCAAAATAATGTATTAATGACAATCATGAAATAAATACTTCTCTTACTTTATTTAATACATTACTAATATTATTATCTTTATTCTGACATTCAGTTCTAATTTATATTGTTGTTTATATCTGATTTTTGGCAGCCTGCCAAAATGTATTTATCGTTTGATCACGTGACATCACTCTTGCTAATTTGTTACTATACCTTCACACCGTGGTTCACAGAGAAAATTTTTCTTAATTCCGTTGTATACTTTAGTTTTACAATGAATGTAAATTTTTATTTTTATACGTATAATAATACAAAATAAATTAACAATTTATGAAATGTATTAATATAACATATTTATAGTTAATGTATTACTATTTTACTATTTTTGTGTGTTTGTGTGTGCCTAATAAAATATGTGAAATAGCATTTGTTTTATTAAGAAATAACTTTTGTAAATAAAAATAAAATGATATAATGTTATTTACTGTATTCCTAGTAACATTGATAAAATGTATAGCTTGTCAAGTATTAATTTGGCAGTAAATCATCAATAGATACAAGTTAACAGTAGATATATGAAAAATTAAATATTATATTATCGCATTAATAAAAAACTTGTTATATATTAACAGTCATAAAATAATTGTTGCTCAAGAAAATAAGATATGGTATATTGTATAGTGTGATCCAACAAGTTATTGAAATACTAGGAAGAAATGAATTACTAGTTCTTAAGGCCTGAAAGAATGCAAAATGATCTCTAAATGAGCTTTATAACAAAGTATGTGTGATGTAACACTCACTGATTTTCCACGAAACATAATAATTTATGTTCGGTAATATCATAAATATATCTGGTTAAAGCGTAAAAGATTTATTAAAAAAGCGAAAATGTATACTTATGCTCATCTTTTACTGCATATATACAAATTGGCGTGCAAATTTATGGCGTTTTGTATGTGTCCGTCGAGAAATTTTGAAAGTTGTAACTGTCTGGACTGAAACATTGCAACAAACGCAATATCGGAATTGAATTATTTCGGTTTGTAAAGAAGAGGTTGGGATCGGGCACGAAAGTGTCCGAAAAATGCCAAGGAGCAAAAGGCACGTACAGATAGATATTCGGTGGTCGCATAAAAATTGCTTTGTGGGAAGTGAGCGGCCGGCGGCACACTCACACATACACATATATGTGCACACACACATACATGCACTCACACAATTCTACATGCCTCATTCCGTTTCGTAAAAACTCACTTGCACATGTACGCATGCACTTCTGGTATTTGCCGCTGCCGTTTTTTTGTCCCCGAGTCGAGATCGATATGTAACTAGAGCGGTTTTTTACATTGTCGCGATCCCTTTGAAGTGCCGCGTTAAAAATTGTGCGAAATTCCAAATATTACTCGCTTGTTAGTTGTCGCAACCGTTTGTACTGGTCCCGTGTTTATCCCCGTATATTCACTCAACCTTCCTCCACACGTATTTTATAGCGCTTTGTTTCCGAAATTAAAACCGAAGCAAATAACAATTCAACCTAATTAAAAAAATAGTCTTACACTAATCCCACCACATTTGCCCCAATTAATAAATTAAAAGGAAAGTCTATCACGACATAAAAAATGACAAGATTAATTAACCCTGGTGTCGACCAAAATTAATTAAAATCCCGAGATTGAATCCCAGCTTCCTGCTACAGCTTGACACTCAGGAGCGCTAATTATAATTGTTAAAATATCAAATATGAAAGCCGCGAGCATTGCAGGAAAAGTGCATTAAAATAACCCGATTAAAATATATGTAATTATAATTTTAAAATCCTTATTTGTTCAAACGTCACTTTTACTTCGACCGGCATTTCCTAGAACTCGATGCACACATACAAACACACATATAGTCACACATATACACGTTTATAGCATGACGAGAGGATATTTTTTGTGCACAATGAAACGAATATATTATTGAGCGGATTCGCGGAAAACGGCAGCAATTAATAACTCGAAATTACTAGATAGGAGAGCATCAAAGCACAGTATTCAGTTCAGGGGAGTCGAACACGTACAAAACGCAGTGGTTCATTTATAAAACATTTTTTTTTGTGTGGTGTGTGAATGGAATATTTATATAAAAAGAGTTAATTAGTTTTATGATAATTTATATATAAATTTGCATAATAATGAATTATGTAATAATTTAGTCACGGTGTATTCAAGACCTCCAAGTTTGCGGTTTTCAAGACATACAGAAATTCTCTAATTTACAAATTGTTCGGATAATATGTCTCTGAAAATAAATTAACAACAAGATGTAATTAAATTAGCTATTGTAGTAATCTTGCAATAAGAAATTGAAATTGTTATATATTTTTAGTTTATAATTAAAATATTATTTATAATTAAATGATTAACTAATAGTTACAGAAAAGTATTAAGAGTTTAAAGATAAATTTATAAAAGTTATGAAATAATACGAAGCTGAGCAATCATCCAAATAAAGACGGTGTAAACAGCAAGTAGGAAAAAAATAAAATAGTATTACAAATCTAATGTACTTATAATAATAATAACATAAAATATTTTTTTTAAATTTTGTTTAGTTTAATCATTTTTGCACATTATACTGCGACAATAAATTAGCAAAGCACTGGGTAAAACGGTTGTATTTACATTTTAAACATTAAAACTCAGTAAGTTATTAACTTTAGTGTTTAGAATAAAAATAAATATATAATTAATAATTTGACTTTTTCATTCAACAAAAAATAGTTGCATAAAAAGCAGATCAAAATAAGTTGTGTATTGAATATGTCTAGTTGTATTTTTATGGCAATTTAAAAACAATCTGTGCTTTGGTTAATAATGTTGTCAATAGAGTGTATGACTCTAAAATGAATCAACAAAACAAAGTTAAAGTTGCAAAAGCCGTTACATTAGTTGGAGAAGAGCACATGTATTGTCATGTTATAAAACAATTTCATGTAAGCCCTTCTGTTTTATCTACAGTTTGGAATTGCTATTTAAAAACATTAATTGTGGTAGGCGACCTGGTTAGGGTCAAAAACGTATAACAACCTTTCAACAAGATATACTTAGGCACACAAATTTAGAGATCTGCAAAAAAAGCTAGTGGAAAAAACAATCTAAGATTTGAGAAGCCAGTCCAAAAGTCATGGTAAATTATAGTTTATAAAAGGAATAGACTAGCGTTGACTCAACAGTATGCAAGTTGAAGAATACAAGTCCAGACACGTTACACGTTTTGAAAGACTAATTTAAGAGATAAGCAAATCTTGTTTTTATTGTTAGATAAATAAATGCTGCCATATACATAACGGACGTTCTCACAAATTATGTGGTATTTGTTAAACTACATATAGCAAATCTTACTGTATATAAAAATCAAAAACCGCCTTGTAGTTCAAAAAATCTTTTACAGCTTTTGTTACTTTGTAAGACTAATTAGTCAACATACCTCATGAGAATATCTAGAGATTGATTATGCCATAAAAGTGTGAAACTGTCATTTAATCCGGTGTAGTTTATACGCGTTACTAGTTTTAGTTGTTGTGGTGATTAGTTGTAGTTTTGTAAGCTTAATATTCTAGATTTATTACAATTTGACTGTTTATTTGAAAATAAAAAGTAGAACTTTGTTTTATTGAATGCATAAAAAGAAAATACTACCATTTTACTTAAAACAAAAATTTCCTCTCAGTTAATCAAGAAATTTATCACATACCGCACAAACTTGAAGAATTTTATATTATGTGCATTTTAAAACGTTAGCATGTATAAGCACAAAACCATGATTCTACTTTACTTGGTTGCAACATAAGATGTTTGTTTAAAAAAAAGTTTGTTTGACTTATAATACTAAATCTTATTACTTGTATAATCCTTAATTAACATAAATTAATGTTTAACGTTTCCAGTATATTTAATAGCAAAACTAATGTTCAAGTATAACAATTTTTTTATTTTTGCTCCAGAAAATTATTAAATTAATAACAGAAACAGCAATTTTACTTTTATAAAGACATATATATATATACAAGCTGTTTCCTAAAAAACGCCGGAAGCTATAATTTTCTTATTTTAAATTTTAGACCCAACAAACTATATATATTCACAAAGGCAAGAAATAAGCTATCTTTTGACGATCTCAGTTTGTAAATATATTTTACCTGTTGTGAGTAACAATATCCATCATCGTTATTTTAAATGGAACACCCTGTATATTTTTATATATTTTGATTCAGGGTAAAATTCTGCATACAACAGTGTATTTTATTTATTAATTTGTAGACGGAAATATTAAAAAAAAATGAAATGTGCAAGAAACGCAATAATAAATACATTAAAAAATTAAATTTATGAAAAAATATTCTAAACTAAAAAAAAAAAAAAAAAACCTTCTTCTTCTTTATATATTTTATAATAATAAATACTGAAACATTTTATTGAAAAAAAAAACTACAAAACATAATATCTACAAATATTGTTCAAATTGATTCCCACCGTGCTGAATACAGAACTGACATCTTTTAGTTACTCCATTACTGGCATTTAATATCAAATTGGGAGATATTTCGTGGCAAGCATTGATAATCCTAAGCCTTAGTATTTCTTTGTTTTCTGGTTGTGTTAGATAAACATGATGATGATTTGCAATTTCCCTGGTAGATGTTCTTGGATTTTTCTAACGCGTTTAGATTTTTGGTTTTGGGGTTATCTTAAAGAAATTTAGATCTCTTATTAGATGTAGTAGACATCTAATAAGAAATCCTAATTTTTTAAATACTTTTGAAGTTATGTCAACAACATGGTTGTTCTAAAAAAGATTATGTAAGATTGTAACTTCTAATAGACTAATTGAAAAACATTTAGATATGAATTTGTTGTTTAGTTTTATATGTGGTACAAATAATATTTAACATTTTAGTTTTAAAACAGTAAGAAGTTGAGTTTTTTAAAGTTAAAATTAACAGAGCTGGTGGTACTTCATTCTGATATTGTTTTGAGATTTTTGTTTATAGACGCTATAGATTTAAACATAATAATTTTAAGATGTTCTTTTATACTTGCCAATATGCTATTATCCGCAAAACTATAAATAAGACTTTTGGTAATTTAAGAAAGTTTATTAATGTAAATCAAAAATAAAGCCGACTAAAAAGCAGAACTTTGAGAAACACCAACATTTATGATTTTATGGTCAGAGTTAAAACCATTAATTTTAACTATATTTTTTTTTATTTTTAAGAAAGCTACTTACAGATTTGTGATAAAGATTTATACAATATAGCTTGTTTATTAGATAAGAATGCCATACCCTTACAAATGTTTTAGAAATGTTTAAATCTACTGCAAAATTTTCTCCATGTATGTAAATTAATTAAAACTTTATTTGTGACTAACATAACTCAAAAGATTAAGGTTAAACGTTTTGATCAAAATCTATTATGAGTATCTAAGATAAAGTTGATTTGTTCAAAAAAATGTTAAAATTAATATTTTTTTTAAATGGTTGACAGATTGGACAGTTGTGCAACTGGTCTATAGTTCTATAGTTTAAAAAAACTTAACATGTCTAATAGATAAAAGTCAAACATTTGCAATCCTTTTACAATTTGGAAATGTGTTTTTTTGTATGATAAACCAAAATTTTTATTTAAGATAAGAGTACAGTTCAACCAGAGTAATAAGACGTGTACTCTGAACTATCGCGCAGCCTGTGTATACTGCGACACAAAAGTTTAATGTTAAATATTCACATTCAACGCGGTATTGTACTCGCGTGTTGCAGTCGAGATTTTGTGCGCGAATGTACATTTCTCTCGCTAGACACAGGATTGGCGCGTTTGGGCGGGGATTTCTCCTACCCAACTTTGAAAATCTGACAAGCCACTCTTCATATTACTCTGGTTGAACTGTACTTATCAATTTTTAATTAATATTGATAATTATTTAAAAGTTTTATAGCGTAAAAAAAATAGAATAAGAATAAATAATTTAAAAATAATAGGTAGAATTTTATCTATACCTAATGCTTTTCTGGCATTTAATTTAAGAAGATATCTTTTAGCAAGTCGTTTGAATAAATTTTGATTCACCATTATACTACAAACCGGCGTTAAAGTTAAAACAGTGGGAGAATTTAGAATAGTAAAACTAGATACAAATTTATTTCTGGGTCTAAATTAGTTGCTAAAATTAGTCCAGATAAATAGCTTTTTACCTCTGGAAAAATCTAAAAAATTTGAAACTTTTAACACTGATTTATAGGTACTTAGTGAAAAATATACTAAAAGTTTTGACAAATATGACACGAGCTCTAGCGGCAATCACCAAAAACAGGGTACTTTTTTTGGTTTTTTGCTAATATCTCAAAAACTGTAGGTCGGACGTAAAAGTTAACTACATACATAATGAAAGCTGGAATAAAAATGATCATATACATTTTTCTAGTATTTCTAGCGGTTACAGAGTTCTAGAACGCTAATGATTTCGTTTTTTTTTTATTTAACACGGAACAATATGTATTTAATTAAAGATGCCAAAACAAAAAAAAAAGTGTACTTTTTATCATAATTTGTTAGATACTTGTAAATCAATATTTGACAATGTTTTGCCTACACTTATTTGTTATATACGTTGAATCATTGTGGAGACAAACTTTACAACTTGGTAAAAGAAAACAAAAACAAATTTATTAAATAATAAATGATTTTTTTTTAAATACATAAAATATAGAAACTCTGAAGAATATAAGAATCATCAACACAATCAATTTGTTCTCAATTGCTTGTTTTTAGAAGGCCTAGCAATCTGTACATCTACTTAAACTGTGACACTTGCTGCTTGAAACATAGTAAGAACAGGTTGCTATAAAATAATTGTGTGAAAAAACCGTTACACAAATATGAACTTTATATATACATATAACAAAAAGTAAGCAAGATGTAAAACAATGTATAAGCATTATTGATTACTACTGCTAAGCTAAGTTAAGCTGCACGTAATTAGTGAAAAATAAGAAAGTGCAATCTTACCTAATTTCTAGTTTTATAGATACAGTAAACTTAACATTTTGATCTTTATTTACAAGCTTTTTTACCAACTGTTGTGTATATTCCAGATGTATGAAAAAATCTAAATCATCAAGGTTATCAAGCATTCTTTATAGCAGTTGTGGCAAATGATTGTGCACATTATTTCTGTTTTTTGCAACTACGTCTGTTTCCACATCTAGTTATTCATTTGCAAAATTTGAGATTGAAAACAGCCTTATTTTCTGCTGCGTCTTCTGTAGTTACTGGGTTTAACCAGCTGACTCAAACTTTCAACCCCACTGTTCTAAAGAAAGTTTATTTTCTAACCAAATTTGTATTTGGTAGTAAACACAAAAAGTATGCTGCATTGCTGCTCCTTCTGTGAGCAACAGCGCAGAGAGTTCTGGTTTAGCATTCAAAACCGATTTGGTAAAAGCATTGTAACAATGCATGTTAAGGAAAGTTTGCTTGTGGGGTGCATTGTACAATGTCAGAACTATTTTGTTTCCAGCTTCAGCTTTATTACGTCAATAATACTTTGCAGTGTAGTTTGCTTCTTGAACAAATTAAAACAGACAAGTTACCTTTTTTAATATACAGCGGAAGTCGTATCACATCCGCTGAATGCATGCAGAAAAAGTATGCAGTTTTTTATTTCTATAGTTGGCAATTGCTGACTCAATAAATAATATTTGTCTTTCAGATAATATTAAAGCCACAAAAAAAACAGATAAACATCTTTACCAACTATTGCTACACTTTTTCACTAGTTAAGGATTTTATGACTCCTGTGCAGATGATCAATTTACCAACGTTACTAGATTCTTGTTCTGTTTTAAATCTATGGTCGTGAAAAGCAGTTAAAAAGATTAAAATAAATCTGGATTTATTGTGTTTATTAGAAAGAAAATCATTCTGTTTGACAGTGATTTGTAATTTTTGTTCAAAGTTTATGTCAACTGACCTCTTTAGCTTGTACTTTGATTCTACTCAGTTGTCTACGTACTGAATGGTGCCGTTGAATAGCCATCAAACACAACGGCACAGCTCTAGCCGGCATAATGCTTGAGAGCATAGACGACATAACATAGGCACATTAGGATTTTTTGAGCACACCACCTTGTGTAACAGTGATCTTCCATCTAAAAAGATGTAAAAATCAAGAAAATTAGTTTCTTCTTGTAGTACAAGAAGAATATCGTATAAAGCGGATTTGTTTCTTGTCGCATTCTAGTTTCGTCAAATAAAAATTAAAAAAACAAGCTTATGCTAAAAGTAGTTGTTTAAGTCCTTATCACTCTGTTTGTTGATAGTTATCTTTAGAAACAAACAAACAAGAATACAAAAAACGTATATATTCATTTTTATTGCAAATTTTATCAGCTTTCATTATGTATAGTCAACTTTTACCTCCTACCTATAAATATTAACAAAAAAACAAAAAATGTCAGGACTTTTAGTATATTTTTCATTAGGTGTACAAAGTTTCAAAACTTTTGGATTTTTTTAGAGGTGAGATCAATATTTGAGCATATTTGACTGGACTAAATAGCTTTCTACATTGCGCATACGTTTTTACTTATGTTCTTTATTTAATCTATAATTGATAGTTTTTTTTTTATATAAAGTTTTTAGACAACAAAATGCGTAAGACAAAAACAGGGCTCACTCAGTCCCAAAAATAATAAAATTTAGAAAAAGAAAGAGAAAACATTATTTAGAATATGTATTGAATGCACGGTAAACGGTAAAATATAATAGTAAAAAAAAATTAAGTTACCACCTTAATTTTTTTTTTACTATTATATTTTACCGTTTACCGTGCATTCAATACATATTCTAAATAATAGCAAGTATAAAGAATAGGTAAAAAAAAAAATTAAAAAATTGAAAGTTAAAAAAATTAATATTATTGCAAAAAGAATTAAGCTATAGATAAATCCAACCTTAAAACGGCCAAACAACACAGAAAACTGTTTTGGTTTTTACAAATCTTTATCACTGTAGCTTTTTGCATTACTAATTATTAACTAACTTAACACAAATACATAAATTATGTATTCAAGTTTGTCTTTCACCATCAAACAATGCTATAAAAACCAAGATATACTGATAAAGATTTGTAAACACTAAAACATTTGTATATATTTAGGTAGCCGCTTTGGGGTTTAAAATAATTTAAGTAATTGATTTTAAACTTATGTTTTTTATTAACAAAAGTGATGTTTGATAGTTTAGTAACAAGCATGATGCTGCACAAAACAGATACAGCGTTGGGATACATTCTAAGATATCTAGGAGCGTAGTGTGAAATTTTCGGGGTATTTTTTGCACATATAAAAACACGTTTTTTTCAATATTTGAAAAAAATAAACGTCATCTTAAAAAAAACTGTATTTTAAACATTAAAAAATTAAATTTATGAAAAAATATTCTAAACTAAAAACATCCATAGACGCGTTTCAAGGTTTACCTCTCAACAGTATGGCTTTATTTAAACTTAATAATTGATTTTTAACTTACTTCGTCAACATTGTTCACCACCACAATTCAAAGTGAATATTTTAAAGGGTGTATTGACTATTTATACTAACTGACTTAATGACTTTATTTAATGGCTATGGTTAATAGCATTCTGAGAAACTAATTATTTCGGGATATTTAGCTGATGGTAATGACATGAAAGAATTAAAAAGGAAATTTGAAAATTAAAAATAGAATAAATTTTTTTGCATAAATTATAATTACTATTATACAATTTCGTGTATATCAGAACATATATAAAAAATATATAAAGAAGAGACGCAATGTCCTCAAATGAGACAGTTGTAAAAGCAATAATTTCGAATAAAGCCTAGTTAAATAGGTAAATTTATACGAATGCCACAACGACATATGTAGCGCTCGTTACTATTTGTTCAATCGGACAACCCAATAATAACATTAAAAAATTAAATTTATGAATAAACCTCGAAACGCGTCTATGGATGTTTATAGTTTAGAATATTTTTTCATAAATTTAATTTTTTAATGTTATTATTGGGTTGTCCGATTGAACAAATAGTAACGAGCGCTACATATGTCGTTGTGGCATTCGTATAAATTTACCTATTTAACTAGGCTTTATTCGAAATTATTGCTTTTACAACTGTCTCATTTGAGGACATTGCGTCTCTTCTTTATATATGTCTTTTGAAGTTTAGCAAAAATTTCAAAATTTAAGGAAAAAAAAAATTGGCTGTAAAAAATGATTCTTTAAACAAATTTGAAAAAAAAAAATGATTACAGTTTCCTAAAAATGCAACTCTAAGAAGTTACAAATAATCAAAAAATGTAAAAAATGCATTAAATCAGTTTTTTCAAATTTTGATTGCTTATTACTCAAAAATGGCTTATTGAACAAATCTAATAAAAATAACAAAATTAGGACTCATGTAGAGACAAGCATTTTCAGTGATTTGAGCAAAATCAAATTTTTGTTCCGTACACTTGACTTAGACATAGCTATTATATACATACATATTGAGTTACAGTTCCTTTTTGGGGTTGGCAGTAACATTGTAGAACATACTATATTAGTTTTTAAACCTAACTTTGTACTATTTGTTTTCACTTTTTTGTACACGCGTTTTGTTTTTTTTTGGAATATCCGTCAATCTAGTCATGCATGCTCTTTATTCTTATTATGTTTTTGTTGCAAGCATTCATATACAACATTTAACCGTGGTCTACCTCTGCAGGTTAATCAAAATAATTTTTTATCAAATCAGCGTAAAATACTACGTTTGTACTGGTCTATCTATGTCACCTTTAAATCCCATTTGATTATTACTTACTCATTTCTAACTCTGTTTTACAAGTTTTTTTTCACACACTTCTTAAATACTTTATTCCAACCTTATTTGTTTTTAATTATTGTTTTGACATACTTATTTCAGATCCATACAGCAAAGTTAATGTCAACACGCTTTTATATACGGCCATATTTGCTTTCATAGAAAATATTAAATTATTTTGCATTTATGCGGTTACTTTCAACTATTTTTTGCATTGCATTTACTTGATTCCTAACATTTTTATCTAAATTTTGTATTAAACATTTTTGTTAGATACACAAAAGCATTCACTTGCTCTAAGTGTTCATTGCTTAACCCGGTCATACAATCACTGAATATTTCATCTTTATTAAAAATTATGATTTTAGTTTTTGCTACATTTATTCAGAGATCTATTTCATTTGCGACAACATTCAGTTGGTTTAGGCATTTTGTATGTGATTTTTATTCTCACACACTATCACTGAATTGTCAGCATACAACAGGTGTAGATGGATTAAGTAAATATAAGATTATTTTATTATTCATCCATACACCGTTAACGCATTTACAAGCATTTTTTTATTCATAAATGTAGGACCGGACGACGCCTCTGTACGATACAAGACGCTTGGAACCGCCTGACCCGAGAGAGTCGAAACTGAACCGACAAGACGAACGTCACGTACAAGAGTTAAGAAGTAAGGATCGCGCTATTAATTGTTTCGTACGTTTATATTATACCGATACTGATTACTGTTACATGTATTAGTTAATTTATAAAAAATGTATCAAGAGTGTAGATGTAATATGTGATTAATTAATCTGTAATAAAAAAAACCCTGATGACAATAAGCCTACAGGTGAATTAAATAGAGTGGGACTGTTTTATTTGCCGCTGAACATTATTATTTCCTACATAAATATATTAAACAACTACAAAAATATACCTCATCTCTGCCTAAAACCACATTGCATTCCCCAAATCTGTTCAGTCTTTATTTTACGCATTTTTTAAATTAATATTCTTCTAAACACTTTTCTTAAGATATTGAAAAAAACTAATAAATAATATGCAGTCTTACTCTTTTACCTTTGTACAAAGAAACAAACAATCACAGCATTTTTTTTAAACTAGTTTAGTAAATTTTAGGTATGGTTTAAAGGCAAACTCATATTTTGTTTTCTACTTATGTCAACTTATAAGTTTTAGAAACTGTTTGGAACAATATACTGTAAAGATTTTGACTGAGGTAAAAAGCAGCACTACCATTAGTGTTTTCTCTAGCCATGGGAGTTCCAATATTACATTTTTTCTAAGTTACTAATTTTCATTAAAAGGGTTGTGTTTGTGAGTATCTTCTGCACCGCCAAAATTTTATAATAGTTTATAATGAATCTTACAAATATATTTTGCATACAGCAATAAAAGTTGCATAATTCATAGTCAGATAACACCAGTACAAATAAAACTTTCTAGTCAAATGTATTTTAAATGTAAGTAAAAGTATCTAGGTTAAATGTGATTCCAGTACAACAGGGTAGAAGTATGACGGTAAATCCATTCATCAACAGTTTCTACAGGGAGTTTATAAATGAATGGGATTATGTAATCACTTTAAATGTGCCGCTTTTGTTAAATTGTTCACTAAACTATTTGTTTTGACAGATCAACTTTGACAGCTGTCAAGCAAACATATGGAAACATATGTAGTATAGTGGACGATTTTAAAAAGGCGGCATATTTAAAGTGATTACATAATCCCATTCATTTATAAACTCCCTGTAGTTGGTACATAATTTAAAACAGGGATTGAAATAATATTTTAGTTTGCGGCAAAATTAAGGAAAAACGTCAAGAACGAACGTAGATAAAATAAATAAAATAAATGTGACAAAAACACTGCAATTACTCAAGATATTAGTTTCAGTTTATTAAAAATGCAAGCTATTTATCATATTATTTAGTAACGTCTTTTACGTATATTTTTCTCATAGTCTATTAATATCTATTAGCTTTATATTGCATTTAACATACTGATAGATATTAAAATAAAAACTGTTTGTAATTGAAATTTAAAATAAAAGTTTCAACAGTGTTTCAAATCTTTATAAATCACTACTCTAAGTTTTTTTTAATACAAGACATCAACATGGGTAAATTGTTCTGGATGGTCCACGCAACAAAGGGCAAAATAATACAAAAAATAGGGTTAATCTAATAACACTTGTTTTCCACTCAATTCTGCAAAATTAATGTTTTAGTCACCAACTGTAAAACATTATAGAAGTGTTTATAGTAAATTAGTATATTATTTAATCATTTGTTTTATTATTTTTTTAACAATTAAATGTACGGCAATATAAATCTGAAATGCTTCTCTTTAAATGTCCAAATTTTAAATATACTTTTAATATATACTGATAATGAAAAATTGTATGATACTAATTCTTAGAAAATACTGTAATTACAAATACTGGATATCTGGTGGACATAGAATTATATATTTATATTAATGGAGAAAATTTACTCTTATATCTAATTTACTAATCCATTCATAAAAAATCCCTTTTAACTCTATTAATATGTTAAATTGTGTTTATATATCTCCATTGAACTTCCCATCTTTCCGCGTATTAGGCCTAAATAATGTGCGTGTAACGAGGCGGGATTTTTGTTTCGCGTCCCGCCGTCGTTCGATGCCTTATGCGCTCCGCTCCTGTGGTAATCTAAGGACATTGAAGAGCACGTGCAGTAGGTGGCACTCCGCGTCACCCCAGCAAAGCACCCCCTGCGAGACCACGCGTCGCTCACTCGTTACGGCCCTATTCATTCTTCGCGAATTATCTTCTAATCGAGTCTTATTCAAATTAGTTTATTTGTCATTGTGCCATGAAATGTATACATATTGAAGAGGAAAATTCCAGTTACATTGAATATAAATGGTTATTCTGTAATACCAATTGCATCAATTCATCTCAAGAATATCTATTTTAGTGTTATAAAAGATGAAACAACATAACAATCATATAGAAATATAAAGAGTATTCTCTGGGGATTTAGTTTATAATTTTATATTGTTAATATTATATTTAACAATAGATTTTTTTACTAAATAGTATGTTTTAATAGTATTACAAAAAAAAGGAATTAATTAACATTTGCAATTAAATTGTCAATCATCACATCTTGAGCAGTGCGTCAAGTATCCAAGGACCCACAACCCGCATCATACTAGCAAGGATGGATAATTTGATTGGAAGTTAATATTATTCAAATACAAATAATAGTATAAAAGTTCAACCTCCGATTAATTGCTTAAAATAATTATAAGTTGTAACCTGACACCTGTAGCTTTGAATATTTATATTAATTAAACAATAAGCCATAATATTATTATTCATTAATTCAACAATTACGTTATTATTATAATAAAAATTACTAAAATAATAATTAGACATTAACTTTTGCTCCGCTTACTATAAATCAGTTTCACAATTATAATTTAATAACATTATAATAAAAACATAATATGAGAATGTTTGTAATTGTTTATTAAATTCCAGTGGCAATGTTTGATGATTTATTAATCAGAGTAAATGCGGTAATAAAAAAATGTGAGATTTAAAAACAGATTACATTATTTATATAAAAACTCTTGGTTTGTATTTCGTTAATTATGCTTTTATGTAAAGTAAAACAACAAGTGAGAGTTTCATATTACATTTATAAGTATGTAAGATTCATTGGGGTGTTACATATGGCAGAAATATTTATTTTTTGTCCATACATTGTTCTTTTTATGAGTCATGGCACGCGAAAGACGTACAAAGAATGCGTATAGAAAATACTAGGGTACATTTACTAACAAAAGAAATTGGTTAATATTAACCCACGAATCAGATCAGTTGTCACAATATTGCGCCTTGGGCTAAATCTACAAAAAAATTATTAACACAAGTTAGCATATTAATACAGTAAAATTGATTGCAATATTGATAAAATTCTTTTTTATATATTTGCACACAGGGGCGGCGCTACCTACTATGGCGCTCCTTTGCAACTTTTAAATATGTTGCTCTCTACAAATTTCAAATATATTGCTCCGATTTTTGCAATTGTTAAAAAACATAAATATCTACAATAATAACAAAAGACAAATACACTAGTGTTTCAGATTATGCAACCTTCATCAGTGTGCCTTGCATCTCTATATTTGGAAAGACAATTTTCATGAAATTACATTGGTTTATAAATGTTATTGATTTAATCATATTTGCAAATAGCACGCAATCGTTACAAAAAGTTTGATTAAAGTAAATTTCTTTTAGAAGTGCTTCTATTATTCTGTAGAAAATAGAAATCATGAACACCCTCAATAATAAAAGCACATTATAATAGATTAATTATATTAGTTGTTATCACACAATTTTTTTAAATATTTTGTTGGCATAAATGATAAAAATACTAATGGCTTATTATTCAAAATAGACAACCTTTTGAACCTACTTATCTGATGTTAAATAAAGCTTCTTAAATGTCCAATCCAAAAAGTGGTGTCAAAAGTCAAGAATTAAAAACGCATTCTACTTTCACAAAAAAAACCTATCATGTGTAGAGCATTTAGAATGTTAAAACTCCAAACAATTCCATGGTTAGTAATTTCTTTCAAGATTGATATTTGAGTTTTGTTTTGTTGAAAAAAATTGAAGTTTTGCACGTTTTATTGGCAGCATACGCAAAGTTTTTTTGTTGTTGCAAAAAAGTCTTTGTGTGCGGGTGTCGAATCGACGGCCGACGATTTACTTGGAGCTGGTGTACTTGGTGACGGCCTTGGTACCTTCACTGACGGCGTGCTTGGCCAACTCACCGGGCAACAAGAGACGGACGGCGGTCTGAATCTCGCGACTCGTGATCGTCGAACGCTTGTTGTAGTGAGCGAGACGGGACGCTTCGGAGGCGATGCGCTCGAAGATGTCGTTGACGAAGCTGTTCATGATGCTCATCGCCTTACTGGAGATACCGGTGTCGGGATGGACCTGCTTCAAGATGTAGATGTTGTAGATCTGCTATTTTAGATTTACCTTTCTGTGCGTTGTGTCTGAAGAAAGTTACGCAACCTTGGACAATTTTGCGTACAGCGTCTTTCCTTGCTATTGGCCAGAAACGCAACTTAGATGTGGTTAACGTGCCTTACATTCTGTTATGCAAGATTTTAACGTGAATGTGTTTTATTAATAGATCTCAAAATCGACATAATATAACTGCGTTGCGTTTAGACCGCATAAATTAATTCTAAGTATTTGGTTATAAAGCTGCACACAATTTTAGACAAGTATAAATTGTGTTGGAAGCGGCGCGAATTGCCATTTGTAGCGCAAATACCTACAATTATTGGTTTGTCTACGGTTACTTTTTGCAAAAAGACACAAGCACTGTACGCATGATTAGAAAAACCGTAAAGTTTGATTTTGATGTTGCGTAACTCACTTGTAATAAATTAGTGTAAATATCAAAAGAACTAATTTGTCTTAAGATAATTTAAGCTTTTAAAGCTCTGGAAAAAACCTAATAAAAAATGTTACTAAAGATGTGTAGTATTTTAACAAAAACGACTCAAATTTCTTGCAATCTATAACTAAGTGAGCTTTGATTAACTCTAAATTTTCTAAAAAGTTTTTAGAAATGTATGTCTGTTTTCTTAATAAAAGTCCAGCACAGCTCGTTAGCGTCATTGCCGCCGTTTTACATGACAAAGATTTTTTTTTGTTTTTTAAAAGGCAAGTTTCTTCTATCACCAAGTGCAATAAAACTGGCTAAATGGGTTCCGTAAGTTAGAGTTATAAGTTTATGCACCATTATAGGCTTGTTTGCTGCAAATCTGTATAAGATTTTTTGACAATCTTTAAAAATAATAAGAATTTAGACATTTTCACAGTATTCATTAAGTCTTAATCATAAATCTGTAAATTTTATCATCACTTATAATTTTCTTGACAATAAAAAAACTATAGTTACAATTGATGGTTTTAACTCTGACCCCAAAATATATAAATGCTGGTGTTCTGCAAGGTTCTGCTTTTTGCCAACTTTATTTTTTATTTACATTTATAAACTTCTTTAAATAACTAAAAGTCATAATTATAGTTTTGCAGATGATAGCACACAAAATATCCTGGGTCCTCAGTGCTCTCTAGTAAGCCTGCTTCCGTCATACGACCAAGCTTTAAGTGTTCTTTGACAAACGTGTCCTACTTGGTCCCTCTAAAATCTTTTTTACATTTGGCTTCTTCGTTTGAAATTTGCTTTGTTTTTGAGATATTTTTAATTTTCCAGAATCTTAAGATATTGCTATTTAGTTTTTGCAGCTAAACGTGCCAGGCAAGAAACGGGTAAATTATTTGCGCTAGAAATATTTGTAATTACAATCAAAATTAACCAATACAGATTTCTGTAATAGCAGCCCCGGCTGGCTGGTACGAGTTTGTCCAATACGTAATTGGTAAAAATTTGGTTTCTATTAAAAAGTCAATTTGTATCAAATCGTATTAGTTTGAGTAATACAATTATTTATATTGGGGAATGTTGGTTGGCACTTACGCTAATAGATTTAGCAGAAATATTCAAAGCAATATTATCTTAGATACAAAAATCTAAATCCATACTAAATTTGTTTTAGTGAAATTATTATTGATGCCGACGATTGGTAAATTTGTATTTTTTTATTAAAATGCAAATTATTTACATTAATCTGTAAATCTGAGTTATGTAGTTTTTTTTTTTGTTCTAGTAACATTGTTTATGTGCAAAATTGTATTATGCAATCAATTGCAGGTTTTACAACAAAATGATTGACAATGTTTGGCAAATATCCCTGATAATGCATCAATTGATGATAATGCTGAAGTGAATAAAATCTTAAACACAATAGACAGTAATCAAACAATAATGGTTAGTAGGCCAAAGATGTTTCGACTTGGTAAACCGCGCTCCGACAACTCGTCTCGTCCTATAAAAATTATATTAAATTCTATTGAAGATGCACATTTTATTTTAAGAAATGCCAATAAATTGAAAAATTTTCCCCAATTTTCTAATGTATATAAACAAAGATTTAACTCCAAGACAAAATGATAAGAAGAAAAGAATTATAAATCAGTTTAAAATTAAGAAAAACAATGGTGAAAATGTATATCTTCGTTATGAGAATGGGATACCAAAAATACTAAATACAAAAAACTTGCAAGCATCCAACAGTCAAAAACATTAAATTGTTATTACCAAAATGTGAGAGGGCTTAACACTAAAACGACTCAATTTTACAACAACTTACTTGCAAATGATGAACTGGATATTATAATGCTGTCTGAAACTTGGATAAATGAATCTGTCAACGATTATGAACTTTTTATTACAAACTTTAGTGTTTTTTGCAATGATAAGTCTCATGGCAGTGGTGTTTTAGTTGCGGTCAACTCAAGTTTTTTGGCGAATGAAATACGTATTTGTGATCAAGAACTTGATGACTTTAATATTAATCTTGTTTGTATTAGCTTGCGTTGTAGAATTTTTGTATGTAATGTTATTGTTTTGTATATACCACCACAATCTTCATTAACAACATATGAAGTATTAGTTAGCAAGTTGGAATCACATGGAGTGTTAAATGACAATTTTATTATTACTGGAGATTTTAATATACCCTCATATCCATCAGATTATTGTTCAAAGTCTAATATCATCACAAATTTTAATTACTTTAATGGGTCTGTACAGTTCAATGACATTAGAAACGTAAATAATAGATTACTTGATTTGTTTATATGTTCTCATAGTATTAAGTGCACAGTCAGTCATACCACACATCTGTTAGTACGGGAAGATGCACATCATCCTGCTCTTGAAATATGTTGCACTTACTTGGATAACGTACCTATACAACCTTTAATATCTAATGTTGTAGTATATAATTATAAAAAGGCTGACTACCCCAGACTTTACGAAATGCTTCTATCGGAAAACTGGAATTCCGTAATTAATTGTAGTGACCCTAACTTGGCATGTAAAGTGTTTTATGAAATTATTAATAACTTTATTAACTTAACGGTACCATTCAAAAAACACAAAATATTAATGTTTCCTTTTTGGTATAGTCGTAATACTTATTTTAATATAAGACGTAAAAAACACTATAGGAAGATATATCTTAAGAGTGGTACAAGATACAATAAAAGAAAATTTACTGAATATCGAAGTATTGTTACGAAAAATATAAACAATGATTTTAAAGCATATATCAAGGATGTACAGTGTAAAGTAACGACTGATCCTAAAAAAATGTGGGGATTTATTAATGAACGAAAGAAAAATCCTAAAATACCTGCTAGCATGACGTACCATAATAGTAAATTACACAATGTTACTGACATATCAAATGCCTTTGCCACTCATGTTTTATCAGTTTATTCTGTAAAAGATAGTATTTACTCATTAAATTCTCAATATGTTTACCAAAACCCTCTACTCACAATTAAAAGTTTTAACGAATCTGATTTAATTAACGCAGCAAAATCTATAAAGGCAAATTTTACTATGGGTCCTGATAATATTCCAGCGTTACTAGTGAAAGATTGTTGCCAGATATTATCAAAACCATTGCTCCATATTTACAATTTGATTTTAAATAAATCAATATTTCCTGATTGTTGGAAAATGACGTGACAAATTATCGTCCAATAACGTTAATATCTAATTTTGCAAAACTATTTGAAATATTATTGTACAAACCTTTATATAGTCACGAAGGAAATTTTTTAAAATCAAATCAGCATGGCTTTGTAAAAAGGAAATCTACAGTCACCAATTTATGTAGTTTTACGGATGCTGTATCAAGGGCTTTAGATGAAAAATATCAAGTTGATGTTATTTACACGGATTTCTCTAAGGTTTTTGATCAAGTTTAACACAATATTCTTATTAAAAAATTACATTCCTTTGGTCTAAGTAATGGCATAATAAGTTTGTTGGCATCTTACGTTAACAACCGGGTCAACTTTGTTGATCTTAACGGAATAAAAACATTTATACCTACTAGTGGGGTCCCGCAAGGCTCAAATTTAGGTCCTTTGCTTTTTTTAATGTTTGTCAACGACATATCAGATTCCATTAATTTGGAATGTCTTATTTACGCTGACGATTTAAAAATGTTTAGCAAAATACAAACTTTTGATGACTGTACGCAATTACAAAACAACTTAAATGCACTACAACTCTGGGCAACAAATAACAAGCTTAATTTAAATACTGATAAGTGTAAAGTGATGCAATACAGTAGAAGGCGAACTAATATACTATATATGTATGCTATAAATGGTTCTCCACTTGAGATTGTTGATTTAATTAAAGACTTAGGTGTTTACTTTGATCCTAAACTAACATTTAAACAGCATGTAATAAAAATTACCAAAAAATGTTATAAGACATTAGGTTTTATTTTACGAAATACAAAACCATTCACTGATACGACGCCATTATTAAATTTTTATAAATCGTTTATAAGAAGCAAGCTGGAATATTGCTCTATAGTCTGGCATCCATCAGCTGCACTGTACATAAACAAAATAAAGAAAGTACAAAGAAAATTTTTAAAATCTATGTACTACAGAACTCATGGCAACTACCCACATCGTGGCATTATGAATAGTGCTCTTTAAAATGAGTTTAATCTACCAGCTTTGCAATCAAGACGAATTATTGCCCAAATATTGTTTGTATATAAATTAATAAATGGAGAAATTAATGACAAAAACTTGCTATTAAAACTCAATTTTATTGTGCCCAGAATAAATAAAAGATCTAGAACTGTTTTTTATATAGACCGTGCTATGACTAACCATCATTTAGGGTCACCTATTTTGTCAATGTGCATTTATGTAAACACGTATTGCAATGATATTGATATGTTTAACACATCAAGTAGTAAGTTAGCAGAATCATTGTTAAATATTACTTTACATTAAGGTATATGTAGATTTTTTCTTTTTTTTAATTTAAATTTTTTTGCTGTTTTTGTTTTTGTTTTTGCAGATTATATATAGACTGTTGTTTCTTTCTTTTTACTATTTTTGTTTATTAAACTAACACAATATTTTGTTTGTTTAATAAATAAATATTTACTTTTGTTTATTAGAATATTGTTTTGTTGTGTTATGATAATTATTATAGTTATATTTATGAATAGATATTTTGTTATAAATTGATTAACTTGTGTTTATGTGTATGTATATATACAAACATATAATATATTGTATTTGTTTTATTTTAATATTATCCTGTAAATAGTTTATTTTTGTAACTGTTAGATAATAAATATTATTATTATTATTATTATTATTATTGTCGAATTTGCAAATATTTTAAGCATAAACTTTTTGCAAATGCCCTGTTAATTTGCGCAGTTACATGTAACAATATCTATAAGCATTGCTTGTAAAGTGGTAATTATTATCACAAAATTTATAATTAAATACAAATTTGCGAATGTTAGCAAAAAATAAAACGTATTTAGTGTTAGGTTTAGCTTGTATTTGCTTTTTATTATTTTGTTTACATCAAATGTTTAAAAAAGTTCACCAAACATTGCGTGAAAGTAATTTATTTAGCAGACAGTGCCATTTATCTGGAAGACTAAGGTTGGTATAAACTTCTAAACCAAAAAAATTCTAGCATGTATAAAGCATAATCTGTTGACAAGTCTGCGGTACAAAGTAGGAATTAGTGCTTTTCTTGTTTGAAAAATTCTTAGATGAGTATTGTAGACAACATGTTTCTAGGTCTTGTTGTTATACCAAACCGATTAACAAGTGTTGATTACATAAACTTTTTGCAGATTAATGTATGATATTTTTGACCACATTACTGTTGACTAAAAGCAACAAATGTAGTTCCAATATGATGATGCTTCAGCTTATTTTTTAATTGCCGTTAGAAAGCATTTACATCAAACTTTTTGACGTAGATGAGTAAGAAGAAGCGGACTTGTTTTATGACTTGTAAGATTGCAAGATATAAATTGTCTAAATTTTTTTCTTTTGGAATATTTAAAAACAATGGTTTATGGTACTCTTGTATATAGCTTTGAGGAGCTAAAACTACAAACTAATCAAAAATGTTAACAAATCCGAGGCAATGAGGAGGTTTTATCCTTTAGACTAAGATGTTGTTCCTGTTTTTAGTTTTTGGTAGAAAAAAGAAAATTAATGCTTACAACACTTAAAAAAAAACTCAATTATAAGAAAATTTTAATTAAAGAAACCTGCAAAAAAATAATATATTTTGTTAAAAATTTTATTGCATAAGTGCAATGAATAAACATTATTTTAAATTTAAAAAATACTTTTATCAAGACGCTATCAAAAACATGACATATACAGAAAAAATAGATAAGATATTTTTAGTATGTATTTTATAATTATTTACAACATCAAGATTTTTGTTTTCGTTACTGTAGAGTAGAGAAAAACATCGTTCAGTCTTTATTACCTATAAAATCAAAGACAAAGTATGAAAATGCTTATCGGTAATTTGATAGCAAAAATTGAAGTAAAGAAAAACTATTGAAAGTGATCAAGTGTTGCTAGCATATTTTGAACAAAAATCCAAAGTCTATAAAAGTTTTACATTGTAGAGCATTTAGTCAGTGCTGAGAACAACAAGGCGAGTGTTGTTAACCTCTATTTGTACATGCATATAATGAAGAAATATTATATAACTAAAAATGTTTTTTATTATGCTTTTGGGATATCCTGTAATATTTGTCAAAAGAATGATGTGTTAACATGCATAAAACCTTATTGATAATGATTATTTTTTTCTTAAATTAATGTAAATGGAAGGTTTATGCCTCTTAAAATATCCGGAGTAATGTTTAATTGCAACATAAAACAGAAAATAAAATGTTATTAATATAAATGGGTGATAAAAACGGACCAACTTGATTGTAATCATCGGACATATGTAGGATGCAATTAATTTCTGCCGTGTGCGTCCACGTTAATATAAAAGATTATAAACAGATCCCGCAATAAATTTTCCGTCTTGTTAGATACTTGCAAACATACAGGTGAGGCAACTTTAAAATGTAAATAAAATATACAAAAGCCGGTGAACGACGGCATTTACCCGATTCCCTTTTACGCGCATTTATGTAAATCCAATTAGGAGGCGAGTACTATATATCATGATTATTAAGCGTAATAAAGCTAATGACTTCATTTATAATCATTTCGCCATGTTATATACTGTTTAATAATAAGCGTTATTTGCATGCTGAAACCGCCATTACACCACTATCCGATACGCGGCTTATTTTTATGGCAATTATAACGCGATTTATCATTCGAAATTTTCACATTGTGTCCCGGTGCCGCACGCCGCGTGAAAAATGAAGTCACTCCGCGCAATTAACATCCTAATTAATAATATAGGGGGGCTGATTTGCATTCCAAAGGAAACGCGAAGGAACTAGAGTACATTCAGACGCACGCATCCAGAAGGGAATCGTTATGTATGGTATGCATTAATTCACTCATTTGTATGCGTCAACTTATATTTTAATAATTTCAAGATGCTTCGTTGATAATGTCAATTAATTAATCTATATGTCTATATTGACAGGTTCCTGATGGTTTAATATTAAATTATATCGGTTTTATTTCGATATCCAGATAAAGTCAATATATATATATATTTCTTTTTAGAGTTACTAAATAGGTTCCAGTAGACATTTAATAAATTTTATTATCTTTCAATAATATATTATATTGTTTATTTAATAACGTGTTTTACGTGTTTAAATAATAATAAGACATATGAACGAGTATTTATTTTCATTATTTAAGCTTCCTAGCAATAAATGTTAAATTTCAAAGTATGATATTTAAGAATTACGTGTCACAATATCATCAAAATACCTTTGAGTTTTAACGAGTGAAACCACATTCGTTGAAACTATCACATTTAAGCAGTTTGTAAACATTCATCTTAATTATTTGCGGATTATAAGTCTTAGGAAGTACTGAATTTTAAAACTTATATCAGTTATATCATATGTCATTTGTCCGACCAAAAAACCTTTCTTAAGCCCACTTTTACAAATCTCGGATAAATCGGAGAATTACTATTTGAGGTACAAGTTAATACAGGAACTTATACCTTTCTCCGCTTTTACAAACGATTTTGCACGATTCGTATAAACGAAACGCAATACTGTTCGGTTAAATGACAGATAGTAGTTTAATTTATCTGTAAATTTGTTTATGTCATAGTTTAGTTAAGATAAATATTTTTGATTCAGACAGTGACAAAGAAAATTTAAATAGAATACAAAGAATGAGAGCTCCAAAAACATAAGAGCATGGTAAAAATTATATAATTTAATCTTTTATGAAGTATTCTAATGTAAATGCAATTTTAGGTTTAATTATTTTAAACAGCTAAGCAAAAACAAGTTTTTTAGACAATTTTGCCTGAGTAAGGCAACATTTAAAAACTTGCTGATAGAAATTTGGGACAGAATAAAATCTGCTACAAATAGATACCATGCAAGATCTTTGCACAAAATTGCTTTTTACATTACGGTTCTACTCGACAGGTTCAATGTTGCTCGTTGTTGCAAATTTTTTGGGAATCAGCAAATCAGCTGCATGTTGTGCCATAAGAGATGTGACTGAAGAAATGGCCAATTTACGGCCTCGGTATATAAAAATTCCAGCAACCGCAGAACAAACACTAGACGTGCAATTAAAATTTTATAAAATTGCAAAATTTTTAAAAATGATTGGTGCAATTGATTGTACGCACGTAGAAATCGAATTGCCAGAAGGAAAAAATGCAGAATATTATCGCAATAGGAAAAGCTGGTTTTCATAGAAAGTACAAACTGTGTGATGTTGAATTAAAAATTCAGGATATTGTTGTAAGATGGCCTGGATCCACACATGATCAGACGATATTTAACAACTCTGCACTTAAAAGGAAAATTAACGCAAGGTATATTGGGCAATAGAATTATTGTTGAAGATAGTGGGTATAGCAATACTTTTTATTTAATGACTCCGTTAGCTCATCTAAATTTGCCAGAAAAAACTTTTTACAACGAGTCACAGATTATAACAAAAAACTGTGTTGAACGCAGCTATGGTGTTTGAAAAGAAGATTTACCATCCTTTTGTTATGTATGAGGGTGTCGTAGGTAAAGTCTCGAAATCTTATTATTGCAACTGCTGTGCTTTACAATATGGCAATTGTTCAAAATAATGAATTGTCTCTAGATGAACCCAAAGTAATTGCTACTGTTCGGGTAAATGAAGCAAGAAGATTGCCAGATGCAACACAACAAAGAAATGAAGAAAATAATGAAAGACAAAATAGTATTATAACTATTTTGTCAATTTATTATTAATATATATATATATATAAATAAATTTGAATAAAATTTTATATATTTAAAAAGTTTTTATTTATTTATTACAGTTTTGTTTATTTAATAATTCTTATTTAAAAATTTTAATTTATAAATCATGTTTCTCATTCTCTTTTATCAACTTTGCATTCTCTTTTAACATTTTAGCATCGTGCTCATCTTGTAACAACCTAATTTAAAAATTTATAAATTCTATATTTTTGTGCTAATTCTGTATATATTGCTGTCTCTGTTTGTTTTCTGTTTTTTTGTTCTATAGGGTGGTGGTGGTTTTGGAGTATGTACATCTGCAACATCTGCAAAAAAAAAATACTATTATTACTGATAACTGCATATACATATAACAAATAAAAATAAGATAATAAATAAAAACATATATATTTATTGTAAGAAATTGTGTTTTATTTTAAATTTATTTGTTTAATTTTTAATATATGTTGGAATTTATTTTGTACACAGAATAAGTAACATTTATATTTTACTAATTTGTAAATATAACCATTTATAAATTATTATTAATAACAAATAACTTATTTAATTGTTATTTTTGATGTTTTTTTTTTAATTATAAATATACAATACTCTTTTTACTATTAAATAACTTTCACGTAGATAATACAAAAATAATTGCTCCCTCAAGGCAAACGTAATCACATAATCCTTACCCACTGTTTAAGTCAATGTCGTAAAGATATTATATCTATGGGCATACTATACCTAATAAATCATCGGCATCACAATCGTTGCGGCTTGATGTGCCAGTGCCGCTTACTCCGATCACTCTTAAAATCCATTCAATTGCACCCAAATAATTTGGTCCGGCAGATCCACCGCTTGTCTTCTTCAGCTCTCTTTTCTGCTCACTATAATTTTTTTGTGTTGATTTTTTTTTAAATCTTATTTGCTCTTTAAATTATCTTTGCTGCGACCTGTAGCCATATTGTTGAAAACAATTCTGTAATATTTTTCCAACATTGCTCTTTTTGAGAATCGGTTTTCTTACATTCTGAAATTAAAATGTATGTCTCAAACAATAGGTTATGTTAATTACCAAATGCTTTTTTGTTTCACTTACTTATTTTGTTTTAATTTTTAACAACTAATGATACTAAGGTTTCAACTTCTAAAGATGCAAAACTGCAACTTCTCTTCATTTATGCAACATTTTTTTAATTTAAGACTTTTCTCATAGAAATAACACACATTTTTTTACAACAGCGGTTTATTATGTTTTGACGTTTTGAACGAACCAATAAGATGCGAGTATAGTTTATACCGTTGCTTATTTGATCTGTGCACGGCGGTATAAGTTATACTTGCTTAAATTCCGATATTTATTCTAACTAGCGTCTATCCATCAATTGTAAAACCCATTTCCTTAGTGTATTTGTAGAATAACGCTATACAGATTTTAAACGACGATTGTAAAAGCGGCCCTTAAAAGCAAGGACTGTTTTAAGCGGTAAGCAAAGTCAGGGGCGTCATGGTCCGCAATGATTTAAGTATTAAATTATATTATTGTAAAACATTTTCTTTTAAATCATTTCTTATAACTTACTTCAATTATTGTAGAGAAAATATAATTTGCTTTTAATAATATAAATAAGCATACTATGATTAATAAGATATAAGATCACAATTTACTTTGTTACTGTTCTCTCAAACTGAAAACAAAAAACACTAGAGATAATACAGTTGATACACCAAATTTGGCCAAAAGGTTTTGGTGTGCAGAGACGTAGACTTTTTTGTTTTGTTGTCCACCGACACTTAGGCAACTAGCTTCGGGGTTGTTGTAGTAACTCTTTGTTTCATAAACTTCCAAGGGTTGCTTAGTAAATTGGCGTTGAGATGGCGTCCAATTAGCTGTCTGAATTACTACTATAAGAGCGGTGCGTGCAATGCCGCCAAGCGCCTGTAGTGGTAGTAAACCGCTCTATTAGTGCGATAGTTGGGCGTTTGTTGCTATGCAAGTAGTTTCCATTACTCTTGTTAACCAGTTTTCTACATTGATTGTTATAGTGCTTCAGTTTGGTTGTTGTGTAGCGTTGCTTGACAATTTAATCTTAATCTTTAATTAAAACTTTGTGTTTTTTATTTTATTTTTGTTATCTGCACTAGGCCATGCTTCTGAATCTATTTGTGTGCGCTAGAAGATAGTAGGAACCTTTTTGGATAATATTTTTGCAAGCACATTTTGACTTTAATAGGCTGCAAAGTAGATGTTTCTTAGTCTTGTTGACACCCGGACAGGTAAAAAAGTAATAAGACTTCTGTGTTTTGGAGAATCTTAAAAACTGTCTGATTTGTCTTTTGAAAAAAAGTGTGAGATTGTATTTTTGAAGAAAATTAAGATAAGGATGCTTAATAAGTAGCTAGCTAAATAAGGGTTGGGGTAAACCGCAAAGTTATTGAAAAAGAATTTCTATGTGTTAGTGCAGCAAAGAAATACAAACATTGTTATTTTTGTTTTGTTTTAAACATACTATATACATTACAAGCCACGGTAGATTTTAGAAAATTTTGAGATTATTGAGGTGCGTGTTTGCAATCATTCTCTAGACTAAAAACGCAAAAGTGATTACGGTCTAACGATGTACGTCTGGATTTTGTTTTGGAACAACATGACGCAGTTTGGCTAAAAATTAGAATTAATTGGTTTTTTGAAAATCTGGCTTTGACGTGCAAAAGTCTTTTACTCAGATATTTGACAGCTTAGACCATAAAATAGGAACATTGTTCAGAAGTTTATTAGACAGATTTTTGCAATTTAGATATAAAACTATCAGCTTTAGAAGTCACAAAAGGAACTGTAGTTTATGAAATTTTAGAATGTCAGCAAACAACATGTCTAAAAAACTTAATGTGTTAAAATTTATTTTTTAAAAGTAAAAAAGCTCTTATTATTTTGTTCTTTAAAACAAGATAATTTAGGATCTGAGTGATTCGCAATTTTATCAAGAAAGATTTTTGCTAAGATCAACAATCTGTGATGCGGGCAAATTCTGTATTAGTTTTCAGTTTTATGTTAGAAACGTAATAAGAGTTTATAGTTATTTTTATTAAAACAATTTTTTTTTTGTAAGCCGTCTTTAACAAAAACTTCTATGTATATAATAATCTTTTCTTTCCAACAGTTTTTGTTTTGGATTATGAGTTGTAAAAGTTTGTACCGAGCACTTCTTATAACGTGACCAAGATACTGAAGCTTTCTAATCTTAATTGTTGATTTTTTTGCTACAATTGAAGTACCATGTTCTAGTGCACTACCGTTTGCAAAAAAAAATTGCATACCGTTTCAGATTTTTGTTTTAAAAACAGACTAAAAATACGTTTTTATTTTTATATAAAATATAAAATCTATTAGATATAAATTTTGCTTATAACAGTCTAAGTAAGAAATTTTGTACAACAACAAAGCTCTTTGTTTATTGCTATTTTGTGTTTTGTTTCAAAACTGTCATTTGTTTTTTACAAGTCAACAAGTGATAAGATGTTTATAATATATAAACAATTACTGATGTATATAAATGTAAAAAGTTATTTCTATTTATTAGTGGATATGTATGATAGTACGCTTCTATTATTAGCTGCAATTTACTGTTATACAAAACATAGTTGGTTTTAATAATAAATAAATAATACTCTAATATGCTTTGTGGTGTTATAATTTTAATAATGCAACATGTTTTGACAATTTTCAATTGTCATCTTCAGGCTCTGCAAGGTAATACACAGAACATATAAATAAACATATACATAAGATACAGTTCTATTCTCACAAGTATGCAAAAAATGGTTAATCAAACAATATTATACAAAATAGTTTGAAAAGGTTAGCCAAACGTTATTATCTACTGGTTTTTATATTTAAAACTTGGTTTTCTTACTTTTGAGTAAAGTAAAAAAAAATGTTGTCTATGACTTTACTTAAAATCTGTACATTTTTTAAGTTTTTTTTAGTAGTAAACGGGAACTTAAAAGAAACTTTAATTTAGATACTTTAAGCAGATGTATCATCAAGTAACAAATATTTAATGTCAAGGTAATTTTAATTGCAAATGAGAAGACAATACAATTCACAAATCTATCAAGAACGCTACTTCTTACTTTAAACATTAGAAAAAAACGGCCTTAAGTTAATTAAAATGTATTACTGAATTTAATGACAAATCATAAAGCATGCTGATTGTGAGATGTACAATGTACTAATTTTTGGTGTTTTCAACAGTTTAATAAGTTTGGTTTACTTATAGCACATGTTATTACCATTTTTATGTAAAATAAAACAACTTATTCATAAACTTGCGTTTGTCAACAATCAAAATTTTAACATAATCTTTTTGATAATTTTATTAAATAAATTGCGGAATTTGTGTCTTTTATGATAAGTAGTCATATGTTTAAAACTGTTTGGCTTTAGCTATTTAAATTTTTAGAATAATTCGTCAGAATAATATTATTTTAAGTATTGATACACATTTGACTTTAAATGCTTTTTTATTGTCCATATACAAATTATTCTAAGAAACTATCCTTACGTCATTTTTATTATACCAACGATAATTTATTATTACTTTTTAAGTATAATTGCAACCATTGTTGGCAATATTATTGACGTAGTAGTTTTGTTTTAATTTGTTTTGTTTACTTAATATTTTTAATGTTTATTAGAGATTCAATACTATACAGAAGCAGAATAATAAATGTGGTATAATTGTAATAGATAGACGTTGGAATTGTAATTATATTTAAATACAATTTTTACTACACTGTCTAGTGTAATAAAATTTTTAGAATAATTTGTCAATTTAGTTTTGGCATATATTTAAAAGCAAACGTTTTAGTTTTTAAAATAAAAAAACAGTAATTTTTGTGTATTTATTATTATTATAATTTTACCCTTAATTAAAACGATTCAAAACAATTTATAAATATTGGCTGTAAAAAAATTGTGAAACTGTATTAGAAAACAGAACAAAAGTTTTAAAAATAGTTAAAATTTGTATCTCAGATGACATGTTTTACACAAATTACTATCTACAAATTTAGCCGATAGATATAATTTTAAAACTTGATAAATTAGCTCAGCTTAAATTTAGGTCTAATGAGTAAATCAACTAAAATGCTTACTTAAGAAAATTGATTTAATTTTAAAAGCTTCTTGTCCTAAAATGCAACATTAAAATATAAAATGTTTATTAAACAAAATTAGACATAAAGACAATTAATGCTGATTTATAAATAAAATCAGCATTTCATTTGCACACGTTTTTTAATATACTGCAAATAAAAGCTAATTACATTAAGCAAAGAGCCCGTTTACTTTAATTATTCACTAGTATTTTTTATGGTAATTAATACAATTTAAAGCGCAATCTACTTGTTCAACTACAATTAGATCTTTTGTTATACGTCCTTTTGAAGTTAATTTAATTTTTTTTGCACAGTTGCTAACATATTAGTAACGACTCCTTCAATTTTTGCAAAAAACTGATTAAAGTTAAAAATAATATACAGAGCAGTAAAATGTAAAACTGCCAAAAAAACTATTTTATAGTATCAATGATATACACTACTGTTAAAAATGTAACAAGAACTAGTGTAAAGTCAGGAATATTCAACATCTATGATGCGATTTGATTCTGAACTACTTTTAAGAAATATATATAATTTTTGATCAATTTTATTAGTTATTCTAAACTCAATGAAAAAAACAGATGACCTGGTTTTTTTTTTGGTTTGTCAGCAAAAAGAAAACAATTGAGATTAAAATATTTTATAAACTGTTTTATTTTAATGTTAAAAAAACATAAACCATTTATGATTTCTACTTATTTTTTGATTGTTTGTTACAGTTGTCAAAATTCTTTTGTCAAAACATCTATCATAAAATTTAATGTGTAACGTTAAAATAAACACTCTGTATACCTATAAATATATGCACTCAATATACATATAAACTCAGTAATGTCCTTCTCTTAAGAATAATATTTTATGCTCATCTTAAAAGGGAAAAACCTCCGAGTTCAAAGCAAGCAGAGCAAACAGACAAACTCTGTGAAGGACACAGGTTACCGAGCAAACCATATCTTTAGCAATTTACATCTTGTGCCCAGGTTTAGTGTCACAACTGTTGTTGCAGGATATATTTAAAAAAAAAATTGATACAAGCTTATCAGGCTTAATTCTTAAATGTTTGCTGGATCTTTTAAAACATAAGTTGTCGCTAGAAACACTTTGTGCTACTTTGGATATTTTGTTATAAATAAGCAGATAATAAATAAAAATTGTTATAAAAAAGTTTATTTATGTATCTGGTACATTTAAAACTTATATATTTTTACATTTTAAAATTTAAAACTTTGATTCTCAAAAAATAGCATGCAAAGTTATCACATCTTTTATATCTAATAGTGGTATTATTTTTTTTGCAGGTGCACACACAATACAATTTCTACAAAACTTTACTAGTGAGTTTTTGCATATCTAAAAAAAATATATATCTAAGGGTAACTTTTTAAGTACCAGAAATAATTTAAAAAGTTACGTTACTTGTCGTTATAAGCAGTTTATGCTTTTAGATGAATAGCAACATTAAAACACGTATAACTTTGTAACGCATTTTTCTTTAAGTAAAATATTTACACAAACACTGTATTATATTATTCCCATAAGTTAACTAAACTCACAAAAGTGAGAATTTTTTTTTGATAGAATGGCGTTGCAATATTTGACGCCGGAGCACCGAGTGCGTAGTAGCAACAACTTAAGGGTTAAAACTATAGCTGACGGTTCAATCTAGACTAAATTACATCAAATGGGAACTTAAGGCAAAGGTTTACCCTAAACCAAAACAGCAATGTATTTTAATTTTTTTTTTTTTTTTTTTTTTTTATTCTAATAATTAACTAAATTTATTATAATATATTTACATATTTACAACATTATTTTTTTTTTCTCCCCACTTGCTGCTTTACACCGTTTCCATATATGGTATCTTATTTTGTGTATTATCATGTTTGTTTATTTATTTGTTTGTTTTGGTCTTGTTATTATGTAGTGTTCTTTTATTTTTGTTTTAAATTCTCTATAAGTTTTCGTTTTTTTAATATTTTCAGGTAGTTCATTGTATGTGATTAGTCCATTGCTTAGTATTGTTTTTTTTGCTTTTTCTGTCCTTGTTGTGTGTACATGTATATTACTTCTTCTTCTCGTGTTATGTCCGTGAATTTCTTTGTTTAATATTATTTGTAGATTTGTTTTAATTTCTTTATTTTTAATTTTATATATTAGTTTGCATTTTTCTATTTTTATTTTTTCGTTAATGTTTGTTTCGTTGATTATTTTGTATACTTCTTCTGTTTGTGTTAGCTTTGTGAGTTTATGTATTATTTTAAGTATTTTGTTTTGTTGTCTTTGTATTTTTTGTATATTTGTTTTTGTTGTCTCACCCCATATATTTATTAAATAGTTAATTTTTGATAAATATAGTGAGTTGTATATATTTATTGCAGTTTCTTTTGTTATGCATTTTCTGGTTCTATAGACAGCTCCTATTGTTGCTGCACTTTCTTTTAATATTTTCTTTATTTGTGTATCCCATGTTAGTTTCTCTGTTATTATTATTCCCAAGTATTTGGTCTGTTTTGTTCTGGTAATTGGAATGTTATTTATTTCAATTTTTATGTCAATATCTTTTGTATTTTTTTGTCTTATTACCATATACGTCATTTTTTCTTCATTTATTGTTTGTATGTTTTCGTCGTACCATTTAGTTAATTTCTTAACGTCTTCATTTATGTTTCTTTCTATTGCTTCTTTGTTTTTTCCGTGATATATAATACATGTGTCGTCAGCATATGTATATATTTCTCCAGTCAAGTTTGTCTCATATATATCATTTATGTATAATATATACAATATTGGTGCTAGTACTCCACCTTGTGGTAGCCCATATTCTGCTATTGTTGATGTGCTAAGTATGTCGTTTATTCTTGTTCTTTGTGTTTTGTTTTTAATATATGTTTTTAGTAGTTTTAAGTTTGTGTTTCTTATTCTAAGAGTTTCCATTTTCTTGATCAATTTGTCTTTGTCGATGGTATCAAAAGCTTTTCTCATGTCTATAAATATTGGTATCACATATTGTTTTTCATCCAGTTTTTGTGCTATGTGTTGTATTACGTCAGTTGTTATACCCATTGTGTTTGAATTTTTTTGAAATGCATATTGTCTTTTGTTTATTACGTTATGTTTGTTTATGTGTGTCATTAATCTGTTATATATTGCTTTTTCTGTTATTTTGCTTAACACTGATATAAGCGATAGCGGTCTATAATTTTCTAATTTTGATTTTTCTCCTTTTTTGTGTATTGGTTTGATAATTTGTTTTTTAAGTATTTGTGGATATTCACCTATTTGTATCATTTTATTTATTAATTTTTACAGTATTGGTGCTATTTCTTTTTTTATAGCTTTTATTACATCATGAGTTATTTGATCTTCTCCTGGGGCGCTTCTTATTTTTAGTTGTAAGATTATATTTTCTATCTCTTCTTCTGTTGTTTCGTCAAACATAGCTTCTTCTTCTATTCTTACGGTTGTTATTGTTTCCTTGCCATCATTCTTCTTAATTTTGTTTGCCAAGTTTTTTCCCACTGTTGCAAAGTAGTTGTTCAGTTCGTTCGCTATGTCAATTTTATTTGTTTTTTTTGTCCGTGTGTTATAATTTCTGTTATTTCTTGTTTTGTTTTTTTCTTTGTTTTGTTTAGCATACTATTTATTTCCGACCATTGTTTAGCTTGATTTCCATTTGCATTTTTTATTTTGTTTTTGTAGTAATTTTCTTTTCTTTCCTTAATTTTATCCTCTACTTCCTTTTTCTTTTCTTTTAATATTTTTCTAATGACATCATTGTTTAGATTTTTGATGTATCTCTCTTGTGTTTTGTTTCTATCTTTTATCATTGTTATTATTTCCATATTTATCCACTCATTGTTTTCTTTTCTTTTTATTTCCGTTACTTTTGTATTTCTTTTTATTGTGTTTTGTAATATTGTTGTTAGAGTGTCAAAATCAGTTACTGTTTTATTATCTATGTTTTCAAATTCTTTCTTAATTTTATCGTAGTTTATTTTATTTTTAAGAACTTTTTCATATTTTGTTTCTTTACACATTATGTTCCATTCCGTAATTACCGCATTATGATTTGATAATGTTAGTTTTTTTACTTTTATTTTGCTGTTGTTATCTTTTATGTTTGTAATAACGTGATCTATAATTGTCCCAGGTTTATCTGCGTTATTTCTTGTTACTCCTTCTTCGTTTATTTTATTTAAAATATAGTGACTATTTTCTACAATTATATTTCTGTAGTTGTTAGTTATATTATTATTGTCTCTTAAATTTATGTTCATGTTGCCTAGTATTATATTTTTAGTACTAGTTTTTGTTATTTTGTCTATAACTTTTAAAAAGTCATCGTATTTTGCTGTCTGCGGTTTATATATTGCTGTTAAATGTATATTAGTTTTATTAAGTTTTATTGTTAATATTTCAGTATTTTTTTCTGTTCGACTTTCTTGTACTGTTGTTGCTATTCCGTTTTTTATATATATTGCAATACCTCCACCTTTCATTGCTCTATTATTAAATATTGCTGTATAATTTGGAATTTGAAAGTATGTTTCTTCGTTTGTATATATCCATGTTTCATTTAATACTATGATATCTGCTTTGTATACTTTTGGTATTGTTAGTATTTCATCGAATTTGTTTCTTATACTTCTTGCGTTGTGTAAGTTTATTTTTAGTTTGTCCATTTTAGTTATTCTTGTATATATATATATAATTTTTTATTTTTTTTTTATTTTATTTTTTAATGTTCTTCTTTGTTTAACAGTTCCTTGACATGTTCAATTCCATGTATAACTATTGGCTTGTCTTTTTTTGTTTTTCTTACGAGTATCCTTCCTTCTTTATACCACACCCATTTGTAACCATGTTTTTTTAGTTTTCTTGCTTCATAGAATATGCTGTTGTTTTCGTATGTAAGCTGTTCCGTAATGTATATATCTTTTTTTTTTCCTTTTAATCCACATTTATCGGCTTTGATTGACCCTTTTTCTTTTTTCTTTTCCATTATTTTCTTTTTTTCTTCTACTGATTTGAATTTAACCAGTATTGGTGCATCCGGATTCTTGTTATTTATTCTATAAGCTTCAACAATATTATTTTTTGGAATTTCAGTATTTATATTTGTAATTATTCAAATCAAAGCATTAACAGACTAATACCTAATCTGAGTCAAAGCCTAAAAAACTAGCAGCTTAATTTAAGTTTGGTGCAGGTTTTTGTAGACCCAAAAATGGCGTCTATATTGTCAGAGTTGGTAAAAGTAAAAAATACTTTTGCGATATCCGTTCTAACATATAAAATGCAACAATAGCTTTCTTAATTTGTAATACGGTTTTTAGTAAAACTTTTTTTATAAACACTGCTTTATAAACAAAAATAAATTTAGTTATCTTTATTATAATGATAACTATCTATTTTAGTGCTTGTTTATGAAATTTATAATAACCGTCAACAAAACAAAGAGAATAAAATATTGCAGTATATTTTTGCAAATATGTTATTATAACAGTGTTTAAGTCACTATTGACAAAGATGTAACTTTTTCCAATCCTGTTGTAATGCAAGTGATCCGCCGTCTTCAATAAAATCACGCTAAAAACATGTTTTTTATAGAATTTCAATTGCATGCTAATCTTAACATATGCTGTTCTTGTTTGTTTAATCATTCTTTGTCTAAAAAAAATAGTTTATTTGAAGTACAACGCTGTCGTGCAAAAAACTTGCAAAAAAACCTTAGTCAGAATACTTCACATGTGTGATTTATTTCTGATAAAAATCAAATATATAAATTTTTGGTGGTGCAAAGTAGCATGTTGCTTTAACCAAAGAAACTAAATATCCTTGATAGAACTTCAGTATCACAACTGGCAACTAAATTGCAATTGTCTAAAGAGGTAGACAATCAAATTAATAAAAAAACAAAAGTTTAAAATCAATTATTCAAACCCAATCTAACTCCAAATCCTTATATGTATCTTGGTGATGAAGAATAAATTAAAATAAATGATTTACGTGCTTTTAACAGCACAAGTAAGATCATAATTAGTTTAAGTTTAACTACATATTAGTATTTTATAACCGGATAAAGTCAGCAAGGTGTTGCCTTAAGTTGTAGAAACATGTTGTCATAGTACCAGTACTTAAATCTAGTAAAAATAGAAAACTCTCGCAAAACTATAATCCTATCTTTTTAACGAGCAGCTTATAAAAGTTAAAAAAAAAAAATGATCAATTATCGTCTTATTTGGATATTAGAATTAAAAAATTTAATTGCTAATATTCAATGTGGTTCAAGGCGTTATCGTTGTACAACTGGTTACTTGTTTGGCTAAACACTGCAATTAAAAATGTTTTTTTCAAAATCAACATTCTGTTACTGTATTTGTTGACATGTAATAGCATATAAAAGAAAAATTAGAACAATAAAAAAATGTCTTAAGATATTGTTTATTTAAGGTACGTGTAAGTGATAACATTTAAGGTAAAAATCTTCAAGCATTTGTTAAGCAGATGTATGTTAATGATCTAATTATGTATTGTGCTTTAATTAACATGCCAACATTTGACTACCAATTGCTTTTACCATTAAAATATAGCTTTATATACCACCGACAACGCAAAAACTTTAGGTTGTCACAGTATTACGCAGCTTGGGTTTTTGTTGTTTCAAGGTGCATTGTACAAAGAAAAGTGCACAATTTTTTGGTATGACCACATTCTAGCTTAACAAGTTTTGAGAAATAAGAAGGCTACTGTAGTTAGTGTGCGGAACAAGTTGCAACACAGAAAGTACAAGATTTGTGAGTCGCAAACATCAAAATTTAAAATATTTTAAAGTAATATTTTTGTTTGATTTGTATTTTTCTCATAAAGTAAAACAAGAGCATTGATAATTTATTTTTTTTAAATACAAAAGTATTTTTATTTAATGATAAGCCATTTCTATTTATTTCTATTTGTAAATCATCAATACTAGTTCTGTCTCTATAATTTTCTATACTTGAATATACTTTTATAAGTAACTATTATTACTACAAACAATTCTTAAATAAAAAATTAGGCACTTCTAACAACATCATTTAATTGTTAGATTAGATTTTAAAATTGTAACTGTAATAGCTATCGAATGTTAAGCTTTAATTTCGATCAATTAATCTATAAAACTACAGCCGGCGGAAGTTAATTAAAGTGACACTGTCTGATTATACATATTTATAGGTAAAATGTAATATTATATCGGTGTTAGTCGAATAAAAAATATTTTACAAATTAATGCAAATAAATAGTAATTGGAACAAATACTAACCGCTATTTTCTAAGCATTTAGCAGCATTAGTAGTCTTATATATGTATATAATAGGTAAATAAATTATGTTGAGCTCATTTATATAATTTATTATGAACATCTATCAGCATATTAATTAAACGCATACACATAAACCTCAGTAAATTTAATGTTAAATAATGCAATGCTGCATATAAATAAATAATCTTAATGAAAATAAAAATTCCAATTCATCCATCGTAAATAAATTAAATTCAGTGCAACATTTTTTCACCTCCACACGTCTCAAAGTGTAAATTACCGTTTGAAACTACTCAAGTGATTTCATAACGTGTCGCCAATTAAAGAAATAAATCATAATCACCTTAACTCGATGTGAAATATAATCGAACTAACAAAATATCAATTACCAACATATACACACACATACACACCTGTTAGAACTAATTAAGCACGTTTAATTAGTTGTCAATCCGCGCTCGCAAATTGCCCACGAACGTCCCCACTAGTGGTCTTGCAAATTGACACCAATTAGTCGCGATAGGTTTTTAATAATTCTTTAATTAAGCCGTGAACGCACGCTTATTTATTTATTTTTTGGCGGGAACCTTATCGAAAGGATAATTTAATATCTTGAAGGCGCAGAATATAATAGATCCGTGAATAATCGTATACACAGGTGACAAAAATTTACTAGTGAATAAAAAACTGAAAGTTAGATTACGTAACGTTATTAAGCTCGTCTTTTTTTCTTTTCGCGTCGTAATTATCCCTCGCGAGATGAGATCCATCACAACAAATGATTAATAGGAAGAACAAATATAATTCGAAACCTGACAGATCTGCAACGGCAAATAAATCAAATTGTAGATCCATTTAAAATAAAATTAACATACCACGGCTGCCACCGGTGCGCGGGACTACCGTTTTTAATTAGGAAATGAAGGAAACACCGCGGCATGAAGAGAGACAGAATGTGATCAGCTACCGTGTTACAAGAGTCCATAACTAATTTCTTTATTAGTTTACATCGACTGAATAGAGCCCTGCTGGGCTGAAACACACCGACAGATAACCAGATAACGTTATTCTTATGATCTTCTCACCCGGACAATGTAACACACTCTGATACCATTGTATTGTAAAATCATTCATTATTCTCACGTCTCCTTTCCACAGTTCTATCTATACTTCACTCCAAACACATTGTTATTACTTCTAAAGGTGGTATGAATATTTCAACAAATTAACCCCATTTTAAATGTTATGCTGAATTAGTAGAATAATAGATACAATATAGTAATATAAAAGCAATTACAAATATATTAGTAATTAAGAAAGTATTATTGTGTTTTTTGGGTATTTGAAGATCATGAAAAATCTATGCTATAAAAGTATTAATAGTTTTTTTTAAACTGCATATTTTTATATTTACTAGTATATGTTTTAAAATTATACCTTTGTAATTATAATAACTGTAATAAATAATAAAATGCATAAGTTTAATATTTATTCTATCTAAAGAAATATTTAAATAAAATAATGTTTAAATTATGTGATATTAGAATGTCTAGTACTATAAGCATTGTAATTCATTGAGTAATTGATATACACTAATGTATTACGTATAGTCTTTTTTTAACCTAATTAGTTATGTTTATAATATATACCTAATATGAGTCAATTTGTGACTCACAGTTTAACGGAAATTGTAATATTGTAAACAGTAATGGAATTGAATATAAATTAATAATTATTATAAATAATTTCTGAATATAATTATTTATTTGTTACTGCAACTGCAACTTTTATAAATAATGATTGCATATATTATTTAATATATATAATATATAACTGTGCAGTGTATACAAATTTAGTTATAATAAATTAAGTTATTGTGTGATATTAATAGGTTCTAAGAAGGTGATGCAGGTTCATAAAAAACGATGTCAGAATTGGTAATAGTTTTGACAATTTGTAATATTGCAAAATTTATATTTGTTGTTATTTTTAAAAACTCTTAGTAATTTATTATTTGTGTTTGTGTCAGTATTTTTTTTATTTTGTAGGTGATAACATTGAATGTAGTACAAAGTTTTAAATTTGTATTAAATTCTCATACAGTAAGTGGATCAATTTCAACGGATTCTTTTATTAAAATTTATTTTTAGTTTTCACGAATAGTGTTGTTCAGTTTTAGTATGCAGAAATAATGAAAACTAACCTACAAATTCTTATTCTTAATCCAAATTATGTTTTTGAATGGCTAGGTTATGGGGGTCATACATCTCAGTATACCGTAACATATTTTTATTAAATTTTAAAATGTAATGTTTATAAATTACATAATATGCCACAACAACATAAAAACACCTTTAAATTTCAACGAGTGAAACTATTCTTGCTGAAACTATCACATTGAAAACTAGATTTAAGCAGTTTGTGAACATTCACTTTGAATATTTGGCTTATAAGTCTCAGAAAATACTGAATTTGGAAATTTATTCCAAGTTTTAGTTCTACATCTCTGAAAACTGTCAGTAAATATTTGTTAGAATTCCTAGCAAGCCTTGTACTACAAGTAAATCTTGATTTAGTCAACAATGTTTAACTGTCACTCTTTGCATATCAAATTGCATTGAACATTAATTTAGACATTTTCCATTTCTTTGAACGTTTAAACGTAAAATCACCGCACTAACTTTTTACTGAACATAGTAAAGCAAGATTGCAATAGAATTAAGTTATTGTTGACAATTTTTCTATTTTATTATTATTTTTAACTTTAATTATTACAATAAATATGGCAAATACTTGTATGTTTATAGCAATATAGCAATACAAAAAAAGCTGTTTCAAACATTTAGCTAATAGTCCGGGAGCTGGTAACAAAAAAGTGCAAGAGTTTAGGAAAGGCTGATATTTTGAGATCGGACTGTTTATTGGTCATAGAACGCCTCTGCAAAGTCAGCACCCCAGGTGTCGGGACACCTAACGATGGCACGCTAAGAAAGGTGTAATTTTAACACCTTACTTAGCGTACTCAAAAATTGTTTTTCAAAAGCTGAAAATTCATAGGCAAATAGTCGATGCATTACAAAACCTTAATCAAGCAGTCAGACAGTAATAACCAAACGCACGGCGTCAGCACAGTTGCGTACATGCTACAAGAACTAACTTAATGCAAATGATTTAAAAAAGCTGAAATTTGGAAATATGTCAAATCACATAATTAAATTTATAAAACAAACAGTCAGACATAGTTTTTATAAGAACCCAATCAGTCAGCACCCAAAAAATAGCCAACTCAACTGTCTGCAGTAGAAAACGGTTAGCTAGAAATCAATAGGCAATATGACTACGACTGGTATGAAGAAAGTGACGTTCTAATTCAACCAAATATTACTAATACAGGTAATTTTTTGTACAAACTACTATTGATTACATTAAGTATTTTACACATAAACATATCATTTGACTGACTAAACATTGAATATTTTGTTATGTACAGAAAACAAATTGGGTGCAACAGACGATGGGACGGAAAAAGCAAATGAAACAGAAAGAACCTCAGACGGCTTGGATAATGATTGCGACGAAGAAAACGACGAAATTAATAGCGATAATAATATAGAACCCTAAATAAAACATAAATAAATACTAAGTATTTTTTGATTGGTCAAAAACCTTTAATTACGACAAGCAGCGTGCGCGCCATATCACGACTTCAATTGGTTGCTGATTGATTGGGTTCTGATAAATACTATGTCTGACAGTTTGTTTTATAAATTTAATTACGTAATTTGACATATTCCCAACTTTCAGCATTTTCTAATCATTTGCATTAAGTTAGTTCTTGTAGCATGTACGCAACTGTGCTGACGCCGTGCGTTTGGTTATTACTGTCTGACTGCTTGATTAAGGTTTTGTAATGCATCGACTATTTGCCGATGAATTTTCAGCTTTTCCAAAACAATTTTTGGGTACGCTAAGGAAGGTGTTAAAATTACACCTTTCTTAGCGTGCCATCGCCAGGTGTCCCGACATCTGGAGTGCTGACTTTGCAGAGGCGTTCTATGACCAATAAACAGTCCGATCTCAAAATATCAGCCTTTCCTAAACTCTTGCACTTTTTTGTTACAAGCTCCCGGACTATAAGGGGGCAGTTTGATGAGTGTTATAAAACTACGAGCAGAACTCACGCAATTGAACACCTTTTTAAAATCGGTTTTCTGCAACGTGTTGAGAATGAAATTTCCAATCTAATGAAATATATATATGTCTCATTGATTTTATTCTTACTTCTACTCTTAACTTTTGTTTTTCTCACAATATATGCTAGCGTTTTTTTATTTAAACCCGGCACTTACTTCTAATATTTTACATGTATTGTTTTTAATTTTTCTTGTTTCACCCATCCCCATATTTCTAATCCGTACAAGTCTTTTTATTCTTATACAATTAATTGTTTTTATACTACTTCTACTACTTTATTTACCTTTTACACTATATTTTTAATATGCTTGCACTTGCTATTATTTGTACAATATACATATCTTAAATATTTAAAACATTTTATCTCCGCAATACCTTGCCAGATTTTCTTTTTTTATTTATTATCTTATTTATACCTAGTTTTTTATTCAACTTTCTTTCTAATGTCATAGCATAGATTTTGTAGGTCGTACACAGTAGTGATATTCTACTGTAGTTATTTACTTAATTTTTGTTTTTAATTTTGTGTATAGAGCAAACAAGACTTTTTCTTTTACTTGAAAGTATGGAATTTTTTTTTTTAATTTATTATTTTTTTTTATTTTTTAATCAACTCTTTTATACTATACAGCTATGCTTTATTTTAATTGGTTCTTGTCCATCTAGTATTTTTTTCTTTCAAATAAACTGAAAAAGTGTTTCTTCCGCAGTTTTTTTGTTTCTTTGTTTATATATTTTTATGCTTTTGTTTCTGTCAATAATTTTTATTTGTTTTTGATAAATTTTAGGTTGTTTACAGTGCTTTTTGTGTGCTTTCTGTTCTTATAAATATTGTTTCTTGTGCTTTTGTTGTTTTTTAAACGCTTTAACATCTTTTGGGCTTTTAGCTATTTGCTATTTTACCACTACCAATTTTTTTTATTTTTTTTTATTTCTTTAATTAAAAAATAGATGACAAATTGAAACTACAACTATAAGGTTAAATATCAAAACGGTATTTATATATTCTAAATAACAATGCAAAATCAATAAATAAAGAACAAGAAAAATTATTATTCTTATGATCTTTGGCATATATTTTATGTAAAAATTTAGGTTATGTTTTAAACCTCCAACTTAAAATGTACTACGCAAACTTAAATTCAAACTCAAACTGATTTATTAAGTACTATAAGTCTAATTTATCAAGTTTGCTAGTTGGGACCTTATTCCCAACTAGCAAACTTGATAATTTAGCAAACAAAAACATTGATATTATCATCTCTTTTAACATAGCAAATTTATACATTAATGTTTCTATTCTATATACTATTATTGCTCTTTAGAATAAATAAACATCAAACAGTATAAACAATTAAAAAGTTGTAATATTATAGTACTTAAAAAAATGGTAAACCTAAAACAATATTTACTTACAATGACAAAATTTACAAACTATCTGATAAACTTCCTAACCTAACCTAACAGCATTAGGTTTTGCAATTCTAGCCAACATTTTTAAATTATCATCAATAGTGCTAATCTATTCATACATCGTTTTTTGGTAAAATATTTGTTGACATAATTTGCATTTTTAGAAGACCATCATCTAACATATTAGACTTTAACATGTTTATTATGCTTGCCAGTGTAAGCAAAAAATAGAAGTCACTTTAAAATTATGATTTAGTTTAGGATTTTTTTGTTTCAACCTTATGTTAGCAAATTGTAAATAATTGTACTGTATTTTGCACATTAAATTAATAATTCAACGTTGAATTGTTAAGCATATTTATTGTTTTTATTGCGTATTTTGGAAATATCACAAATTTACAGTTTAGACAAAGTTCAAATTTTTGTTCCTAGTCAACGAGGAACTCTTTTAATTAAATTATGAATCACATTTTGGACGATGTTATTCTACTCTTGCAATAACAACTGTCTTAGCTCTTGAGCTGTTTTTAGAGTAGGCATGTTTTATAGAATTTATGGCTCAGAGCTAGCCAATCAAACCGCAAAATTTCCACTTCATCCAGATATTTACTGACAATTATGCCTACTTGAAGTCTAGCCATAATATGCATAAAAATGCCGCGCTTGCTTATAGTTGTCATAAAAAGCATAACATAATTGTCGAAAACTTTCATAATGTATCTGTGAGCTGTCAAAGAACTATTATAAAAATTAACTCTGTGTGTGCTTCGGTTGAAATTTGTGCCTAAACCATTACCGACCCACCGTCAAATAAAAATCGCTTATCAATACAAACTAAAACGTATCTTTTTCCGCGTCTTCTCTACACTTTCAGACGTCCGCCTAATTCGATAAAGCAAAAACGCGATTTATTTGAAAACAGTACCCTTTTCCAGTCCTCATTATTTCATGCCCGGTGATTTTGGACAAGAGCCAACCTTGCAACACAACGTTGGCGTTGTAAAAGTAGACTTGTAGCTATCTTTCTACAAGATAATCCCGCAGCCCAAAGCCTTCTTTAAACGGTCCATTTACTAACATTTACATTTTGAACTTCATGGAGTTGATTTTGTAGATAAACTGCAGAAGCTGTTTTATTCCACAAACTTGTGGTCACCCAAAAACGGTTATCTATGTTTGTGGTAACTTTTTTTTTCCGGATTCTGATCTTCTGTTTATCAGGCCAGTATCTAAGTAACGTTGATACACTTTTTGTACAACAATAGGGTTTAAAAACATTATGACCTGTTAAATACAGTACACCGTGTAAATGACAAGTTTTGCAAAAAAATATCAACATTAAGTAAAAAAACCACAACAAAATGTAGGTTTTTAATTAGAGCAAAATGGATGCTGTTTTATAAAAGTCTTTAACACGGTGATAATAACTGACTGATAGATAACATTTGTCAAAAAATCAATTATTAAAAGCCTACTTTGGTTTACAATTTGCAAACATAAAGTTAAAACAGCAAACATAAAGTAAAAACAAAAAAAATTATAAACTCGGGAAAAATCATACCATACAATTCCAACCACAGTAATAACTATAAGTTTTCAACTTTCTATTCACTCACCCAATAAGCACTAAATTTACTACACTCTTTTACTAATCATACAACTAATAAGAAACACTATCAAATTTGTAGCTGTATTAAATAACTCTCTTATTACTACAATCAACAAAATAATTACAAACACTAAAATTTAAAAAAACACTACTACTCAAATACGACATCAATAGATCTTATTCAACTAACACAATCAAAAATATAATATGCAACAATAAACAAAAACCAGACATCTTAATGAAATCTAAAATTTACAAAATAGATTGCTAAAACTTCAACAAAACTTACATAGGACAAACCAGCAAAACATTAAAATAAAAAAAAAAAAATCTACTTTTTTTAAACAGCTACACTATTATGAACACAGCTTCAACAATTACTATAACATAAAACTTATCCACTAATGCAAAAAGCTTAAAATTGAGCATTGTAGAGCTTAGAAAATAGTCAACTGTCTCAACAAACAACTAAACACTAAATAAAAACACATGTACAGTTTTCTTTGATCACATAAAATACATACACAATAACCACCTTTTCAACACACAACCTATACCTGTAACATCAACCACTAAGTTGTAGAACTATCTAACACCTTTCACTACTTCCCTCAGTCATATATATTATACATTACATCTCAAATATATTGTAAGTTAAAATAATTATCTATTATTTTATTTACTTATAACATAATTTATCATTTTAGTTACACCGACAAAAGCTTAATGGCCAAAACCGGTCAGTACACAAAAAAACACATCAGAATATAAAAGTATGTTTTTAATAAAAACATAACCTAAACTTCCTATAGAAGCTTTAGTATTCATTATAAGAAGCAACATTTTAAGTAACTGTTTAATTTATTGGAACATTTACTTTAAATTGCATTAATTAGACTACTACTACTAGTGTAACACAAGATTAAAATTTTGTTCTTTTTCAATTTAAATATTGTATGTTATTAATGTAGTATATATTTCTAATATTAATAAATGTATATCTTACATTTTATCTAATTATTATTGTTTTTTAGAGTAGTTTTAAACAACTACGCAATTTTCAAATTCTTTCATTGTCAGCTCAAATATAAAGAGTGATGCAATATCAATTTGTTGTGCATAAAATTTAAATTACAAAGTACAACTACATTAGTTTTTGCTAATATATGCAAAATGTGTTTTTAAATTTTCTGATTGTTAGCTGTTCAAGTGTACTACATATGTCTGCTTAAATATGAAAAGTAAAGCTAGCACTATCAATTTATGATGCGCAAAATTTAATTACAGATATAATTAGTTTCCGCACTGCTGCTAATTAAACTTAGCAAAAATTTGTACAATTCCAAACAATTTTACGTGTTTTTTTTAATATCAAACACAACTTTCTATTGACAAACAAGGTCTAATTAATATATATTTTTTATAATTAAATACTTTTAATTTATTTATTTCAATTCTGCAAAAACTTTTATTTTTAGATTATTTGCAATTTTAATTGGTTGTTAATTAACTTTATTAGTGTTAATTAGACACTTGCTATGTATTTTTAGAATTTGCGTTAATAATAATAATAATAATAATAATACTTTATTCACGGTATAATCTTACCATTTACATCTACATCAAATATACATAAACGATGATGTTTTACAATACAAAAATAAAGAATACAAAAATTAACATTCATAAAAGCGCACATATTAAACATTAGTCAGCATGACTTAGCTGACTTCTGAACGTAGATTTAGAGACACAAAATACATTAATATTAGTTGGTAAATTATTTGCAAATCTACACATTCTACCGAGTGGATTATTAAAACCATAATTAGTAGGATGGGTAGATTTGCAAAATAAAGAAGAATGTCTGCTATGTCTATTATTAGGTGCTACATGGAATGGAAGAGTACCAAGTAGCTCCGGACAATCAATCTCAGACATAATTAAATTACGCAAGAACGACAAATCAGCTCTTTTGCGGCGAATCTTTAATGGCGGTAGATTGTACAATAAAGCAATGTAGCAGTAATCATAATTTACAGATAATATGCCGGATTTATAAGACAATAAACGACAAAACTTTTTTTGAATTTGTTCAATACTATGGTTATGAGTTTCATAAACATTACTCCAAACTGACGGAACATACTCTAAATGCAAACGCACCAAAGCACAATATAAAGTTTTAGTGTACTGGCTGATAAATCCGCGGACAATCTATATACAATTCCTAACATTTTTATGGCACGATTGCACATGATGTTTATATGTTCAACAAATGTAAGTTTATGATCAAAAATAACTTTTATTTGTGTGACTTTGTTTAACATTTTAGTGTCAATTATATAATTAAAAAAAAAATTACTTAAAGTTCTATGGAAACTTATTGAAAAACATTTATCAGCATTAAAAAATAATTTATTAATACACACACACCAAGTATTTATAGAATCCAAGTTCAGTTGTAAAAGATGGCAGTCATTGAGAGATGATATTCTTCTATACATTTTTAAATCATCCGCAAAAAAAAAATGACAATGAATTGATATACTGTGGGATATCATTAATGAAAAGCAAAAATAAAATTAGTCCACAATGAGATCTTTGAGGAACACCAGATGAAACAAGAATGGGCTGTGACAAAAAGTTATTAATTTTTTTACACTGCGTGCGATTTTTCAAAAAGCTGAATAACCAAGAAGTCACATCATGATGAAATCCCAGAGCACTGAGCTGGGCAATCAAAATATTATGACTCACACAATCAAACGCCTTTGAAAAATCGGTGTAGATTGAGTCAACTTGTACTTTAGATTCAAATGCATTTAAAATATCATTTTCATAACAAAGTAAATTAATAAATGTTAAACGCCCTTCACAAAAACTATGCTGTTCTTCTATTAAGATGCTTTGCACATCCATTGCAACTGACCAATTACAATTTTATCGAACAATTTAGGTATCTGCTATTGAATGCAAATGCCTCTATAGTTAGTGATATTCTCTTTGGCTCCATATTTAAACAATGCGTAATATAGCTTTGTTTCTAATTTTTGAGGAAATTTAATTTTATTCAATGAAGCATTGAAAAGTAAGTGCAATGGCTCTGCAATAGAATAAATGCACTTTTTTAACAGTAAAGAAGGAATGCCGTCGGGTCCAACGCTTAAATTACATTTAAGGTTTTCAATTCCCTTAAAAACATCACACAAACTAATAAAAAAAATTGAATGTATTACGTTATTATTAAAATTAAACAATGGAGTTGGATGAGTTTTGTTATCATAGACTGAAGAAAAAAATCTGCAAAATTAGTTACAAAGTTGTTCCCATTATTACAAGTTAGATGTTTATAATGCATTCTGGCTGGAAAACCATTAGTTTTTTTGTTTTCATTAACAAATCTCCAAAAATGTTTTGGATTATTTTGAATTTTACTTTCAGTTTGTAAAATATATTTTTCGTATTGGTGTGCACTGAGATTTTTGCACGTAGTACGAATAGATTGGAATTCATTATAGTCCGACAATAGTTTTGAAGATTTTTAACGTTTGTGTACAGTTTTCTTGAGGTTAGTAAGTGATATCAATTCTTTGTTGAACCAAATAGGAAAATTGCTTTCACGCCACAGTTTTTTAGAGACAAAACAATCAATAACATAATTGGTTACAAAGTAAAATACATCAAGACACATATCAATATCACAGTTATAAAATAGTGCAGTCCAGTCAACATTCAACAAATAATTATTGATTGAGTTGTAGTCGGCAAGTTTAAAATCATTAAAAACATAATTACAATTTAAAATATCACAGGTAGTATCACATTTTATAGTTATTAAGTACGCAGTATAGTGTTATCTTAAATTTAACAAAACATCTACAACTTCTATCACAGAAATATTACGATCGTTAGTAAAACATAAATCAAAAACCACACCCTCACTATTAGGAATAGAAATGCATTGTACGCAGTTTAAGAACCCAAATGAATTAGCTACTAAATGAGCAGGGTTACTATCATTACAAAATACTCCTATACCTAAATCATCGTTAACCCAAGATGCTGCAGGTAGATTGTAATCGCCCAATAAAACTAGTTTACTGCTTAAAAACTCGTCGGCAATAGGTTCGACGGAATAACAATGGTTAAGATATTTGTCACTAGTTGAATTAGGTGGTAAATATACCGCACAAATTATATAAGACACAAGATTAAACTTAACAACTACAAACAAATGTTCATCACTAATAAACGTGAGGAAAAGTAATACAAATTTAAGGTGAGTTTTGATAGCAATTAAAACACCACCTTCGCTTTGTTTAGGGCTTGTTAGAGCCGAGCGATCACACCTAAATAATCGATAACCTTTTAGATTTAATTCAGAGTCACTGATGTCTGGAGAAAGCCAGATTTTAGTAAAAACAATCACATCGTAGTCTGATACGGCTACAGCTAGCAAGAGTTTTCTGAGTTTAGTTTTTAAACCCCAACGTTCTGGTAGTAGATGGAGAAGCCGTTATCATTCCTGAAGATGGGTCTAAGCTGTTGCCAGGGTTCAGGCTCCAAAAATCCATTAGAGATGAAGCAGGAACATTTTGTAAACGACCATAACTCACAAATTTTTTGACAGCAATGTTTGCTGACCAAAAGTCTTTGCAAATAATAGCTCGAGCATGGTCGGCTGGAACCGAGACTTTAAAGCTACTGTAGCTTCCAGATTGTACAACTAGATCTACAACGTCGATTGAAATATCGGGGTATTTCAATTTAATGTAGTTAATAACATCGGATTTTTTAGTTCTGTGTTTAAGTTTTGAGACATGTATATATGAGTTTGGCACATATGCTTGCAACTTATCGTTACTTGGACTACAACCAAAAATTGTTGGGGTTTTAGGTTGAACTTTCTGTCTAGGTTTTGTTTAAGCAGTAAAGGTTGCAAAAGAAAAAGAATTGTTAATCATTCAACTACATTTATTTTTTTTATTAGCTTGCTTTACAACAAAGTTATTTTTGTATCAAAATACTTAATATTGCTAGGTATTGATGGCTAGCTAAACAGCTGTACATGGTTTTAGAATTATGTTATTTTTTTGCTGTTACAAAATGATAGATCGTATAAGATAAACTTTCTTAATGCAAATGTAATACCATTAAGGTTTGCAAGATGGTCAAGTAGAATAATTTACGCAATAATTTTGATCTTTCATTAAATAAAAAAATTTACCTTAGAAAACAATACACAAACATTAAAAATGATCAACTTTTATTAATTATACGTAAAGTTTTTTGTTTTTAAAAAAATTATTAACAAATCGTTTAGATATAATTTTTGTGTTGTTTTTAATTCCTATTTTTTTTAACTTCTTAAATATTTGTGTAAATACAAGGTGATTCAGAAAAACAGCATGGTTTTGAAATAATGAGTACTCTTCTAATTTTACACAAATTGTTTAATTATTGACAATAAAATATTTGTTATAAAATAACATTTTGCAAAAATATCATAACTTCCTTCTAGAATGCAAATTTATTTAAATGTTCAAAGTTGCTCGTAAAATTTCCCAACAGTTCTTAATTAATTTTTTTGCAATTTATAGCAAATAGCATCATTCAGTTTTTCTAAACTACAATTAGTTTTCAAAATTAATTTTATTTAATATATTTTTAATTTTTATGTTGTTTTATGACTTATTAAGTAATTCTTAAAAAACGTTAGATCTTATTATTTAAACAATGATGTTAACGTCACTGCTTCTAGTTCTATAGAGACCAATAACAAAATTGCATTTTTAAAAGTTAAAAAAAATAATTATAACCAGTTTTATAAAAATCTAAAAATAATACTTTGGGATAATCAACATAACGTAAATAACATTACTCCATACATAACACAAATTGTAAATTTTTGTATTTATGATTTTGTATTTTTTTAATGTTTAAAAGAAGCCAAAGTTGTTTCCTTGTCAAAAATGCCATATCCAACCACAACACAACGTTTTCAAAAACTGTAGAAAAAGTTATTAAATACACATACAAAATCAATACAAATACAAATCAAATATTATTCCATAAACTCTGATTTTAAGAGTTTTTTTAAATTAAAAATTAAAAACAAATTACAATTCTAGCATTAATAAACTATTCTATTGATTATAATCTATTGTTTGCAAATTTACAACTCCGTTGAATTTTGGCTCAATACTATAAAGTTTTTAAAATTATACTTTTGTTAAAGAACACAATAAACTCAATAATCCTACAAACAAACTTAAGTAAGGCATTGCTGGCGCTTAATGTTACTTTTGTCGCTGCAACAGAAATGGACATCGATGTGGTAAAAGTTTGTAAATACAACAAATAAATAATAAACAAACCAGAGTGAATAGCAAAAAAAGAAGAACATAGTTGCATTTTGCCGTACAGCTAGAAAATTTTACTTTGTATTATTGCTACCTATCTTCAAACATTATACTTGATTAATTTAAAGTAAAAACTGACTCAATAATGCATAAATGTTGTAGTGCCCAAAAGGAGTGTGTTATCTTAGGCTATAACAAAGTAAAAAAGCACATGTGCGTAGTGGTAGACCAAAAAAAAAACACTTTAGAAAATAGCTAGCAATACTTGAGATGGTTGTACAAAATACAGACAAAAGACCAACTTTTTTTATAGATTTATCAAAATTTACATAAGGTATTAAGACATATATTAAGAAATAAAAAGTCTAAGGCATGGAAATTGCAACCGATCACAACTAAATTGTGATTCGTTGTAGTTATTTTTCAAATAAATACCCCCCCAAAAAAAACCGGAATAAAAAACTTTAAACTAATTTCTTTGAACAAAATAAGTCTACAGACAACAAGGCAACGTTTGAAAAGTATACGCCCACTGTTACAAAAGTCTACAAATAAAATCTACGCGCAATAAGCAACAGTAAATTCAAAAGTACACCATTCTGATAAAATAACACAATAACACACCAAATAAAAAGATGCTCAAAAAGAAATTCACAAAAATGCGCAAATACCAAATATATAGCAAACGCAAAGTCAACAAAATTAAAAACCTCTACAAAGCTTATAAAAAACAACTTTAAAAAAAAATATTAGCCAAAAAAAAACACTAAAAAAAAATTACAATCCGCTTACAAAATTGCAAAAAAAAAAGAAACTTTTACACCGTACAAAAAACATCAAAAACAAGCTAAAGGTAACAGAAAAACGGTTTTAGTAAAAAACGTGAAAATTTTTGTTAAAGATAAACTGCCACAAGCCTTTTAGGCTGTAAAATCTGCGGGTTGAATGACATATTATCAGAGGTTTTAATAGAAGTAAGGCGTATAGCAAATAAATGGCTAATAAACTTGCCAAACAAACTTTTAAAGCAGCAAACCTTTTCTGCCGGGTGGAAAACATCCAAGCTAATATTAATACTCAAAAAAAAACTCTAAAACTAAAAGTTTCAAGTGTAAAAAAATTGATAAAACAAGAAGAAGATTATCAGTTTTGCTTTGTAATAAAAAATTCCATAAAAAAATGTTAAAAAAACTATCAAAAAAATAGAAAACACTTGTTAATTTGGACACTAAAAATGTCTTTAAAAATCTATTACAAAAAATATAGAAGAAATTAGCAAAAAAAAACTAAAGTATTTGTAAAATATTGTCACATGTTACCTAAATGAACGGAAACTGCAAAAATCTTTTAAGGTTGTGTTTAAAGACCACTACTCTAGAACTTAATGTATGATAGTGCTAAGAAGAAAATAGACAATTGGAGTAAAAACAAAAGCTTTTGCAGATGATCTTGCACTAACAATATTAGCCAAATATTAATGCCAACTAGTTAAAAAAACTATTGACTAACCAAACATTACTTAAAGGTAGTCTCTAAAAAAATACTACTATACTCAGAAGTCTACAAAAGAAAAGTTTCAGGTGCGCTGTTACTTTCAAATACATAACATACACAAAAAAAGCAATCAAATACCTTGGTATACTAATCAACTTCCTAACACTATAATTCAAAACACAATAAAAAAAAAAAAAACAGAAAAAAGCGGTAAAACTTGGATTAAATCATGCTTAACATAGACAAACCGTCAAGCAGTAAAAAGCAATTTCTGAACTTCTATGTTGCATCAATATAGCACAAAACCTAAAAATCTAAAATTTTATAAATTCTCTGATCAGTGTACAAAGGAAAACGTTATTGCGAGTAAAAACACATATAGGATAGTCTGAGCGGAAGCTAGAGTAATTATAATCGATCTGCTGACAAAAAAAACTACAAAAAAATGATTTATTAACAGTAAAGACTAAGTTTAAAAAAGAAAAAAAAGCTTTAACCAGTGGCAGAATAAATTGAACAAAACAGCAGTCAGCCAATTGACTGTTACCTAATAAACAAAATTCGTTTAAATGCAAATTTAGAACAACAAACTATGTATTAAATTAAACCTAAACAAACCATGGCTTGTACAAAAAATTAACCAATAAAATCAACAAGAACAACATCGATACGTGCAGTAAATATAGTGGTACACCCGCTCTTTGTGTGCTTTGTAACGGAAAAAACAAAAATAAAGTTATAATTTGGAAAAACAATAAACGTGGACAATATTGTGTAGGCTATACTAAAAAACAAAGAGAGTTTTGACCATGCAAGAAGTACTGTAAGCAAAATTATAAATAAGGAAAAGAAGGAAGAAAAGAAAAAATAGTAAAAAAAACGGGTTGTTTTAAAGGCACCTGCATGGTAATATTCTAAAACAATACCTTGGAAGATGAAGTGGTTTAGTGCAAAAACCGTGTTTGTACAAAAAAAGAATTCATAAAAAATTTCACCTAACAAATTAAGATTATTTTTTTAAATTGAACATATAATATAAATCTTGTTTGATGATATTTGGGACCAAAAAATTAAAAGACAAAAAAAGCATTGCAGAACAATATAATGCTCAGACTGAATAATAAAACGCTACCAATAAGAGACTTAACATAAAACCTTAGACTGAATATTAATTTTTATTTTTGATTCAAACCACATTTTAACAAAATTATTTAAAGATTGTTTGCTATCCTTAAGTTACTCTATTTTAATAGATTTTATTTAAATCAAAATCAATGTTATGTCAGTCATTGGTGCTTTCACATTTAAACTTTTGTAATACAATGTATTTATGTATTGCCATACAAAATCAATTTAATTGCAGCAAGATAAAAATACTCCATTAAACTTATATTTAACATACGTCGTTCAAATAGTGTAAGCCATAAATCAACTGACTAAGTCGTAATACGTCCTAATAAAGTATCTAATAAAATATTAGCTACATAATCTAACTTTTAATTTAATTAAATTTCATTTATTTTCTTAACTCTTCTGAGCAGCTAGTATGTTATATGCTCTATGTTTTTATTTGTTATAAATGTATATGTTAAGCATATATTTAACTGGCTGTCCATAGGTTTTAATAAAATAAATTAAATGAAAAGTTAGGTTATTCTGCTAATAGTTTATTAGGTACTTTATTAGGAGGTGGATATCACAGCCTTAAGAATAAATAAACTTACAAATTTTTAAAATATTTTTAGTAAGAATAGTTTAAAAAATTTAATAAAAATGTGAACTCAAAATAAGATGTGTTAAAAAACCAAAAAAAGAAAAAGTGTTTATTGTGTTTGCAGTGTATGAACTAAACAAGGAACATGTCTTAGGTGCAAATTTTATTATTAACAAATAACAATTAGTTTTATCGCTAATGTCATATTGGCGTAAATACAATAATCAGTAAAAGCTAAATATACTATTATTTAGTATTAATTTAAACTCGTTACCAGGTTTGAATTATATTTTATTGTTTAAAAAAATATTGTTCTACCATTACACACATAAAAAACAACCAAAAATTATGTACATGTACACAAAGTTTTATAATATGATTAAGACAACAAAATTATTTGTTCTTTTTTTAATTATGTGCTAACAATTTATTTTAATTTAATTATTTAATGTGTAATAAATTGAACAGTATCTAAACTTAAAACTGTACAATAAATTATGAATAACATATACAGACTCTTGATTTAAAAATATTATTCTCATATGAAAAGCTTTTCAAAAACATTTTGAGTTGTATGCAAACATTTCATTGTATGGGTACCCATGAGCGTATAATAGCATTTACCTCCACTTCCCATTTTACCATAGTATATAATCCTTATTTGTACATATTTATGCGGCATATCCAGACAGGCATATGTATATTCAGTTGACATTTTGGGCGGATTGACCAGACACAAAAGAGTCGATACAATAATAAATGTGCTTAAGCTACTTTTACACACCGACAGATTTGAATAGTTGCACCCTTTCTCCCATTATCCCCTTGTTGGAAGTGTCCTGAGTATGGGCACTCAAGGCCCATTCACCGAAATGGAAAAGAAGCAACACGCGTAAATAAACAGATGTAATATTTCATTAAATTAATCAAAAACACGGTGTGATTTAGATTAAAACACGTTTTAATTGATTGGATTACAAGTGAGCCCATTTGTTATTCTGGTTGTCCGCGCGCCGCTCGCTAACACTACGATTCCGGTTAAATTGGGTTGTCGAGATAATGTAACTGTATAAATTAGAGGTGGAACAACATTTGTTTGATAAGTGGATAGTTATGTGGTAGTGGCCGAGATCAGGTTAACTAAATGTCATTATTCTGGGAGAGCGGTTTTCACAGAGATTATCAGAAAAGTGGACCCAACAAAAAGTCCTCATGCAGAAGAAAGGGTCGGATATATTAGTGCTACTTTTTTCAGTCTGACCAAACGGCGCCATAAGAAATATTCAAATAATATAATAACGAGTTGCAATATGAATGTGTTATTGCAGTGGGGGAATTATGAAAATTATGGGCTAGCGGCAATAAACATACGTACTTGGAATTCTTTAACTTGCTTTTTTATTAAGTATGTATATTTAATTTTTTTCTAAACAGCACAGAGGTAGATGAAACATGTATTATGAGTTAGCTAAATCTAGTTTCTCATATTAGGTAATGAATGTGTTTATCTTACGCAGTAAAACTAGATTTTTCTTGTGCTTAATGATACCAGTTAATTACATATTAGTTAAGCTATTAATTAGCAAATTTGGAATATAATAGTAAAACTTGCCAAACAATACACTAATATAGCAAACATTTAAATTTCTTAGTTAAGTGTAAAATTTTAAATTAAAAAATAGCAATTATTGATACAAATATTTTTGTAAAAAATAAACTGATTTATAATCTGTGTAATTGATATAAAAATGTTTATTTATTAGTTGTTGAAATAAAACTGTCTTAAAAACTTTGGTATACTACGTTTTATACAAATTAACTATAGTCTATTTAATTCAACAATAAAGCGTGGGAACAGTTAGAAACGTAATTTACACTTAAGTTGAAATCATTTAACCATTGATACATACTGCACAAACTATACAATATTGTGCAACGGTGGATGTATACTTGTTATGTTTGAGGTGTTTTTTTTTAATTTATTTTATTATTGATCGGTTTTGAGGAATTTGTTACCTAATTATCTGCAATTATATGTAAATATTTAATCCACTAAAGCAAATTTTGCACTATATTGTGAAATTAAATAAACTATAATACTAATTATTATGTTGTAAGTTTTAAAAAAAGTTTTTAATATATCTAGGTTTGTGACATTAAATTTAAAATCCCATAAAATTTCAATAATTTTATAATTGGCAGTAAATAAATGCACTAAGTTTATTTTTAGTGTCCAATATATTTTGTTTATATGCTAAAGTCAATGTTTATTTTTGATGAGTTGCATAAGTAAAAATAAATTAAATGTGGCAGTATAAAATGTCTATTTATTTTTATTTAAGCTTATTATTTAAATAAAAGTAAAATTCTTAAACTAAGCTTAATTTATCATTAATTTTCTGTTAATCACAGATTATGTTGTATTGTACTTTATTTTATTACCTGCAAGTTACACAGTATACATTTTCTACAACTACAATAAACAAAAAAATAACAATTTATTAACAGTATATTGAGCAACAAACACGGTGGTACACTCATATCCCATAATTCCCGCACTACGTTATATAAAATTTTTGGCTAGTGGTAGAATTTATGCGTAGTAGTCCTGCATTATTATTATTATTACTATGAGCATATTTAGAAGAAAAAGGTTTTTGTTTAGACGTTGTTAATAAACACTGCAAGGTTATTGAACCAATACGATAGCGTCATTTGTTTTGGTTACTTCTTAGAATCTTTTACATAAGTTTGATATATTTTAGTGAAATAAAAAAAACTAAAAAAAACACACTGGAGGTGTTTGAAAAATTAATTAGATGACCGCAGTGGCAGCCTTGGCAGCTTTGGCAGTAGGCTATTCTTGAGGATCAATTATTGAATATTTGGGCCAATGTTTCCAGCGGTATTTTGGTGATAGCTTTGCGAATGTTCTGCTTTAAGTGGTCAATTGTCTGTAGATTGTCAGCATACATTTTTTTCTTTAATGCGCTTAAAAAGAAATCATGGGTGTAAAATTGCAGCTGCAAAGTTCAAATCACCGAAACGGCTAATAACGGTTAAATTGGTGCGCAGAAGATTGATTGTGGCATGTCGTTTTGTTTGTTTTCATAACCTCCAAGATAAAAATAGTCCTTTTCTAAAAAGATGATTTTTTGGTTAAAATTAGATTCATCATTCAATTTGTTTAAAACCTACTGAACAAAGCAAAAACGGGCACCAAGGTCGGCTATTTTAATTTCTTCAACAAGTTGCACTTTGTACACAAACATACCGAGGTTTTTGTAAAAGATTTGCCTTAAAGTGGTTAGCCAAATATCAAGTTGCTGGTTTCTGTGCCGAGTTGATGTTTTTGGGTGCTCCCGTACACTTCAAGCCTCAGAAGCAACGATTTTGGCAGAACGCTCTGAATGAGTATGCTTAATGCGGGTATTGTCTACTAGCATTCTAGTTTTATCCATTTTTGTTACAAACTTTTGTATTGTTTCAATTGGTTTCATTTTTTCCAAATAACGTACGCAATTTTTGCGCTGTTGCAGACAAATTAGACCAATTTTCAAAATAAAAGTTTGGTATTTTAAAACGTTGCTTCAAAGTAAAACAATGCATCTTTTTTTTTTACGGAAATATCTAATTACACTTGTCTTATTGTGACGTATACATAACATGTAATTCAAAATTCAACTAATACATAGCCTATTCTTTAGAAGTAAATTTTGCGACTGCAGGAGTTACAATAAACGGAATAAAGTTTGCGTATATTACAAGCGTGTTAAAAGTGAGTTATGTACTACAATATGTACAGTAAGTACCTAAACTTGTAAATCCTTCAGTTGTTTTAGCATAAAAAAACAACGCCATTTGTTGTACAAAAAATAGAAATGAACAACTGTTACAGTTGTTACAGTTTTAAAAGCTAAGTATTTCTGGTAACATGTTTTGAGTTTGAGGACTTTGTCATGAATTTAACGTCACACTGACGTCTTAATAGCATAATTTCATCAACAGTAATTACACCAAAACAAAAGGTAGCTGCAGTTAAAAAGTATTTGAGCGTTTGACACAAGTATCATATCAATTTACAGTTGTAGAATTCAAAATAAAATGTTGAAACTGGTTTATAAGAAAAAAACTTAGGTAGGTACTACAAAAAATTGAATACACAAACTGAACCTGATCGTTACAGTTACGTTAGTTTGGTACATTTTTCAAATCATTTCATAATTCAACTTTAAATTGCGTACTAGTTGCAAACAAGTACATTTTCAAGATCGTAATAACAACGCCAATTAGATTGTATATGTTTCTTTAAGTTGATTCTTATAACAATAACATTTGATAATAAATTTTCCGTAATAATTTTATTGTCTAATCTCAATTAGAAAATGATTGTATATTTTAAGAGATAGACATTTATAACTTTGTTGCATTTTGTGTAATCTAAGTAACAATAATTTTTTAGATCTTGTTTTGCTAAAGGGTTAATATTATTCTTTGTAAATAATCTTCTTTTTTGAATAATTGTTTTTTATGGATGTTGGCTATTATGTTGCTTATTATGTTGGCTCATAATATTTTACTTGCGGTTGATCGGTAGACAACATACCCGTCTATGTTCATAGATTCCGCAACTGCAATACACAGCGTTGTCTAAGATCTCTATGGCTATTTTTTTGCAGTATTACTTGAAAGAATTAGTATTTATTATTCTGCATGACCAAAATATTCCAGTTTCCCTTTTTTAACTGTTGCCAACAATTTCTTTTTTTAACTTTGAGCTACGGTACCATTTTGTTTGTTTTTTGGTACATCTATGATATTCTCAGCATTTGGCAATATCACCACATATCAAAAGCTATTATTTATTTACCAGTATTTTTGTTAAAAATCCATGCTTCTACTCTGTATAAGCGAGTTAAAAAAATCTAAAAACACGCATTCTAATATTAATGCTCAAATGATAAATTGAACAGTACACTTTAAATTTGGTTAACACCTTCTGATATTTTTACTTGACATCTAATATCTTGCAAGTAATCTTAATCCTTGTTTAACATGCAGTTTAAGTAGGTGACTTTGTCGCTTTTTAGTAAGGTGGTGTTACAGAATTTATGTCATCAGCATTTCAAAAAATTTTGAGCGCCATGTTAGTTGTATTGCTTAGGAATTTTGCCATACCAGTTTCTTCTAATATTTATGATTAAAAAACTCTTGCATTAAATTACACTTACGTTGTTCTTTTTTCTTTCAGAAATGTTTTTAATTTTATTATTCATGTCATTGCTTGTTGAAAATGTGTTAAGCATATCTTTGAGATTGTCGATACTATAACGCGTTGCGCCTTTGCCCCATATTTTTTATTCTATTTTTCACGTGCATTTGTTGCAGTTTCAGGTGTAATTTTAGATTCACCTGTTGCTACTTGGAGTAAATCATGCGCTCTCAGTATAATGTCTATCTCAAATTTCCGTAATTTGTAGCTGACACATTTTTTTAATTTTGCAACACACGTACTTTAATTATTTTATACAGTTTTTACTTTGCGACACACGCGTAACCTTACTCTTATTAATTTAATTTATTACTACTAATTTAACTGATTCCACTGAGCATAACCTATTGATTGGAATTAATATAATTAAGTGAAAATATCAGTATTTAAGTAGACACACTTTTTTGGTTAAAAATGTAACAACGTGTTTCTACCATGCTTTGACTGACCTGGACTGACCGTTGTTTTATTTTTAAACATTTTGTTACCAACACAAGTATGTCAACCTACTAAAGTAACTATATTTGTTGGATTGAGAGAGAGATAGAATCAGCAAACAGTGTGTATTTATTTTGCGTGTTTAAAAAGTGATTATAATAAATAAACTTTAGGTTGAAAGAGGTGCGGTGTGTGGGGAAAAGTGCAGTATAGCCGCGGAATGATTGGTGTGTGAAAAACGAACAGTTATATTGAAATTATATATTGTGCACATTAACCTAACAAGTCTAACACGAGGACAATAATAAACTAAAACAATATTGAAAAAGAGACGAACGTAAGAGCTACCAAATAGACAGTACTCCGTGGTGTAGCGGGCAGTGCGCGGGAACTCAACAACCGGCAAGTCGCGTCGTAGGTTCGAGCCCCGAGAACAATTAAACTTTTTTTTTTTGTTTTGTTTGTGTTTTTAAATTTAAAAGCTGTAAATTAATTTAATTAGCTGGCTAAATTAATTTAATTAGCTGGTTTAATTATTTAATTTAATTAGTTCATTTAATTATTAAAAAAATATTAAAACAAAAGAAAAAAGAAGTAGAGGACAAAATTAAGGAAAGAAAAGAAAATTACTACAAAAACAAAATAAAAAACGCAAATGAAAATCAAGCTAAACAATGGTCGGAAATAAATAGTATGCTAAATAAAACAAAGAAAAAAACAAAACAAGAAATAACTGAAATTATAACAAAACACGGACAAAAAAAAACAGATAAAATTGACATAGCGGACGAACTGAACAACTACTTTGCAACAGTAGGAAAAAACTTGGCAAACAAAATTAAGAAGAATGATGGCAGGAAAACAACAACAACAACTGTAAGAATAGAAGAAGAAGCTAAGTTTGACGAAACAACAGAAGAAGAGATAGAAGATATAATCAAACAACTGAAAATAAGAAGCGCGCCAGGAGAAGATCAAATAACCCATGACGTAATAAAAGCTATAAAAAAAGAAGTAGCACCAATACTGAAAAAACTAATAAATAAAATGATACAAACAGGTGAATATCCACAAATACTCAAAAAACAAATTATAAAACCAATACACAAAAAAGGAGAAAAATCAAAATCAGAAAATTATAGACCACTATCGCTTATATCAGTGTTAAGCAAAATAACAGAAAAAGCAATATATAACAGACTTATGACACACATAAACAAACATAACATAATAAACAAAAGACAATATGCATTTCAAAAAAACTCAAACACTATGGGCATAACAACTGACATAATACAACACATAGCAGGAAAGCTAGATGACAAACAGTATGTAATACCAATATTTATAGACATGAGGAAAGCCTTTGACACAATCGACAAAGACAAATTGATTAACAAAATGGAAATTCTTGGAATAAGAAACACAAACTTAAAACTACTAAAAACATATATTAAAAACAGAACACAAAAAACAAGAATAAACGACATACTTAGTACATCTACAATAGCAGAATATGGGCTACCACAAGGTGGAGTACTAGCGCCAATATTGTATATATTATACATAAATGATATATATAATATAAACTTAGTTGGTAAAATATATACATATGCTGATGACACATGTATTATATATCACGGAAAAAATAAAGAAGAGATAGAGAGAAACATAAATGAAGACGTTAAGAAATTAACTAAATGGTACGACGAAAACATACAAACAATAAATGAAGAAAAAACAACGTATATGATAATAAGACAAAAAAACACAAAAGATATTAACATAAAAATTGAAATAAATAACATACCAATTACTAGAACAAAACAGACAAAATACTTAGGAATAATATTAACTGAAAAACTCACCTGGGATACACATATTAACAAACTATTAAAAGAAAGCGCAGCAACAATAGGAGCTGTGTATAGAGCTAGGGAATGCATTACAAAAGAAACTGCATTAAGTATCTACCATTCACTATTTTTAGCAAAAATTAATTATTTAATAAACATATGGGGAGAAACAACAAAAACAAACATTAAAAAAATTCAAAGGCAACAGAACAAAATTCTAAAAATAATATACAAACTACCAAAACTAACACAAACAGAAGAAGTATACAAAATAATTAACGAAACAAAGATAAACGAAAAAATAAAAATAGAAAAATGCAAACTAATATACAAAATTAAAAATAAAGAAATTAAAACCAACCTCCAAATAAAATGCAACAAAGAAATTCACGGACATAACACAAGAAGAAGAAGCAACATACATGTACACACAACAAGGACAGAAAAAGCAAAACAAACAATACTAGGCAATGGACTTGTCACTTACAACCAACTGCCTGAAAGTATCAAGAAAATAAAGAATTATAAAGAATTCAAAATTAAAATTAAGAAACACTATATATTAACAAGATCTAATTAGAAGAAGACAGAAGCAGATAAATAGAAACATAAAATGGTGCCCCGAATACGAAGCTCTGCAGCCATCCACATGGAAACGGTGTAGAGCAGCAAGTGGGGAGAAAAAAAACAAATAATATAAACTGTAAATATGTAAACATTTTATAATAAAAACTAAATATTAAAAAAAAATCAACTAAATTAAATGGACAGAGAAGGAAAAAGAAATAGAGATAGTGCTGAAAAACCGGAAATATTTCAAAGAAGCAAGAAAGTTCTCAGATCACCGGAGCAAAGAAAAATAGAAGTGATAAGAAAAGTAAGCACTAACGAGCCAGAAAAACATTGTCCCGGAGAAGATAAGGAAATGGAGGAAATAAAAGAAATGATGCAACAGATGATAGTGGAAATGAGAAAAAACACAGAAGAAATAAAAATGGAAATGAGAAATATGAAGGAAGAAATGATAAAAAAAGAAGAAAAGTGGGAAGTAGAGAAAAAAGAACTAAAGAGTAAAATAAAAGCAATTGAAGACAAGCTGGAACGAAAAGAAAGAGAAGAGAGAAGAAACAAGTTTGTAGTAAGGGGAGTAGAGGTACAGGCAGGAAAAGAAAAAGAAACAATCAAAAAAATGATACAAAAAAACTTAAAAATAGACACGGAAATAATTTCTGCCTACTCTGTGAGAAATGAAGAAAAACAAACAATAATAGCAGAAACAGAATCATGGGTACAAAAACAGTATATTATGAAGAACAAAAACAAACTGAGAGGCACAAACATATACATTGAAAATGACTTGACCTTGGAAGAAAGACGAGTTCAGAAAGAATTAAGAGATATAGCAAGGGACGAAAAATCAAAGGGCAAAAGAGTATGGGTACGGTACAGAAAATTGGAAATAGATGGAGAAATATACAATTGGAGTGATCAAGATCAAGGAGTTTCAAAAGAGAGCGAACGCAAATCAAAAAAATAATTTGTAGCATCAACACAAAAAAAGTAGACAACGCATGCAAGGACCAAGGACATGACTTAGATACAGAAAATTAAAAAAAAACAAAAAATAGTAAAAAATAAAGACAGTGCAAAAAAACAAACAAGCCGAATTTTGTTTTGGAACGTAGCTGGGATACACAACAAAGATCACGAGTTCTGGGAGTACATAAAAACTTTTGACATAATTGGAATGGTAGAGACGTGGATAGATGACAAGAAATGGGAAAAGTTAAAGCTCAACATGCCAGCCGAATACTTCTGGAAATGCCAACCAGCTATAAAAAAGAAAAAAAAAGGAAGAGCCAAAGGAGGCATAATTACCGGCATAAAAAAAGAAATAAGTCAAGAAGAAGATGACGTTATTGAAATGGAGGGAATACAAGAACAAAACTTTTTGAGGGGAGGAAAAAAATATAAAGCAATAACAGTATATAGTAGAGGCATGAAAAACACGAGACAAAAGTTAGATACGCTAATACCAGAAACTGAAGAAAGAAAATTGATTATAGGAGGGGACTTCAACGCAAGAATTGGAAAGAAGGGAGAAAAAATCAAACACGAAAACTCAAAAAACAGAGAATCAAAAGATACCACAGAAAATAGAGAAGGAAAAGAAATGATAGAAATGATAGAAGAGAGAGGTTGGGACATTTTAAATGGAAACATCACAGGAGATGAAGAGGGAGAATTTACTTATATAGGGACAAACGGGCAATCAGTAATAGACTACGTAGTTGTAAATGAGGAGGCGTGGGAAGAGACAGACAATCTTAAAGTAGGAATAAGAGTTGAATCAGACCACCAGCCATTAGAACTTAACTTAACAGGGGAAACTGTAAGAAGGCAAGAAAATGAAGAAAAAAGTGAAGAAAGGATAACATGGACGAAAGAAAGTGTGATAAAGTACAAAAAAAATCTGAGGAAAATTAGAGAAAACGGAAGAAATGTCGAAGATATAATGAGGGAATTAGAGGAAACAATTGGAGATGCGGTAGTAAAAAAACCATATAGAAGAAAAGAAGAAAAAATGAAAAAGAGCAAATGGTGGAACAGCGAATGTACTAAGAAAAAACAAGAAGCCAGAAAGATGTTAAGACACTGGAGAAACAACAAAAGCACAAATGAAGAATATATGAAAAAACAAAAGGCTTACAAAAATCAATTAAAAAAAGCTAAAAGTGAATTTATAAAAAAAGATGAAATGGAAATTAAAAAAATAAAGACAGAAGCAGAAGCATGGAAATACATAAACAAAGAAAGAAGAAGAAAACAGGGAGATATTGAGGAAATACCAATGGAAGCGTGGAAGAAACATTTTTCAAGTTTGTTTGGAGGAGAAAAGAAAAAAGAAAATAAACTAGAGAGACAAGAGCCAATCCACCAAGCGGAAGAAATTTCAAAGGAGACAATATGGGAGAAGATAAAAAAACTAAGGAAAAAGAAAGCGCCAGGTATGGATGGGATACAGAATGAAGCGTGGTTGTATGGTACGGAAGAACTGATTGAGAGAGTGAGTGAGTTGATAAACAGAGTATAGAAGGGAGAAGGGTTTCCGAGTCAATGAAGAGAAGGTCTTGTATGCCCTATACACAAAAGTGGATCTAAAAAGCTAGTAAATAACTACAGGGGAATAACACTACTGGGTACGGCATACAAGATCTACGCGATGATATTAGAAGAAAAGTTGAATGAGGAACTAAGTATGAATGAGATAATTCCAGATGGGCAAGCCGGCTTTAGGAAGGGAAGAGGTACCATGGATAACGTATATATTTTACATCATATTGTGGAAAAGGAAATAGCAGAGAAAGGGGGGAAAGTATATGCGTTATTCCTGGATCTAAAGGCGGCATTTGATAGTGTGGATAGAGAGAAACTGTGGAAGTGTATGAGAGAGAAAGGAATTAGCAAGCACCTGGTAAGAAGAATAAAAGACGTGTATGAGGAGACAGCAAGTAGGGTATGTGTTAACGGAAAAATGAGTGAAAGATTTTGGACAACAAAAGGAGTAAGACAGGGTTGTCCATTGAGTCCTACTTTATTTGCAATCTACATAGCAGATGTAGAAAAAAAATTGAGGTTGGCTCAAGCAGGAGGGGTAATAGTTGGTAGAGAAAAAGTGTGGTCGCTAGCATATGCAGACGACATGGTAATTCTAGCAAAAGAAGCGAAGGAAATGAAAGAGATGATGAAAAGCTTAGAAAAATATTTTAGAAAAAAATGTTTAGAAGTTAATGTAGAAAAAACAAAAATTATGGTGTTCAGAAAGGGGGGTGGGAGAAAAAAGGTGGAGGACTGGAAATGGAATAGGCAAGGTATTGCGGAAGTAAAATCTTTTAAATATTTGGGATATGTTTTTTGTACGAATAACACTGAGAGCGAGCACATTAAAGAAATGGCTCGAAAAGCAAATAAAGTAGTGGGACAAGTTTGGGGAATAAGTGAAAGAAAATTTGAATGTATGAGAATAAAAGGGCTTATGTTTGATAGTTTAGTTAGGAGTATGATATTGTATGGGTCAGAAATATGGGGATGGAAAGAACAAGAAAAATTAGAAGCAATACATGTAAAATATTGGAGATGGGTGTTAGGTTTAAATAGAGAAACTCCAGCATATATTGTGCTGGAGGAAGTCAAAAAAGATAAGTTAAGAGTAGAAGCAGGAAAAAGAGCAATGAAGTATGAAGAAAGAATGAGACAGAGACACGAATGCAAAATATTACAAGAATGCATGAAAGAGAAAATGAGAGCAAGGAATGAAAAGCTAGGGGAGATCAGGAAAAATTATTACAATAGAAATGGATATGCGAGCCAAGAAATTGAAAGAATGAGAGAATCTGGGAGAAAGACATGGTACGAAATTATGGAAAGAGATAGAGATATACAAAGGCAAGAAAGGAGAATGCGAGTGAAAGAGTCTAGGTACAACGCAAATTATGAACATATTATAGAAAGTGAATTGCCAATGTACTTAGAGAGCGATAGATATAGTAAAGATGACAAAAAGATGATTGCAAGATTCAGATGTGGTAATGAAGAGCAAGTGACAAGATTTTGGATGGAAGAGGATTTGAAAATGTGCAGAATGTGCGGAGAGACTAAGGAAACTATAGAACATATGTTGAAAAAGTGTAACGAAATGAGAGAAGAACAGATGGGAAAAAATGAGATATTGAAAGGGGACGGAAGAGGGGTAGAATGGATGAGGGCAGTTAAAAAACGAAGAAAAGAAATATACGAACAGAGAAGCAAATTTTCTTAATTGTGTTAATTTTATAAAGATTAAGTTTTATTATTTTGGGAAGTTGTAATTGTATTTGTAAATGTAATTTTCAAGGCCGAAAGGCAAGAAATAAACGTATTATTAACTATATTTGTTGACATTAGGTCTGTTCCAACCTACAATTTAGACAGTTTGCAAACCGTCCAAACTGTGCACACAAACATATATTTTTTATTCTTAAGCAATATTTGCGTAGCACAGCATTTACAAATTATGCAGTTGTATTACAAAAATCAGAGCTTCATAAAGAAAGAATTTTTTACGCTTAAAGCAACTTATGTTTTACATAATTGGCTTACAGAACGCACAATTCGCTATACAATTAAAAAAATTGCAATTTAATATTCACTATTAGATAATACGCGACCAAACAGACCACAAGCAACACGTAGAAAAAAAAATATAACGGCGGTAGCTGAAAGTGTCGCGATGACCGTAGTAAATCAATTTGGCGCCATTCTCAACAGTTTGGCTTGTTGTTTGAAACAACTTGGCGTATTTTACGTAAAAATCTTGATTTAAAAGTATACAAAATGTAACTCATGTAAGAATTGAAGCCGGCCGACTTTCCAAATTGTCACTGTTTCAGGCACTGGGCTTTTGAAAAGCTACAAAAAGATCTACTGTTTTTGACCAAAATTTTGTTTAGCAATGAGGCTTAATAGCTAGAAAATTTTCGTATTTGATCTAAAAAGCAATCAAACAATATTTAAGTGCTATTATTACATACAAACAAAACAACGGTTTGGTGTAGTTTATGAGCTAGTGCCACATTTTTTTTTTAAATAAAGCCGGCCGTAAAAAAAACTGTAAATGGCGCCCGTTATCGCACAATGATATCAGACTATTTGCTGCCTAAAATTAATACCGGTAATCTCAACGACATTTGGTTCTAAAAAACGGGCGCTACTTGCCACATAGCCCGTGAAACCATGGTTTCATTGGAAGAACGATTCGGTAAACAGTTAATTTCACTCCTCGGACCTGTAAATTGGCCGCAATCAAAGAGACTATCTGGATGTAGAAAAAAACAACATATGGTACTTAAAGTTTATTTAATAAACATTAATAAGCAAAAACAATAATGTATATGTATACACAAAAAATATGAAATTTTGCAAAAGATTATAATAACTTGTGTTGCCTCCTCAAGCCCAAACTATTGTCTGCACAGGGCGACCCATGCCATTAATAAGCTCTCAAATATTATTTTAGGAAATATACTGACATTTTTTCTGAAGTGCCACACAAAACTCGTTTATTGTAGATAGTGCAATTGCACGTTTTCTAACACACCTGCTCAGAATGTCTCAAACATGTTTTATAAAATTTCCATCTGCGATACATGCAGGCCAGTAAAATTTTCTTATTCCAACTGCAAGTATTCTGCGACGCAACTTGCAAAATGAGGTCTTGCGTTATCTTGCATCAGAATAAAGCCATTGCCAATAAATAGAACAAATTGGACTACGTAATTTTCCAAAACATTCTTAATATACTGCTGTGCAGTCAGCAATCTTCCATCAATGGTAATGAATTTGATGCACGGATTCATTGATATTCCTGTCTATACCATTAAAAAACTTCTACCATGGCTAAGCCGGTGCTTAAAAGTGCACTCCGCAAATTGTTTTCCCATTTGCTCGTTCTCTTCTATCTGGCAAATGTAGATAGAATCTAGACTCGTCAGTAAATAGTACTGTCCTTAATTGTGTCAATGTCCAATTCAAATGTTTGCACAAAAATTGGAATCTGGCTATTCGGTGACGTAGGAGCAATTTTGGTCCAGTTGCTAGTCTACAAGATTTTAAGCCAGCTTCTTGCAACCTTTGACAAACTGTCCACACACTCACAGCTGTACCACAAACCTTACGGAGCTGGTTTTTGATTTCCACTAAAGTCACATGACAATTCCGTAGAGTAGTACAAACGATAAATTGGTCATCAATATCAGTCGTTTTTTGTTTTCTGCCAGATCCCGGTCTCTAAATATTTCTGCCGGTCTCCCTAAACTACTCAAGTGACATGAAGAAATCTGAACACATACCGCTGGCTTTTTCTATCTGCCACAAGAGCAACAGCTTTTGCACAACCTTCAGCATTTAGAACCATAGTTAACACACCGATCTGCCCTGAAAATGACAGTTAATCGAAAACAAACAAATCAACATAGTAGTCACCTTGATCTTCTGTGCATAATTTTGAATGAGCAATAGGTAGTAAAGAACGCATACTTTTAAATTTTATTTTTTCTTATTAATGTTCATTAAATAAACTAATAAGTACATGTTGTTTTTTCTACATCCTGATGGTTTCATTGATAGTAAGAAACTAAAAGTAAAAAAAAATACCCAGGTTTTTTGCAATAAAATTACCCAATAACTCGTTATTTTTGCATCTGAGTATTTAATTTATAATGCCTAAAGCAGTATTAAAAAAATATACTATTTGAACATTCATATATTTAAAAATTAACTGTAGAACTGCGTCTAGTTTCATTATTATTATGTTATTTATGTTTACAGTAAGAATAATAGTAAACACAATAATACTAATTTAATATTTTTAATTTTTTACTTCAATATAATGTCTATAGAGGGTTTAAATCTAATATGTATATAGATATAATTTGATATGCGCCCCGCGGAATTATAATGCATTTCCAAAGTGGCCCGCAAGATCATTTGGGTTGGCCACCCCTGGCCTACATTATGTAATATCGCACCTCAAGACTTTTTTTTAAGACTACGTATAGTCCAAAGTCTACATGGATAAGCCGACTACGCTTAAAGAATTGGAAACCAACATTACTTCTGTCATTTGCCAAATACTACCAAAAATGCTTGAACACTTCATTAAAAACTAGAACTTTTGAATAAGCCATGTTACTCGTAGTTAAAGCTAACAGTTGAATAAAATAATTTAAAAAAAATTAAAGTACGTATAGTCCAAAGTCTACATGGATAAGCCGACTACGATTGAAGAATTGAAGACCAACATTACTTTCGTCATTTGCCAAATACTACCAAAAATGCTTGAACTCGTCATTAAAAATTAGAACTTCTAAATAAGCCATGTTACCCGTAGTTAAAGCTAACATTTGAATAAAATAATTAAAAAAAAAATAAATTTCCAAAATGGACATTTTGTATAGTCATACAGATTTTATTGGGTAAAAATGCTATTTTTGTTTTTTTTTATTTATAAAAAAGTACCTCTAAATAGATCACCAACGTTTATAACTTTTTGTGTCAGTGTCATCTATATCTCGTAAACGGTATTTTATCTCAGGTTGCGTATCTTAGTAAATTTATCAATCAACAATTTTAGTGTTGTTAGTGTAGTATACAATTTTTAATTATTTTTTAGTGTTTCTCAATATTGGTGCATATGTCTGTATAATGTTTAGATTTTGCACTAATTATTATTATAGTCATTTGTATTGAAATTGGTATAAATCTTCTTACTGCGTTGTTTGTCCTCTTTTTTTTACTATTATAGCCTCTTTGTTATTATTTTTAGTAGTGTCGTCCCGGAATAGCAAAACTAATTTTTTTTTTATGTGCAATGTCCTAAGTCTTATCTTGCTATATATCTATTTGTAGTTGCTTCATATGTTTGATGACGTTTGGTGTTTTACCTAACACATACTTTGCATATTCTATGTTTCAATAATTTTGTTTGTGTTATCTCTAGTGGTCAGTTTTATTTTACAAAAATTTTGTTGAAAAACAACCTTGTTTTTTCTCATGCTAGATTATAATTAATTTTGAGAAATATAATGTGTTAGTTTTCCGTTATTTATCCATAGCTTTGACTCAGTAATCTTAAAGATTACATTAACTTTACTTTCTGTTGAAACGGTTATACCGCCATAACTCGTGCCAGAGCCTTGTTAGTTTTTTAGCAGCGGAGGTTGACATATTATTAATAATAACATCATAATTCTTGTAAAATTAACACAATTAAATGTTTTTTTTTTGTCTACTTTTTTTTTGTTTTTTAACTGCCCTCTTTCATTATATTCCTCTTTTGTCTTCTTTTAATATTTTATTTTTTCTCATTTGATCTTTTCTTATTTTGTTACACTTATTTAACATATGTTCCATAGTTTTCTTAGTCTCTTCGCACATTCTGCACATTTTCAAATTCTCTTCTATTTAAAATCTTTTTTGTCACTTGCTCTTCATTACTACATCTAAATTTTGCATTCAGCTTTTTATCATTGTTACTATATATATATATATATATATATATATATATATATATATATATATATATTGCTTTCTAGGTACATTGGCAGTTCATGTACTAAAATATGTTCATAATTTGCGTTGTACTTAGACTATTTCTGTATTTTGTATCTTTTTTATGTCTCTGTTTCAATTTTTTTTTATTCTTTAAATTTCTTGGCTAACAACCATTTCAGTTGTAATAATTTTTCCCGATCTACCCTAGTTTTCCATTTCCAGTATTTTACACATACTGCTTCTATTTTTTTTTGTTTCTTTTATTCCCATATTTTTGACCTTGACAATATCATACTTCTAACTAAACTATCAAGCATAAGCCCTTTATTCTCATATACTCAAATTTTTTTTCACATAGTTCTCATACTTTATTTGCTTTTTAAGCCATCTTTTTAATGTATTTGCTCTCGCTGTTGTTTGTGCAAATATCATATCCTAAATATTGAAAAGATTTTACCTCTGCAATACCTTACTCATGTCATTTCCAGTCCTTTACTTTTTTTTTTCCTATTCCCTTTTCTGAACATCATAACTTTTGCAACAATTACTATGTTGTAGTTTTATATAGATAGTTGTTGTCGTCACATCTTACTTACCTTGCAAATAATAAGCAATGTAGAACATATATAGCAGACTAAAAAAATGGTAATATTATTCTTAAAGAACTAGATCTAATCATAAATGTTATAGACGTTATGTTTGTCGTTGCAAAATATTATTTGTAGGTGGCTTCTTGACAAGCTGATTAAATGATAAAAATATACTGCTAATACTGTTTTAAATTTTAAATTAATTTTTTGAATAAATAATTTTAGATAATTGTCATCATATTCTAGTTTTATCTTTATGTCTAGTCAGCGAGTGATATCAATTTGAGGTATTAATAGGTTTTATGTAAACTACAATACCAAAAGATAACTAAAACTTACAATACATAGAATCAGATTTATCGTTTAATTAAATTAAAATACTGAAAAGGATAACTAATAATCACATTTTTCTTTTATTTGATTTCAATCATAGGCGCAGCTTTCAAAGAACAGCTCAACAACTTTAAGTACCAAAATTTAAAGTACTACGTACATTACATAAAGATAGAAGAAAAGCTTATCATTTCCAACCAATTTAAAAATTTCATTTTAAAGAATTAAAAAAAAATAAAATTGTGAGTAATTTTTAAATTAATTAAGTAATCACAAACAATCTTCATGTTTGGTCACATGAAAATCCGCACAAAACACGACTACAATCTTGTGTCTTGTGTCTGGCTTCCAAGACTACCAAACCTTAATCCATTGAACTTATATGTTTAGAAAGCTTTAAAACTACAAGAACCCAATTAATTTTAAACATTGAAGAAGCATGCAATGAGATGAGACAAATTCAAATATTAAGCTCAATTGATGCGTTAAATTGGTATTGCAGAAAATGTATTGATGTCGACAGATTTCAATTTGAACATTTTTCTAAAATAGTTTTTTTATTTAGTTAAAAATTAATTTGCTAATTTTAAGTGATGATAATAAAATAATATTATAATTTTTTTAATTAGACTTTCAGTATTAAAACTTTATTGATTTGAATGTTTAAGTTTTTTAAAAACAATCTAAACCACTCTGTATAGTGCGGAAAGTTAAGCAGTGCACGTTTAATAAGTATTAACAATATCTAAAAAGCAGCAAAGTCGTTCTACATTTTTACGGTACTTTTGGTCAGATGTTGAACATCCTATATTCTTCTACTGCTATTAGAGATGTTTATCCATAGTTTTTATATTCTTGGTTTTTTGAAAAAGTCAACAACTTGGAATGATTTAGATGTAATCATTTTTTTTTATATGTAGACTGCGTTTTTGTCACACATTTTCCTCCTAATTTTTATCTTATCAGAATCAACTAATCTGAATTTGAGCTTTCCTTATTTTCTATCTACGTACTTCATATCCATTTTTGTAAGTTTGTTAAAATAATCGCCACTAATTAAATAATAAAATAAATAAAATAATTTTACGAACAAAATAGCAAACTTATTTTTTTACAAACGGTACCGACTTTTGCTAGAAGAATTGGCAAAAATAAATCATTAAATAATTATTAAAGAAGATGCTTTTACAATATCATGATTTAAGCATATTAAATAGTAGTGAGCTTGCTACAACTGCCCGTATTCCCTACTAGATAGGAAATCTTGATACATTGTGTAATTTTTTTATAGAAGTTAAGTGTATATTAATTAATACATATACATATAAAATTTGTGACACACAATGTCTGAGTTAACATAATTTTATGTATTTGGAATATATTATGTCTAAATAAGTTACAGTTTGTCTAATTGATTGATTTATTCACATCATTAAAACCACAAACTTTCAATATCGTAACACGCAGTATAGAAAAAACGCATTGCTTTGCCAATACAGCAATAAACATCTGCCTTTAAAGTCGATGAACTTTTGCAGAACACCAATAAAATTGTTTATGTACAAAAAATAACATAAACTGAAATTTTTCGTATCATGTTCAATGAGTAAGTTGCATTTCTCATTTTACATGGACATTGCAATTCTGCCGTAATATTCACTTTTCAAATACCGTTGGATTAGAAAATTATTGATTTATAAGTAGAACTGCAATAATTTTTCACTGCAAATTATTGCTTGCGTTTGTCGGCACCAAGAATAATTAATTAGGTATATTTCATGCGTTTTATTAGTAGAGGTAATTAATGTCGCAGGTGGTGAAATTAATCCTGCCCACTGATTAATATTATTTGTAATTATAATATTAAAACCAATAAATATTTATAATTTATGTATAACAAAAGTGAGTGTTTCCAAAGTTCTCAAGCACTTGTCATTTAAGTAAAATGGGTCGTTCTTTGTGACGTTTAAAGTACACTTGAGGAATTTGAAGCAGCGTGAGAATGCCTATTCTTTAAAATTTAGCAACGAAAACACAAAAGGTAAACATTTCAAGTATTTCAGGAACAGATTTATACGATTTGCATCTAAAATAAATATAAAATATATATTTTTTTGTTAATTAAGTAGTCCATAAATTTCACTTTAATAATAAAAATATGTTCACTTAATTAAATAATATTTTTATAAACCACTGGCGCCCAATTATCGTAGAAATCGCATATCATTGCTCCAATTAAATACCTATTTTTTGCAATTACCAGTTTCTTCTCTCATGTACATTTCTATATACTTTAAAATATAATATAAATTTAATCACCCCAATTTCCTGCCGCTGATTGGTATGATCTGTCTACTCTAATTATCTCATATTCAAATTAATTTTGTGCATTACAATAATAAAAATACCTTTAGAACAGGAGATGAGAATACGTATAAAAAAACGAACAGACAATAAAGTCCATTTATTACACGCCAGGAATGTAGTTCAAACAGTAGTCGACAATAAGAAATTCGATATTAATTAACTTGTCTGGATTAATTAAGCCGGAATCTTTGATCCGTTTGTACATATCTATCCCGTCTTCTCCCGTCTTACTTCGTTTCACCGCCTGTTTTATTGACCAATTATTATTTCACCACGAATCTATCGCGTTTCTAATAGTTTCGCAGTAAAACGGGTCATAAAAGTTATATTGAAACGAAACAGTACATGGAAGGACGCAGCCGCCACTGCAACTTTTATGCCTTAATTAAAATGTAAAAACCGAGAGAAAAATTAATTACGAAACGTCTAACATCAAGCGGTCCGTGTTTGATTAAGTATGTGAAGAACGAATATTAATATTAATGAACTATGATACTATAGATAAACCATCTCAAAATATGTTTGCAGAAATAATGGTGATATTATCGGTGCTATAAAAACATCTTTATTGGTGTGTAAAAGGCTGTTGACCTAATTGTTATCTTTAACGTATCAATTTCAGGTTTAATATATTTCTTGTTGATTAAGATAAAACTTTTAAATAAAATTATAACTGTATACTCTATCAATCTCACACATTTAATTTTAGATAAAACAGTTTATGCCATATTAATAATATACGATATTATAATAATCATACTATAAAGTAGCGGTTCCCAACCTTTTATCATTAGCGTACCCCGAGATATGTCATTTCATTAGTCTAGTACCCCCTCATTAAAGAAATTTGGTGAGTAATCGTATTAAATTAAAATAAAAACCTAATTCATTAAATTATTAAAGAGAATATTTTGTTTTGTACTCTTAAACAACTTATTGCGTACCCCCAAGGGTACGCGTACCCCAAGTTAGGAACCGCTGCTATAAAGTAATAAACATTTTAATATCATAACAAATAGAATAATGTTTTTTAACATAAACATAAAAAAAAAATTAAAATTTCATGATTAAAACTAAATATCTTTGAATTTCAACAAGTAAAACTATAATATTAAAAACAACATTTAAACAGTCTGTGCATAATTGATGATTATTATCTTTAGAAATAAACAATTTAGAAAGATATTTAGTTTATTAATACTTTCTATTAATTATCTATAAACTGACAGTAATAATTGTGAATTGTTTAGATGGCAAAATGTCTTGCAAATCATTTACAAAGTATCTACGTCATCCGTCAGTTTTAGATCGGCAATAATTCAAATTACTTGCTTTTTAATGAAATTTGTGAGATAGTGTAGCTTTAGAATAGTAAGCTTACAAACAGTATTTAATACAAAGAAGATAATAGCAGTAGAAGTTGTACAGAAAAAAAAACTGTATCTGTTAAAAAATTAAGACAAATTAAAAATAAAATAAAATATAGATTTAAGTTTAATATTTCTTTTGATTTTGACTATGACACAGTAATAAGTTTTTTTTTTAATTTAATTAGTATAGTCTTTAAAAGGTATATCATAAGAGTGTTATGATCTGCAAAATTACAAACAGATTATAGATTCAGTAAAAATGCAAAACTTTGAGAAACACAAGCTTTTGTCAGTTTAAATTAAAACCATCAACTATAATTTTGTTGTTGTGAACGTGATTTACCGATTTATGTTTAAAACCTATACAATAAAACTTGTTAATAAAAATAATTAGGATTCCATGCTGTATCAAATGCTTTAAAATAGTCTGGAACTACTGCAAACTTTATTTTACGTTTGACCAAAATAAAAGTAGTTCTGATTAAAACCTATATTGAGTATCTGAAATAAAGTTATTTTGTTTTAAAAACGTGACAATGTAAAATTTAGCTAGCCAGAGTTGAACTAGTAATTAAAACATTAACTAGTAAGTGCATTAATGTTTAGTTAAGAGAAAAAAGTTTGTCAAAAAATTATATTTTTGCTTGGAAGATGCCCAGAGTAAAAATATCGAATTTGCAATTCATTTAGAGCAACCCGTAGATAGTTTCAAAAATTGCTTGGATGTTGTCCAGAGTAAACCGTTGACTTGGTCAATAGCCAGTTTGTTGCGTTTGTAATTTGGCGGTGCCATCGTGGATACGTGACCAATGTGAGATTTTGTTGTTGTTTACTGAATAAACGTTTTGTTTTACATTTTTGAATATATGTATTAATTCCATACTTGCGTATAGTGGAGCTAAACCATTTTCTTTAGTAAGAAACACGTTCCACGTCCCGCCTCCAACTTTGGAGCTGCCGCTTTGCAACAAAAGCTCTTAAGACACCGGTGACTCAGTGCTGTTGAAGTCTGGACTTGAGAAAAGCGTTTCACTTAGAAGGTCAAATATGGTTTTAAAATATGTGTGTGTAGATGTTACTGAAAAGTATAAAATGTAGAGGGTGCTATCATTTTTAATACTATACATTGGATTTTTTTATGTAGCCAAAAACTAAGTCTGAGGTTAATGTAATATTATTTAATTATTTACTTACTAAGTATTACAATACTTTGTGTCGTCTAAAATTACAGTATACTTGTTGTAGTTATAAGACTTAAGTTTTTCAATAAATACTTAAAACGTATTGGCTGGTTTTGACAAAAACATTTTTGACAAATCTTGCACAGACACTTTGCTGCGAGTTGGATGTACGCTTGCTAGCCGTTGTTGCAACCGTTTTGTTAAAGTCACAACAACCAACAAATATTTACTGTCAACAAAACACAACAATGCTGATAAGACTTAAGTTTACCGTCAATAAGCCGGTATGCGTCTGATCACCGGAACCGGGTTAAAATTTTAATATCATTTTGACTAGGAGTCATAAGTAAATGAACACTCAGTAAACGTAGATATATTTTAACACACATTGAATGGTGGTAGCTGTTACTATGTAATAATATACTTGTTTGTATCACCGTTTGATGTAGGCCTTCTATAGGTTTGCTAAAGATCATCTATACCGTTTAGAGGTGGCTGTAAATAGTTCAACTGCGTCCTACTGTATCACACAAACGCTCAATCAAACAAACAAATCTACACTATCCAAAAACTTAATAGTAACAGTCTCGGTATGTAGTCGTACATTGTCTTGTTAGAAAATAAAATTTACGGATTTTTAGAGGTATAACATTGAGACGTGATTAAGATTGCTTTCAACACGTTACTGAAAAACTAAAATGTTCAAATACCAAACAAATCATTATTTTAAGGAAAAATTTTGCTTTTAATTTAGAAAAAAATGGAAAAGCATTTTAACTTTTTGCATAATATTACATTACTTATGTTTTATATTTTTTGTGTTCCCTAGTTAACAATCTGATGTAATAATGTAAATACCAAAATGTGTTTTATAAAAAGATAAAAGTCTATAATACATGTTTTTAAAAAACTAAAAAATACATAGCTTAACAATTTTTTTACTGAACAAGTAAGAGCAGTACAAGAAAAGGCATCATATTGTTTGGAAACAAAAATATAAAAAATTAAATTAAATGTGCATATCTGAAGATCAAAGAAGAAGTCAATAACTGAAAATGCAAGTAAGCACTTTTATTGTATTAAAGACAAACATCTAGAATATCAAAATTCTTATTTGCGTACGCGGGGTTTTCTTTCTCACATTTTTTTTTTGGCAGATAATGTTACTTTTATTTTAGGTAAAATTGTAAACTAACTACGTTTTCTTTTTCGGTAAAAATTGCATTTTCTATCTCAAGTAAAACTACAGTTGTTTTATCAAACGTTTCATTTTAATCTCTGATGGTCACGTAAAGACATACAACTCAATATCTTTCAGAGTTTTTTATATAGTCTAACATTTTCAGTAGATCTTTTTTTTGCGTTAATTTTAAACTTAAACTGAATCTTTGGCAGTTTTTCTAAAGCAGAAAGCAACTTTTATAATATGCGACTGAAAACACAAATGCATAATACATATTTGTAGTGCCTGAGAGTTAATGTATTGACTTAAAGATTTTTTTTGGTATATTAGTATAAAAAAAAAATTAATGAATGTTGACTTGCAAGCTGTGCAAAGTTTATAAAGTTGTCTGTTTTTTAGGTACAAATTGAAATAGATTCTTTTCTCGCCCAAATAATAGACATCAAAAACATTCTATTTTTATTTTGGAATGCGCATTATTACATCACGTCATCAGTCTATTGCAAATAAAATATCCTAAAGTATCTGCAATTTTAAAAAAACAAGAAGCTAATTTATTTTTGTCATAGCTTCTACATGATAAACGTGTGTATCTCAATCAAAAACCTAAATTGTAAGTTGAACATTGTTTACTAAAAAACATGGTGCTGTGATTTAGCATAAGAAATTGGAATTTGTAATCTTCTGTTGTGTAATTTTAAACTTATTTTAATTTTCTGTAATGCAGTTTAAAGTTCTATTTAACTTCTTTATTATCTTTCACAGTTTTAATGATAAATTATTTGATTTTCAACAAATCACAAACCTTTAATCCAAAAATCTGTAGATAACAAAGCTTTTAGGGTACTTGAAAACATTTGATTGTTTAAATTATTAGACTTATGGCTGAAGTAGTAACTTTGCGCAAAAAAAACTTAATGTGAGCCTGACTATGACTTTTATGGTCCTCTGTGATTTTAAATTTATTTTTATTTGATTAAGGGTTGACTTCTCTCCTATCTTTATAAATTAAAGAACTTAACTTCCACATATTTTGTAGTATGTAACTTTTTGGTTAATTTAGCAAACATCTGCTTAAAAATTTTAGAACGTACTTGTATATTTTTACAAGAGCCGTTTAGTAAAATATATGAAAATGTGCATTGACGTCTGCTTTGTTCTAAGGTGTCATATTTTCTTTGACGTCTGCAAACTATATTTTTATCTGTATGATATTCAAAAAATAAATACCTTGCTGGTTTTTGTCAGTTTTATAAACAATAGTTGCTTCTATTGAGGTGTAAATAATATGCACATATGCTTGCATTACACGTTGCTTGTTTTAGTGATGGTTTTCTGTTCGCATATTTTTTTCTAAATTTGCAACGTAAGCAATTCATTTCATACTAATTTTACTAACAGGATAGTTATATCCATGTTTTATAAAGAAATAAAAGATAAAGAACAAACATTACTTTCTTGCTGAATTTTGCATACGATTACATAGCACATTTTTTTCTTTTTAAAACGTTTTTTGACCGGTTTGCAAACATTGTGAACCCGTAAACAAATTGAAATTTATTACTAAAAACAATTATATTTTATTCCAATGCAGTATTAAATAAATTGTATAAAATTTTTATGATTAAATAAACATCTCTACCTATTACCAATTTCTTTTTTTAACAAAAATTAACCGCAAAGAGTTGCCAGCCAAGAAGCACAATATAAACGATCATTTGTGTTTTTACGTCGTTTAGGTTGTAACTGTTGTCGTTCTTTATGTGTTTCTGTTCATCTTTGCTAAGATAGTAAACAATAACAATGTTGCGTTTTACATTATTAGCAACATTATAATTAAATAATTTGGGTTTTTATAGACCACTTATTATACGTTTAAAGTCACTCATTTGGCAACAATTTGTACGTTTTTGAATAGGTGGCATTCATTTATAATCAACTGAGACAAATTAAGTTTTTATCTTGCGTAGTACCAAAAACTGATTTTAAAACTAAAGAAAATTAAGCTCTTTATGATGTCATAAAAGTTGTCGTTGGATCTCAGTAAAAGAAAAGAAATTGCCTTATGTATTGTTTGCGCATAAGACATACCAACTTGACCTTTTTGTATCTTCTAAGAAGCACATGGTAAGGCACATGTTGAACAAATGCCAATCCTACATTCCTTACTGTAAAAAATTTGAGTTTTTTAATAATATAAATATAGAGAACTATGGAAACGTGCGTCAAATTTTTAGAAAACGTTAAACTCCTCAAAAAATTAAAACCATGTTTTGTGTCAATAAGTCTTTGTTGTTGAGTAGCTTAAAATGCCTTGTTTTTTTACAAAACTGGTACAATTTCTGATATAAGATTAAGTTTACTTTTAGAGTCTGGCATTTAATTTGTAATATTAAGTTAGGTTTATGTTGAATTACTGGTTTTTAAACTATTTACAACTTTGTTGTCATCTGTAATAGTAGGTTAGGTTTATTTTTAATTCTGAAAGCAAAGTTGTTTATAACTTTTTTTTAATTTATTTTTAATTTTTCCATTTGCAATAATTAACTCCTTATAGCACCTTATAAACTATTAGCTAAATAACCTTTTAATTTAATTTATTTTATTAAAACTTATGGAGAACCAATTAAATATTTATTAAACATACATATTAGCCGTTCAAAAGAGTTAATAAAATAATTGAATTTAAATTTACAAAAAGTTAGGTTATTCAGCTAATACTTTATAAAAATTGAATATTACGGCCTTTAGTATTTATTTATTTATTTATTGTAAACATTTTGATGCGTTCTGTTGTTTTCTCAAGTTCCTAACCTAAACTATGAGTTCTTTAAAATTGTTAACAATAATTACAATATTATTAGAGTCTGCATAATTGATTATGCAAAGATTTAAAAATAGTTCTTTATTAAATTAGCAAAATCGATTGTATACATTTTACCAGCAGTAATTTTCACTTTAGATTGTCTATCATTTAGTTTAGATCCAATTAGTTTTTATTGATATCAAAAACGGTTTTAGTAGATGTTTTATAATACTGTACAATTGCAATTTATTTAATAGTGTTCTACGATTTAATCTATCACAAATGCTTAGGAGCAATCTGAAAACACTTGTAGGCAGAATTTACAATTGTACAAGTTAAAGTAAAAAAATAGTTGTTTTTTAGGTTTGTGTTTTAAATAACCATCTTTGGATTTGTTTAATAGACTATTTTGATTAAAAATATTCTATTATGCAGGGTGAGTTGGGAGGAACGGACCAAACTCCAGGTGTGTATTCTACACGTGAAAATAATGTAAAAAAACTCAAATATTGTTATCCAATTTTTATTTGTTTTTAAGTTATAGCATAATTAATTGTTTTATCTTGTATGCCATGTTCGACGTTCTAAAACATTTTATAGCTTTTTTGTTCTGGTAATGTGTCAGTGTAACGGTAATTTAACGTTTATTTTGTTTGTACAATTAAAGTGTTACAAAATGCCATACACTTATTCAAATTTAGAATATGCAAATATGGTGTTTGTTTATGGTTTTTGTAATGAGAATGCTACAGCTGCTGTTGAAGAATATTGTCAACGGTTTCCACATCAGAAACATACTAATAAAAATGTATTTATCAGAGTTTTCAACAAACTCTGCAAGACCGGAAAGCTTCCCAGTGTTAACATAACATCTGAAGGAGCTACTTAATAAAATTTAGAAGTGGTAGAAGATATTCTGGATGTAATAGCAGAAGATGCAACGACCAGCTCACAAAGAATTAATATTTAATTGGGTATTCTACAAACAAGAGTAATAAACACACTCTACGAGCAAGGCTTACATCCATACCATTTATAGAGAGTACAGCACCTGCAGCCGGAAGATTTTCCTAAACGTATGGAATTTTGTCGATGGATAAATAATAATCCTCGTGTTGTATTGCGCATACTTTTTACAGATAAAGCAACATTCATCCGTGACGGCATTATTAGTACTCACAACTGCCATGTATGGCCAGACAAAAATTCTCACGTAACAGTCGAAAGTAATTTTCAACATAAGTTTTCGGTAAACTTGTGGTGTGGTACAATCGATGGTTATTTAATTAGCCCTTGTATTTTAGAGAATTACCTACAGGAGCCAACTACTTAATTTTTTTACAAAATGAATTACACAGACTACTAGAGGATGTTCCTTTAAACATCAGAATGCAAATGTACTACCAGCACGATAATTCTCTTGCACATTTTGCTCGTCAAGTCAAGCAACATTTGGACGAAAGGTTTGCAGAGCTTGTATATATTGCATGCTTAAATATTTAAAAAAATGCTGTTATTAAATTTATAAATCAATAAATGTTAACATTAGGTTTGTTACTTTTATGAACTGGTGTACATTGAATAGTTTTATAAGCATTTTATAAGCAACGTCAGTTTAGATAGCTTCTTAGTAATCAATTTTCTACGCTTCTGCCTCACAGAATTAAATCCAGGCACATAAAATTGTAGTTGCTACAAAATAGTCAAACCTTCTCTCAAGCAAAGATACATATCTTTAGTTTGCAAATAAAAACATGTTGCTCATTGTTAAACTCTCACCTATAGCTAAACCATTTAAAAAAAGTCAAACCAAAAACCACGTTTTCCTTAATAAAGAAAGTAGGAATTTTTATAAAAAAGATTTCATCAAAGGACGTATAATAACACAAGCAAGATTTATAAAAAAATAACTTAATTTAGGAGTTGAAAAGAGATGTGTCTACTCTTAAAATTGTTTCTATTTTTTTACAATCTTACATAGTTTTTTTGGAACAACCATGTTGTTTACATAGCTTTAAAGTATTTATAAAAGTAAGATTTCTTGACAGATGGAACAGTTTTTTAATTTTATTTAGTTTTTGCACATATATAAAACTTATATTTGTCTTTGTTTTGAATATTGTTCTGTATGAAGAAGATCATCCAACTATTTTTTCTAAACTTAATTTAAAAATGAATTATTTGGACCATTGCTGACCCAAAATTGACTAATAACTTATACTTTACTTTAGATACTTTACAACACCAGCGTAATGTTGCAAATCTTTAATTTTTTATACATATTTTCATAGACATTGTTTAAATGAAATAAATAACATATTGCCATCTAAACAAATATGATAAAATATAGTTGATGAAGTTGACCGTTACTACGTGATAATTCATAATACAAGATTAAATAAAACAATTACTATGTTTTTATATCACTATTTATTTTGTCACTTCAGCCTTCTTCAGACAATTCATGAATACATTAATAAAAAACAGTACATATTTATATATAAGAAAAAACAAATTAAATTGACAGAAATATTAAAAAGACATTAACATAATCTAATAAATAGTTTGTTAGTATAATTACAAAAAGGATTAAAAATATAAGAGATTAACAATAATTTCAAAAAACAAACAAACAATGTAATTATTTATAGATTAAGCAAAGGATTAAATTAACAAGCGTATACATATGTCCAAGCACGTTGTGAATTGATTTTCTTTTTATGTTTGTAAATTTCTAAAGCTTCTAATAAGTCTATTTTTTTACATTTTTGGAGTTATGGAAAATTACTAAATCTTCTAAATTTGGAAAAGTGTGATTTTCATTAATTATATGATTTGCAAATGTTGATTTTTAATTACCGTGAAAATATGATTTTTCATGTTCACTAAAACGTTGTTTGAAATTGAAGCGGTTATTGTATAAAGGGAACAAGTCCACAACAGTTCGATTTGCAGAAATCGAAAAAAACTGAATAACTCGGAAACGGTACGTCCTTTTTAATTTCAATCCACAGACAAAATAAAGCAGTAGGTTAGCTGAATGACTTAGTGCATGATACGAGCCTGGGCTTACTACCATTTTGTCACAATATATTTTTTTTCAACGTGGACTTGTTTCCTTCATACAATAAGCCTCTATTATGAAATAAATAATACAACGATTCAACAAAAAAACAACTTTTATTTTATTCCAAAGCAAACAAATAAATAAAAAATAATGTTAAATGGTAATGTTAAATGTAATAAAGTAGAAAATCTATTATTCCTAGTCATAATCTCCGTCTATAAACTGTCTATAAAACTCTTGAAACTCTTTTGGAATATAATGCACTATTTTGGAAATATCTTCAACCTTTTTTGCTTTGATGGGCACTTTTCCTTGATAAGCCTTCTGGCATAGTACTACCTTTTAATAACTTAAATTTTGACGTAGTCAGACCATCTATGAATTCTCTTGTCAGAACATATCCTGAATGTTTACTGTTGTACGAAAAGTGTCTGTATTTAGATATGCTGAAATTTTCTTTATTGGCGTTTTGCCCCACTTTTTTGGCTGTTTTTTTGAAATATGTAGGCCACCATCATTTGAAGTCCAGCACTTCATCTGTACTCACTAGTTTTACTTTAAAAGATGGACCAGTTTTCTTTGCTCCTTCTATTAATAAGATATATTCCATTGGTGTATAAATGCGATCATAACGCCTAAATACTTTTTTTATCAAGCCGAAATCTCGGTCGCATAGAAGAAACGAATGAACACGTACAGGAAAGTACTGATGTATTATTTTAAATCTTCCATGCATTGTTAGGTTTAACAAAAACCTAATAATAGTGTGGTTACAATTTTGACCACCGCAAGCATCACTGAATACGTGTAGTTCTGTGACATTTTCTGGTATTTCTTTAATATAATCGTCTAAGAAAGTATCTACTTCATTTGCACCCCTTTGTGCAGTACCCTCAAAATATGTATAAAATGTTGCCGCGTTTGTTTGTAAATCATGAATTCCAAAAACATACTGCCAGAGTTTTCGGAGGTAGAACATATCATTTACTGGCATAAAAGGTAGCGGCAAATTTTGCATATAATCAAACACAATGGCACCTACATTTTCATTTGTACGACACAAATCTCTTACATTTTTATGCACAATCAACTCAGCAGTGGCCACACGTTTTGCATTGTCGTTTAGAGAGGAAGATTTTAATTTTACGCCCAATTCTTCACATGTTGGACAAACATCTACCTGTAGTCTATCGAATCTATACCCAAAATTTTCATTGAAATGTTTCAAGTAGTATTCATACTTAACGACACTTTTTAAATCAGCATTCTTTAAACAAAATAGTTCATACATTTTTTTTACGGTCAAAACTGATTCAAGATATGATAGCGGTTTGTTGCCATAATGAGTTTCTTTTTTCGAAAAGGAACTAATATGCGCAATAATTTTTAAATTAGTAGAATCACTTACAGCATTATAATTACCTGCAGTCTGGGCCTATTTGTTTTGAAGGTTTCTCAGTTCCTTTTTGACTTATATAGCTTTCTCCTTTTAACCGCAAATGTATGCGAAGATTGTTTTTATATTTTTCACTATTTCGAACACCTTTTCTTCTTTTTGGTGGTGATGGATTACTCTTTGAAGACAACATTTTTTGTAACTCACAAAAATTGTGATAAAACTGATTATATTACGCACAAAGAAAGTAAACATACATGCAGCAACAGATTTGTATTGCATACTAAATGAATGAAACACGTGCTCAAAACAATACGACTGCAGCGCCACTAAATTGACTGTATAAAAGTAACATGTCCTGGACTTGCTACCATTATACAATAAACAAAATTTTCAAATGCTTGCCATTTGACTAATATAACCATGATGAGTTTCTTATATACACCAATCAATGCGTTTACTCGCAAAAATAAAAACGTATATCTTGGTTTGATTTGAGTGAAATGTGGACTTGTTTCCTTTATAAAATAACCGCTTCAATTTCGAGTTTGACCTATACATACACTTTCACAATCAGTACATGTTAGCTTATTGACTCCTGATCCCTCTAATTTGTTATTTCTTTCCTTGTCGATATAGAGAAAATTGCTTAATTTTGTGTTTGATTTAAAGGCTACTTTTAATTTTTATTTTTTGAGAATATTTTCTATTTTTACCGAGATTGGGCCAAAATACGTGATGCTGCAAAATTTGTCTAAATTTTTAACTGATAGGAAAATGGATTCCAAAAGTTGGGATTTTTTCTTTCTACTTATTATGTCAATAATTTGAGCTGTGTACTCATTATTTATTGCAATTTGGTTGATTGTTTGAAATTCAAGCTCTTGGTTTTCTTTACTTAGTGAAACTTTCAAGGCTCTATGGACCATAAAATTATATGCGGCAACCATATTGGGTGATTGGAGTCCTGAGGAATTGTAGCATCTGTAAACGTCGGTTTCTTAAAAATATTAAATAATAATTTGTTATTTTCTCTTGATAAAGTAAGGTCTTAAAAGTTAATTTGGTTATTAGTTTCCGATTCTACTGTAAACTGAGTGCGCGGATGAATAGTAAAACCTGCTAAAATGTCATCTACATATCTGTACCAAAATTTTATATGTGTTTTTGCGGGGTTTGAAGAAAGAATTTTTGACTCTAAACTTGTCATAAAGATGTCGACAAGAAGTGGACTAAGTGGTGATCCCATAGAAAGTCCAAAGTTTTGTTGGTACAATTTAGAATTAAATTTAAAATAATTTTGTTTAATTTCAAAAGCTTGCATGAGTTCTGACTTAACGAAAATGTTGATTGTAGATTTATCAAAAATGTCTTAAATAATTTGTATGCATTCTTTGGGCGGGATATTTGAAAACATATTGCACACATCAAATTATACTAGTTTGCAATTCTGATTAAAGTTAATGTCTTTAAGTTTTGATGTAAGTTCAACCGAGTTTTTTACATTATTGGCAGATTTAAAATTTGTTAACCGTTTGAAGTGTTGATTTAATTTAATGGCAAAGTCTCTGATGGAGCTATTTATGTATGATACTACTGGTCTTATAAGTTTGTTTTATTTATGAGTTTTTACCAAACCATATAATTTAGGGGCCATCGGAATCATATTTGTTGTTTTAAATTTATCAAAACTTGACGGGAAAAGGACACCGGATTCCAAAACAAAATCTTTGATCTGTTTTTTGATTTTTTTTTGTAGGATCTGTTTTTAGTATTGTTTAGTATCTATAAAATTTTGAATTTTGTCTAGGTAGCTCTGTTTAGTTAAAGTTACTGTCGCGTTCAATTTGTCAGCTCGTGTAATGATTAAATTGTCTGCTTTTACTTTCTGTTTTATTGATTTTATTAATTTTTCCTCTGTCTGGAATATTTTAAATAATGCTGGGCCATTTAGTTGCTTTTTTATTTGAGCTTTTGCTAATGTCGTGTCATCTTTTTTATTTAACGCTAATTCAACGTCAACAATTAAAGTCTCGATTTTGTTTTTTTTGTAATATTTTAGGACTGTACTTTGGACCTATTGATAAAAATGTTTTTTTTGCGGTAGTAAAAATTGTTTTAGTTAAATTAACTGTTTGCGAGTTAAATGATATAACGGGTTGATTAATAATTATACTGCTATCAGTAGTAGTGACACTCCGCGCGGTATACTTTAAATAAATTACTTTACTAATCATGTCTCTAATTTTCTCGTCTAGTAAATCAAAAATTACTGAATAGAGTCTTTAAACTAACTCTGAATGTAATTCTTTATTATATGTCTGAAGGACATTAAGTTTTCGGTAAAATGACCAAACTGTTTCCTTAAGCCATATCTTTTGTGCAGCTTTGATGGACGTTTTGGCAGCTTTAGATGTAGAAAGACTTCTAATAATAACAAACTTGGGGACAATTTTTCTTTGGATACATTCTTGATTGAACCAAATATTTTGTGACGTTATTTTCTGTTTCTTCATTAATTTCATATAAAGTTTGGTCAAAGTTGCCATACTGACAAATTTAATATAGTTGATGGAGTTGACCGTTACTACGTAATAATTCATAATACAATAAATATGGTATATACTAGTAGTATTTGTAATCTAAAAAAGAATATTTTTTTAAATTAAATACTAGGAAGGCATCAGGTATAGATGATTTCATCCATTGTTCTAAAAACATTTGCAAACAAATTAGCTCCCATTCTGACAAAAATATTTACCTTATTATACAAAAAACAATCCCAAACTGTTTAATTTATATCTAAAAAAAAAAACTAGTCTGATTCTTTAAATTATAGACCAATTGCATTATTGCCCAATATGTATTTTTTTTTTAAATTGTCAAGTACTTAGAACAAAACAACTTATTATCAGATACTCAATATAGATTTTGATAACATTTCCAAAGCATTTGATAAGGTATGTCATCTTAATCTTATCTACAAGTTTTATTGTATAGGTTTTGATCATAAATTTGTAAATTTTATTAATAGTTTTTTTGACAATCAAAAAATGATAGTTAGAATTAATGGTTATAACTTTGATCCCAAAATTATAAATGCTGCTGTTTCTCAATATTTTTGTTTTTTACCAACTTTATTTTTAATTTACATTAAAGTCCTATTCATAGTTTTGCAGATAATAGCACTTATATTTGTCTTTGTTTTGAATATTGTTTTCAAGTGTAAGAAGGATTATCTAAATCTACACGATTTCTTCTAAATTCTATTTATAAACAAGTTTTTTGATCATTGCTGACAAAAAATTGACATAATGACTTATATACTTTAAAACACCAGCGTATATTGCAGATTTCTGTATTTTCTATAGATATTTTTATAGACATTGTTCAACCAAAATAAAAGCCATACTGGTATCTAAATAAATATTTACTCGTAGTACAAAGCTTGCTAAGAATTCTAACAAATATTCACTGACAGTTCAGAGATGTTGGACCAAAACTTCCAAATTCAGTATTTTCCTAATCTTATAAGGCTTATTTAAGGTCAATTTTCACAGACTGCTAGTCTTCAATGTAATAGTTTTGCCAAGTGTGGTTCTACTCCACTAAAGATATTTTTATGTTGTTGTGACTTATTAAGTATTTGCTTTCTACAATATACCAAAAAAAAAAAAAAAATGTTGAATAAACTAGAAATATTTGAAAACTAACTAGTATAGTTATACTGTTATAAGAAATTACGGTACTTAGACAATAAAAGACGTGTATTTATTATTTGGATGTTTATTTTTATTATAAAAAAACAAAAAATTGTATACAATTTTTAAATTTTATTTGTTTCTAGAAATTTTTATTCAGTAACAAATTTAACTTCTTTAAAATTAAATTTGCTTCAAATGAAAATTTTATTATTTACTTATTACTAGTTTTACAATTATATTAATATAAGTAAAAAATTTGGTTTACCGAGAATAAAACTTAAAAAAAATTAAAATAACAAATAAGAATTAAGTCTAGTTATAGAATCTTTTACGAACGTTACAAAACTCAAAACTAGTAAATAGATTAATAATAAATCTAATATAAAACTTAGTAATTGGTTAGTTTAATAATAAATCTAAATACTTAGTAACATTCAGCAATATCAACTATATTAAATAAAAAATTCAAGACAAACATTGTAATGACCTTCAAGTGTTTTTTTTTTATTAAATTAAAAACAATATCTCATTATTTTTTTATTAATAAAATTAACTATTTATATTAAAATTATTTTATTATGGAATGCAATTCTCTCGATTTACAATATATTTCTAGTTTTTTTATGTAGGTATTGCTGATTATCTTAATAACGGGGTTCTTAATGCAACTACTTAACTCAGTATCCTGTGCAGATTCATGTAATCGTCCAAAGAAATGGAACGACTGAGTTCTCATAGGTTTATATTAACCAAATAAATATAATAATTTCATAGAAGTGTAATATACAAAGAAATTTAAGTAGAATGTAATATGATTAATGTTGATTTACAATTTCGATTATGTGGAGATGCATGAAGTTAATTTCCTTATGTAGAAAGCAATACGAGCAAAATATGAATAATGTGTTTGCGGCTGTTGGTAGGCAGAGAGGCCCTAATTCGCTTCACATAAAACGATTAAAGCAAAACAATAAACTCCTGTAGAATGTTGAGACGAAACTGACATACGCAAGAAGTTCCCTTTTACGAGCGGAGATAAAATTAATTAGATTTAAATCTGTGGCCGAAAAAAGGACAAAAAACACATGCCACTAAAGAAAAGCTCGAAGGGGGAATAATTAAAACGGTGGATAAGAAAATAATTAGGATCAGTGCATGGTAGAGAGTATTTCCATAGAATACGATATGGTCGATTATTTGATGGTTATTCAGTGCGGAGGCAATCAAACAGAAGCCGTCAAGATTCCTGAGGCGGTGTCATTAATCTTCAAACAATGCCTGGTAATTATATCACACTTCACACCTCACACTCGGCCAATCTGCCGCCTTCGGGAGCCCTCATCTTCTGACTGTAACTGTACATCGTCATTCATATTCACATTAATTTGCACCGACCGGACACACCATTTAAAACAATCTAATAAATAATTTAAAAAAAACTTTTGTATTGAATGATCTAGAATCCACGAGGTGCCTTGGTACACAATGAAAGCCGGAGGTAGGTTGCGAAAACAAATGGGGGTGTTGAAAATTCGTGAAACCGCTCAAAAGAAGAATTGAGATTTATTACCAAGCCACTGACGTTGATTGATACAAACACTAATCGTGGGATCACATTACCAAATTCAAAAACCAATTCTTTAACGCCTTCGTAGCATAAATTACTTATAAAATATCGAACTACAATGCATTGTTTACTTTACGTCTTGAAGTTTAATTTTGTTATATAACTATTAAATTTGTTTTTAATTAATGTTGTATTTATTTTTAAACTGCTTTTTATAGCATATTTTATAATAATAGTAATAATAATAATCATATTCAGGTAGAACAAATACTAATCTATCTACCCTCTGATCTTACGAACCGTTTAAATCTCTTCAACTATTTGCATTTTATAGTAAATATACTTGGCTGATCTTTTTGCATTCAGACATATTGTCTATCTTTGTTTTGTATAAACTAATATACTAATATGAACTATTTTAATTATGAATTTAAGTTATCATATTATCCTATAAAAAATATTGCACAAATCCAATAAGTTGTAAATTTTTTAGATAGATATTTTAAATTAATTATTTCACATATTATTTGTAAACGTTATTAATTGTCGTGACATTATTTTGTTTGTTTTAATCAATATTATTACTTTTTAATTAATTAAATCATTAATAATAAAATTGCAATAAACATTTCTCTGAATTTGTCAAAAAAGAAGAGTTTTTTTTCTCAACTTAATTTATTAATAACAATTCTTTTGAATAAAATATAATTTTAATATGCTTTGAATTTGTAAATACATAATTACAACATTTTTTATTGTGATATCATTATAAGTTAAGTCAGTATTTATATTGCGATATAAGTGTCTGATAATAATCTGAGGTTAAATATTTAATTATTTATTTGCCCCTGTGGTTTATCTGATATGTTTGCCGAAATGTTTCCAGGGGTTCCGTGGCAATTCAAGGGCCACTTCACTCACAATATATAAAAGAACCCCTATATGTCCATGTGCCCAGGTAACTAGCCGAAAAAAAGCAAGCAGCAGCATCAAAGAGCATATGTCCCTTAAAGACTTGCAGAACTCGTTCCATCAAACACCCTACACATATAGTACCGATCCGGAAGCAACAAGAAACACCCACTCGCATAACAAAAACGGCTAAAAAATCGCACTGATGTCATCCGATCCGGTCTCTATTCACTATCCCGGATTTATCCCGCCCTTGGTCCTTTCAGACGCATTTTTTACTTTGCAAACGAAAACCGTTATGTGTGTTACCTTCGGTCCCGTATTTTTTATACGAACCATTGTTATGTGTCGCGAACGTGTAATTTTCAGCCGGCAGATTGCTATAATTTGGTGATTTCGTCCGGAGATATTTTAATTTTTGGCGCGTGCTGACGCCGAGCAATTTTTGTCGCGCGTACGGCGTATGCTGTCCATTATTTTATTTCGTTATTTCGGATGGGGGAAAACTTGGTAATTGCAAAATTGCACTGCCGACACTCGGGACACGTTCTGAATAAAATGCACCGCACAATCATTAAATGCCATAATATAGACCCAATTTCATGTGATACTACTACTAAAACACCATGAAAATAATAACAATGATTATGTTGAAGATATAGAATAATACTATTGTATTTTATTTGTTATAAAGCAATGTAGTATATTAAAATAAATATAGTTTTTTAATATTATAATTTGTTAATTGACATATTTATTACATTTTAGATCATAAATAGTTGAATCACTGGTTGGTTATAGAATAATTACATTTTTGCTCGTAAAAATTAGCTAAATTATTAAAAACTTTTTTTAATTATTTATTATTAAAAATGTACACTATCATTAGAAAAAATTGTGTAAAGAATTTGAATTATTATAATAGAAAATAAAAGTCAATCATGAGTAAAACTGTACCATGTTGTTTCTTTTTTAATTGTGTTGATAATATTTCATTATTAATTTATGCAAATTATATTTCGACGTAGTACACAATCATTTATTACATTTTTTATGCAAGTAAACATGTATCTGTCTAGTTTTATAGATATAAAACCTTTAATAAACATATATACTTCAAGTAAACTTACAGAAATTTCAACAAATATTCAGTTCAGAGATGTAGTACCGAAACCTTTAAGAGAGATTGTTTTAACTGTACTATCAACACATAGAATAAACTTCTAAATTCAGTATTTCCAAAAATTTATAAGCCACAAATACTACTACAATAATTGGATATATGCAAAAACTCATGTTTTAAGGCTATTGTGTTATCAATACTATATTTTTGGCTAGATATTTGTTAAATTGTCAGCATAAGCACAGTGAAAATTATTCAAAACTGTTCTAATATCATGTATGTAAACTAGAAACAGCAATGGACCTAAAACACTGCTTTGTAATACATCAGTACTGACATTTTTAGTAGTTGATTTGACTCCTTTGTATAGCACATATTGCTTTTTATTTGATAGATATGATCAAATCATTGCATTTATCTCTGATCCCTATTTGACTCAATTTTTTTAACAAAATAATGTGATTTACACATTTAAATGCTTTTGTTGAGTCAATAAATCCAGCACAGACCTAGGGAAATACTTTATCAATGTTTGAATATATCTCTTGTAACATGCATAAAAGAGCTGTAATGGTACAAAAGTCATGTTGTTTGCTACAAATTATTTTAATAGCATTCATATACTATTTTATTTAAAATTGCCTTTTCAGCAATTTTGGAGAAATTTAGTAGTAACGCTATAAGCCGGTAATTAATACTTTAGCAATTTTCAATTGATATAGAAATTTGTTTTTTGAAAACATTTGTTTGTAAGATAAGCCAGTGATGCAAATATTTAAAGCATACAAACTTTTATAATTTTTATAGAAATGTTATCAGCTCTTACCGAGTTTGAAGATTTTAGACATTTAATAATTTTTATAATTTCAGTTTCAAATATTAGAAAAAGATATATTGTTTTCTTAAACTGCGCAGTTGATTTATTGTGGTTTAAGTTATTGTTTGTGATGTCGTTTAAATTTGTAATACTCTGTGCATAATAAAGAAAAAAATCGTTAAAAGCATCAGTTATACCAGTTTTGTTTTTTAATTTATTTGCCATTTATTAATAAGATGTTTTCACTTTGATTTGATTTTGTTTCTTTTATATTATTATTTATTATATCTCGTACAGTTTTATTTTATTATTTGAATAAACAATTTTATTATTAAAGTACTTTTTTTGGCCAGACAAATTACTGACTAATAAAGTTTTTTTTTTATATTCTTGGCTAGTCCACCACTAGCCAAGAATATATTAATATTAGATTTTAATAAAATCCATAAATTATAATAATATAAATATATCCTAATAAATGAATCATATATATTGTTTACATGATTTTTATTGTATACGTCTTCCTAGGTTTAAAATAATTTAAAGGTTAGGCTAAATGTCTTTTTTTTAATTTATTTAATTTTTATTAATAGTTTTAAACTCAAATAGTATTTTTCTTTAATTATTAATAATATCCAATTTCTATGTTATCATAAAATAGTGAATATTTGTTGTAAACTGTATGACGTAAAAATTACGGCGCGCGCTCGCTTGTGTTAAAAAAAATTGCGCGCCTGCTCAAAGGTTAATTAAATAATCGATGTTAAGACCTCCACACAATATAACGTTATGACTTTTATGTTTTATTTTATTATTTAAAACATAACAAACTTCTTCTAATTTTGTAAAAAATCTATTCATGTCAGATCAAAATGTACGATAGATACATATTATATAAAATAACTTACTGAGATTACAAATTTTTACTCCCACGCATTCAAATGTTTTTTCTTTGCACAAGATGTTAATGTCACTAAGTTCAACTGGTTTAAGATTATGTTTAGTCAATATTAGAACTCTACCATGTGCAGACAATACCCTTTCATATAATAATGCCACTATGTTTTTGTACCACAAAAAACATTAATAGATTCTCCAAAAAGTAGAATTTAAAATGGTGGGCAAGATTTAAGAAGGTTGGTTGCTATGCAGTACAATATTCTGTTCTTTTTATTTGATTTGCAACTAATTTGGTATAAGATGTACATTTCTTATCAAACATTGTATGGTTAGTTTCAATGTCAATTTTAAGTTTTTGTGCTATGAGAAAACATATTATACAATTTTTTATATCAGAGTTGCATTTATTTGTTTAATGTGTTCACTGCATAATCCACATGTAACTTCATTTTTACATTCTGCTGCAAAATGATTAAACTTTCCACATTTGTAGCATTGTATAATATCAAAGTGTTCATAAAAGTTGCAACTTCTTCATCCTAAGTTGATTTTATCAAGAGCATTTATTTTTTAAATGTTTTAGCTTTTATTTCTAATATAATATTTTTATAATTTCTTTTTTACTTAATTTTATATTTTCTAACTATTCTCAGGGTATTTGTTTTATCTGGATTCATTTCATTTTGTTTGATTTTTTTTTGACTCCAATTTTTGGTTTTCTTATTTTTTCATCTTCAACGGTATACTTTTGTCCTAGATTTTTTTCCATTTTATTTTTCATTTTGTTTTTAGATGTAGAAGACTCACATGTTATTGCAATTCCTCTCTCTTTAATGTTTTTCATATCTTGTATTCCTACTTCCAAGTTACTAGATATTATCTTATTTTTTATTTCTGTTTTTGTTTCAATATTGCTTTCCTATTGGTTTTATAATTAACACTTTATTTTTATGTTTAGCAGCAGCTGCATACGTTGCAGTATTTGCATTTATTTGAACATTGTTTATGACATAGTTGATTCAATCTCTGAGTTTGCTATTTAGTTGACTTATTATTGAGGTCATGATCTTATGTTCCGATTGTAGTTCTGAATGTTTTTTATTTAATAATTCGCTAATAATTTCTTTCTGCTTTTTTTTAGATTCTAAATCTTTTACTTCAAATTTACTTTTTTAGCAATTGACCAAATTATCAAGACACCGGAGGGTACATATTATAACAAAACATACAAATATGCAACTTATATTTTTTTTCACAGCATTTCACCGAATAGTCATCAGCACCATCCTCATCATTAGACTTTGGCATAGTCTTCAAGAGATTATAGGAAAACCACTTTATATATATTTTTTATAATATTATTTTAGTTCTTTTACAAAAAAAAAAATTAAATTTAACTTCTGGTTTTTTATTATCAATCGATTTAATATTTTTGCAAGGTTTTTGGTTGAACTAGATATATGACTGAAAATGATATATAAAAATCCACTTACATCAGCAAGTTAATATCCAATCTTTATAAAACTTTTGTAATTTAATTAATTACATTGCACTGATTAACTTTATGTTTTATACTTTGCGTAAACACACTAAAAACTCAATTTTAACGAAGCCGATGTTACTCGTGTGAAATTTACCATTTGTTCTTGGCATAAACAATATATATGTACACAAAGTTAAATTGATGGTGTTTTGAAAGAAACAGATTAATTTTTATAGGTGTAAACACACTTCCTTGGCAAAAACTTGCTGTACGTTAGTTTTCGACTAAAACATGTTTCAAGCAACCCCTATTTTGCAACGTTGATTGGATTTACAAGACCCTATTGAAAGTAGAGAAATAGTTATGTTTACTTGCCATAGTAATATCTATTACAGTCTGGCTGCTAGATGTAACAAACAATAATTTAATGCAAAAAAGTGGATTTTATATGTCTAAGAAAATAATCCGTTTGCACAAAACTGTATGCACTTTATGTTTTATACTTTGCGTAAACACACTAAAAACTCAATTTTAACGAAGCCGATGTTACTCGTGTGAAATTTACCATTTGTTCTTGGCATAAACAATATATATGTACACAAAGTTAAATTGATGGTGTTTTGAAAGAAACAGATTAATTTTTATAGGTGTAAACACACTTCCTTGGCAAAAACTTGCTGTACGTTAGTTTTCGACTAAAACATGTTTCAAGCAACCCCTATTTTGCAACGTTGATTGGATTTACAAGACCCTATTGAAAGTAGAGAAATAGTTATGTTTACTTGCCATAGTAATATCTATTACAGTCTGGCTGCTAGATGTAACAAACAATAATTTAATGCAAAAAAGTGGATTTTATATGTCTAAGAAAATAATCCGTTTGCACAACAATTAACTTTGCAACGTTAGAGATGCGTTATTATTACAAGTTGTCTTAAGAATCTTTTCTATATGTGATCATTTTCCAAAAGTGGAGGTGTTTTCTCGGGTAGACAAGTTTTTATTTAACTTTCAAGTAAGGCATTTGTAATTAAAGTTGCTTGTGTCTTGGTAATTTTACTTATAAGATTAGACAGTTTAGAGATAGGTACTTGAAGATGCTTAGATACAGCTGACTTTTATTTTTTAATTTTTAAAGTATTAATTTTTAGGATTGGTTTTGACTTTTTTACTTTCTTTTTAGGTTGTCTAGGTGAAGGTTTAGAAGTGAATAAAAAGTTTTTTTTTAATATTAGATTCAAAAGTGTTTTTTTGCTTAAATTTTTATTCTTTTTTTTTGAGTATTTTAGCTTTATTTAGACAATCTTTGTGTAGAGATGATAATGTCACTACTCCAGCACTAAAAAGGCTTGTTTTTTTTTTTTAAGTTTGCTATTTTTTGGTAGTGCTTTGTGGGTTTACAGAGGACGCGCTCGTGCTGTTATTGATTGTTTTTGAGGTATTCAAAGACGCAACTGTTACAGTTTTTACAGACAAATTTAAAAACGCGCTCAATAGAGTGATTAAAAAAAATCTGACTCTTTACTTGCAGCAAACATGGAAGTATAAATTTGATGTCCAGGGCTACTAGAAAAGTATAGTTCTCAGAAGTAGATTCTACAAAACCGGGTATTACATACTAAACCAATAAGTTAGCAGTCAGTTGCTTGTACTAAAAACTTATCCTGATGACCATCTGACTATACATTGCAGCTGATTGATTGAAAGGAGTTAGTTTTAATATTCCGTTTAAAAAGAAATTTAAGCCAAAATAAAATGTTAGTTTTAAAAAGCATGTCTAATGTGACCTAGCTACCAGGTTTTCTTAACTTCTTCCTTCTGGCATTAGTATATTTGAAGTTGCCAAACGCGACTATAAAAAAATTTTTGGCAAAATTATACGATTTACTTGTAATTATAAATTTAAAATTTTAAAGCACGGTTATAAATTAAATTTAAAAATTTGCCCACTAACGTGACAAATTTGTCAACTAAACTGATAATTTGACATAAGTTATAAACCAACATTAATTATTATTAATCCGGCTATCAAATCACTTAGTTGTCTCATTCTTTTTAACGGAAAAATATCTAAAGAAAGCCTATCACATTTTTTTGCAAAAAGTGTTGCCGTTACTATTGTCTTGCTTTATTTAAGACGCCAAATGTATTTTATGCACGATAGAGTTTATTTTAGTTGCGCGTCAATATTTGTATAAAATTTACCTACATTGTTCGATTGGTTTATAAAGACAATAACATTGGTTTCAGCAGATTCCTAATCTAAGTTTGATTAAATTTTTCACTTTGGAGTTCTTTCAAACAACTGGGTTATAACACTCCAATAGCAAATGTAGGCAAATTAAAAAATTCTATGCCGCATTGTGTAAAACAATTTAAAACACCCTTGGAATTTTTGGCTATCAATGCATCATATGATCAAAGCATATACTGACGTTAGAGATAGTCTTTTCTAATAACTTTTATAACTTTATTCCACCAACTTAATTAACTAACTAATTCTAATAATTCATTGTATTTACCCAAAATAAAATAAGTGCAGAACAAATGTTATTTTGTTTTTCTTAAAAACGTAGAGGTTTTTTATTTTTACCAAAAAATCTGTTTTTATTTTTTTTTGCCATATTATAAAATTACCATGTAGATTGGATCAACATCTTATTAGGCGACTTTTGGACCTTGGAAGATAAAAAACAAGTTTTTATTTCAATAATATAAACATTGATTAATAGGTTTACTATTGTAAATGTAATCCACACTATGCTCAACTTGACAGTAATAATTTGATGTAATTCTATTGTCAACAAAAACTATTTATTTTATCACAAATCTTGTGTTTTTTATAATTATATGCTTTATACAACTTTGTTTTTGATATACATTAATATAAAAATTTAAATAAACAAAAATTTTATTTATTGTTTTGCTAATAATGACATCTTCTATTAAGGTAAAAAGGCCTCAGTCGATAGCCGTTTTTATATTTAAATTAACTATTGTTAAACATGTATATTAATCATTTGTAAAATAAATATATTTACTACTACTACTTTTCAGAGATATTAGCAAATATAACAAATCGTTTTAAATTTTTTAAACATAAATTTTAAAGCATCATCATACTGCTAACATAATCATTATAAATTTTTTATGTATTTACAACTTTTAGCAGCAGCAACTATAACAGTTGTTTCTTTGAAAATAAATTATAGCACAATAAAAGCCTACTAAATTTGCAGTTTAATGAAGTAATACTAAAAGTTCAGACAAAAATTTCAACAAAAACTTTACATTTAATTTCAAAATTTAAGATAAGTTATTATAAGGTAAACATATTAATAATAAGTGCAAAGTATTGGTTATTATGTTATTTGATTTTCTGAGCAGCGCCATCTGTCCCTAGGTTCTTTTTTGTTGTGCTTTTTACGGCTTTTTTACATCGCCACAAGAAGTCTACGACTTGTTTAAAAAGGTTTTATAAAACTAACAACTTATTAATTCTAATTAATAATTAAATTTGTCAAAAATATTTAGCTTAAAGTGCAAAAGTTCCAAACAAGATGACTAATGTAGCGTAAACAAAATCACAAATATTTTACTGCGGATGAGTTGAGCATCAAAAGTGTGAATTAGTATGCTTCATTAGTTGTGCATTGATACCATTAGTGGTCAAAAAATTGTTATATAAGACTTGTTCTATTTATCTAGTATTTGAAATAAATACTTTAATTTTACTTTTTAACTTGTAAACATATTACTAAAAAGGAGGGCCGCAAAATAAAATATTTACTAACTGTAACAACAATAAATATGGTGTTGACGTGTCTAATTTATTTAATTGAATTAAAACTCACAATTATGTAAATATATGCAGTAATGTCTGTACAATAAGTTCAGTTAGTTTATGATGGCAATAATAATGCTAATTGACAATAAAATAAATGCTTCTTGCTTTATATGGATCCACATATGGGTTATATAGCTACTTACATATAAGTAGAAGTAGTTATATGTAATCGTGATAAATATGGTTTTAACAAATAGAACGATTTGTGTATATTAGTGCCGGTAAGTGCGACGATTTGTCGCAAAGAAAAGACAATCATGAAAGCATGAATATTCATGTCGATGATGTTTGTGGGTATTTTATTCCGTAGATATTTTTTCTTTTTCTATTTTCATGCCAACGTCACGCGGGATTTGTCCGCACCGAGGCACTCAACATTACCGGCATTGTTACAAATTGTACTGTAATAAGTGTAGTTACAGATCTCATGTTTGGCATAAAGGTAGTAAGCGAGCCATTTATTTAAATAACAGTCATTTAAACAATAATTTACGACACTATTTACTATAATATATTTAGTTCTCCTTAGGTGTAACCGCCTCGCTATGATGGATTTATTCAAATTATCCCGAATTATCTATCATTTACTTTTCAACTTGTGACAATCGTTTCACTGTTTTAAAATATATCGCCAGCCGATTAGTGCACACTTTATAGCATTTACCGGCTCCGGCCCACGTAATTGTTTATGCATCTATAAGTCTGTTTTGTCCCAACAAAACTAAACGGCACGCGGACTGTTCTTACTTTCTACTTTTTATATTCAATGTACGTGGGCAGATTTCATTAAAATTATTACCATATCTGTATTTATCGCGCATTGAAAACCAATTATCATACTAATAATGTTTCCGAAAGTAATTACGTTTATTTTATAAGCGGTGAAGATTGATTTAAAACAAACCAATCACCACCAATAATACATATCATCGAATTACAACACATCGCGACGAACAATTATTACTATTTGATGTTTACTAAACACTGTTATTATCTTGACTGTTATTTACGAATTAGGAATTTACCAATTATAATTTCAGTCCATTTTGTTAATTATTGTACATATGAAATAATAAACCTTGTTTATATTTATGGATGTAGAACTAATTTAAATAAAATAAAATTTAAACGTATTTCACAAAATTAACTGCATTTTGTTTTTTGTCCCTATTGCAATTATTACAACGAATTACAATAATAATTTATTTCTGCCATATAAAATATACAATTTATATTTTTATTGTACTTTTAATTTTATTAGATTTTTACTATATTAAACAATTTATTATTATTATTTTTGTTATGCATATACTTGAGTACAAATCAAAAATTATGTAAATAGTTTAATTAAGTTTATTTTGCACAATTTTTTTTAAGTTTTTTTTACCTAACGCAAATTAATTTTTTTAATATTTTAAAATATTTATGGCTGTATTAATTTCTTTTTATTTCAAGAAATGTTAAGTTCTTCTTAATATAATTATTGTAAAAACAAATGTGATTTAAATTAATTAGTTAATTTACATTTTTGGCGGCCTAAAGAGACTATTATTGCCAATTCGTTCCTTTATTTTTATAATGTGTAAATAATATGCGGTAGCATATTAAAAAAAATAAATAATCAATTAAAAGTAATAAAATAAATTACTATAAACTATTAAAAACAATAACAAACCATGACTAGATGTTTTCATACAGAGTTAAAGGTCTTAGACACTGCTGGTGTTTATAATTTACAAACATATCGCAATACTAGTTCTTAAGTGAGACATATTAAAAACGTAATTTTTAGAAATGCTGGTTTGGAACTGGAAAATAATTCACAAGTTAATTTTAGTTTTAAACAAATGGGTTTGAAACAAAAACAATATTACTATAATTTAAATGTTTTAGCATCTACCTTTCATAACGCCATAACAGCTTTTTTTAAAGAAATCTTTATAGTACATGTTTTACTTTAAAAGTAGTACAGCAATATATTAAATAAAATATCATGTTGAGCAGATAAACGACATTAGCTCAATCAGTTTTGTATAATTTCAAAGTACCTTTTTTATTTTCAAAATTTCAATTATTTTCTTTTAGCAAACACAGTTAAATACATTTACTAAGTCTATAAAACGCACACTTAAACTTTTATCTTTTTCTAAGTATTTTTCTTCAATTGTTTTCACTATACCAATTGCATCTTATTATAATTTATTTGCTTTCTGTACCCGTCTTTAGATTATTTCCTAAACTAAACTAAAAGGTTATTTATGTTGAGCTTCTACATGACAGGGCAACCAAAAACATTAAATCCTTATTGATTGCAGCAATCGGCTTTACGTACTTTACGGGCAATACATTTTTACTAAGAATTGATACTTATATCCTTCTGGATTTTAAATTTAAAAGTTAGAAGGTACACCAAAGTGTACTTACGTAGGCTTCATTATGCCCTTTGTACCTTTTTCAATGGTGACCTCACTTTGTTCTTTTGACATTCAACTACCATATGTGGTTGATGTATGCAAGTACAACGCTTGAAGGGGTTCTTCAACATAAACTCTCTGTTGTATGAGAGAGCCGAGCAAGTACATAGCACGTACTCAATTGTTTTGTCATCCATTTCACATCCTCTACACATTAGATTTTCTCAAATAGCAATTGTGTGCATGTGCTTTTTTAGTTGGCAGTGTTCTTCAAGATTCCTGTCATAGTTTATTATTCGTTAATATTTGAACATTTTTGCCAGATATTTTGCAGTTCACTACCTCTATAATTTTATAAGTTATTCTGATTACTTTTGCATAGAAGATAGTCGTGGGCGTTATAAGTAGTAAAGATATTTTGAAGTTTAGGTTGCAAGTTGTAATGTTTTTAAAACACATGGCATGTCATCTGTTTGACCTCTTAACAAAATTGTTTTTTAACAGCCTCATCCAGCAAAGTACAGTGTGCATAAATCTAACAGCATTCAAACGCAAAGTTGCCATTTTGCCAAAATGCCAAGGTAAATGTTAAGAACGGCAGACACAACATTGTTTAGTTGCAGGTGGTGTTGTCTCCATACCACCTATTATACTTAGGCATGCCATTCGTTGCAACTAAAATCACAGTTTGCTTTCAGACATTCATATTAGTGCGCATAGATCTTATGACGGCTGTGTACAGCCATAGCACTATTTTTGGAAACAATCTTCAAAATTATCTCACAGCTTGTCTGCATTGCTATAATGACATATAAACCATAGATATTTTACTAAGAGTTTTAGTAAGTTTTGTTGTCCAATTTTTTTTTTGTTTGTAAAGAAAACACGTGTGTTTTATTCATTTATTAATTGTGGAGTTTACACCATGTACAAGAACAATTTCTATTGTTTTAAAGTAATTTTATTAAAAACGCTATCAGTATCGATCTTTAAATTTGGTCCGATATAGTGGATCTTTTTTGGGTGTACGCATGTTGGTTTGGGTGGATTAGCTTAGTAATAAGAGTTGTTTCTCAAATTAATCTTTTGCACAATTCTTCCAATATTTTCAGGAAAAAAGAGGTAAGGCTAACTTACCGATATGATTTTGCAAGGGTGTAATTGTTACGCTCCATCAAAAAACAATGCATGCTCTATATATGCTAGGTGAGTTAGTATGATATCTTTGCCCTATTGTAAAAGAGCAGGAAAGATTTTATTAAATTCTGGCGCTTTGTTTTAGAGAAGTTTTCAATTGTCTATGCTATACGCACCTTTTTGACAAGGTGACAAACAGCTAACTAGACTTGTGCCGGAGCGGTACAGCCTGGAAAGTGGGTTTCTAGAAGTATCTTTGTTGCTTCTAACAGATTCGCTGTGTATGAGTCGTTGGTTTGTTCCAGGAAACCTATATAATTGCTCTTAAGAGTTTTTGAAAAAGATTTTTTTTCTCTTGCAGCAATTGAAGTGTTTTTACAAACAGAAAGTTTTCCGTTGACGTTAACGCATGCGTCTTTTATAATCTTTCTGGGCATATTTGTATAACATGCTCTTTAAGATCTATGTGCGCTTCTTTAAGCCGGTCGAGTTCTTCTCACTACCAACGTACGGTGTTGTTGGATTTGGTAACTAGCCTAAGTGAGCACAAATCTTTGTACGCTTGTGTTAAAGAATTTTTCAACTTAATTAGTTTTCAATTTTTTTCTACACTAATGAGTTTATTTAAATCTGCGCAGGTATGTAAACTTTGCAATAAGTTGTTTTAAAAAGCAACTTTATCGGTCAGTCTCAGGTTTTGGTAGAACCTAATTTTTGTTTTCTGTTTATGTTCTACATTAAATTTTATCTATTTGTGATCTTTAGATTTAGTTTGCTAAGAGTAGCCAGAGTGATATCTATCACAGTCTAGCTGAGAGTTGTAACAAAAGTTGGTTCAACGACTGGATTTTGTTTTTTTTAGGTTATTACTGATGATAAAATCGTAAAACTGTTTACCCTTGTCATTCGTATCTTTACTTTCCCAATCAATATGATATGAGTTGGCATCACATCTAACTATAAGGTCAACATTTTTTCTTGTAAAATACTGCAATTGATTCTCCAGCTGTGTTGTTAAAAATGGTATGTTGTGGGCCACAATGCTGTTTTCCGTTTGTCTGCCGAATTAATCTTGACGGTTGTGAGGTTATTGTTGGAAAGCTGGAGCATAAGAAACGCTGTTATGTGCTTAAGTATGTAAATATACCTTCAGAAAATTAAGTATAGCAACATTAATTGAATATAACTAAGTACAATCTTGCACATCAGTGTGGCTTAAACCCCATACGTCATGGGTACTCAAATCACCCATAAGCAAGATTAAAGATAAAAATTGTTTAAATAATTAATCAAACAGATAAATCTCTAAACTGACATGTGGTAGAATATATATTGAACAATTGGTCATAAAAAATTTAAAATGTAATAAATAGCACCTGTTTTTAAACTGCACTGTTAATACGGAGTTCTTGACTATATCTGTATTACAAAACCGCTCAATTTTGCAAATAATTAACAACTGCATAATCTTTACTAAAGTAACTATAATGATTAACAAAAAATTTAACTTTAAAATTTGTTTTCTGTGAAGAAACACAAATAGGTAAATTTTTAAACTTATATTTTTTTAAATTTATAATGTACACTATATCTGATGCAGTTTTATTGCATAATGGTTGAAGTCAGTTTTAAAACTACAATAAAAACGTAGTTTTAACTTATTGTTCATTAATATTTTTTTGTTTTTTTTTTTTTAAGTAGTATCTACAAGAGTGAAACATTTTATTTATAAGAATGGGAAAGGTAGACATATGTTTGACTTTGATAATATTGCAATATTTGGATCTATTGGCTTAGGTTTGCTAGAAAATTGCACTTTGAGTAGTGGTAGCTTATAGTAGTCTGCAACTTTTGCAGGTTTAAACTTATAGTAAATCTTAGCTTGTTGAGGTTTTCATTAAAATCAAAACAAGTCAACAACTTGGTTAGACTTAGAATAACCCACTTATTAAGATAGGTTCATAATATAACATTCAACATATACTACTCAAGAGTAGTTTATGCTAAAATTTTATTTGTTGTGACATTAGTCCAGGTTAAACTGTAGCAAATTTTGGTTGGTGAAAGTTAAACCCAAAAACAATGTTGGGCCATTGTTATCAGAGTCCTATCAAAGCAAAAAAGTAACTTTGATCTTGACTATCTTTCTTTTCTATTTATTTTGCAACAATTCTAAGAATATACAAAGTGTTTACCATTAGAACTAGAGCATAACGGTAAACTAGTGCATTCATCAAGATCTTATTTTTTAATAAAACAAAAAAGAATGTTATATTTTCCCAATACGTGACGTATGTCTTTAATATCTGTGATCAATATTAAGTCAAAAAATCAAAACTGTCAAAAAGTACACTAGTTGTTTCTTTTGTAGAAGGCAAGTTGCAGACATTTTTTGACAAATATAAAGTGCGTTTAATTGCTAAAAACAAAAAGCAGAAAAAACTTTATTAATGGTTGGCAAAAGACACATTTAGATAAGTTAATAATTATTTTGCAGTCTTAAAAACGTTTAAACAAAACTTTCAAATGCTTTAGATTATTTTCTTATAAAGACAATGCTATTAGTTTGTTATATATAAATCTCTCTCTGAGCACTGTACATCTCTATGAAACGTTTTGCGTAGCGTTGTTTATGCAGTCTTAGTTATACTTTTATTTAAATTTAGTAGTGAAACTTAACAAAATTAGCTGTTAAAAAAATTATTGCTCTATTAAAGAACATAGTCTAATTATGCTTGTTAATTACAGCTAAAAGTTTGTAGAAGTGTATTAACTTTTTTTTTAATTTTAAAATGATCTGTTTAAAAATTACATAATAAAGTTTTATATATATGCAAAAGCTGAACAGAAGTAAAAAACTTTTTACATCTATTAAGAAATCCTAGTTTTTTTAGATACTTTTAAAGCTATGTCGGCAACAGGATTGTTCCAAAAAATATTATGTAAGATTATAGCACCTAAAAGACAAATTGAAAAAAAAAATAGATATGGATTTGTTGTTTAATACGTATATATTCAGAATTTCCTAAAACAGCCTTAACATTAGTTGTTGTAATTTCTAGAATAGTTGAAAAATGCAAATACAGGAAAAGTATGTAGGTTTTTGAATAAGTTGTGTATGATTATTAGAAACACCAAAAATCACAGCTTGTTGTCCGAATAGTGTTGACTGATGAGTGACTTAACCATTCAGTATGATGTACATTAAAATTTTCTAACAAAATTATTTCAGCTTTTTGTATAATTACTTTGACAAAGCTTGTCAATACTTTCAGAAAAGTTATCAAGAAAGTTTAAAGTTGCTTTATTTGAAGAATTGTATATGCCAATTACAAAAATAGTTTTATCGAGAAGATTTACTTTAAGAAATGTGCTATTATAACCAATGCCTTAAATTGTATACGTTGCCAGTCTAGAATATGCATGTTTGTGGATATAAGCACAAACATCTTGTTGATGAGCAAATGAATGTTCAAAATAATATTTAAAATCTACTAGATTAAAGCGATCTGGATTTTTATTGTTTACTTTGGTTTCCGTCAAAAAGAGAATATGGGATTTTCTATGTTCAAGATGTTGATGAACAGAATTTTTTTTTTTTTAGACCAAATATATTAAAGAAATTAACTTTTAAGCCACAAACTAAGTCAATGTTACTGTTTTGATGCTCGGTGTTTTACTGTTATTGCTGTTTCTTGTTGTAATTGTTTGTACAGACAATGACTAGGACAAATTAACAGCAGGACTTACGCAGAGAAGAAAACCGAAAGGTATTGCTATGCGTTAATTATTCTCAAGAGCCACTTGTTGAGACCAACATCTTACTACAGCCTTAAAAAAAGTAATTGTGTGTAAAAATATGAATAAAATAGTTGGACAGTTAATATTAATTTTATTACAGTGTTAGTACAATTCTTTGATCGGATGTAGCTTGTTTTGGTATGATTAGGTAACGCGTAACTTATATATTTACATTATTTATTTACAAATCTACAAATGTACATTTAAGTAGTTAAACATATTAAAAAAAGTGTTTTCTTTGTCGAGACCTAGAATAACTTTAAAATAAAGTCATTTTATTAGTCATAAAATGTTAATAGTAATTTCATTATTATATATAAGATTTTGATATTAAAGTTTAATTTTTGTTTGGTAGAAACTATGCTACTTTTTAATTAAACAACTTTGCTTTAACTATAATAAACTCTGTATGCCTACCTGTGTGCTGCCAGACTTAAATTGTTTAAAGATAGTCACATATAAAGTTATCAAAAAAGATAAGGTTAATAAAATGACTTCTAATCCGTTGTCTGCTCTTTGAGTACATGTAGAGCTTTAAAAATGTATGTATGTACAGCCAGACACAAATAATGTAGCCTCTATAATAGGCAACTTAGTATGCACAAAAATTATGTTGACTGTGGTTAAACTCATGCCTTTGCCCGTTTTAGCATCTTTCAATCTCAGAACAATGTCGACCATGGAATGTAAGCGCAAATAAAAAATGCTAAAACGGGCAAAGGTTTAACTACATTTAACATAATTTTTGTGTATACTAAGTTGCCTATTATAGAGGCCACACTATTCGTGTCTGGCTGTATTTTACTTATGCTTTCTCTATACTTTTTAGTACAATTATAGTTTTACCAAGTTACTTATTAATTTATTCTTACATTAATATTTTAACTAATATTTTTATTATAACTTTTTGAATTTAAAGTCCACACTTTGTTGATTATATAATATATAATATATTAATTTATAAAAAATAAACTTCAAAAAATACCAAGAAAGATTATTTTCCATCTAAAATACAATGCGACCTAGACTATCATATTAAATCAGCATTACTTCAAATCAAGTAATGAGACGATTCTACCATATTATTTTCCATCTAAAATATTCATACTGCCTTGAAATACACCACCAAATTCTTTCCCATAACCTATTATACAGTCATACATAATTATTTATCTGCTTTCAACAATTCAAATGCATTAAATATATTTTTAAAATGCACCAACATGGCATTGTTTAATCCGACTTTTATAATATTACGTATAGTCGATTCTGGGAATGCTGCGCCGTGCTGCATGTAATAATAATAGTAGCCGCTTGCCCGTCGATACATGCGATTTCAAGCATATCATTATGCCTCATGTTCGTCCCAGATTCGATGTATTATAACTCGCACAGTTTAAAAATTACATTTGTTAACGCGAATCCAATATACCAGCCTCGTAAATATTACACGATTTACTTATGCCATGAATTTTTCTTGATTGTACAATAAAAATGTTTAATAGTAGTGGAAGTAAACGGCAAGTATGTGCTGATATTATAAATTTCATCAACCAATCAGTATGCTGAGATAATAATTATGATAAGATAAATGCAAAGTTCTTTTATTTGGTACTGTCGTGTAAGTATAAAGTTGCATGTTTAAAAAGTAATTCAGAAAACAATGCTAACAGATTTTATTAACCGTTTAGTACCAAATGACATAAAGTTAATGACGCATAATAATTCTAATGTTATTTTGTATGCGTTTTTTTGTGAGTACGGTATTCATCATCGGTAAATTAGTTGCCGGTGATGACATAGGCAAGAGAGAGTGGGCAATTGTTGAGTGGCCAGTCAGCTGCGAGATTATTTCACCGTGTGTCCCTGTGTGGGTCGAATTGCCACAAAACAAAACAAAAAAACATATAAAGAGAGAAATAACAGACACGCTCACAATAACATTCGGAGAAACAAACAGGAAAAGGATGTCCCTGGAGTATCATTCTCCCAGCAGTAATGAGTAAGATCATTCGAAATGTATATTTTTGAAGAAGAATTTGTATCCTACTAGGGGGAACTTTATTTGGTATTCACTAGATGTATGAGTGACGGTGCACACATAGTATACACATATAACTGGGACCGGAAACATGAATTAGGAGCAATCATGGCTAATCTGCAGTCAGCTGATTGCTCCATGTCCTACTCTTGTCTGTCGCGTGTGGACATTCACGACATCTCCACCACTGTACCAGCAATTCAGATCACGAATGAAATGTTTTTTATTTGTTATATTTTCAACAAAATATATTTAGCTATAAAATATAGTATAAATATTATCTGAAAATTTTAATATAACTATTCCTTATTTACAAAGCAAGCAAGTAACTTTATAAAACCTTAACAAGTTTAATATAAACTACTTCAATATTTATTTATCGCATTGTATTTATATTATATGTTATTAAATTACAAAGTACTGAACAATTCAAAATAAATAACTATTTAACCTTAGCAATTTTGATGTCAACCATTTAGCACATAACTAATAATTTTAAACATTTATTACAATATTACAACATAAATTATATAAAATTGGCAAATTACCGTTAAATCATCTTTACCATCACTGTATAAATATACGTTGTCAATAAATAAAAGCTCCGCCGTGCATAGACTTCCTGCGTACACATCGATTCCAATAATTTTCAATGTCTTATCGTACGCAATCGTATCGAATTCCGTAGAATTTTGAAAAATGCTCGTTGCGGACGACTTCTCAGATTATTGAAACGGTCTCGAAACATTTCAACAAGATTCCTCTACATACCCTTTTTAGGCGCAACGTACATACATGTTTCAAAAATGCGATGGAACGATTGCGAGCTCTGATAAAAATGACGAAATCGTTAATTATTTTATAATTGTCGACAAGAGTTAAAAATATGTTGATAACATTAAAACTAAATTAATGCTTCAGATTTATCATATTAAATATTTGTTATATTTAACAGTAAATGTGTTTCAATAAGATTAATAAAACATTATTAATATATACCAAATACGCAAAATATGTTTACTTTAAAATGCATAAATTGTAACTCTCTGTGATGAACCACATTCTAATATTCAGTAATGTTAATATATTGATAGATGATGTATGTATCTTTGCCTGTGAGTAATTTGTGTGACATAATATACTACTAGTACGCTTACAGAATTTATGTTTTCAATCAATGAAATCATGGATTAATGCAAATATGTTATCATATATTTTTTGTTAATATTTTTATAAAAACACACTACTAACTTTTTGTTATGTTTAATGAACTTTTTTTATGAATATTTTTTATGTAATGGAAGTTTAATAGTATTTGTTTCTTTCTAAGACATCTGCATATTAAGAAAAGACACAATCTAGTGATAATATAAAATAAGTTAATCTAAGTAATTATTTTATTTTATATTTACACTAGGTCTATTACTATCAAATACATTTAAATTTTGACGAGTAGTATAGTGTGAATTTACATTTAGATTTTACCTAAGATTTTCACTAAAAATCTACGACATAATTATAACGCTTTAATGAAACTTTTTTTATTCCATCTGCATGGTTTACTGCTAAACATGGAACAGCAAAACTTTAATAATATTACTAGCAATGTATGTTAAAAAAAGTACGACAGCACAACTGTCCTTGTATAACCATCTGTAGAACTCTACATTTTTTAACTTTTGATAAAAATAATAGTTAAAACTTGAGTCGTAAACTTTTGTTTGTATTTAGTAATAATACCAATAAAACATTTAGGATAAAAACATAGCTATCGTTTTATTTTATTATGATAATAATAGATTAAAAGGTTAAGTAAAAAAAAATTAATTTTGAAAAAGTGCTGGTATTTTTATTTTAATTAAAAGTACAAACATGAAGATCAAGTAAAACCTATAATATAATTTTTCAGAAAAGTTCTTCATAACTTTTTTTGCACTTTTGTGGCTCAACATCACAAATAACAACTTAAATGTTGTTTCTTAATTGCTGAGTTGTCTTGAAACTATTAACTCTTTGTACGTATTATTACCGGAAAAAGTCCAACAAAGATATATTACACTATCTTCAGTTTAATAATTGTTTTATTAGATCTGCGTTGCTTTGTGAATGTCTGTCTAAAATCGCACAATAGCGCGGCAGTCTAGTCACTATGCAAATTTAAAATAGAAATAAATCTATAATCTACAAATAATAAAGTGTTATTTTTTATATTGTGTAGAAGGAGGTCAAACAAGCTTAATCTCAAGTTGTTGACCAAGATTATTTATAAACTTTCTCCAAAATCTTGAGAAATACAAAAGTTTTTTTTTTAAGATTTTTATTTTTTTGTACGTACCATTTGTCTAAAAGAATTTTATAACTAGTATTCCAAAAGCAAATTACGCAATTGAGCTTTTGATTATTAATAATTTATCAAATTATTCATAGAAAATTGACATTTGACGGAATTTTTCGTTAGAAAAGGGAAGAATTTTCTCTATGGCGTTGTCTACTTTGTTCCCGTTAAATCGTACATTTTAAAATAAAAACAACAAAATTATTGTCGTGTTCATCAAATTATTGTAATACTTTGTCTACTGACTTTTACAACAATTAATAAATTACTGTCTGCTTATTGGAAATTTGAGATTATTGATAAAAACTTCTTCACAAAACAAGTAATTATTTTTAAACTCAAAATCAAGCCTAAACTGTGGTTGTCGTTTTGGTTCTTTGTGTTTTTCTGGTTCAGATTCAGTTTGTACAAATGCAAACAACGCTAGTTTTTTATTTCTATATTTTTTGTAGCACGTACTGCAATCAATCACTGAATCAACAGTTTCTAACAAACGCTGATGGTCCTCACGTCTTTTTTGTAATGTATATGAACATTTTTTGTTTTTGTTTTAAATGACGGAGGAAGCTTTAGTTTACAATTTAATGTTAAACTCCTTCTTACACAAGACCAAAAAAATGGTATTTATGTACCTATTTTTTAGACATAGTGACTGGACTTTAGCTCATTGATCAAAATTGTTTTTTCCTGCTTATTTTAGAAGAAATACGGTTCAATGATACTAGCCACCTCTTAAATTGCATTAAAAAATCAGTTAAAAAAGCATTAGTTGCTTTAGTATATTTTTTTGAGTTTGAGCCCCAAATGCAGTTGTGTGTGTTAACATATCTAGATATACTGGTAAGAGATGAAGATCAAAATCTAAAATTTGATTCAGTTTTTTTCTTAAAATGTTTAATTGTTAAAAACACCTTGGTATCAATATGCTTGAGTTATTAGCAAAATTTGCTTCAACTGCGTACAAATATTTGGATAATTTTGCAATACAAAAATTTACTTTAGTTTATAGTACAGCCAAATTGTTTATTTTTTTAAATTATTTTTAAAGTTGCATTAGTTTTGGTGCTTTATGATGGCCAAATTAAGTACAAATTTCAATGCGTGTTTAATTGTGTATCATTCTATTTACACATTTTTTTAACGTCTGTCAAATACACTGGTTAAAACATTTATCGTAGAACTTACAACTTTGTATGGCACCTAAAAGATCTTCTAATAATTGAGAGATAAAACAATATTTAATTTTTCCTAGAAGATTTTATTTCAAAATTTATATTTGTACAAGGTAAATTTATATTACACGGCAGTATTTACCAGGACAGGCTTGCTACTGTTTCCAGCGGTATTTTGGCGATAGCTTTGCAAATGATTTGCTTTAAGTGGTCACATGTCTTCGGATTGTCAACATACACATTTTCCTTCAATAAGTCTTACAAAAAAAATTTAGCGGTGTTAAATTGCAGCTGTGAGATGGCCAGTTCACCAAAACGGTTAATAACTGTTGTTGAATTTGGTGCACAGTAGATTGATTGTGGCATGTGCAGTATGGGATGTTGCCTCATCTTGTCACAAAAAATTAGTGGTCATGTCTCTGTAATGGTAACACTAACGTTGGACCTACCGTTGTTTAAAAAAAAATGTCCCAATAACGCCACCACTTCGAAATCTGCACAAAACGGTAACTAGCAATGGGTGCGTTGGTTTCTCAACTATAGCATAAAATAAATAAATTAGAGTCAACATTCAATTTGTTTAAAACTCACTGATCTAAGCAAAAAGGGCACCAAGGTTGGCTATTTCTTGAATTTGATTTTCTTGAACAAGTTGCATTTTGTACGCAGACATACCGACGTCTGACTTCTGCGCTGAGTTGATGTTTCTAGTTGCTTGCGTACACTTTGAGCCACATAAGCAATAATTTTGGCAGAATGCGTTGGATGAGCATGCTTGATGCGCGCATTGCCTACCAGCATTTCAGTTTTACGCACTTTTTTACAAACTTTTGTATTTTTTTTATTGATGGCGCTTCATTTCTTTCAAACAACGTACGCAACTTTTGCTCTGTTTTAGACAAATAGACTTAATTTCAAAATAAATTTTTAGTATTTCAAAACATTGCTCCAAAGTAAAACAATGCATCTTTTGTCTACAGAGGTATCTAACCACACTTTTTTTATGTAATTGTGACGCAAAAATTAACAGTGTTGGTAAAATCATGTGATTCAAAATTCAACTAAAACATGGCCTACTCTTTAATATCACTTTCTATCTAAAGGAGCAGTATAAAGTGTTTGTGTATATTTGAACTAACATTTGTCAAACGCAATGTTATGTTAACATTATTATACAGTGTGTTTTTACGTCGTGCAAAAAAAAGATAATGCTGGTGCCAAAAAATTTTTTCTAATTGATGCTTATTTTGATCAAAATTTTGCTGATAACGCAAAGCAATAGAATTACAAATGTAGCTAATTATTTTATTGGTTATTTTGTTGCAATTTTTATCAATTTCTGCCTTTAATTGTAAGACTGTAGCTGATTTTAACTAATAAACCTTTTTTTTTATGGGTTCCAAAACAAACAGTAGCGTAATGTTTAAAGAGCGCGGAGACCATTCTATGGCATCTCTTTGTCCAATCTATTTGGGAGATTTTTATAGAGATTAAGCTATCCAATCATAATGATAAGATGTTCTATTTTGCTAAAAATAATAGTCTACTTTATTCTCAAACTTCTCACAAATACTTGGCATGACAATTTACTGCATCAAATTTAAGTAAACGGCACCAGTCACAGTGTTATAAAAAAAATAATGGGCCAATTAAACCCCGTGCTGACAATCCGTACCACACTGTAACTTTTAATTGATAATAAAGTTCTTCTGTAACATAATATAACTTTAAGTTATTTTTAAATTGTTTGGAGTTAGAAGACCGTTTTATGGTTTCAGGTAATAAATTAAAAAAGGTACAACCTGAGTATACCGGAGATTTTTTGTAGAGAGAAAGATTACATTTATTTCTGTAAAGGAACGAATTTCCTCTAGTAGAGTAATTATAAAAGTCACATTAAAAAATTAAATTTATGAAAAAATATTCTAAACTAAAAAACTAAAAAACATCCATAGACGCGTTTCGAGGTTTACCTCTCATCAGTATGGCTTTATTTATTTAAACTAATTGATTTTTAACTTACTTCGTCAACATTGTTCACCACCACAATTCAAAGTGAATATTTTAAAGGGTGTATTGACTATTTATACTAACTGACTTAATGACTTTATTTAATGGCTATGGTTAATAGCATTCTGAGAATGAACAAATAAACTAATTATTTCGGGATATTAAGCTGATGGTAATGACATGAAAGAATTAAAACGGAAATTTGAAAATTAAAAATAGAATAAATTTTTTGCATAAATTATAATTACTATTATACAATTTCGTGTATATCAGAACATATATAAAATATATAAAGAAGAGACGCAATGTCCTCAAATGAGACAGTTGTAAAAGCAATAATTTCGAATAAAGCCTAGTTAAATAGGTAAATTTATACGAATGCCACAACGACATATGTAGCGCTCGTTACTATTTGTTTAATCGGACAACCCAATAATAACATTAAAAAATTAAATTTATGAAAAAATATTCTAAACTAAAAAACTAAAAAACATCCATAGACGCGTTTCGAGGTTTACCTCTCATCAGTATGGCTTTATTTATTTAAACTAATTGATTTTTAACTTACTTCGTCAACATTGTTCACCACCACAATTCAAAGTGAATATTTTAAAGGGTGTATTGACTATTTATACTAACTGACTTAATGACTTTATTTAATGGCTATGGTTAATAGCATTCTGAGAATGAACAAATAAACTAATTATTTTGGGATATTAAGCTGATGGTAATGACATGAAAGAATTAAAACGGAAATTTGAAAATTAAAAATAGAATAAATTTTTTGCATAAATTATAATTACTATTATACAATTTCGTGTATATCAGAACATATATAAAATATATAAAGAAGAGACGCAATGTCCTCAAATGAGACAGTTGTAAAAGCAATAATTTCGAATAAAGCCTAGTTAAATAGGTAAATTTATACGAATGCCACAACGACATATGTAGCGCTCGTTACTATTTGTTCAATCGGACAACCCAATAATAACATTAAAAAATTAAATTTATGAAAAAATATTCTAAACTAAAAAACTAAAAAACATCCATAGACGCGTTTCGAGGTTTACCTCTCATCAGTATGGCTTTATTTATTTAAACTAATTGATTTTTAACTTACTTCGTCAACATTGTTCACCACCACAATTCAAAGTGAATATTTTAAAGGGTGTATTGACTATTTATACTAACTGACTTAATGACTTTATTTAATGGCTATGGTTAATAGCATTCTGAGAATGAACAAATAAACTAATTATTTCGGGATATTAAGCTGATGGTAATGACATGAAAGAATTAAAACGGAAATTTGAAAATTAAAAATAGAATAAATTTTTTGCATAAATTATAATTACTATTATACAATTTTGTGTATATCAGAACATATATAAAATATATAAAGAAGAGACGCAATGTCCTCAAATGAGACAGTTGTAAAAGCAATAATTTCGAATAAAGCCTAGTTAAATAGGTAAATTTATACGAATGCCACAACGACATATATATTTTAATTATAAAAGTGGTTATGTTCATATAATGAATTCATAATAGTCCATATATAATTTTGTATAGGTAAATACCTATAAAAGTAAATTTTTTATTATTTTTAAATGTAGGACGGCATGTTTTTCTATAGTTTAGACTAAACATTATTCTTACTGTTTTTTTTTGTATAATAAAAATGCGCATCCAGTTGCTACTTTGTCCCCAGACTGATATATTATAACTAATTGTAGAATGCACTATTGAATAATATAAACATACCAAGAAATTTAAAAGATTGCTCATGTTTAATAGCATTTTTAGTAATATTAAAACGTAAACTTGATGTGTTGTTTGTAGCAAATTTAGTACAAAAGTTAATAAAGACTGTTTTATCAGAATTTATAATGAGACGATTTTTTTTACACCAAACTTCGAATTCTTGTAACATTAAATTCATTTTACTAGTAAGATTTAAATAGTTGTCAGTTGTAACAATAATGGAAATATCGTCCGCAAACATAAAAACCTTACCATTTTTTAAATACTTTAGCAAATCGTTAATAAAGAGCAAAAATATGAGAGGAACGACCGTGCTGCCCTGGGGCGTCCCTGTGTTTGATTCATAGGTGTCAGACATTTGATGTTCTACTTTTACTCTAAAACATCTTTTGTTAAAAAATGAGTTAATCCATGTACTTACTGGGTGTCTTATTCCTATTGCATTTATTTTGTCAATAATAAAGTTATGATGTAAAGTGTCAAAAGCTCGACTTAGGTCAAAAAACACATCAATAATTTTTTTTTATTATTCAGATTATCATTAATAAATTGCACTAGATCAATTGTTGCAGTTTCGGTAGAACGACCTTTTCTGGAGCCATGTTGTTCATTTGCTAACAGTTTGTTAGTATTAAGGTAATCGCAAATTTGGTTTGAAACAGCTTTCTCAAATATTTTTAAAAAACAACTCAATAAAGAAATAGGCCTATAATTATGGATATTGTACGGATTATTTTTTTTTGTATATTGGAATTATTAGAGATTGCTTTAGCCAATCTGGAAATTCACCTTTAATGACAGATTCATTTATTATATTGGCTAGAATTGATGATATTTCATATACACAATGCTTTAGTAATTTAATCGGGATGTCGTCAACTCCTGTGCTTTTTTTGTTTGCCATTATCTGTAGAGATAGGTTTGAAAAATATAGTTGTATTGGCAATGTTTGAGCTAGTGCATTGCATAGACAGCGTATTTTAAAAATGCTTATTTAGTAATTTAATCGGGATGTCGTCAACTCCTGTGCATTTTTGTTTGCCATTATCTGTATTATTTTAATAACGCTTTCCGTGGAGATAAGTTTGAAAAATATAGTTGTATTGGCAATCTTTGAGCTAGTGCATATTTCTGATTTTTGAAAAAAAGTCTCCAAACTAGTTAGATATTTGGCATACATCACCAATGACATCATCATTTATTTTCAATTCAATTTTATTACCTATCATGTTTTTCTCTAGTGTTTGATTAATTATTTGCCAAACCGTTTTAGATGGATTTACTGATTTAGAAATAATGTTTGAGTTATGATTTTGTTTTTGTTCATTTATATTTTGAATATATTGTTTTTTAAATAATTTATACTTTATATGTATTGTTTCACAACTTGTGTTTTTTCTCAGCCAATTCATTTCTTTTAATTTATTAGATTGTGATATGATGTTTGGTGTCAACCAAAGTTTTTTATTTATTTTAGTATACAATGTTACTTTAGCAGGAAATGTAACATCAAAACAACATTTAAAAAAATTCCAGAATTCAATACCTTTTAGTATAAAATGTTTCGGAAGTTGGTTGATAAATAATGTGCAAAAGTTTTCCATATTTGCAATGCTAAAATTTCTTTTATGATAACTAACTTTGTCAGATAATTCTATTGATGGACACTCTAGTTCATATTTTAATATAATTGCATGATGATCTGCTAAACCCGGATCTTTTAAATTATGCTATTTTATATTTTTATAAGACTATACCAACAAGTAATGCGCTTTTTGTATTGTTAGATTAAATTAATGTAACCAAAAATAAATATAAATATATAAAATCATAATTTAAACAACAAATTGATTTACAAAGTATTTAAATATGTTAAATTTGTTTAAAACATTTTTTTAAATATTTATACTGCGTAACTATATAAAAACATGGTACGTATTTTATCTTAATGAATACTATTCATATGACTCATTAGTAGTTGCGTTTTGCACAAACTACAAACAAACCAGAAAATTGTTTTATTTGCTAAATTTTTTGTTACAAAATTAATTCAGATTTGTTTACAAAACTACTTGCACAGTAAATTTTCTACCATTATTTGCTTATAATTTTGAAGTAATTAGTAGAATATTTAAAAAAATAATTTTAAACATTACATTATTAAAATTTATATTTAACATGTATTGATATTAATATGCTCATAGTATGTAATCATCACATCATTACTTTTAACTTTTCAAACTGATAAGTTAATATGTTGTTGGTATTTTTTTTAATTTGTTTACAATTCTACTTCTTTCATTTTTGTTAGTTTAAGTTAGGATGAGCATATGTCAATTATTAGAGTTTTTTCATTCTTTTGTATCAATGTTCTAACGTGTATCGTATGTATTTTTTGTACATAGTTTGACAATATATTCTTAGATTAACACAATAAAAAGTAACATAATTGAAGTAACCCATGTTTGATATTTATTAAATTTATTTTAATTTAATAATACACTTACCATTTAAACACAATGTAGCTTAAAATATTACCATTTTCTAACTAATTTACAACATAATTTAATATTTACTTGTTTAGTTTATGACGTCAGATACATGCTGTGCACACTTTGTTGAACTGACTTGATTGTTATCTTTGTTTAAAAAAATTTTGAGTAATAAAAAATATAAAAAAAAAAAAATTATGTAAATTAAAATCTAATATCTTGTTTATGTGTAAACATGATCTAAAATTTATTTTAAAAATATATATTCTTATGTTTTCCAGATTTAAAGCAAAATTGACAATTGTTATATCTAATGCCGCTTTCTCACGTTCACGTTGTCTGTTAAGATTACTAATAACTGGCAAGTAGTGACTTGCTTTATTGCCACTGACAAAGCTAGCAAAACCAGCAGGCAAGCATTAGTAACATCTAATTCTTTAATGCAATCACTTTGGCAAGTAGGCATGTAACACATTTTCAAACTATTAGTCCCCAATTCATAAATTGTGTCCTTACCCGCCCACCCAAATGTTTGTTTTTAAAAAATTGGTTACGTTACTTCCCTCTTCTAATTTAGCAACATATCTCAGTTATTATCATATTTATTTATTGCAGAAAAATAGCCAGCAATAGTAACATCTTTTTCTTTAATGACAAAACCTTGGGCACAATCACTAACAATGCCTGTAAAACAAATATATTTTTGTCTTTCTTCTACTAAAACCACCAGTTTCGGCAACAACATGCTGGACAAAACGACAATTTAGCAGCCCCAGAACTAAAAAGTATATGCATCTTTTGTAGTCTAATCAACAAGAGTTAGAATTGAAAGTTTTAACTTTAAACCCAAAATCATAAATGCTGATGTTTTTGAAGGTTCTATTTTTTTTTTCAACAACAAATATTTGAACTTTTTTAAATTTTATTTCTAATATAGTAGATAATAGCACTATTCATACATTAAACTTTCTAAAGATTAAATCGACAAATATGATACAGCGCACAGTTGGGGCAAAATAATTTTTTTTTTTGCAAAAAACTTAAAACTTATGAAATTAGTCTAAATTAAACACATTGTAACTATGTAAACAAAAGTGCCTCATATAGCTCCATACACAACTAAAAGTTTATTTATCTCTGCAAAGACACTAATTTGCAGAACAATTTACAATGATGACGTCTAAACGTTTTTATTTAAGTGTTACTTTTTTACAAAATAAAAATTACTGATATAAAAATATAATACATGTCTTCACTTTGACAAAACAGTTAAATTTTGATTAATTTAGGGAACAAACCAGTTTTTTAAAATTATTCAACAAATTGTTTTAACTACAACGTTTAGCGCGATTTCCAACGTTTATTTTTCTGGACTTTGGTAAGAATAAAAAAAACGTTATTGGTTTTTATTGACCCAAGTAAAGGTTACACTATGTCATAAAAACAAGTATGTTTATTGCAGTTTTTTATATTAATAACAGCTTTTAAAAATCTGTGCAACGTCTTGAAATTTTTAGGTTAAAATTTGTAGCATAAATAAACAATGATCTTAAAACAATATTTGATTAAAGTATTCCTAGCTTGGTTAACTTAAACTCTAAAAAAATCAACAGAATTTTTTTCAAAGTCAAAATCCAAAGTATTATCAGCACTAAATATTATACTAAACAACAAATCTAGTTAAATTTTTTTAATTAGTCTTCTAAAGATTGCTATTACACAAAATTTTTTTGAAACAACCTTGCTGTTAACATAGGTTTAAAAATATTTAGATAAATAAAATTTCTTAATTATTTGTAGGAGTTTTTTTACTTCAGCACAACTTTATCATATACAACTGTCTTTTTATTTTTAAAGTTTAATAAAACAAATGTTATTTTGAAACACAATACATTTTTATGTCTTAAGAGTACATTTAAGTTAATTTTAAATTAACTGGTTTTAAAAAGAACATTGGCCGAGTGTTTATCATCATTATTTCAATACAGCCACAAGCAATTTCTAAAGTTTTGCATAACTCTCGTTAGCATTCTATATAGTATATAGTAAATTTCTATACGGATTGCTTTCTTCAGTTGTCTAAAAGTCCTTTGATGATGTTTGAAGACTTCATCTTCTTTAAGACTCTATAGAAAAATGTAGCAAGGTGTCAAATCTCGCATATAGATCCAGCTACCGGGAAACATTTTTCTTAAAAATTGCAGTAATGCAAGGAATGTGTAGGCAGTCGCCCTATCTTGTTAAAACTAGGCATTCTGCACATTAAGTTCTGCAAGAGTTGGGGCAAAAAAAATTGTATCTTTGCTTTGTATTGACGGACCAATTATTTGGTTAAAAAAGTAAAATTATCTTTATTTTTGATTTTGCGTACTAACCTGAGACTTTTTACTATGTTTGAGTCTGAGCTGTCCATCTTCTTTTTGATAACTGATCTATATTCTCTGATTTTTTTGCACAAAACAATAAATTTTTAGCTTTGGTAAGAGGAATTTTAAATCGGATACAAAATGCTTGTTGTGAAGCGATGACGAACTCATTTTGCGGATGTGCACTTTCACATCAAAACATAATTTATTAAAAAAAAATATCTTTTTCAAAACATTATCAAAACTAAAAAATCTAATAGCTGTGTGGTAAAACATAACACAGTTTATCAAATAAATTTTAAAACCTAAACAACGTTTGTTTTAATTATGAATACAAATAATTATTCACATTAAAAAATTAAATTTATGAAAAAAATATTCTAAACTAAAAACATCCATAGACGCGTTTCGAGGTTTTACCTCTCATCAGTATGGCTTTATATATTTAAACTTATAATTTAAAATAATCATTCAGCCTAAGCAGAGTATTTACAGTATTTTAGAATTTCATAAATGGCTTAAGTTTTTTTTATAAAAAGCCGGTATGAGTGATTACGTATAAGTATAACAACATTTAAATAAGTTTCTTTGAGAGTTTCAAAATAACAAGGAAAAATATTAAAAAATTAAAAAAACTCGACTAAAAAAAAATGAGAAAAATAAATACTAAATTATTTGTAAGTTTTACAATGCACTATTAGTAGTTAGTAAAAAACTTATTAAGTCCTATAAAAAGTTATCGATTGAATACTCAGTTAATTTAATCCTGATAATGTTGATATAAAATTGATAAATTTTGACAAACATTGATAAATACTTTATTTAATTTTGTAAATTACTGTTTTTAATTACCTAAGTAAGACCTAAACTCTCACAAAGTTAACTCAAATAAATATAAGTATTAATAAATCTATATTGAAATTAAAAATTAAATAAATCCAACCTCAAATCTACGCAATTTTAAAGCAAATCAAATATATACAATAAATTTTTAATTCTAGAAAAATAAATCTGAGCAAATATTAATTAAAGTTAATTAATTGTTGTCTGCTCCAATAAAATATATGAAACAATAAAACAATTGTGATAAAAAATATAGTAAATTGTTTTATTATTTCATAAACATAAATTATCACGTAGTAGAAGTCATAAACATCTATTATACTAATGAAATATGTTTGAAATTAAACTTATTTGGCAGTAAATCTAACAAAAGAGTCAGTATATTAATATATAAATCATCATTATTAAATCTAATAAATGTGACTTTAAATCTAATAATAGCACATGATTATATTTAGTTAAAATATATCTTATAATTTCTAGTCAATTGGGTCAAAAAATTTCAAAATCTTTTTAGCTCTAAATGTTTAGAATCAAAATTTAAAATGTATTTCTTCTTACAGAATGCACGCGTAAAATTTATTTGAGTCTGCACACTGCTCTGTACCAACTTGTCTAGAAAATATAGAAGATGATTTGACAGAAATTAAACCAAAATTATTTAAACTGCACAATTTAAATACACAAACTACGTACAACTGATAAATATTTTTAGGTATACAACTACAAACCACCTAACTTTAATAACATAAAAGTACACAACATAAATTGCGACATAGATACAATTAATTGTAACTGCAATCAATAACTTTATACAATACGCTGACAAACCTAGAATTACTACTTGATTGCAATTTAAAATAGAACTAGCATATTATATAAAATAAAATTACAAAACTTATAACTAAATCCTTAAACAAATTTATTCAGCACTTATTCATTCAATCTTAAGATATGGTACTGTTTAGGAAACAGACTATGAGTGTTATTTAAAACATCTAAAAAGCACACAAAATTAAAACTAAAATATTTTTTTGAAAAAAATAGACTTTTTAGTACAGATCTATTGTATAAATCATGAAACCTTTTAAACTTTAAGCAATTACATCATCTAGCTACTGTCATATTTATACTCAAAAACAAATAACTATTTCTATTACCAGATTATGTACTTAATACTTTTAATTTAAGAATTTCCTGCTGTTAAATCTAACTCAACACAAAAGTCTGTTGTATACTACGGCATAAAATTATATAATGATCTACCTATTGCATTATAAACAATTACAAGTATTAATCTTTTTGCAAAAAAGTTAGAATATGTATAAAAACATAATAACATAATTCATTATTTTTCTTATATTGTATTATTGTATTATATTTCACCTATTCTAACTAAACCTTATATTTTCATTATATTTCATACTTTACTCTTACCGAAATCTTAATTAAATGAATTCATTTAACTTATCTCTATTAGAGTATATCTATTATTTATGTATTTATGTACATTGTAATCATTATGTTAAAATATACTTTCTATACTTCCTTACCTATCAGAATGCATTGGAAATATTGGAATTGGTTGTAACGTTTAAAGTTAACAACTTACACCAATTTAAAAAAAATATGATTTAGTTGAGTATTATTTTGTTGTGCCTAAATGTTGTGTCAATATGATTAGTTCTAAAGAAACCTACAGATAATTTGTCAAAAATTGGCACATCGTATGTAGGGCTAACGCATTACGAATGTACATACATGTTGCCATCTAATAATGGTTATATAGTTAATTAAAATAATTTATCTCTGTTTGAAAAATGTTTAAACCTACACAAATGCCAACGTTGGTTGATAGATGTTTGGCACATCATCTCAATGTATCAAATTAAAATAATTGTTTAATTGCTTTTTTGGTTGACACAACAAAATGAAGCAACAATCACTTTGCACTATTAATAGTTTTCTAATACAATTACTATTTATATTGTATTTCTATAAATGTTTGATCAATAAGTTTTTAAAACAAATCTATAAAAATCGAACACAAAATAGAATAACAAAACCTTGGTATATTAGAAGTGGGATAATAATTCAAAAATAATGACAAATCTTAAAAAATTATATTATTTTTATCACCCTAAATACATAAAAAATTCTTCTTTATATATAAATTTTTATTTTTAACTAAATTAAAAATAATTTTGAAAATTGTTTATTATAATATAATTATTATGTTTGTAAAATGTTTAAGTTTGGTAGTATCTTTATCTATGTTAATTTGCAAAGTATATGGTTAAAGTAGTATTTTATAAATTTAGTCCACTTGCAGGTAAATAGTTTTGTATTATATACAGTACCCAAAAAGATTATTATTGGTCTTTTTTGTTAATAAATTGTTAAAATATAATAAAATAGAAACAAATTCAATTCAATTCTTTGCTTGAGTTGAATTAATTGTATTAATAAAATATGTGTATAGGTAAACTATTAAATAAGATAATTAATAGGCAGTACTTTCTTGCGGCTATACATAAGTTCTTGGAATTGTTTAATTTAATCTACTGTATAAAATTAAATTAATATTGTTGAATATTATAATCATAAATTCAAAAGTAGACTAATAAAAAAACGTCAAGTAAGACAGTTTTATAGAAGTTTTATGTCTGTTTTATAGTATTTTTCAAATAACCAACAGTAGCATTTAGTTTAACAATTTTTTTGATGTTTAATTAATAATTATTTTACTTAAGAAAACTAAACTAAATTTGGCATATAACTAAACTTAAAAAAAAATGCAAATTTTATATTATTATTATTTTTCAAGCATTGAATATAACCACATTCGCTTCTCCAACAATACAATTCAACATAAACATCCATGTGACTTAGAGAATAATCGTTTCCAAGAATGTAGGCAGCAATTTTTTTCCCGCCCGCCACAAAGAACAAAGAAAACTCAGTTCGTTTCTTCCTTCGCCGCCAGTACATTTACCTGTTCTCACCAGGTATGAACATATGCAACCCAAACAGCTACGAAGTATGTTCGGCCGACGCTAATGAAATAGCGATTACGAATTTTCGGTCCGTATAGAGTAATCGCATGGTTACAAATAAACGAGCAAATAATGGACATTAAAATGTGATTTTAATTAAAATGTTGGCCATGTGCGAGGTCAATTTACTAAAGCGACACTCAATGAATATAGATTTCGATCTACGGTGATATTTATTTAATATTTATTATGTAGATTCTAACAAAAAGTGAATTAGGTAAATGGTTGTGCAAAGGTAATATTTGAAATTAGAATTAAACTTCAGGAAAATTTTATACTATACATGCGTTTTAATTATAATTAAGTTGATATTATAACAATAACTAAAAATCATTATTAAAAGTCCAATATGCAAAATATTTTACTTAGAAAATAATTACATATGCGCAAATAAAGTTTGTAAGGAAGCACTGTATAAATACAACCAACAAACATCATTTTATTTAATTAGAATATTTTGAAAAAATCAACTAAATTTATATTAGTTTATTTTCTTAAATTTCTTCTAATTCATCAACATAAAATTAACATCAATAGTATTTTTAATCATAGAACCACCTGTGAGTTGTGAGACTTAACATTTCGAAATGGTTTGTTATTTATAAAATCTATCTTTTCAAAATAATTATAGCGACCCTCACACAGTTATATCATTACTACAGGTCATTATTAATGGACGGTTACTGAAAGAAATGCATGTTATAAATGCTGACGAAGCTTATTTATACTATGATTTCTATTTACAATGTGATGTGATTCGAAATTCATTCATTCTAACGTTAGTAAAATGAATGACTTCGAAATCAACATTAATAGAACTGACATTATGGAAATAATTGGAAACAAAGCTCTGTGGAAATCTAGTATAAATTACAAGGCGTATGTCTACTTAAAACTCATTACATTCTTATAATAAATTTTTTGAAACAGTTAGCTAGTCGCCTAGAACTTACATACATATGAATAAACAATCAATCTAAATTGGAAATAATACTTGAATCAACTGCTATTTTATTTTTCGGTTGTTGTATTTTATTAATTATATAATAATATCATAAATGCAAAAAAACCTAGTATAACTGATGCATTTAAAAAATATAAAAAATAATACAATAGTTTTTGAAATGTTTTATGTTTGTTTTTATAAAAACCATCTAAAGCATTACATAAAGCACTTTTAGTTTATATGTAATATTTTTACAAGTGTATGAATTTTGTTTTTTGCAAGAAATGCTTTCAAACAAGAAAGTGCTATACTCCATAACGGGGCAACAAAATATGGTAAAACCAGTATTTATTAAAAAACGATTCAGATTATATTTAAATAGTAAACAAGTTATTAAAATTTTGCCAAAAAATAAATAAAATTAAGATTAGTAATTTAAAAATAATGAGTGCTATTCACGGCATATCGCCTTTAAATACACAATAAATATAAATATTAATTAAATAACATTACATAGTGTATATCACATGACAAATAAATTTAATGGATGACAATATAATAATATAAGAGAACTAACAATTAGAGTTAATGCCCAAAGATAATTAATTACTCTTAAAACATTGATGAGATGACTCAAATAAGTTAAAATTACAATCCATCTTAATGATATTTAATTCTTGCATTATGCGTGATATTGGATATAATAAGCATAATTTGTTGAGTGTTGGTCACAGCGGAAAATGTATGTTTCTGTTATATCGCATTTATTCTAAATTTAAATTCAAATTGTTCACTATTGCTGCACAATTTAAATTAATTCTTAATCAGTTTTTGAATAAAATTTAAATCAGCTATAACTATACAATTGCAATTATATGTACCGACAATAGTTTGATAATTATTGTTTTCTTTTCTAATTTCTAATTTATAAGCAAAGACACTTATAAAGCGTTGAATTCTTTCAATAAGTGCTATATATTTAATATGAGGACCAGAGTAACGGCCAACAACTGCTGTGCGGAATCATACATGCCTACCTTGTTGACTAGTAAGAAGTTCTGCTTACAAATCCTATTAGTTTTCACACTGAAATTTAATTTGATATCAAATATAATATCCAAATCTAATAATTAATTAACAGATTTTAATGCAACCTCATTAATAGTAGTACCAAATTGTGTTTGTTACTCTGTTAAATGATATCAAACTGCATTTGTCAAGGTTTAAACATTAACTGTTTGTTTCCACCAATTATTTACTATCTTATCATCATCTGCATATAAAAAAAGTTACAATTAACAATAACATCACACTAATCATTAATTAATAAATAGCAACAATAAAATATAAAGTCAGAGTGAACACCTGAAATTTCATAAATTATTTTTAAAATGTGGTTATTGCAATCGACCATTTAAAAAAAACTTTCCAACCAAGCTATCATGTTAGAATTAAATACTATTACTTAAATTTTTGCAATCAAATGTTTGTTCCAAACGGGATTAAAATATTAAAAGTAGCATCTATTTGCATTTTATTCTCAAAAACTTCAATAATTTTAGATTGTAGATCATGAAAATTGTAGCTGTAACTATATTGATTGTGAGTAACATTTTTACATAATCATTTAAGTTGATTCGCAATTAAGAAATCTAATAATTAAAGAATGGTCAATTGGTTGCAATCTTCTCATTGATGCTAAAATGAACATAGACTTATCTCTTGAAAATAATTAAATCTAGAAAAGTGCCGCAGAAATTTGGCATGTAACTAATTTGATTAAAATTAAATATTTAATTTTTTTTTACACACTTACTATTTGCACTTTGTTTGCTAATGTAGCCAAATTTGCTCCTATTTCATAGTTTACTTATGCGTCTGGTAAGTTATAATCTTTGCAAAATAAATACCAAAAATTTTGTCCAGTAAATAAATCAATAGTTTTACAATGATGTAAATACTTTAAATTGTCAGATCATGTAGAAATATATAATATATATTTGTAAAACATGTATTCTGTTATTTAATGCAATTAACACACTTTCCCTTCCAAACTTGACAAATATGGAATAATTTTTTAATTTTTAACTCTTTTATTGCATTTATTTTCTGAAAACTAATGACGTGGCTAGGATAATAAAACTCTACCGCAAAATATTGAGAAAGGCTCTTTCAGATACGGTTTAAAAAAAAAAAAACGTACAATTTTCATTTTTTTTTTTTAAATTTGTAATCCAGTTTATTATGTTTTAAAATAAACGTTGAAAAAGACTTGTAGTTTGTGGGCATTCTGTATTACAAACTTTAACCTTGCTTACCAGTAGTTGCTCTAAATTGCTTATGATGTATTTTTGTTTAATTTGATGTGAGTAGCTCTCAAAAGTTAACCTAAATATTTCTAAACGATACTTAAGCTGCTCATTAGTATACTAAGATTGGGAGATAGAGTGCGAACAGTTAGAAGAAGGCGACGCTGTAAAAATAAGTTCAAGGGACGCCGTGGAAAAAGAAGTAGGGGGTGGTCTATGTCTATGGGCAAGTTTATAAGTAAAAGGTCTAGGAGCAAGAGCAGAAGTCGTTGAAAATATATTTGGAAAACAGTGAAGTATTTTGAATTGTCTTCTACGAAAGACTCTTTAATATATTTTATATTTTCCATATTTAGATAATCTATCAAATATATATATAAATATTCCTTTTTTAGTTTGAATTTCTTATACATTTTTAATTTGTCTTCTAAGGAAGACTCTTTAATATATTTTATATTTTCCATATTTAGATAATCTATCAAATATATATATAAATATTCTTTTTTTAGTTTGAATTTCTTATACATTTTTAATTTGTCTTTTAAGGAAGACTCTTTAATATATTTTATATTTAGTAATTCAAACTAAATAAGGAATATTTATATATATATTTGATAGATTATCTAAGTATTTTGAATTGTCATCAAATTTTGTCTATAATTTGAAACTAATTAAAAAATATGTATTTGAATATTTGAATTTAATGTTCTAATAAGTTATGAATTGCATTCAAAAGTTTTAAAGTGTATCTGAATTGTTTTCAACTGTGCTTGAGCCGTTGAAAGTTGCACATAAACTGTTTCAATTAAAATTTGATTTTGTTTTAAATAAAATTTGAATTACATTCCAGTATTTTTAATTGCACTGTAATTGTTTCTAATTGTACGTAAAATATTTCCAAATATAATAAAGTACTTTTAAACTCTTTAAGTGTTCCACAACTGCACCTAAAGCGTTTTAAACTATTTCTGGGATAATTAATTTGTTGCAATGTAAGTTTAATTTTTCTTTAATCAATTCACGTTTCTAATTAATATTAAATTTGTTCATAATTTTATGAATTGTTCTTAAGTGTATTGATACTGCCCAAAATGGCCCAAACAGTTTAGCTACACTTGGGCAGTTTTCCAGTGTATCTAAGCTATTTTCAATTTTATAAACTGTTTTGAACTAATTTTAAACTCATTTCAGAGTCCTAGAAATTATTCTAAAGTATTCCAAGCAATTCTTAAAAGTACTAATCTATTTTAAGTAAAATTAATTTGTTTTGATAAAATTTAAGTTTTTCTTAAGTATTCCAGTTGCATCTAAAATGTTCTCAAGTGTTTCCAAATGCAACGAGCAATTTTTTATTAATTTTAAACTCTTTCATGCACTTATCAAACGTTTTTTTTTTAGTTCAAAATAAATTTGTTTTAATGTTTTCAAATTAAATGAACTATTTTTAATTAATTTAGGTGTACCGGAACTATTTTCAAATACATCTTATGTATTCCAAGCTATATTTGAGTGTACTGAGCTATTAATTTTTTTTTAATGTATTTTAAGTTTTATCAAATGTTTCTGGTTGCACCTAAACAGTTTTAAACTGTGTCTTAAGTGCTCTACATGATCCAAAATGTATTTAAACTGTACTAAAGTTATACTTAAATGTATTAAAATGTTACTATTTAGTATTGAGTTGTTCAATATACTATAAGTTGTTTTTAAGTGTAATAATATTGTTTGCAACTTTATTTTATGGCAAACTTTATTTAGCTAAGTTTAAAACTTTAAAACTGAGAAGCATTCACGCAAAAGTTAATATGTTCATTTTTCAATATTTTCAATAAGTTAATTTTATTAATGGCATTTAAATGTTTTAATAATATTTTTGTAAATAAACTCAAAATTGTTGTTATATTGGACCTTTTTTTAACTGTAGAAAAAATATTATTTTGTTTTAATCAAAAATTTAATCAATATTTTTAACCAAATTACAATGTATAACTCCAAAATATTATAAATAGACATATTAAATTTTGCGTGAATGCTCCTCAACTGCAAAATAACACTAACTTTAACTGACCACCACAACCGTAGACTGAAGTTTTACTGCTGACTGAAATGGTTTACTGTTGGCAGTCAACGTATTTGTTTAACAACTAATAAAAATTGAATGTTGTCAAAGTTAACAACGATTGCGTTCTTTAAACGCGCACATTGAATTTAATGTTAATTTTGGAAAAAAATGACTACTAAGTCTGAAAGCAAAACATATTTAAATAAATTAAAAACTTTAAAATTGCAGTATCAGTTTCAAACAAATTTTCATTAATATTAGTTACAATTTTGTTATTTGTTTACAACTTGGTTGTGTGGCCAAACCATATTTAGCTCAGTTGTAAACGTCAAAATTGCAAAATAAGCTCCAAACTAACAAAAAACAAACTTTTATTAATTTTGTTATTTTATCACAACTTAGTTTGTAGCCTATTTAGCCAAGTTAAAAACTACAAATCTGCAAAATAAACTCTAAAAACTGACAAAAAATACTTTTATTAATTTTTATTGCAAATTGATCATTTAGTCACAACGTTGTAATGTAAAAAACTAAATTTAGTCAAGATGCAAATCTCAAAACTACTAAATAAATTTTAAATTGACACGATACTATTTTTCATAGTTTGCAGAACGCAAAAATGCAAAACAATTTAATACAATAAAAATTGTAAATCATATTTTGTCATAATTGCAGAAATCTCAAAGTGCAAAACAATCCTAACCACTTGATTACAAACGCTTGGGTAGGCGGGGCACACAAATACAAACTATTTGTTTATAATTATAGACAATATATTCTTATTTGTCACTTTAACAGGTAACTACACTCACTAATACAAACCTCCTCTTTATAGTTATAAATACTGTACTCTGCTCTTTCGTTTGCCAACCAAACTGTTTGTTATCTAAAAATTGGATGTTAAACTTTGTTATGTCATAGTTGCAAGAATGTGAAAGTGCAAAACAACCTAATTTCTTAATTATACACAATTATAAAATGTATAAAAAAATTGTAACCAAAAAGCATTTTACTCTCAGTTTGCTCCAAATATTGTTTACAATTTGATAAAATCTGTTTTAATAAATATTACTATAAACTTAGCTAAAATTACAAATAAAAAACAAATAACAATTTGTATTACTACTACATTTGGTTAAAAATATAAATATAAATAAGCTTTTTGTTTAAGAAAAGAACTGCTGGATAAACTTAAATCAAACGTTACAACAAACCTTAAAATGATAAAGCTTTTGTTTTATATTAAATACAAACTGAATGTAATATACAATTTTACAAGGGTGGTTTATCTAGTGGTATTTTTTTAATCATTTGTTATTTTGACAGTGACAGGTATTTCCCGTAAGAAATCTTGACAGAAAGTCAGTATCATATCTCCGCGGAATGAACTGAATTGCTTTACGCTTGAACAACGTTCCAAAGCCAATATTGTATAGCCCAAACAGTCATCTGTCATCTGTCATCTGTCATCTGTCATCTGTCATCTGTCATCTGTCATCTGTCATCTGTCATCTGTCATCTGTCATCTGTCATCTGTCATCTGTCATCTGTCATCTGTCATCTGTCATCTGTCATCTGTCATCTGTCATCTGTCATCTGTCATCTGTCATCTGTCATCTGTCATCTGTCATCTGTCATCTGTCATCTGTCATCTGTCATCTGTCATCTGTCATCTGTCATCTGTCATCTGTCATCTGTCATCTGTCATCTGTCATCTGTCATCTGTCATCTGTCATCTGTCATCTGTCATCTGTCATCTGTCATCTGTCATCTGTCATCTGTCATCTGTCATCTGTCATCTGTCATCTGTCATCTGTCATCTGTCATCTGTCATCTGTCATCTGTCATCTGTCATCTGTCATCTGTCATCTGTCATCTGTCATCTGTCATCTGTCATCTGTCATCTGTCATCTGTCATCTGTCATCTGTCATCTGTCATCTGTCATCTGTCATCTGTCATCTGTCATCTGTCATCTGTCATCTGTCATCTGTCATCTGTCATCTGTCATCTGTCATCTGTCATCTGTCATCTGTCATCTGTCATCTGTCATCTGTCATCTGTCATCTGTCATCTGTCATCTGTCATCTGTCATCTGTCATCTGTCATCTGTCATCTGTCATCTGTCATCTGTCATCTGTCATCTGTCATCTGTCATCTGTCATCTGTCATCTGTCATCTGTCATCTGTCATCTGTCATCTGTCATCTGTCATCTGTCATCTGTCATCTGTCATCTGTCATCTGTCATCTGTCATCTGTCATCTGTCATCTGTCATCTGTCATCTGTCATCTGTCATCTGTCATCTGTCATCTGTCATCTGTCATCTGTCATCTGTCATCTGTCATCTGTCATCTGTCATCTGTCATCTGTCATCTGTCATCTGTCATCTGTCATCTGTCATCTGTCATCTGTCATCTGTCATCTGTCATCTGTCATCTGTCATCTGTCATCTGTCATCTGTCATCTGTCATCTGTCATCTGTCATCTGTCATCTGTCATCTGTCATCTGTCATCTGTCATCTGTCATCTGTCATCTGTCATCTGTCATCTGTCATCTGTCATCTGTCATCTGTCATCTGTCATCTGTCATCTGTCATCTGTCATCTGTCATCTGTCATCTGTCATCTGTCATCTGTCATCTGTCATCTGTCATCTGTCATCTGTCATCTGTCATCTGTCATCTGTCATCTGTCATCTGTCATCTGTCATCTGTCATCTGTCATCTGTCATCTGTCATCTGTCATCTGTCATCTGTCATCTGTCATCTGTCATCTGTCATCTGTCATCTGTCATCTGTCATCTGTCATCTGTCATCTGTCATCTGTCATCTGTCATCTGTCATCTGTCATCTGTCATCTGTCATCTGTCATCTGTCATCTGTCATCTGTCATCTGTCATCTGTCATCTGTCATCTGTCATCTGTCATCTGTCATCTGTCATCTGTCATCTGTCATCTGTCATCTGTCATCTGTCATCTGTCATCTGTCATCTGTCATCTGTCATCTGTCATCTGTCATCTGTCATCTGTCATCTGTCATCTGTCATCTGTCATCTGTCATCTGTCATCTGTCATCTGTCATCTGTCATCTGTCATCTGTCATCTGTCATCTGTCATCTGTCATCTGTCATCTGTCATCTGTCATCTGTCATCTGTCATCTGTCATCTGTCATCTGTCATCTGTCATCTGTCATCTGTCATCTGTCATCTGTCATCTGTCATCTGTCATCTGTCATCTGTCATCTGTCATCTGTCATCTGTCATCTGTCATCTGTCATCTGTCATCTGTCATCTGTCATCTGTCATCTGTCATCTGTCATCTGTCATCTGTCATCTGTCATCTGTCATCTGTCATCTGTCATCTGTCATCTGTCATCTGTCATCTGTCATCTGTCATCTGTCATCTGTCATCTGTCATCTGTCATCTGTCATCTGTCATCTGTCATCTGTCATCTGTCATCTGTCATCTGTCATCTGTCATCTGTCATCTGTCATCTGTCATCTGTCATCTGTCATCTGTCATCTGTCATCTGTCATCTGTCATCTGTCATCTGTCATCTGTCATCTGTCATCTGTCATCTGTCATCTGTCATCTGTCATCTGTCATCTGTCATCTGTCATCTGTCATCTGTCATCTGTCATCTGTCATCTGTCATCTGTCATCTGTCATCTGTCATCTGTCATCTGTCATCTGTCATCTGTCATCTGTCATCTGTCATCTGTCATCTGTCATCTGTCATCTGTCATCTGTCATCTGTCATCTGTCATCTGTCATCTGTCATCTGTCATCTGTCATCTGTCATCTGTCATCTGTCATCTGTCATCTGTCATCTGTCATCTGTCATCTGTCATCTGTCATCTGTCATCTGTCATCTGTCATCTGTCATCTGTCATCTGTCATCTGTCATCTGTCATCTGTCATCTGTCATCTGTCATCTGTCATCTGTCATCTGTCATCTGTCATCTGTCATCTGTCATCTGTCATCTGTCATCTGTCATCTGTCATCTGTCATCTGTCATCTGTCATCTGTCATCTGTCATCTGTCATCTGTCATCTGTCATCTGTCATCTGTCATCTGTCATCTGTCATCTGTCATCTGTCATCTGTCATCTGTCATCTGTCATCTGTCATCTGTCATCTGTCATCTGTCATCTGTCATCTGTCATCTGTCATCTGTCATCTGTCATCTGTCATCTGTCATCTGTCATCTGTCATCTGTCATCTGTCATCTGTCATCTGTCATCTGTCATCTGTCATCTGTCATCTGTCATCTGTCATCTGTCATCTGTCATCTGTCATCTGTCATCTGTCATCTGTCATCTGTCATCTGTCATCTGTCATCTGTCATCTGTCATCTGTCATCTGTCATCTGTCATCTGTCATCTGTCATCTGTCATCTGTCATCTGTCATCTGTCATCTGTCATCTGTCATCTGTCATCTGTCATCTGTCATCTGTCATCTGTCATCTGTCATCTGTCATCTGTCATCTGTCATCTGTCATCTGTCATCTGTCATCTGTCATCTGTCATCTGTCATCTGTCATCTGTCATCTGTCATCTGTCATCTGTCATCTGTCATCTGTCATCATTTAATGTTATATAATACAGGGAGTTTATAAATGAATGGGATTATGTAATCACTTTAAATGTGCCGCTTTTGTTAAATTGTTCACTAAAAAGGCGGCATATTTAAAGTGATTACATAATCCCATTCATTTATAAACTCCCTGTATATTATAATATAATGTAAACACAGTTGAATTAACCAAACGTTGTTTTGATCTCTGTTTACTGTGCAGTGTTCTGCTTTACCGTCTGAGTTGATTTTATGTGATACGTGAAATTTTAATTCTTCTTATTTGAGTTATTGAACATTTTAATTATGAATAAAGATTATTGTTATCTTTCAGTCAAATTTGAATTTTTTTTTCTGTGTGTCTTCTAGCAATAAAACTACGCAGAATTAAAAAAAAAACACATTAGTTCATATCGACAGAAAATTTTTTGTTCTACAACTTTTTTTTCATGTATGGTTTGAAAAAAATGCATAGTTCTTGATCAAAACCTCGAAAAACAATGTGATGCAGAAACAAATTTTTAAAATTTTTAGACCTCATATTAGCTATTTCAAACTTTGAGTTTTATATCTAAACTTTTAGAATTTATTTATACATAATTGAAGAATCCAAAATTTTAAGTAATTTCATTTTGATAGAAAAATTTTACGGCTATTAAAAAATGTCAGTTTTTGCGTTTTTTGTCAAAAATTGCCAACTTTGAAACACTATATTTCTGGAATTACTTAAGTGATCATAAAAAACTTTAAACATCCAGAAAGAGTATTAAATAAAAAACATTTTGAACCTTTGTAAATCTAATTATATTGTGATTTTGCAATGTGGCACCACTTTGAAGTCAGGTCAAATTTCATAAAATGTGTTTACAGTAAGAGCGGTATATATCAATGAATCTACAAGATACTTCAATTTGCAAAATCAAAGTACATCAAAAACAAACTATTTGCCGCCGGGTACGTATCGGCTCAGAAAACGGAAATTAAAAATAGCTTTTTATGCCAAAAAGGGTATAGCGGGCTAAAACTTTGAGAATACACTTTTTTTGGTTCATACTTTCATGTACTAAAATTTGGCACATTTCTGAGACATGAAGTTTTTGAGAATTGTACAAAAGTAATAAACCTATAGATAATTCGATAATTCGATTCTAATAGTACCTAGTTAAGAAAAACGACAATTTTCAAACTTTGATGTAATTTATTTCTCTACTACATTAATGTTTTTATCTTAAATGTTAATAACAACTTTGTCATTTTCGGGACAAGGTCCGTGAGTTTTTATGGTAGGAATATATCAAAGAACGCATATAGATTAATCAGTCACAGACAGATATATTTGATACAACAAATTAAATATTTCTATAAATACATTTATTTTAATGATTTAAAACTAACAACTTCATTATTTTATAATTAAAATGAACATATATGTGACAAGTATTACACCTGTAAATTTAATAAACCTGCAACTAAATAATTCCTTTTTAATTAATTTCCAACCAACAATATTAATAAACTTGACAAAAACAGTAATTTCCAGCCAACTGAACATGCCAAGACAAACCGCATGTAATAAATAAATCTTACGACCAGCAAGGCAAACGAATTAACCGCTTCTCATAATAACTCCTGTTAGTCTCCCGGCTCGTTTTGTTTAATTAATTTATAATAAACAAAAGGAATCACATCGTAAATAAATAAAGAAATCCGCCTCAAGCATTACCTCACATTAAAATATAATAAATAATAAAATAAATTAGATTATTATGTTGCTGGGATGTTGTAGCAAATTAATCACCGGAATAGTTGCGTTTTGCTCTCGTATTTCAGGCGAGAATTAGCATGAGATTAAAAACTGATAATTGGCCTCCTTTTTGTAGATGCTGTTGAGGTATTATTAGACAATTCTCATAAAAAGTTCAATTAGATGATCTTCTAGAGGTTCATTCATATCTATTAAGCTGTTATTCTGCATAAAAATATCTCATTAATTATACTTAAAATTATTCAATTAAAACATAGTTGTTAATTATATTATATATTAACTAGTAATTTTGTGTTAACATAAATATAATGAGGCGTTGGTATTATTATCGGTAATGACAAATTGATTTTATTGACTGGTATCATAAGTATATTCAAATAGTTGTTTTTAAATTTAATGGAATTGGTGTCAATAATTTTAATTCAGTAATTGTTTTAAATATACATAGCCTAACAAGTTTTAATAATTACATAATAAATTCAGTCAAATTAGGTTGATATTATATTCTAGATTTTTATATTACATAATGAACAACATGAATTTCTTGTAAATCATTATTGTACTAATGTACTCCTTTGCAATTTTTTTCTTGTACTATTACAAAATAGTAAGTTTAACGCTTTATAAAGTAAACGTTTCAAAAATACGTGCAATAATCTACTCTCAAGATTGAAAGCAATATTCTTCAATAGCTATAGAGCCGTATATACATGGGCTTAACCTAACTTTTTTTAACTTTTTTGTACTTTAACTATTTAAGTTTCTTTTTCTTCAGTCTGTGTTTATTTACTGCTGGACGTAGGCTTCTTTCAAAACATTCTATCGGTGTCGGTCTTGTGCGAATTGGTACCATCTCTTTTATGTCGTCGATCCATCTTTCCTGTGGTCTTCTTCTGTCACGAGTGGTTTTTCATGGTATCCATTATAAAAATCTAAAGGTCCACTTTAGTTTGAATATTTGATGAATTATATCCGTTACTTTGAAACATCTTTAGACATCTTTGTTTTTTTTTAATGTTTTTTTTTACTTTTTTGTTTAAGCAAGATTCTGGGTCAATACTAAACTTTTAATGTTTTGTGATGAGTCATATAAACACTCTTAGATTTATATTTAATATAGATTATGCAAATCTTCTTTGTTTCAACAAAAAATTTACAATTATAACTTGTTGTATCTTGCGCTGGTAGTTTGATTTTTTAAAGGGCATTTGGTTGATCATAAAAATTTAAATAATCTTAATTGAAATTGGTTCTTTATCAGAAAGAAGACGTACTCATTACAATATATATATATATATATATATATATATATATATATATATATATATATTTTAACCAAAAAAACTAACTTTCCAAATAGAAGACTGAAACCCGAAACTAGGAGTCGAGTATGCTAACCTCTTTATTACCTGGGCGTTAAAAATATAGTTTAAGTTTGGTATAACTAAAACACGCACAAAAATAAACTCAAAAATATTAAATCTGTGTTAAGCTACAGCAAACTCAACCAAACCTTGATTCCAATAATTTAAAATTGCTTTTGTGATTTTCACTACCGCAATACTGAAAATTTGTTTCTCTTTTTTTACGCTTAAAATTTAATTAGTTTTATTGTTAAACCAGGCAGTAAACATTAGTAAAAAATAGCCAAAATGCAACAAATTCTAGGTTAACGTCTGTTTGAGTATTGAAATCGGCAAAAAAACAAAATTACTGAGCAGTACTACGTTATTGTGGTACCGGCAAAATTTTTACCATAAATTTTTTGACATCTTCCTCAAGCATATTCTCTACCTGGGGTTGCCTTTTATATAAAAAATAATTAAAAAATAACTCCGCCTGCATAGCTGTTGGGTGAATTGAGTAGCTTAACAACTATGTTGCCGGTCCCAAGTTCGGATAAAAGAGGAAGGTTCGAAAGCAAGGCTAGCACCCTACCCAAAGTCAAAAAAACGAAATGTACATAGAACCCAAAATAAGCCTCGGAACAGGAAGGGAAAAAAATGACAATCTCAGCGCGAAAAAGGATATCGAGATTACACACAATAAGATTCGGCACGTGGAACAAAAGAGATCAGGAAATTATACAAGAATTGGAATCCCACAAAATTGAAATATGTGCTTAGAGTGAGACAAAAAAGAAAGAGAAAGGAAACATATACGTAGACAAGTTTATGCTTTTATACAGCGGGGTAAGCAAAGACAAAAGAGCCCTAGCAGGTGTAGAATTGTTGATACACAAAAAAATTGAAAACAGCATTAAAGATATAAAATACGTCAATGAAAACATGATGTATATACTCAATATTATCTCCGTTTATACACCGGATATCACCAAAAGTAAAAACAAAAAAGACACCTTTTACGGTAACCTGCAAAACCTTATAGACACAACAACACCTAACAACATATTAATTATTTTAGGAAATTTTAACGCACGTGCGGGTAACATACCAATAGCACAGTGAAGCAAAGATTCAACGAAGAAACACTTAATGGGAATGGAGAACGTCTCATTGTAATTTGCTTAATGAACAGCCTTCGAATTAACAACACGTACTTTGATCACCACATACAAGATTACTTGTTCAGATACAAGAAGACGCAACTCTATGATCGACTACATTATAACAAATAGAAAAATACAACCCAGAAATATAAGAGATGTACGCACTCTATCATCAGCCAACGTCGGGTTCGACCTTAGACTGGTGCTAAGAAAGATAAATTTGAAACCTGACAATGTAAAATTAGACAACACAAACACAGAAAAACGATTAAACATAGAAAGCATAAAAAATGAAGGGACTAGAATCCTATACCAAAACAAGTTAACAGAAAAACTAAACATTTACAACTTGGAAACAATCATAGATATAGAAAAAATATCGAAAATTGTCATAAAAAATATTCAACAAACAGCAAAAAAGCACTGGGTAACAGAAAAATAAATAAAAACAAACAAAAATACAAAACGTCTTGGTTCTTCTAAAAAGTAAAAAAAATTGGCAAAAATTAAGTAAAAAGCATTTTGTAACTATAAAAGTAGACAAACACCTAAGTCTAGAGAAGATTATGCAAGAATAAGAAACAGAGTAAACCAAAAAATAGACAACATCAAGATAGAATACTAGTAGAAATTCACAAAGGATATGGAATACAACCTATACGGTTCCCAAAAGAAAATTTGTAAACATCAACGACATTACAGAACAACAATGAACTGAACATTTTACCAACTTATATGAAAACACTGGGGAAGAAACTTATACACAAAGCAACAACAAAAAAGACAATAATGAGAGGGTTCAAATAACACAAAAAGAAATAAAAATTCGAATAAAAAAACTAAAAAACAGAAAGGCGCTAGAACCTAATGGAATCTACAAAAATTTTATAAAATATGGAGGAACAACACTACTCATATGACTATTAAAACTTATTAAGAATAAAATAACAATAGGAAAGGTACCGGCAACATAGAAAGATAGTCTGCTACTGCAAATATTAAAAAAAAAGACAGGAAGAAACCGGAAACTATAGAAACATTAACCTACTAAACAGCACTCTAGAGTTATTAACGGCAATAATAAAAGACAAACTAGAAGAACAAATAGTTATAACAGAAAAACAGTTTTAGAAGGAATCGCAGTACCACATTTATTGTCAGACAAATAGTAGAAAAATCAGTAAAATACAACAAACCCGCATATATGTGCTTTGTGGACATAAAAAGTGCATTTGATCGAATAAAATGCAATGACATACTAAAGCTGCTAGAAACAGAAAACGCAAACCCAGACCTAATAAAACTAATCAAGGAAATTAATAAGAACAACAAGACCATAATCAAAATGACAAAAGGCGTAACACAGAAAATACCTACAAGAGGAGGAATACGTCAAAGGCTCAGTCCTAGGCTGTTTAACATGGTCATGAACAAAATAATATGCAAAGTAAAAAAAAAGAAGGTCTCAGAATAGGACCAAACAAAATTACCATGATATGTTTTGCTGATGACGTGATACTGATAGCCGACAACGAATCTGCAAAGGCAGTTGCACACTTTTAAAACCACTGCAAAAACGTACAATATGCAAATATCAACGGAAAAACAAAACGCATGGTAATTAGTAAAGACCCACAAAGATGCAAATTAGAAATCGACGGCACAAGTATTGAACAGGTGTTGTCAATTAAGTACTTTGGGATCGATATTACCAGTGATAGAAACATATCAGAGGAAGTAAAAAGGCAGACAACAAAAAAACTAAAAGCTAGTGGCTGCCTAAAAAAATCCACTTGAAAAAATAAATATGTGACTACGGAGAGCAAAATAAAAGTATATAAAACAGCTGTAAGACCAATACTAACTTACGCTGCGGAGACCCGAACAGATACAAAAAAAAAACAGAGAGTAAACAACGTAGAAATGAAGCCATTAAGGTCAATAAAAAACATAATACTCAGAGACAAACAAACAAATAAAAGTATTTGAGAAGAATGCAATATACAAAATGTTAACAAATGGATTAAAACAAGAAAAAAAGATTAAAGTGACTACGTGATTAGAATGGAAGTAGATAGATTACCCAAAATCTGCAAGATTAACAAACCATACAGCAGAAGACCACCGGGAAGACTAAAGAAGAGGTGGCTAGACAACTTATTAACTACAACAACAACAACAAAAACAAAATGATAGGATAACAAAACAGGAGTCTTTCTAGTCGACAGAAAAAGAAGAAAAAAAAAAACTAAAAAATAATTTTTACTTAATTACTTCTACTAACAATTCAAACAAAAACTTTAACTATGAGCAATTTTTCCACGTTTCGTATTAACATTTTTTACAATGCATCATTTATAAGTCAACTTTTATATCTTTTTTTGTTTAGCAACTTTAAACGAATTTTACAACTTATTTCTATATTTACTTGAGTCAACACCTTAAAAGACAGAAACAAGTTTTAAGTTGAGTTTTTGTTATCTACAGTTTGTATTTTTTTTTTTTTAATTTGAATTTACTAATAACTATTGGTAAGCAAGAATTTTACAATAGAATTTAAAAAAACTACAAAACTGGAAAAAACTGGTTTTTATTATAATCAACTTACAAATTCCAAAAGTGCTCAACCATAAACATCAAACGTTAACAATGTAAAACTGAATACGGATACAGATACGGAATTCTACAAAAAGAATAAAGCACAAGAATTGTATTCTACGACATTGTGCATCTAAATTAATAACAGCAAACAGCTTGACGTTATCAACAATCAACAAAGAATTGGTCTATCTAAACTAGTTAGATTGCAATTAAATTGCAAATTTTAATAATCTAAATCAGCATCATTACTAACTAATGATACAAAACAAACTACACTATAAAAAGTATAAATATCTCAATTATTTTACTGTTACGTACGATTACTTAATAAACGCAAGTAAAAGTCTAAAAGTCTAAATTTGAAATTAAAATAAAATTTACTTACAGCCTTCTTACTACTACTACGGTGTTTAAATATAGTTTTTGCTATAAATTTTAACTCAAGATTACCAAAAAGATAAATGGAAAGCGTAACGCAGGAAGGCGCAGAACATCGTGGCTGAAGAACCTGAGGCAATGGTTCGGCCAAACCACAGAACCACTGTTCCGATCAGCAGTGAATAAGATAATGATATGGCACGCAAAGAAGAAGATTACCAAAAATTGTTTGCTAAAGTAATATCAAATGTAATAATGGAGAGAATGACGACATTTACAAAATAAGTGGGCACAATATTAGTTCTAAATAGGCAAACAATAAAAACAGTTTTATTGGTAAAACTGAAGAAAGAATAGAAAATAAATCTAAATAAGAGAACACTTATTATAAGAAAAATTGATATAAACAGTCACGGTAACCCAAAAGGGTTTGTTAGAATGATTTAGATTATAAAAAGACATTTCTTAGATAGTTTAAAGAAATTGACAACAAATGTAGTGATAGAGAAAATGCCAACAACTACAAAATAAGTGAGCATAATTTCATTATAGTTCTAAACAGAAAAACAATGAAAACAATTTTAATGCTAATACTAGAGATAAAATAGACCTAATGAAATCATTGAAAAAAAATATATATAAAAAAGAATAGATATTATAGTCGTCTCAATGTTGTATAGAACTAAGTAAAACACAATATTATATTGCTACTATTTGTGCTGTAAATGCTGAAAGTTTTAGAATGAAATTAGCGTTTTTATACTCTATCGACCTTACCAACCTGGTTCTAGCAGGCCAAAGGTCCTTCCGAGTATGGAGTGATGTAAATGAGGCAAGATGATTATTGTTTGTAAAACTGTTTGTCGCTGAAACCATGAATGCCGAAGCGGTTAAAGCGGTGAACAAATTCACAAATAATATACGGCAGGGTAAGATTTGAACTCAGGACCCCCAGCATGAGAGGCAAGCATCAAACAAGTAACCCACGCTGCCGCAAAAGTTTTAGATTTTATTACAATTTAAAAATTATTGTTCTTAAAAGATATTTATAATGTTGTGGACAAATTTGAAAATTAAATTAGTTAAGTTAGTATACAAATGCTAATCAAAATTTGTTTTTTTTTTATATATGGTTTTGAATAAGCTTTACTAGCCTGTATGTAAAGCTTTCACCCTTAAAACCCCTATTTTTACTTAACGTTTAGTGCTTAATGCTAGCCAAGGCTTTGACTTGCTTTGCATCAGAAACAGTTTTTATTTTTTTTTTGTTGTTTTAAAGAATTATGTATCTTTGTATGATACTTTTTTTAAATTGTAGGTTTTGCTTGTTTGTGATGAGCCATCAATGCTTAGCATTACTTATTTACATTTTTGTCCTAGTTCCTTGTAACTTTTTTTTTTTCTTAATTATATTTTTGTTAAATAAACCTATAGCTGCTTTTCCTCTACCCAAATTAGTTGAATTAAGTAAAAATTTAACCTGTTTATTGTTTCTTTAATTTTTGTTTTTGTACTGACGTAATTTTTAATCAGACCATTTAAAGACGCAATCTTTTTTTTTAAATTTTACTTTCTACTCTTGTATCTTATTATTTTTTTTTTCTATGTTATTTCTGTGCTTAAGTCTGTGGTATTTTTTATAATTAAATTTGAGATTTGTTCAAATTTAACAATATACTATGCTTTTTTCTTTATATGTACCTTTTACTCTTTAACGGTACTTTTTTCATAAAATCTTTTCTTTTAACATAACATAACACAAGAAAATTGTTTGTGCAGTTTAGCAATACTATTTCTTTCATACTTAGCCAGTTTGATCTTAACTTTTCTTTCCTCTAAGTCTCTTCTATTTTCTTACTCACAGTTTTGTTGTTTGAGATTATTCCTTATTTGCTAGTGAGTTTGTTTAATTTATCATCAACATAATGTTTTGTTGATTCTTTCCTTTTTACCAAAATATGTGGGACTTTCCAGTTTATTACTGAAAGTGAATTTGCAAAAAAAAGTTTTAGAAGAGGGATTACTAAGAGGACCATTTAGAGTTGCTATTTATGTTTAACTTTTACTTCCTACTCTTGTATCTTATTTATTAATTTTTCTATGTTATATGACATTTTAAAAGTACTGATTTTCTTATTCACGTGCTTAAATCTGTGGTATTTTTTATAATTAACTTTGAAATTTGTTCAAATTTAATAATATACTTTGCTTTTTCTTTATATGTACCTTTTACTCTTTTGCGGTACTTTCTTCAAAATCTTTCCTTTTAACATTAAAAAACATTGTTAGTGCAGTTTAGCAGTACTATTTCATTCTTGGTCACTTTAATCTTAACTTTTCTTTCCTCTAAGTTTCTTTTGTTTTCAATTACTGGAAGACTTCTAACTATTTTCTTACTCACAGTTTTGTTGTTTAAGATTATTCCTTATTTGCTGGTCAGTTTGTTTAATTTATTGTCAACATACTGTTTTGATGTTTCTTTCTTTTTTACCAAAGTCCGTGGGACAGTCTAGTTTATTACTGGAGGTATATTTGCAAAAAAAAGTTTTAGAAGAGGGATTTCTAAGATATGAAAATATAAAAAGAAAAATAGCAGGTGACACTTTTTATCTAAGAAGTTTTAATTTCTTATGCAATCTTATTATTTAAATCCGCCAACTCTAGTTGCCGGAAGAGGCCTTCTTGTTTGCAACCTTTTTTTTTTAGAAGAGGTGTAATCTTCTTGTGGTTTCTACTCACTAAACCATCTTTTTTTCTGCGAAATCAAGTATTACTTTATTATGCCGGTTGTCTCTTATATCTTTTGTTATCCATGATAATAGGAGATATAATAAAAAAAAAACAAACAAAAAAATAGACCATTTCTTGTTTGATTTTTTTAAAATTATATTTCCTATCATCGTGGATTTGATGTTGGAGCAATCAGTAGTGCTTAGCATGTGCATCTGAATGTTTTCCGGCGTTAAGACGTCTCATACTAGGGTTTCAACCGTTTTCTGTTTGTCGTTTCATCGCGGGCATTTAAAGAACGTGTGTTCCACATCATTCGTATCCTGGCAATAAACATATACTAAGGTCGTTTTTATCTGAAATCTGTGAAGATGTGCCTTAAAACACCCATGCGCAATCAACATCTATGCTAAGAAGAAGTTTGGTACCCCATGACTTCTCCTTACTTATTGTTTTATGTTAGGAATAACCTTTTTTGTCCTACATTTTATGTTTTCGTTTATTAATATTGCCATTCTTCTCATATTTTTTTCTTCTTTTCTACCAGAATGTCTAAGGGTGGCATGTCCGCAACTATAAGGATTGCGTCAGTGGGGTCAGTTCGGTATGCGCTGCATACGCGTATAGCCATTTTTTATTGCACTTTCAGTAACATATTCTTGTACTTCTAGTGTGCCAGGTCTCTTGCTAAGCTAAGGGCGGCATATAGAATTATTAATTTTTTTTCTTTTTGGTGTGGGACGCTGTATATTGAGATAAATCAAGCAAAGATCCTGGCAAATGATTTTGCTTTCTCACTAAAGAAGTTTCTTTTTATTTTTGTCCCAAAGTCAGGCATTCTATTTTGCAACTAATGGTAATATTTTTGAACCTAACACTTTTACGGTAATTCATTTGATTTTTCTAGTACTGCTTATGTTTTCTCCGCAGCTATTTTCAGTCTGTTTTTCTTCATCTAGCTATTGGTTTGCAGTATTGCACAGTTTGCAAAAGCTGTTAGGGTCTACTATGTCTTTGCAGTAACTACAATGGCTAAGTCGTCTGCATGTCCTACGGCCGTGACGTTTAGTGGCGTTTTCAGTCGCAAAACTTTGTCGTAGTACATATTTCATAATATTAGTTTCCGCATGTGATTATTTGGACTATTTGCTTCCCCACTAGCAATTTTCTTTGGGAGAAGTAACTTTTCACTATTTGCAGCAAGTATGGTGAGATGTTTCTTTCTCTTAGAGACCTGACAATATCTTTTTAAGACTTGGGGCATTTTATCATTTATTGTGACTAGTAGACCCTATTTGTGACCTGAGGACACTGGTAGTGATACAGGTAGCTACCGCAGATGGTAATGAAGATCTGAGATTACAATATTGACATAGATAAACTACAAGTTTTATTGGTTTATTATTTAACACAACTATATTTACATCTAATAATCACTAAAATATTATCAGAATATTTGCTACAGATGGAACTGGGCGCAAAATATTTAGGTGCGTAATGAGTAAGAACAAATTTGCGTTATTGTTTTGATAACTCTTGCACATGTTGCATCAATAAGATGCTAATATTATTTTAGAGTAAATACACAAATAAACTTCATATAGCAAATAAAACATGCAAGTATAGCTTAAGAATCGTGTGCATAACTGATGCTCGTACGCAATACGATATATTAATATTGCATATATTTACTGTAAAAAAAACAATAACATAAGAAAACAATATTTTTTTATTGATATTTAAATTTTATTGCATTGATTTTATTATACAGTTGAATAAATCAATTTTTGGCAGATTTGTTGTTTGTTGATATCTTTTAGTAAAATATCTAAAAAATTAAATTTATATATGAAATTGTTTTGTTATAAAGTGTTTATACTTGGCAAATATCTCGGTGTAGTCATCATCATCATAGTTTAAACTATTTATGGGCAATTGAGCTGCATACGTTATTAAACTTGCTTCATCGTCTTAATTTTGTTTTTTTTTTGCTGCTGAAGACAAAGCTATAGAAAATGCCGGTGAATATTCTACTATTAGCCCGCAATTAGTCAATTTGTCTAATGTTGAATTAAAAATTTTAGTCTTAAAATCAATTCAATTACTTATTTAATATTTTTTAATTAAATATAAACTTACGTATGCTATTATATGTTATATTACTTACTTCTTTCCGGATAGGATTACTGCCTAAAAATATCAAACTATTGTAGCATGTGCCTGCTCCGCTAACTTCATCATTTTTTATTTTATTAAATTCTGAAAAGAAAAACTTTTACAGTAATTATTTTTTGAAAACGTTACATAAATAAATGATTTTACTTTTAATAAGTATTTAATTTGATATTACAATAATAATTACTTTAGAATTGCTGCAGTCGATCTCGGACAAAGACAAGGCTCAATAAGGAGAGCAACATGCGCTATTCGTAGACAAAGCAAAAAATGTTTAAAAGTAATGACGGTATTTTTGAACATTTATGTATAAAATTTAGTTTATTTTTAGTTTTGCAATAACTTATAAATAAATAGAAATTGGATAACAACATTTAAGTTTTTTTAATTTTGATCACGTCAACAATAACTCTTACAGTTTGGTCCACTTCAAATTAAATTTTTTGTTGAATTTCTATATTTTCAATAGTTTTTTGAATTACATATTAAGAAAAATTTTTGTCACTATAAAAATAGAATACTTGGATTCTATTTTTATATTAATCCAATATAATATAAATCAAGCGTATTTTTATTTAAAGTAATTAATACTTGAAGTTCTCAGCGACTAAACTGATAATGCATCTAAAAACAAACAATTTTGCAGTGTTTCAAAAATGTCTAAACCCAAATTATATTTAATAACCAATGTTTGATTATAAAAATATTAATGTATAACCACTTATTTAATTAAATAAATATATAAAAAAAGTTTAAATATAAAAAAAAAATTGTAGTAGAATATTGTCATTGCCTATTATATGCAAAAAATAATAATTTGACAAGAAAGGAAAAAAAACATGCTTAATTATGTTTATATTTTCAATATTTTGTTGCTCTTGTCAAATTGTAAACTTTTTTAAGTACAATTTTGCACGTAAAATGCATTTTTATGGTATTTAAAATATACTAATATATTAACATACAATAGGTTTGATATTTATTATTTTTCAATAGTTAGACATAAAAATCACATAGGAGGTTATTCCAATTCAAGTCTAATCTATCGAACAATGCATAAACTTTAAATTCTGTTTTAAAGATCTACACCAGGTAACGACAATAAATTTATTGCTTTTTATATTAGTTCTCATTGATAGATCAAATTAATAACTAGTTTTAATGATATTTTTTTGATCTATTATCAGGATTAATGATTATATAATATACTTTATTAAATTATTTAAATTTAATTGTCCATTATTGTAAACAGTTCATTATATTAAGAAACCATAAATTATATTTAAGCAATAAAATGTAACTTAGTTTGACATAATTAGCTGTACCTTTTATAATGCACCCAATTAGCTTGTCTCATTTTTTGTTTGCATCAACAAATTGTGGTCAGTTCGGTCCGCATTTCACCGTAATCTACATGTTCTCGGCTCATTCTTCGAGCTATTTGCATTTTAAATTCAAGCGTTAAAACAACCATCAACACACTTCCTGGAGTTATTGCATTAACGAGTGTAATTACTTTGACAAATTGTGTGGTTTAGTATTTATATTTTAAAACACACAATTTATTATAAAATTATAAGAACAATATTGTTTACAACAAAAAATAACGTAATAATATTGTATTATTTACTAATAAATTAATTAAAATCTGATTATATTTACTTCTAATAACAACTTAAAACTTAAGAGAAACAATGTGAACTTGTAGCCTTAAATAACGAACTTGTATATGTGTATTATTTCTTTCGACAAAGTTTCAGGATTCTATACCAAATACATAATACTAATTTGTTACTGTAAACAGTATAAATGTATGTATGTATAAATAAGATTTAAATGATCTTTAGTATTTCTTACATTTTATTAATAATGAATATAAATACGTGAAAGTTATATTTGCATTTTAGTTAAACTAGTCTACAATGTCAATAAATCGTAGAATGAGAAAGTCACAACAACGGCAATCATAAAATTTTTCTAAAAAACATATTTATGCAAATAGTTACTAGTAATTATGATATTTGTAAAGTAATGATCTGTGTCCAGATCACAGAATTCAAACATGTATTTCAAAACAAAATTACTAAAGAAACATATTTTTGTTATTATTTTATAGTTTTATGCATTAAGTATAAGGGCAATTCCATTTCAAACGCACCAGAGCTGGGGGGGGGGGGGCATTGAGAAACTTGCTTATGTATTTTTTTTAGATTCTATAATTTATTAGTAGTTCTTTGATCGGTATATGAGGGTATAAAACCCATAAAATAAAATTCTACGATTTTTTTAAGCATTTTGACGTTTTTTGACTTAATTGCATTTTTTGTTTAAAAACCGCAATTTTAACTCAAAAAAATAAATTTACTAATGAAATCAATCAAAAATTTTCCTTAGAATCCAAATCTGGCGCCATTTTAAGTTTATACCCTGTCTATAAGCCGCAAAAGCCATAAAACCATGTTTTTGTTCTCAGTGGGCTGGGCAAAAAGGAGCATTTTTTAAATTTTTTTTAACCGCTAAAGTTGACGTGTTTTGATGTAAATTTATTAGAAAATATAAATTTGTTCTGTGTATTTGGGTTTTAAGCGTCTAAAAGTCAAAAAAACTGCAAAAATAAGCCTATTTTTCAACATAAACTTTTACAAATGCACATTTAACAGTTTTCAGAGAAACTATACACCAAATATTATTAAAAAATTTAGTTTTGCAAACAATTCTACATAGAAAATAGTGTCGTGCTTATCTGGCAAAAAAAAAATCCATTTAGAAAAAAAAGTCTGTTCAAAATTTACTTAAAATATTTTTTTTTATTTTTTTTAAAGATTATTAGGATTATATTTTTTTAAGTTGATTTCAGAAGTTTAACAAAGACATTTTTTGTCGCTAGAACCAATTTTTGGCCATTTTACTCTTTGTTTGATAGTTTTTGCGCCTGCCAATTTAGACTCGATCTATCGGCGCAAAAATTTATAAATATTATTATTTTTGGCATTCAAACATAAATCTGCCTGTCGCTTGTTAAAATTTGTTAAAAAAAAAGTTTTAAACCACACCCTAGTGTGTTTATAATATTTTTTGTAAATTAAAAAAAAAAATAATTTTTAACGCATTTTTTGCATAAAAATTTTGTAAACATTTTTTTCTAGATGGACTTTTCTATAGACGATGAGTACAACACTGACAATTTTCCATGTTAAATTGTCCACAGAATTCTAATTTTTAATAATATTTGGTGTATTGTTCCTCTGAGCGCGGCTAAACGTGCATTTGTAAGAGCTTATGTTGAAGAATAGGCCTACTTTGCAGATTTTTTGAGTTTTAGACGCTTAAAACCCAAATACACAGAACAAATTTATATTTTTCAATTAATTTACATCAAAATACGTCAACTATGGCGGTTAAAAAAAAATTAAAAAATGCTCTTTTTTGCACAGCCCACTAAGAACAAAAACATGGTTTTATGGCTTTTGCGGCTTATAGACAGGGTATATACTTAAAATGGCGCTAGATTTGAATTCTACGGAAAATTTCTGATTGATTTCATTAGTAAATTTATTATTTTGAGTTAAAATTGCGGTTTTTAAACAAAAAATGTGATTAAGTTAAAAATCGTCAAAAAAAACTTTAAAAAATCGTAAATTTTTTTTTTATAGGTTTCATACTCTCATATAAAACAATCTTGAAGCGTACAATTCTATTTTTTTTAATTAAATCAAGTAAACTAACTTAATGTATTATGAATGCTATATTTTTTTTAAGTAAACAAAAAGTTATTTGAACGTTAAAGAAACACATTTTACTTTAAATAGTATTTCAATGATGAGAAGATGACAAAATACGTAAATAAAAGTTCTAAGAAGCTATACCCAATTTAGTTGACATATTTAAGGACAATGATAAGAAGTGTGGAGGGTAATAAACACGTTGATAGTAAGGCAAGAAGAGATAAGTAAGCAAGTAAAGAAAGAAGAAAGATAAATGAGATTACAACAATAAAAGCAAGAAAAAGCAAAGCGGGCGCTATGCGATAGCCAAGTGAGTGAAAATAATTTAAGTCAATTTTAAGAACAAATAAATAAAAGATTAAAATACATAGAAAGCAATAATGTAGAAAAATTAAACAAATTTACAACAAACAAAAAAATGCTAAGGTTGCAAGGACAGAAAATTTGAAAAACAAAATAAAAGAGGAAAAAAAACCAAAACACTTGAGAGACTAAAAAAACGAAATACTTGAAAAACTTGGAATACTAAAAATAAAACTAGTAATAATAATGTAAAAGGAAAAATAGAAAAATTTATCACCAAAGAATTTTAAGTTGAAACAAAAATAGGGAATAGACTTATACAACTGAGTCATAGATAAATATGATTAGAAAATACTTAAACATCTATAGGTATACAAAAGTAATGCTAACAAAAAATAAAATGTCTATAACAGATTATCTAAAAACAAAAAAAAACAACAAAAACTAATAAAACTGGCATCATTTACTGTTAATTGACCCCATAAAATTAAAAACAAATGCAAAAAAGATAATTGTAACAAGAAATACGTTAGAAAAAAAGAAAATAAAAATGTACAGATTACAAGAGAAAGATATACAAGAAAGGTTTAAAAAAACGTTTACTAGAGATTTAGAGCGCATAGAACCACAAAAGTAGGTAACAAGAAAAATAATATATACAACTTAGTGAACATAAAAGGTAAAAAATAAAATTAAAATTTAAATAAAATGTAAAAACATTACTTAAAACAAAAGTAATGCCTACAAGAAAAACGCAAACAAAAACAAAATAGTAGACGCGAGAGTGAGAAAAAATGCAGAAATAAGGAACAACTACTGAGTGGTTTTGTAAAATTTAAAAAAAAATTTGTTAAAACAAGAAACACTCCAAAACAGGAAAAAAGCATTAATTAGAGATTAAAAACGTTACGGATATTTTCACGCTCAAAAAAATCAAAGGTAGAAATTAAAATAAATATTAAAACTTTATCAAATCCATCACAAAATAATTCGACATCAAACTACAGCAAATAAAACTATTTTAACAAGTAACAAAAACAAAACCACTGTTACACCACAAGTACATCTAATTATGATAATACGTTTTCATTTACAATCCATAATAAAATATCTAGAAAAAATATTGTTGACATATGAACAAATTATAAACTGAGAACACTCGACATTATTTTAAAAACAAAATTTAGATTTATTTTAAAAACCAACACAACTAAATTTAAAATTTAAACAACATGATCGGAACTGCAAAAACAAAATATAATCAAATTATTCAAAGAACTGCTACTAAGAACTCAACAGAAAAGACATACTCTACAACCAACATATTCTTGCGTAATAAGTAATACTGATTTGACAGACAAAACAAATTAGCCAGTAACTGTCTTACAACAACATAGATATTGCAAAAGAATTATAGCAAGGGCGACAGGTAATCCTATCCGTATGATATGTATTATCACAGGTTGTGTTTTATCTTATGAAAAACTCATACAACATGGGCTGTTTTACCTTAGCAAACATTATAGAACGTACGAGAATCTTGCACCACTACCACTACCTATTCCATGCGGCAAGTGTAACGAATTTGCTCACAAAACGGAGCAGTGTACTACACCTATTAAGTGCGCCAAATGCAATGGACTCCACTTCACAAATAAATGCACCTTGCAGCTCCCAAAAAAATGTACTTCATACGGCAAAATTAGACATGCAAGAATCGACTAATGTGACCAATATAAGGCATTCCAAATGTTTCTATCAAATCTACTAACAAGAGAAGCAATGATATTGATCAACAAATAAATAATGACAGTTGTGTTCACTCATATATCACCATTTATGATAATGTCATTGATACATATACAACAAAAATTATATTTCTTAAACACGCTAACAAAACAAGAAGAGAACTACATATTGCAAAAACTTAATCAAAAATTTATCCATTCATACAATATCGATACGGTTGTGACAATACCCGGAACAGAATGCATACCTTTATGTTGGAATTATATGACTTAGACTTTTCTCAAGCCACAGTCCCCATCCAAGAACTATAAATTCCTTCAATCCCAAATCCCATTTGATATATAACTATTCTTAAGCATAATATTACTTGTGCAATGTTTGTGGAAACAAAAGTTAAACAAAAAGTGTTTTATCAAAACTGGTCTTTAATCCAAAACCCCTCTACCATCTTCAATCAAAACTATAGAGGAGGTTCACTAGTCTTAGCAAATCCATCTCTTCACTTAGGAAAAGCTAAATCTCCTAAGATAAATAATGTACTAAATAATACTTAATTCTTGTATATATTCACCTTCACTATTCTATCTAAGAATTTATATTCCAGAAAACTTTACTTTTTAAATATGCAATAATTATTGGCAACTTTAATCCTAATCCGGAAAAAAGCGGCATTTATTTTAGTTAATAAATAATAATGTTTTTAAAAAATTTCAACAGTTCTTTATTATGACGAATAATTCTAGTTTTACTCTAGATATGTTAATAGTCACAAGAAATTTAATCCCTCTCATAAACTATATTCAAGTTATACCCGACCTTTGTTCAGACCATTTAGTTATACGTTTTCAATTAAATACCTAAACCTCTTATAAAAAAAATTCCAAATAGAAAACTAGTGCTTCTCCACAATTTTCTATCCAAGATCCGCAAGAATCTCCTCTTTCCCCTCTTCTTAACAATATTTACTGCTACGACATATTAAGTATGAATTCTCAACACTTTAATTTAAAGTCATATATACTGCAGTATGCTGACAATACCGTACTCTTATTCACAAAATTGCATTAGTAGTATTCAACTCTTATAAACATTAACCAACAAAATACAAACCTGGTTTAATCCTTGGAGACACCAAAGCCTTGATGTAAATACTTAAGTGTGCTTTTTGATAACAAAATTTTCTTTAAACTTTATTTCTAAGCTATAAATTCTAAAAGCATAACCCGAGTTAAACACTTCTACTGCATAACGTACAGAAGAAAAGGTATAATCACAAAAACAGCTACCCATATTTACAAATCAATTTGGTGTCTTCTATTAGATTATGCATCCATTCTCTTTTTTGAATGTCATAAAGGGACTTTAAACAAGTTTATAGTAACAGAACAAATGTTACTTTAAAATATTATTAAAATAAGTCATCTAAGTAACATACTTAGGAATATCCAAAGCAAATCTCTATAACAATCGGCATCAAGAACTCCATGAAAAACTTTGTAGCAAAGCGGCCAATATTAAGATAATAACTAAGTTATGTATTCAACAAAATCATCCAATAGGACAGACTCATCCGACTAACTTACTATCTTGTCATCTTAGATATATGCTCTTTTTTTTTACGTTTTCTCCATGTAATGTTATTTACTCACATGTAATTTTACTAATTAGTATTTCGTTTTCATTAGCATAACTATACACATGAGCAGAAAAACCTTTTACATATTCAACCAATCATTGTCACAATGTAATATATGTATAATCATTTGTTTCTGTATAATATAAAGTAAATATACTTACTACTACTACTAGAGATTAAAAATTAAATTAAAAGCAACAACTAGTGAAAAGCATTACAAAATTAAAAAAAATAATTATAACAAATAAAATATAATATATACTTGGTGGACATTAAAAGTAAAAAAAATAGAAATAAAAAAAATTTAAAAAGTAGTTTAAGTACTTTTTTCACATTTTCAGGAAAAAAAAACTTATAAATATATTATTATAAAAAGCGGAGAAAACATTTTTAAAAACTCAAAAAGCCTATAAACAACGAAGACTATACAAAAAAGCATTTTTGTTTTTTTACTTGTTACTTTATTCCGTCTCTATGTGGATGATTGCAAAATTTTGCTCCGATTACCGATTCTCCATATTACAAAAATGTACTGCGCATATAATAAAAAATGTGTAAGATCATTAAGAAAAAAAATTTTAAAAAAAATTGAAAATTGAGCTAATAAGACAGTGCAATAAAAGTAAAAAAATTAAAAGTAGCATATAAAATAGCGCGGTTTTGTAAAGAAAGTAACAAACATTTAAAAGGAATAAATTCTCAACACCCAATTGATATAAAAGCAACATGCATTTAATTAATTTGTTTAATTTTCTTAAGTTTTTTACCTAGTTTTTGGCCATTTTTGAACAAAGACTGTGCTACTTACATAGTATATAAGCAGTTTAGTAGATTTTTTCTGAATGTATGCGTGTTAATTTAAATGTATCAATGTGGTAGATGTTTTTATTATTATTATTTTGCGCATTATCTTAAAGGTTTTTGATTTTATTTTGAAGTTTTCTTTTTTCCAAAATGTAGTAAACAGCGCTCGATTATTATTGAGTGCAACATCCAATCCAAAGTTGTCAATGAGTTTTTTTATCAAATTTTTTTTGTTTGTTGCAGTTGATTTTTTAACATTTTTGCAGTTTTTTTAAATATTTTTTATACTGTTATTGTTATTGATGTGTTAGTTTTTTAAATTTATTTTTAAAGTTACTGACATTGAATTCTCTTACTTTGTATTAAATTATTTGAGGATTTTTAACCAAAATAACCGTTTTAGTGTGCATAGTTTTAGCAATAACAAAACTGCATTATTTTTTACTTTTATTCTTAATAGTACAAAAAAACTGTTTTAGGTTGGTAAGGTGAATACAGAATAAAACAAGCTATTTTTGCTTTGATAAAAAAGTTTTTTCAGTCGCCTGAAATTATTTAAGCACTTAATACTAATAGGCATTGTGTGCTAAATTAAAACCAACTTACTTATTTAAAAATTTTGCTGTCTGTTATCGTCTTATTTTTTTTTTACTTTCTGTTACGGAAAAAAACTTGTTGTTCTGTATCAGGGTTTGTATGTTTTTGCTCAATTCTTAATTTACTACTTCTAATGCTTTTTATTGTTGGTTTGGAATGGGGTTCTCTTGCTATACTTAGTTGTTTTTTTGCAGAATTGGCCGGTTTATTGTCCGTTGTTGTTCGTCAGATTTTTATCGTTTTTTGTATGTGTTGTAATTTGTTACTTGCTCACCCCAGATTAATTCAGGGGAGAGCAAGCAGACTGCCAAAACAGTAGATAACTTTAAAATTTTGAAATCTACGAGAGGAATATGATTTTTTAGTCTAACATTTTATTCTTTCATTTACCGTTTTTATCTTGGCAAAGTCCGTTTTTATAGCCGAAGTCGTAGTAAAAATGTAAAAAACATCTATAACTCCCAAGTTCTAAATAAACTTAAAAAAAAAACAAACAAAAAATTGTTTCATTTCTTTTGCTATAGCAAATCTTCTTTTTTTTCCGCCGTAATCTTTTGCCAATCTGTTATATGTATTGTTTCTCCTTAATCCTTATTGTTTTTTATTGATTTCAAAGCGTTATTAGTTTTTTTATTTTGTTTTATCTTTTAGTCTACATCTCAAATAAAATGACGCCGAAAGCAAGCAGATAAAAAAAGAGTTTTATTTATTTTGTGTATATAGAAGTTACAATACAAAGTATTTATTAGAATATTTTGTTAGTTTAAAGATGTTGACATATCAGCCTAATGCCCGTTTGATACTATCTATAATTATATTTTGAATTATACATGGTTAGTCAAACCTAAACACCTAAATAATTCTCAAAATGTAAACAATTTCAAAATAAGTCTTTAACAAAAGTTTTTTAATTTTAAACAAGCTATCATTAAAACATATTTTTAATATACAGGGTGTCTGTTTTCATATGGAAATTTAGTAAACTTGTTTTGTTTTGTATATTTTTACATTTTTTATTTTATTATTATAGCTTGTTTAAAACCAAGAAACTTTTTTTTAATTTTTTTTACGATTGGAGAATTATTTAAGTGTTTGATTAACCTTGTATATATTATTATAGATAAAACTTTAAAATCTGTAAAATGTATAAATAATTTAAATAATCAAACAAACGACTGGTGGCTCTAGCAAGTGCAATTTAATATTAAACGTCATTTTGCGGGCTTAGATGATTTTGAATCGTCAATAAATTATTAAATAAATTAATAATTTATTCCAGAGGCTCTCAGATTTAAAGCTTCGGAGATCGGCTGTCACTCTTTATGCACGGTGGTGCTCTATGTGCATATTTTTGTGTTCGGCTGACAACGCTCTTTTTCAGAACGCAATATTGTAGGATAGACGCACCGGCAAAGAGCAATATCCTCTTACGTCAAATTTCGGGGCTCTTCGGGGCGGCCTCAAATGTCACAGCCGAAAACGCCATTAGTAGAATCTTAAAAAAATAATATTTAGTGTACTTTAATACATTGAATTCAAAATTTTTAAAAATAAAATATGTAAGGCGATTGACTTTAAAACCTCTCGCGATCGACTGTTTGAGCACCCCTGATTTATTCAAACTCAACCTAACGATCACAGCGGCCAAGGGCCAAGTAGACAATTGTTTGTTTCTACAAACTTCGTTAGTATGCCTTGTATGATCACGGCATAGCATGATAGCAAAAAACAAATTTAAATAAATATTAAATTTCTGTGTTTAAAAAAAATGTGTGTATAATATAATTAGAATTACAACTGTATTAATTTTCGTATTTTTAGTATTAAGTGAAAACAGAATATTTTATAAATTATTACATTAAAAAACTCATTATTTCTTATCTTGAAATTTTTATATATATAATTCTGGGAAATATGAATGAACTATTTGCGTAATTAACATTTGAAATGTGTAAAATTTCTATTAGGTATATGCAGTAAAATGATAAAATGTTAATTTTTTTAAAGCATACCAACACTATTGTCATGTTTACAGTTATAGTTAGGGAACATTTTCTTGTTTGATATTGTCAAATATGTGAAAGAAACACATAAATGTTATAAAAGAAATTTTGGATTTTTTATCGATATTATATTATCTGCAGTTTCAAACGATTTCATCAGGAAATATTGCGTAGTGTATTGTTGTAAAGTATATTATTATTATTTAATATTGGAACAGATATAAATAAATAAACGGTATGTGTATGTAGTATTGTATATAATTATATTAAATATAGTTTAGTAATATAATAAATTAGAGGAAAGCAAAGGGTATGATCGTTTATCCATAATAATACGGCAAGCAATACGTTAAAATAAAAATAAAACTTATTTGTGTGATATTTAAATGTATTTATAAGAAAATATAATAAAATACCTGCTGTTCGTTTTATAAATTACTTTTATTCCATAATTAATCAAAATATGTTTTGTATTTTACGTTGATAATAACGTTACTATAAAATGGTATAAGGTATTTCCAAAGAAATAATTAAATAACAGATTTTTTTTATGCAACTTGTACTGCTTCAAGATTATTTTAAAACAAAATCATTTATTTTAATACGGTGGTAACTATAAAAAAACAATTTAATTAGTGGGTTTAAACTTTATTGTTATGTGTGTACCAAGAGCGACAATGTTGCCAGAGAGCCTATAACCCGACGGATAGAAGTCGCCGATGGCCATTAGCATCTAGGGAGTTCCACTTTTTATTTTTAACAAATGTATTTTATATAATAATTTCATTTATAACAATTGTAATTATTGAAATATTGAACCTAGCGACCTTGACGTTGTTTATTTACAACAATCTTTACATGTGTCAGTTTAATGTTTAATTTTATTTACTATTTGATCTGAAATTTTACGTGAATTTTACTGCATTTATTGCAGATTTGCATCACTTTACACAACAATTTATTGTTTAAGTTAATATTATAAATAAATATATGGCATCTTCAATACAGTGCAATCTCGCAGCCAACGGTTTAAGAGAAGTCATTTTATTTTCATGTGGTATAATTTGTTCTGTCAAAGTGTTTTCTAAAGGTTACCGTTCAGGCAATGGTGTTTTAAAAAAATTAAAACTTTACTTTGATAACGTTTACTTAATTACACATGATGTGTGCAACATTATTTTTTTAAATGGTTACATATGTAGTTTTTTTAATTGAAATAAAAAACTTTAGAGTAAGAAAATTTTAAGATCACAAAACTATAGAGTCTTTGTTTTTTAACTTAAATATTACATTAATCGCAATTCAATATTAAAAATTGGGTTTCAAATTTTTTGATGGTACAGCAAATTGTGCGTTTGATTGCCCGATTATGTGAACCATAACTTACTCTAAAGGCACACACGTTTCTCGCAGAACCCTGATTTTCATAATACTGCTAAATAATTTGTAGACGCTAGGCCAGGCTAAATCATTTTATGATAAAATGTCAAACAATTACTAAAGAAAAATACTATAATAGTTTGAATTGGCGCACGCTTGATCTGTCATAAAATTTTTACTAAAGAAAATATCACAAAATGAATCACCCGGTATATTTGTATTTGTTTCTTTCATAATATCTGAAATTGAAAGAACTAGTGATGCCGCCGGATCTACTTTTTGGCCGAAACCGGATACCGGAACCACCGCTTACAAGAAAAACCAAAACCGGACCTGAACCGAATCTAAGACCGGATTCAACCGGTTTCGGCCTGATCTATAAAAATATAAAAAACAATCAATATTTATCAGTTAATAAGTAAATAAAACAACTACTATGTTTTTACCACTAATTTATTATTGTAAAATTATATATAAGGCATATACAATTTTACAAATTACATTTCACGACTTAAGTTTCAACGTTTTACGGTCATTATCAAGTGAGAAACAAATGAATGAAACAATACATATATATATATATATATATTTGTTAAAAAGGTTAACGGGTTGAAAGTCTTTTAAAATTTTAAATATAATAAAATACAAAAAATAATTATATATTTTATATATTTAAATAAGTGGCGACGTTTCGTTATTAGGTTAATAACTTCATCAGGCCTAAAAAAATACATAACTAACAATGATGAAGTTATTAACCTAATAACGAAACGTCGCCACTTATTTAAATATATAAAATATATAATTATTTTTTGTATTTTATTATATTTAAAATTTTAAAAGACTTTCAACCCGTTAACCTTTTTAACAAATATTAAAGAAAAGTCGTTAAACTTCAAGAATATATATATATATATATATATATATACAGAGCAATTGGTGAATTGGCAGGAGAATACAAGGAATTTTACAGAATATTAAAAAGTGGTGGATTATACTGAATTAGATCGGTTTGCTCGTTCAAAAGGTTAACGAGCGGATTATGGGAATGCTTATAAATTTCGGCGGCTTCTAAAAGATTAAGCTTAGTACCTTTTGTACAGGTATGTAAAATTTTTAACTGATTAATGTAGGGGAATGAATGATTACAATTGAAAAAATGATTTGAAAATGAACTAGAATTTTTATTTAAACGAAAAGCGCGATAATGTTCAGCGTATCTTTTTTCAAAACTACGGCCCGTTTGACCTATGTATAGGCTATTACATTCAGGACATGACATTTTATATACACCTGACTTTTTTAAAGGGTCAACTTTATCTTTAGCATTAAAAAGGATGTTTGATAATTTACAACTTGGTCTAAACGCGATTAGTTGATTTTGTTTGCAAAGAATGTAAGCGATTTTGTCTGTGGTTTTACCAAAATAAGTTAAAGTTGAAAATGAATTTTTATTTATATTTGAAGATTTTGGATAAATTTGAATCATTGTATTTTGATAACGTTTTTTGTTTATTAAATTTTGAATAAGATTTATTGGAAAACCATTCATTATTCCAATTGATAAAATAGTGTTTAATTCTATGGCAATTATGTCGTCCACATATCTATACCAAAATGAAATGTGTTTTTTAGTAAATTCTTTTTCAAAAATGTGTTTTTCAATTTGTGACATAAATATGTCTGCTAACAGGGGGCTTAATGGAGAACCCATTGCTAAACCAGTATCTGGTTTGTAGAATTTATTATTAAATTGAAAATAATTTTGTTTCAAGCAAGTTTCAAAAGCATTAAAAATTTCTGATTTTATAATTATGTTTAAATTGTTTTAATTTATATAAAATATTTTGAATAATTTTAAGGCAATCATTTGTAGGTATATTAGAGAACATACTAGTGACTTCAAAAGATACAAGTTTTGAGTTTTTTGGAGTAGTTATTAATTTTAAGTGTTGAGATAAAATTAGAGAATTCTTTACTGAGTATATTGAGCTAAAATTTGAGTATTTTTTAAAGATAGTATTTAATTTGATTGCTAACGTACGTGACGGACTATTTATATAAGAGACTACTGGTCTAATAGGGTGATCCGGTTTATGGGTTTTAATCAAACCGTAAAGCAACCATCTTGATGATCAATATTTATCAGCATTGGGCATCCAGAGCCTTCAGCGAAAAACTATTTTCTCAACCTATGAAAAACAAAAAACTTGTCTGACCGCAAATCATAGAGAAAAATAAATATTCCTACATTATAATTGAATGGTTTGGGATAATAAGGCTATATACCACAATTTGTTAATTTTCGACTTTTTATTACAAATCTTGGTTAAATAACGGTATTTATTTTAGGTATATTAATGTACACATTTTCCTGTATAGTTTAAGAATTTTTATATTAAAAAAAATAATAATTTATTTTAGAAATTGCATAATAAAAATAATAAAGTAATTATCCCGAGCCTTTCAATTCAAGTATTATTGATAATATTGATAATAATATTTTAATTATTCTTATATTATATTTATTTTTATTATTATTATTTTTATATATTATTATTATTTTGTTTACTTTTTATTAATAAATTTTATGTTTTTTTTTTTTAACTATTATTCTACTTCATTAGTTTTATTTATTTTAAAAATCCGATCGGAAAGTTATCAAAATCCGGCCGAAACCAAATCTTTTAAATATTGGCCGGATCCGCCGGATACCGGATCTGGATCCGGTAAACACAATATCTCTAGGTATAAATATAAGCAAATGTGCTCTTTTGGATTAACCTCTTATCGTCTTTTTATTTGTTTCTCTTTAACGACAGACTTCTGCAATTTTTGGAAATACCAAACTTGGTTTATAAATAAGTAATAATTGTCTTCAACAACAAATCTAAATTTTGTTTATGACACTCTGATAAACATTTAAAGGTTAGACAACCTTAAAATCAAAGTCAAGTTGATTCTTAAAAGTTTAGGTACTAATTAACTACAAAGGAAGGCACTCAATACTATTTATTATAGGCGCATTTAACGCGTGCCGTTACATTGATACAGTCTTGAACCCTTTCTACTTCTACACATTTACACTATATAAAAGAAATTTTTCAAAAATTCTACCAACTTATGCAAATTTCTTAAAACAAAACAACATCAATCGTTTGCTTTGGCCATCAAGATCACTTGACTTAAACTCTCCAAACACTTTAGATAAACTGCGTCACTAGCTTCACCTAAAACAAGCTGTCTTAAGATGCACTAGACTGTCTTAGCATGAATAAGCAAAATAAGTAATAAATGCATAGGAGCACGCAGAGATGTAACGCATTAATAATTAATTTTTTTAGTAATTAATATTTGAGTCTTATAAAAACTAAATTAATTGTAAATATATACTTACTATTTTCAATTAATTTTAAAGTTCTAAAATAACTCGTTTAGTGTGGTTTATTTTTTTTAAATTTAATAATTACAAGTAACAGGTTGTTAAAAAAAGATTGTAAAATATTTAAAGTTTATTCTTTTTTTTAGCAAAAACATAAAACATATTACATAAGATATTTAAAATTTCCTTTTTTTCTTTCTAAGCAAGCACAACATAGTAATATTATCTGAAAGATATTTGAATTCTTTCTAAAACCTCCTTATTGGCTCGGATTTGTTGGCAGTTTTGATCAATTTGTAGTTTCAGCTACTCGATGTTAATTACAGAAGTACCATAGACCAATGTTTTCAAATATCTTTAAAATTAAAAATCTAGATAGTTTAAATTAGACAGTTTTGCAGGCTATAAAACAGGTCTCCTTATTAGCCATCTACGTGAAAAAAAAAGAGGTAAATGCTCTTTAACAGCAATCAAAAAATAAACTGAAGCCATTATACAAAAATACTTAGAAACAGGTTGTCTACAATACCCATCCAAATGTTTAATAAAAACGTGTTTGAAGTCTAAATTTTATTAAACCATATAAATTTTTGTCGACCCAAACATGCGTATAGTAAAAATTTACAACTCTTTTCTTTAGCATCATTGTGTAGAAACCAGCGATAAAAAACCATACGTGCTTAATGATTAAGTAAATTTAAGACCTCTACTCTTTGTACATGTTACGGATAAAGTATCTGCTTGTACAAGATTTTTGAAACAAGAAAAGCATTGGTTTCTATCTTGACTAATATTCTCCGCACACTCGTTCCCGGATTATGCTCTATACGTGCTAGAATTTCTTTTTTTGTTCAATAAGTAGATACCAACCAATTCTTTTAAACATACGATATGAATAAATTAATTCAACATAAACACGTCGCGCTTTGATTGCAATCCTATGAGCACAACCGAACCAGAAATGCATATTGGCCAATTCTGCATTAGAGTAAGCAGCTACAGCATTTTTGAAAAAAAAAAAAACATCAACTTTATAGACGTACCATACAAAATGTTTTAAGATTGTATAATAAACAAATATACAATTTAAAAAAAATATTTTATTTATACAAACAAAAAATTTGGTTTATTTCTATGTGATTGCTAATTGTATGTTAATTAAATAACTACATATCATATCTAAACTATGTAGTGTGATAATGAGGCTGAAAAAAGTCCCTTTTGCGCTAGCTGGAAACATTAGAAAATTAAATGCAAAAATGTGAATAAGAATTTTTACTTGGTTATTATTTTTTTAAATTAAAAAAGTAATTTAAAAAATCTTTGCAATAGATAGTTTCATTGTTGGTGTTTACTATTTTATGGATTGCAACTTTCACATTTATGTCAGTTAACCAACTGAAACATACTGTAAAAGTTTTGTTGACTAAACAAATATTTTCTATCTCTATCCACCATTTTTTTTTTTAATTAATTTAGTGTTAACAATAAAATTATATATATTTTTGTTAATTAGAAAGCAGTTATTTTTATAAAATTAGCCATTTTTGCTCTATGTGGTTTTGAAAAAATTCTAACAGCCTGTGTGTAGGGTTCTCACCTATTAAAACTCTAGTTCTACTCGCATTATTGTGTACTTGTGTTCAATTTTAAAATCAAACAAAAATTTTGAAAAAGTACGTCCGCACATGTTTTTTGCTTTCTTTCTCATAGTGCTATATCCTGCCAAAACTACATTGCTCAACTTTTAAATTTATTAGATTAGCATTTGATCAGCAGGTAATTATTACCGACCACTCTGTCTCAAAAAAAAATTTACCGTGTCTATAATAAATTTTTATTATTTCTGTACGTTGTTAGTGCATGTATTGTACGATTTTCTTAAATATAATGGCAAATGCCAATTCATTCTAGATTAAAAATGTCGCAAAATTTAAAATGGTGCTTTTTATTAAAAAACTTTATATTATCAAGTAGCAATTAAGGATGAATGGATAAAGCGCTTCCGTGACCAGTAATTTTTAATAATTCTTGCATACTAATCAGATCTATTTGAATGGTTAGTAATTTTCCTTTGGTTGACATCAAGACCAACAGATTTTGCACTTTATATAGTCTATTTAAAAAAAATATTATTGAAACCGACTGGGAAGTTTTTATACCATAAAGCTGGTTTACTCTAAAATCTGTTGAACGTTAAAAATAGCCTATCACAAGTAATATTCAACCATTTCTCAGAATTTTTAGTATTAAAAGATAAATATTTATTTGCACATTTCTGGCATGTTTTTTTTAAATATTAGGTTATACCAGTAAATTGCTTGTTGTTGTTTGTAAAACCCACGTCAATAAATAAATCCACATATCTGATAATGTGTAAAATTCCAAACTGTTTTGTCTTTTTAGTCTGTGCCATCACTCTTATGTTAAATGCACAATTGACTAAAAAGTTAATTATTTCTGTTTTGGGTGTTTAAGAGTCAATTAAAAATTTATGATAGCGCAAAACTTATTAAATTGTTTAGATATATTTTTTATTTTAAATTGTTTTAATACAAGTTATTTTTTGATTAACAGTAACATTTTTTTTTACTTATTGTGCTCATTATTGAATTTTATTGATGTATTAAACTGGTATTAAACCACAAATTCATATATGAAGTTAAATTGTGTCAACAATTAGTAAACTAACTAAGAATGTTTCGCTAAGCTAAGAATGTATTGTAGCTAGAAACAGATAACCAGAAATATCATAGCGTTACAAAGGATTTTTTTTCTATTGGCGTTGACGTCAGCTTTAAAGTTCACTAACTCTTCCCTCCAGTTCATCCAACTCCACTTTTTTTAAACAAACATACTAAAGGTAGTGTTAACAAGAAGTAACTTTATTATAATAAAAATCTATAATATGTTTATTGTTATAAATACAGGGTGTTCAAAAAAATGTAAAATAGTAGTAATGAACCACAACAAACACAAAAGTCTTAATAAACATGCGTTGTCATAGCAACGGTTTTGGAGATAAGAACATTATTTATTTTTATTATTCTTTTTTCCTTTATTTTTTATTTTTCAAAAACGTGCATTTTTTTATCATTGTTGGCTGATGTTTTGTATAATAAACATTCAATATTTGACAGTTGTTGTTAGTGCACAAGTTTTCATTGCTATGGTTGATTACTCTAATGCAGAACTAGCCGACATGCACTAATAGAATTGCCAACAAAGCGCGACGTCTTTATGTATGCATATCCAAATTGCCAAATTCCTGTACATAGTATGTTTGGAAGAATTTACTAGAGATTGAGAGATACCGGTTCACTTCGAAAACGGTGCTATCTTTCCGGCAAACCAAAGTGAGTATCTACTCTTAAAACAAAACATGAAATTATAGCACGGACAGAGTATAATCCAGGAACGAGTGTGAGGAGAATATCAGCCAAGGTAGGAATTGGTGCTACTCTTGTTTAGAGAACCCTCCACAAGCAGCTGCTCTATGCATACCATGTACAACAAGTACAAGCCAAAAATTTAACTGATTGTTAGGCACGTTTGGTTTTTGTTAATAGTTTCTACGCAAAGATGCTGAAAACCCGCAGTTTCTTGCAAAACAGAGTTCACACAAAATAAAGTTGTTAATTTTTATAATCCACATTGTTGGGCCTACAGAAACCTTCATGTTGTAATTGAATGTGGACAACAGACACGTTTTTCATTAATCATTTGGATGGGTATTGTAGGCGACAGGTTTCTAAGTCCTGTTGTTTTACCAAACGAATTAACAAGCGCTACTTACCTCAATTTTATGCAGAACACAATGTATAATCTTTTGGATGACAGTCTTTTGGCCCACAGGCAACAAATGTGGTTCCACATGATGGTGCTCTAGCTCATTTTCCGATTGCTGTTAGAGAGCATTTAGACCAAACTTTTCTACATAGGTAGGTAAAAAGCGGCAGACCAGTTTTATGGCTAGCAAGATTGCCTGATTTAAACCATTTTAATTTTTTTTGTTGAAGATATTTGAAATCAATAGAGTATGCTACTCCTGTAAATAGCCTCGAGGAACTGCAGTTAAAAATTAATAAGAAGTGCCAAGAAATCCGAGCTAATGAGGGGATTTTAGAAAGAGTACAAAAAATGTCCTTCAGACAAAGATGTCGTGTTTGTTTGAAAATGGAAAGAAAGCACTTTGAACATCTTCTATAACTCTGTTCTTTGTAAAAATATATAAAAACAAATAATGTTTTATATCTCCAAAACTGTTGCTATGACAACTCATGTTTATTAAGACTTTTTTGTTTGTTGTGGTTTGTACTACCACTCCATAAAATATTATACATTTTTTTTTTGAACACCTTGTATATTACAATTAATGTTTGCAAAATGTCTATTTATATGATCAAAAACTGCAATTTGCGACGAGATATTGATTAATCTCTTATTGATAATACCAGCTTTTTGTCATTGTTTCATTTTGTATTCTAAATGAATCCAAATTTATTATTTAGAAAGTATTTAAACATAAATAAATTAAAAATCATTCTAGAAATTAACAAATATGACAAATATTTAAAAGAAATAAGTAATTAATAACAATATATTATAAAAGGTTTTTCAAGAAGAAGTTTCATTTTGAATAGCAGGCTATTTGGGCAGCTGTCAATTTTGAAGCTAATGTCTTTGACATTTGACAAGTAAAAATTACGCCATTTTTAAAAATAAAACGATACAAGAACAACGCATTGAAATTATTAAAATTTACTACAAAAATGGTAAAAAAATTTCGGTCACAGTTTGCAAAACTAAAGCAGTTTTTGGTAGTCGTAAAGCACCTTTTCGGCCGGCAATAGTAAACCTGGCGGAAAAAGTTGAGCTGTTGAAACAAGTTTGTGATGTAAAGAATCGTGTGTATTGCTCAAGAACACATGAGAATATTGCTGATGTAGCCCGTAGTGTTGAAGAAAACCCAGGTTTGTCGATTCCTTGTCGATCTTTGGAATTAGACAATCTACAAACGACATTATACGCAAGTCTTGAGGTTTTTAAAGTTCAGTTAACACAAAAACTCAAGCCGGTCGATCACCATAAACGTCGTATCTTTGTTTATTCGAAGAAGTGATCACAATTGGGCACCGAGATCTTGTGATTTAACACCTTTTTTCTTGGGGCCACGTAAAAGATAAGGTCTATGCCAATGCTCCACAATGGATTCAAGACCCTAAATGTGTAATTTGTGAACTTATCAAGAACATACAGCCGCAAATGTGCAAATTGTCCATGAAATATTTTATAAAAAGAATGTGGTACTGCAGCCGCAACCTTGGCGACCATTTGACTGATATCGTTTTCAAATGTTAATGGCATACCTTCCTCTTTACAATGAAATAAACATTTATTGATTTCTCTTAAAAAATACCCGTTTTTTTTAAATATCAAAATGAAACTTTTTATTGGAAAAGCCTATATTATGAAATAATTTAGTCATTTTCGTTAATAATTTATTTAGTTATTAGTTGTGAATAGAGTAGTAAGATAGATATTTACTTTGATAAATAAAATATTTGGTGAGTGTTTTAAAAATTCACTTAAGTTATAAAATGATAAACTCTCTTAAAATGGACTTGATTGCATCTATTTATTTAAATTTTGGATCACAATTTAATACTTCAATTTGTTTAATAGCCACTTGTAAAAAGCAGCAACAGCGATATGTAAATATTAACAAAAAGGAAATGCTATATGATAAATATCATGATAATAATATTTACATATATTTAATTGTAAGTGTATGTAGTTTTGCTTTTTATAAATATGTAACAGCCAATTATCCATATTTTATGTATTTTTTATACGCTCAGTTAAGTATATCAGAATTATAGTAATAATCATTCATACATATTTTTTAATATGAAATAGCAGTACTATAACAATATTTATAACAAAAACAAAATTGATAAAAATATTCAATATTGAATTTGTAATAACATAAATTAACAGATGGATATATAATTTAATAATGTTTTCAGATTGTCTTAATATATTATTATAATCTGAATTATTAATAAAAAGAGTAGAAAAGTACATAACGATGCTTGAAATATATTTTATATAATTCCATACATGATTACTAGCTTCACCCCTGCCAATAAGATATTTTTCGTGTGATTTTTACCACATTTTTTATACATCTACCATACTGAATATTACTCACATGCAATCTGCATAATCCCACATATTAATCTGAAAAAAAAAAACAGGAAGTTTACTATTTTGTGTTTTGTATTATTTCGTAATAGTTTATTAATAAACACGTTGAAAGGTTCTTGATACGAAGTGAGTGCTTTAGATAGAGCGATAAGTGATCTTCATGCTCACATTAGCTAATCACTGCACAATCTGATCACAATGGACGATAATTACCCCTCGGAACGGTTCTTCGTTTAATGAATTATTTATAGGATGGCCGCCATTCCTGCAGTTCTACTGGGGCCACCGGCTGCGAGGGATGTATAAAAAATACAATTTCTCATCTCATTTGTCGTTATTATTATTAAACCTAGAATTATTTTGCTTGATGTACACAGTTTGTTAATGAAATGTCAGATTATAAAAAGTGCATGTAATTGTTTATTGCTGCTGAATTGGCAGGAAATTGGATCGACAATAATTATTTATACATTTGCACCTGCGTATTACCTAAAAATAATGTTAAAAAAGGCTATATATCGTTCCTCTCTATTAATTCTATTCCCACAATAAAATTAAAAAGCGATTGTTGGATAGGGAGAGAGAAAGCGGAATCGTCGAGTATGCCCAATTGCGTCCATTTATCCATTTCATTCAACCATTTGTGTCGAATGAATCGAGTGCGTGTGTAGCGGATGAAGCCCGATAAGGAAAGTTCTCGAGGGCGAGAGGAGTGTAGAAATAAAACCAAAGGGAAAAAAGGACAGCAGTGGAACATAGACATATACACAAAAGATCTAACAAGTGCCGTGGATGAGTGCACTAGTGTGAATTATAAGCGCGCCAACTGTTACATATTCATTCTGTAGAAGTATGACTCGAAGAGTAGCCTTCATTACGTGCGCCCTTTTCTAGTGCCGACACAAAGGGTAATTGTGCCACAGTCAACGAGCCCGCAATCCGATCTGCAACTGATAAAATAATTGTCGCCACACCAAATGGTGGTAGCAATACATTTCATGCACGTTACAATTAATTACATCAGAATAATACAGATATTAAGTGCATACATAATCTATTAGACATACCAGTAATTTATAATTTAATTTTATAAATAACATACTTACATTAGAATTATAAGATTTTCCAAAATCTCTTGCAAAATTGTTCTGTGAGAGTACAAGATGAAATTATATTAAACTTTATGTAGGTATTTAAAAATATTATCTCATACATCCATCAATTATCTACTGCTAAAATTATATACAACATAATTACAACAGTGCGGCATAGCTAACTTTGAAAAAATCGAGTGGACTAATACTAATGAAAACAGCAACTTTGATTAGGCGTTTCTACATATAATTTGAAAATCAATTTTTTTACTAGTACATTCAGAAAAAATTAAACTGATTTTGTCAAAGTATTTTACTTGAATTATAGCTAGAAATAGCCGAAAAAAATATCCAACTATTGAAATAAATGCGTTTTTAGATAGACTTTTTAATTAATTTTATTGCTATATGCAAATATGACCAACAAAATATAGTTCGATTCTTTGTAAACGTACAGGTAAAAAATAATTGATTATCAAATTATTTTTATAATTTTAAAGTCCCAACGTTTCTGTTTTTGTTATAATACTGCAAATAAAAGTACAAACAATACAAAGTATAAAATTTCTGAGATAACTCTTTGGTAGGTGTCAGTTTTACTGTTAATTTTCTTAAATAATTGTTACACGAGTTGAACCTGTTGTTGAGGGGGTACAATGCAGTCAGAAGCACTATATGTAGATTAGGCTAAAGTAACATTAGTAATATAAAGCAGTGAGAAAAATAATAATAGTTTGTGGAATTTGTCTTAATTACTTATTTTAAATATACGAGCCACTATACATATAGAGTAAAGCATTTATAGCATGCTCATTTGTACGTATACCAAACTGCCAAAAGATTATTGATCTTTAGTTTTTTTATAAACGAATGAGTAATGAATTAGATCGAATAGTTATAGTTTATTAGTACGTAGTTATAGTATGATAGTAAATAACAAAACTTATTTGTTAGTTTTTAAGATCATAAAGTTTGATTTGAAGAAGACCCTGCATGCATCTTTGTGAAAAAGTTGGAGTGAAGTTGATTTTTTACCGCACACCATAATTTTATAATTTTAATTGTCAAATAAATGAACATACTGCAGACAGGACGGATCCGTCTCACTAATCAAAATTAAGTGGTCTGAGGTTTACCTTAAGCACCAAAGTTTCAAATTTGTTAAAAGTTTTTTTAATTTTTTTTTTTTAATTTGTTAAATTGACCTATGAGTCGGATTCTTTTGTTTTGAATGTTTTTTTACTTAAACACAGTTTTATAGATTCTTGGATTCTAAGTTATAACCTTGTTCACGGCCACCCACCCTAGTGTATGTAGACAAGAGTTAGACTCACTGTAATACACAGATCAAATATAATAATGGTAGACGTCATTTGTCATTAATATGTCAAACGGAATAATTAATTTCTCTTCACAAAGGATCCCACCCTTGGTGGTGGTGGTCGGGGTACACAATTTTATAGATTATGGGCTTGTAATTTATAGTCTTGTCTCTGGTTACTAACCCTAGTGAAATAAAATTTATAAGAGGTAGACGTCAATTATCACACATGTAAAAAGTGGGCGGAATTATTAATTTTGTTTATATAAACACTGAAGTGGGTATGAGAGGTTACACAATTTTATAAAATTTGAGCAAATGAGTTACAATATTGTATTGAATGTTACCACATCTTTGTATAACATAGTAACTTTTACTATATACGTTAAGATAGGACTGGACAAGTTGTGTGTGGAGCTAAAAAGCAACAGTTGTGTTTCTACACTAGACGCGACAATGCACTTACTCTGGCAATGTAAGTTGTGGTGTTAATTTGTTTCAGTAATAATTTCCTCTCTTTACTCCCTTTTTAGTTGTCTGTGCTTATTGCAGGGTGCTGTTGATGTTGTTGTTTGGATGGTTTGAGGACAAACAAAGATGGAAAACACTAGTCCCCTAGAGCAATCATCCTTATGGCCACTAATCGGTGTTCTAATGTTTTGTCTTTTTCTTCTATAGGTAAAGGTGATTATCTAAATGTGTCTTTACCGGGGTTCTGTTTTTATCATATTCCAGCCAGTAACAATGTTTGTCAACAAACATGATGATAGTTTTAGGTTTAATTTATTTTGCGTTTAGACTTTTTGCTTGGCATTGTAACATTAATTTGCCTTTTAGGGCAGAGGTGTCTGCAGCATTTCCTTAAGGAAACTTTTTCTTGCGGTCAACTACCTGCAGCTGACGCAAGTTGTAAAAACTTTCTTGCTTTTGGATGAAGTTTTACAGTTTGATTTTTTAATACACTTTTTCGTTGTTGTTGTTCTTAAATTTTTAGTAATTATAAAGTACATGTTTCAATTTTGTAAAATTTTCTCATATTTTCAAAGTTTTTTAAAAGCTAAAGAAAACCATATGAGTTTAAGCACTTAATACGGTTTAGAAGTTGCTAGTAGATCTCAGCAAAAAAACAGCAAAAAAAGCTTGTCTATGTTGCTTACGTATAGAAAATATTAACTTGACTTCCTCGTATTTCTTGTTTGGAAACATAAAGCTCACTTGCCAAACATGTTACAACCCTCTGACGGCAAAAAACATTTTTGGTAAGTTTTAAGCTAACCGTTTTTATTATAATTGGTTTAAATTCTCTAACCTAACAACGTGTGATAATAATACTTTGATGTTATTTTTGCTACAAATTTTAAATATTTAACAAACATTATATATAAATAACTAAACTACAAACATATGGCGAGGGGGGGTGTTACAAAAAGTGATTAAGATTACAGTAATGAGCATGCGGTACTAATGGTAAAAAGATTATATTACAAAAAAAAATACAAAATACAAGGTGATTATTTAAAAAATACGAATTAACTAATGGTAACATTTTATTTTTTTGAAATGATTTGAAGTTATTGCCAGATGGTAGCACTAGGGTTTTTCAATCTCAAAATATAAATGCAATCTTTGTAGTTCTTCTTTATTTTTAACAAGTATTTCATTACCTTTTTTGATGACTTCACTTATCACTGCATGGTATTTCTGTTAGAAAGTCGTAATTATGTCAAAGATGCAATAAAAGTATACGTAAACATGGTCGAAGTAAAATGGAATCTGATAGTGCACACATTCAGATGTGACAACGGTGGCTAATACATATCCAAAGAAATCAAGACATGGTCTAAACGAAAAGAAATGACTCTGGACTACACAATTCCACATACTTCTCAACTCAATGGTAAAGCAGAAGGATTGAACAGAACTTTGATGTAAAAAGCCAAAACATTAATTTTGGATGAAAACCAACACAAAAAAGCCGGAAGAACAACAGCTTATCTAACAAATAAAAGTCCATTATCAACTGTTGATACAACTCCACATAAAATATGAACAAGTAAATAACCCGATCTTTCCAGAGCAAGAGTATTTGGAAGTGATGCTTTTGCCAAAGTGCTAACCACTTTAAAAAAACTGAATGATTAAAGTAAGAAATTAGTAATAATTAGATATGGCTTAAATGGATATTGACTGTGGAATATGGACAAAAAAACAATAACAACTCATAGAGATGTAATTTTTAATGAGAACATTTGAGAAAAACAACAACTGTAATAGAAAAGTCTGAAAATAAAATAAAAACCGAAGAAAAACTTCCATCACAGACAGAAGAAACAAAAAAGAAAAAGAAACAGAAGAGGAAATAGAAACAGAAAAGATAAACTAAAAAGAAAGAAAGAATCAAGAAAACAATAACAAACCACAAAGGTCAACGAAAGGTAAAATACCAAAATAATACGACAACTTCTATCTTTACATTTTAGAAAAGGCAGTAAAAGGTCCCGAAAGAAATGAATGAATTAAAGCTGTCAAATAAAAAAAAAGAAACACTTTGATAAAACAAAGTTTGGATACAAGTTGAATGAAGCAAAAGGCAAGAAAATACTCAGTAACAGATGGATTTTAAAAGTAAAAAATGATGGAAGATACAAGGCAAGACTGGTAGTTAAAAGATGCAAACAGGAACATGGAATTTACTACAACAATATATTCAGTCTTGTGGTAAATAGTATTTTACTGAAAATATTATTTGCACTAGCCGTAGCTAAAAATGATAAAATTATAGGATTTAATTTAAAGACACCATTTCTTTACGGATACCTACATGCAAATTCCGAAAGGATTTGATAATTAGGACAAGATATGTAAGTTGCAAAAATTACTATATAGACTTAAACAAGCCCCAATGCTATCGTTTTATTTTATAGCATTGGGGCTTCAACAATTTTCTAAAACGCAACGGACTACGGCAGATCTCATGCAAACAATGTGTCTATAAAAGCAAAAACAATGAAATAATAAATTAGCTATATATGTACAAGTTGAATCATAATTGGAAGTGATTAAAACAAAATCGATGAAGTACTAAATAAATCTGACACACGAATTCAAAGTATCAGTGTATACTGAACTTAACATCTTTATAGAAATAAAAATTGAAAAATGTGCAAATGGACTCAAACTAAAGTAGACTGAATTTGCAACAACAATGCTAGTTTCAAATAGCCAAAGCCAAAACAAAAAACAGAAATACAAAAATGTGCATTTTCGTATAGAGAAGCAATACAAAGCCTCCTATATCTCTCCATTAAAAACAGGCCAGAATTTGACTTATGTAAGTTTTTGAAGTCGTTTTGTACAAAACCCAACTTTATCGAACGCAACTGACCTAAAAAAATGCCTAAAATATCAAAAAGAAACAATAAACAGTTATCAAGCATAGAAGCAGAATTCATCGCAGCAGCAAAGTGTACAAAGGAACTTCTATACTTAAAAGAATTAGTGACAACCAGATGCAATGTATCTAATTAAAAATGGAATTATGAACAAACGCAGCAAACACATATATATGCGTTATAAGTTTATCTGTGAAAAAGTGTCCGAAAGAAAAGTGAATATCGAATATTGTCCCACAGACAGACAAATCGCAAATGTGTTTACTAAACCTTTAGGGCGTTTAAAATTTAAATTGTCTAGAGTTGCAATATGTAGTTTGAAACATGTTTAGTTTGGAAAATGTTTAGTTTAAAAATCTTTAACTTTAAATTTATTTTTTGTTAAGCGGTGTTGATATTAAGGAGTCTTAAATAATGTCAACAAATATAGTTATTTTAGTAGGTTGACATATTTGTGTTGGTAACAAAATGTAATTAAATGTTTGAAAATAAAACAACAATTAGTCGGTGTAAAAACATGGTAGAAACACGTTACATTTCTAACCTAAAAGTTTGTCTACTTAAATACTAATATTTCTACTTGATTATATAAAATACTATAAATACGGTGTTTTATTCAATCCCAATCAGCAGTCAACACGGTTTCCTGATCTAAATTCATTAGATTTTTGTATCTGGGGTCATCTGAAACAACTGGTTTATACCGCTTCAATAAAAACGTAGTTGAATTAAAGATTTGCATTGCATTGCCGCATTGTGTAAAACATTTTGGCAAACCTATAGTATTTTTGAGCGTGTTTGGCATTCAATGCCTCGTAGGGTAGAGGCATGTATTGACGTCAGAGGTGGTCTTTTCAGACAACTTTTATAACTTTATTTATTTTATCTTCACTGGCTTTGGTTAATTTCATCAATTTAATAAATATTATATATAGTGCAATGAATTAATAGTACTGGCTCACTAATGTGTAATAATAAATAATACCCAGAATAAAATAAGTGCAGAGCAAATCTAATTGTTTTGTTTTTCTTGAAAGGTATGAGGTATGGTACTAAACGTTTCCTGGCACAAGTTTATAGAAATATTTTTTGGTTATTTTTAACCAAAGATTCTGTTCATAATTTGTCAGAAATATTAAAGAATCACTACGTATATCGTATTATTGCTAATATATTATCATTTGGTGTAAGTGTGTGTGTTTTAAATAAAATAAAATTTAGAAGTGTACTCTTAGTTAATTAAAACAGAATTGTATGTTGTAGTTATTAACAAACCAAAAAGGCAAACGGTAGAACAGATTCTATTAATTCGTATCTGAATTTGCCCTAATTACAGCATTTACAGTATAGTCAATCATATTTTAAATTTAAAAAAAAAGTTACTTTGTTACTGTTACGTTCTGTAGATAAATGCAATTTATTATTATTGTAATCATAATATAACAGCAGATTTTAAAAACTCGAGTTATGTTGTAGGATCTAAACACTAATTTTCTGTTTAAATTTACAATTCTAAATTACTTTTTTTATATATACTACTGCGAGGTTGTATGTCTGCGAAGACATTTATTTTTTTATCTGTATTACGTTCACTTAATTATTTTTGTATTAACATTAAAATAAGTTGTAAAATGGTTTACATATTTTGTTGCTGCTGTTGGTTTTTTTGTATTGTACCTATTTTTTAGTACACAAGTTATAAAAGATGTTGTACATACTTCTTTATTAAGTATTTCTTTATTTTGAATATTGGGTAGGGATGAATTATGCCTATTTGACTATAATAAATATACATATAAAACATTATATGAACAGATTGGTTCATATACTTTGATTATATCAAGAAATAAAACATGTGTATAAATTAAGCAATTTGTTTACAAAGATAATATTTAAATGATATCTCTGTTAATTATTTCTTACCGTTGCATTGCGAAACAAATCAACTTTTTTTACATGTTTACACGTATCAAAGTTACAAATAATTATTATGGTATTAGACCAATGATCAAATTTACATTTAAATTTTTTATTCAAATTTATACTAGGAACTTTTTTTTATTCGACAAATAAATTATCTACAATTTGATTTCAAAACGTGTCCTTTTGCTCGAGCGGGCCCGAATACAAGTTATTAAAAATGACAATGAGTGCGCCTTTGAGTTTCGTGCAAGGTTTGTTTTACTTTTTACTTGGAAGACCTTCAACAAACACACACACATACAAGCACAGTCGTATATAAAAAATAAAAATAATTTCGTGTGGTTGCGTCAAGCGGAAGGCCATCATTAAATGACAGATTGTCGCAAGATCTATGTCTATCTATATATGTGAGTGTATATGTTTCTTTGTCCGTTGCATGCCGACTTTCTGTGCTTTCGTGTCAATGCTTTATGTAATAAGTTGTATTAGATGTAAACAAAGCCGTTTCTGCTTCGGAGAGTCGGAAAAGCGATCCGTGCAATGTTTTCCATCTGCGGAAATTTTGCGCGGCATGTATCTATTAAAAACAGCAATAAAGATGTAAAACACTCGACATAATGACGTGCAATTATGATCGAATTAGTGCTTGTATGACAGATGCACGTCACAGCTCATTTATATTTATGCCCTTCGAAATTGCTTTGCATTATTTAAAGAGACGCACACGTTGGAATATGGAAAAAAGTGTTTGGTATGTATGTACATATTATTATCAACAGACGTGTTTGTCACATAAATTGGAACGTTAACACAACAATAAAAATACCTTTTATAAAATTGTGATATTGTATAAAGATAAAAATATTAATATTCAATTTTTAATAATACAATTTTGTTGCGTGGCCAATCAAGATTTTTAATTTTAATTAAGTATAATATAATTTAGTTTGCCTTATGTATATACCATACCGTTTGGTGGTCTGCCCGGTCTAATATATTACATGAATTAATATTTATGTTATAATTTAATAGATGAAAACATTTTTTAAAACATTTGACGAATTCTTTAAACGAGTCAATTTTTTGTTTAATTAATAATACTTAAAATTGTATTTATAACTTGTATGAATTAAATTCTCACTTATTAGGTATAATACAGTGTTTGCTGCACAATATACTATTTTTATATCATGTTGTGAAAGTAATACAATGTATAAGATGACGTGACATTTAATTAAGTTTAGTTAGTTGATAAATCAAAATCAATTAAAATATTAATTTGTAATAAAACCTGTGTTTAACTGTAATCACACACATACATATTTGCAAATAGCAACAAAATGCATTCAAAAATACATAAAAACGCATTTATTTCTATACTTGATCAGTTTTTTTGGCTATTTCCTAACTATTATTTGACAAAAATACTCCGACATATAATAGTTTGATCTTTTCTGAATGTACTGGTAATACCGTTTTTGTTAAAATACTATAAATCTAGCTAGCGCACAGTGGTCGATTAAGCAGATTTACGGAGGCAACATAGTTTATTGATGAACTAGTTATCGTTGTATAATGATTGTACTACGTTACTATGACTAAATACTGAGCTTTTAGATCTTTTTTAGCTACATTTATATATTCATTTTTAATGTCTGCTCCGTGTATAAGAATTTTGTGTACACTGGCAAGCATTCTATACCAGCCATACAAAGAGATATGCAACTTAGCGGTCTCTAACGCGTATTTGCTGTTTATCTGACATCTATATTTGTTATCTCAGCTGCCTTCTGGGGGCCCTTAAAAAATCTCTTTGCAGTGTTGGCGTCATTAGCGTTTCCCGACTTTTGTTTGACAGTATTGACCAAAAGTCTAGTTTCTTCTCAAAATCTCTCAATAATTTCTCGTTTTTATACATCTAAAGCTTTTTCATTTCTTCTCCTTGTGCTTGCCACGTTTTCATATCTAGCTTATAGGCGGTGTGCAAGATACACTCAAAAAACCTTATGTGAACGTGTAAAGTTGAAAATCCATAATTATATGTCAAGTTGTTACAGGGTTGATTCAGAACTTTTTCCAAATTGTTTATATCTTTCGGTTTTGTTTTACATATACGACTACAGGTATAGCAACTTTGTGTTGAAGGATTTTTGCTAAAACATTTGCTACTTTTTCATCATTTCCATCATTGTTTTTAGTAACACGTGGTCAACATAATTATTTTCATTGTTTATCACATTAACAGATTTTTTTATAAATTCTATTTTTATCGGCACATCTCAACCTAGGTTTATCCATATGATTTTTTCTTCTTAATTTTTGTTATATGAAGTCACATTTAATAAAACTATAGAACAATTACTTTGTATTACCAAGTCAGTAGAGACACAACTTTTTAAAAATTTCTGCTGGTGTACAGAATGTTTGGAGCTCCCATCAAATCCTCACTTGTATGTGACAGTAAGCCTCAGTGTAGACGATTCATCTCTTCCAACACACGTTCTATGATTTCACATTGCACAATGGCCAGTTGAGACACTATTTGGTTGAGCACACTTAGTAACGCAATATTACTCTTAGTTTCCAACACGCAAATATTCTCCATGTAGCAATTTCTTGTTTTGTCGCTAACAATTCATCTTATAATGGATAAATACATATGTTTTATTTTATTGCTGACCTTCTCAGAGATATTAATTGAGCTTCGGTGAATTTAAATTTAAACAAATCAACAGCAGCGGTGTATTTTTTTACTGAAACATCAGATCTCTTTTTCTTTTTTATTGCCCTCAATGTTCGGGGGCTAAAAGTGGTTACTTTTTGCATCACATGAGCTACACTTTGTTTGTCAGACTTTGTTAAACTAGATTGACTAGCAAAAACTAGTTTTTCTGTACTATGTGTCGACACTAAGCCCTTAATTTGTTTTCTTTTTGATCTTGTTGACAAAGAATCAAACTGCTTGATAGTTTTTGACAATTTTGTAGTTTTAAAAATGTACAAATAATACTAAAACTAAACTTTTGCAAACTTGCTTTAGAAAAATAAGCATAACTGCTTTCTTAATAAGCGAATCACAGAAGTTGGTTCTTCTATAAAAAGGTGAAAAAAGATAATTTGCGGGTAAGCAGGCCAAACTCATCAGAGCACCTTAAAAGTTGTATACTGGTAAGAGAGCAATACTACACAGCTCTGATAAAATTGAAACAAATCTACTTACTAGAAGATTATCATAACGACTGCTGTTTAATAATGAGCGCTATGAGTGGTAAATCCGTTAACTCCAAGTCAAGAGACCGCGCAATAACCAAACCTCAACAATTATTGTTTTATCAGTAATTAAAAAAAAAAGTTGTAGGACTACACAGAAAAGTGTTAAAATATTAACATCCACGATGAAGGACAACTATGAGCATTTGCACAATGGTTTCTTAACAGTACAAGCAACATACCAAATGTATTGCTCTAGCAGCAGCATATGGTATCAATAACTATCACAATAAGCATGCATGGACAGTTAAAAATTGGTTTTCATTTAGAAGTCAACGTTAGCAACACATATATATATTTTGCTCTTTTCGCTTTCTTATCTACTATTTGCACTATCTAATAACTCGAGTAGTTATTTTTAAAAAATTACAAATTCTGAATACTGCAGTTTATAATTTATTAATTTCATATTAATTAGTAAATAAATAAAGTTTTAATATAACTTATTATAATTTTATTTATAAAATAAAAACAATAACTTGATAGACTATACAGACTATAGTATATAATACAACAAATTAGACACTCTTATGTTGAGACTCTAAAGATTTGATTATTATTTTAAAATTTTATATTAAGTTTAGAAAAAGTATTTTTATTATTAAACAAACTCAACAAATAGAATAAACGCTGTGATATTGAATTGTGTTCTTTAACCTATAAGTTTCATATAGTTTGCTATAAAAATTAGAGATATAATATAATTGATGGTTGTGACCTCTACTACGAGATAATTTATGTAAATAAAATAATAAAACAATTTACTATGTTTTTTATCACAAATTTATTCTTTAGTAAAGCCAAAACTAGTAATGTATTCGTAAGAATAAATTTTTGATAAAAAACATAGTAAATTGTTTTATCATTTCATTAAAAATAGAGATACTAATTATACACTCAAAACTACAATTACAATAAATTTTTAAGTATCAAAAAAAAATATTGCAACTGCAATTCTGGAAGTTTTTACATATGATAATATAGATAAACAGAAAAGTTACGTTTACAATACAAATATGTCAAAAATAGCAAGGTAACCATAATTACCTTCTTAAACTCTGATTGACCATGAAAAAAATTAGATATTTGTAGATGTGGAATATATATAATTCTGACTAAAATATTTGATTTATTATACAAAATAGAAATATTTCAAAATAAAATAAAATAAAATGTAGACAAATCTGATACTTTAAATTATAGACTAATTGCATTAGTATCTAATATGTCCAAAATTTTTTTAAAATATATTACTATTAAGTTTTTTAAACAAAATCATTTTATCCAAAATACTCAATATGAAATTCATTTAAAAATGTTTGACAAATTCTAGTTTAGACAAACATGAAAAAATCTTATAGTAGCTTTAAACATTTTTAAAGCGTTTTATAGGGTATAGCATTATAATCTTATTAACAAGGTAAATTGTATTAATTAAAAATCAGTAAGTCTTATCGATAGCTTTTATGATAACAAAAAATATAGATAGAATTGATGGTTTTAACTCTGACCCTATACTTATAAATGCTAGTGTTCGATAAGGTTATGTTCTTATGTAGACTTTTTAAAATTTTTATTTATGATCAAATTAATTAAAAAAAACGTTTTATTTCTATTTTCCATATTGACATAACGTCTTAAAACGTTTAGGTAAGAATCTGTAAAATCTATATACAAAAACTTTGAAACAATCTCAACACTCCAAACTTGGTCAAATTTGACTGAACTATTTATTGTTTCAAAATCAAAATCTAAGGTAAGAATTAATTTTTTTTGGAACGACCAGCAAAACAAACATTTCTTTTGTGTATGTTAAGTTGCTTATTAGCCTGGCCACGTTGTACTGAAATTATAGTTTTAACATTTCTAAAGTGTACCAAAGATGATACATTCTACTATTTTTTACATTAAGTATTTTGACATATGCTTATTTTGGTACATATAGATTATATACCACAACAAGTTGTAAGCTGCATTTACTAAATTAAATTATTACTTAAATAAATACGAGGGTTGCTATTTATGTATTGAGAATAGATAGAACAAATTTATGAATTTTATCAAAAATATTTTTATTGCTTTTCAAAATAATCGCTTTTGAGATGTATACATTTTTGTATGCAATTCAACCACCCTTCAAAGCACTTTGTCCAGTCAGAAGATGATAGCTCTAAAACATGCATTTTGAAGGCCTCAACCGCTTCATCTTGCGATGAAAATTGTTGTCCACGCAATTTATCTTTAATTACTGAAAACAAAAAGAAAGTTATTAGGTGCCAGGTCGGGGCTGTAAGGCGGATGACCCATCAATTCGATCTTTTGTGTGTCAAAATACTTGTTTGTTTCATGTGATGTGTGTGAGCTTGCATTGTCGTGATGCAAAATGATTTATATGCAGAAATCCACGACTCGTCACCTGCGATAATGCTGTATACGGCTTTGGATGCACCACAGTTGTATTTTATAATCATTTTAGGGCACCAATTGACACAATAATTTTTTTTTAACATTTTTAACAAATGTGAATTCTAACGTGCACACAGCTTCCGAACACCCAAATGTGCCTGCAAAATTTTATGTATGTTGGTCATACTAATGCTTAAACATGTCTCAATTTTGCGATATGTCACATGACAATTTTCTTCAATTAGTTTTTGCGCAGCATTGATGTTTTCCGGCACAACGACCGATTTTAGATGACCTTCTTCAACTTCGTTCGTGAGCAAACTACGGACAAAAGTTGAATTCAGTTGATTAAAGTACTGTTCTTGAGTTAGACCACGTCGAAAGTCATAATAAATCATAGCTCGATTATTTTTGCGACTTAATTCCATCTTTTGGCTGAGATAAAATTTTCAACTTACTGTAAACAACACAAATAGTGCTTGCACGTCAAAACGTTCTGAGTACGTATAATGTCAAAAATGTCAAACTTTACGATGGCTATGTTAGATTTCACCTAGCAATACCAGTGTTGCCAGTTCTCAATACATAAATAGCGACTTTTGTGTAGCTAACTTTGAGATAAATTGCTTTTTTAAAATTATATGTTTTGTTGCTATTACTACGTTCAAAAATACTATGTTGCGTATAACAGTAACATCTACATTAAATGCATGATGATACTTTAAATCTGCTGATTTTAATAACTTATTCGCCCGAGCTTGATTTTAGTAATACAGCATCTAATCTCCTTCTTTAGGGTTAGGTAATTATGGACTTGGCAAACGTTTTAAAAAAATAGTCCATAATGCTTCCACTCATTTCCTTCTTATAAAACATGTGGGTTTTCATCACTACTGTACTTTTTGCTTGGTTACGAAGCTAATTACACAAAAATTGCTAATGATTTATTTATTAAAAGCTTTTCGTTGTTTAATGAACCTATTAACAAACTTTCTTTGCTGTATATGAATACATTGTATAGGTTTTTTCTTGAAATATTTAATTTTTGAGCAAGATGTTTACGGACTCTCGGCCACACTCTAGAAAACAGTCTTTGTGTTTTCTGCTTATAAACCTGTACAAACACGTAAACACGTGTCAATGATCTAACATTAGTAATTAATAGGGCAACCAAAAATATGCTTTAAAAAACTACATTAAGCGCTTAAAAAATGCTCTATAAAAATAAAAATATGCTCTATAAAAGTAAAAACATGCTTTATAAAAATAAAAATATGCTCTATAAAAAATTAAAATAAATATTTAAAAATGCTAATTATTTTAAATCTATAAGTAATATTTTTATTTAGAATAAAAACTATAAAACATAAATAGATTTAATTTAAGTTTTCATTACAATAAATGACAAATATCTCACTTAAACTGTCAAAAAGGAAACTTTGTTTGTGCGCAAGACATTTTTATAAATCAAAAAACTTTTCTCCATATCAACCGATGTAATGGGTGCAAATTTAAATGACAATGTTTTTCTCTAACACTGTATTTTTGATTTGTTGTCGTAGATCCTTCAGCCAAGAATGCCAAACTTTCCTTCAAAATTAAAAAAAATCTGATTTTTTAAAGTTTGTGACAAGTTTTTTTTACCAAGTTAACTGTTTCACTATTTACGTTGTTGCTGTTAATTACATTCTGAACATGTGTTATCACCCGAATCTGTACAGAAACTGGCAGCCCAGACGGTTTTAATATTTTTATTGGTGCGCTTAGGAATTCATAACTTGGTGCAATGAAAATTAAATCTAATTTTATTGTATCGCCACTTAGGAGATCTTTTGAAATCTTAACTGACGCGGCATCCTCTTTGTCCAATGAATCAAATCTCTCACAATTTTTTTAAAGTTGGTGGCATAGTAATTTGCGGCGTCCATATATGTAAAAAAATTACCCTTGATGGCGCTTTTAAAAACACTTTTTTTACATTTGCTATACGGCGATGCTACGAATTTGTTCACATACTCGATGAAGTCTATGTGCAAGACAAATTAGATGTGTTATTTTTGGGTAAAATATTTGTATGGCCTGTGCTGCTTTTACTATGTTTAGAGCAGCATCTGATATTAAAAGTAGAATCAAATCTCGATTGAAATTTTCACTCAAAATCTTAATTAAAGTATCTATAGTCTTTACCACTTTTTCAATTACTATGTAGTTTAAATATGTTTTATTCACGCGAGCGAAGAGAAGAGCACACAATTTTTTAGAATTATTACGCGTGACTAACGGAACGGAACGGTCGGAACGGAAAATTGGCCGGCAAATAGAAATCGGGAAACCACCTGACGAGTCTGGCGACAAATCTGTACGCACGTCGCAAACTCTTCTTTTTCCTCTCTTACTGCCGCAATTGTCATTTTCACTATTTTGTTTTTTTTTATTAGCACTACATACTCCTTTTTATTTTTTAAATAATCAAATATAACTATTTTCATAACAATTATTTATGTATTTCAAAGTTTAACCAAATCATTAAATTTATAAAAAACAAAAATATCGAAAATATGCATTAAAAATATGCATTTTTTTCAAAAAATGCTATATAACTTTTCAATATGCAAATATGCTTTTATAGATAACATATGCAAAAACATGCCTTTATAGATAAAATATGCAAAAATATGCGCTAACAAATAGGGCTTAAATGTCGCAATTTTATCTGAAACAAATTTCTGTCTATTTCACTACTCTACACCTAGAATTGAATTTGGGGCCGCTGTGGTCCGGTGGTAAATTTTTAAGTGACATTTGAAAACAAAATGATAAAACCTCTTTTTGTTTTTATGACATCTGAATCCGTAACTGTCTTGAGCTAGTAACGCAATGCTTCCTATTAAAAAAAAACGTTGAACTGTGTTGTTGTGTAAGGAAGTCTGTAGTACAATTAAATCTTTACACTAAAAGCAACAGCATTTTTAGCGCGTTTTATTTGAATCAAATGAGTGTTATAAGGTATGCACTCATTATCAGTTTGCGTAGCTGGAGAGAAAGTTTTTAAAAGTAAAGAAAATCTTTCTTCAAGTCTTACTTTGAAATGATTTTATTTTGTGAAGATAAGAAAAGTTGCCATGCTTTAAAATGAACACATACTGATATAAAAAGTGATCGATTTGGAGGTCCTTTTTAAAAATTAAAAAATAAACAAAAAAATTATTTTTATCGGGTAATCTTTATGATCATAAAAAGAACCATTTTGGACATATATTTTTTAAAAATTATTTGTTTTAAATGTTGGCTGTAACTACGGGTAACATGGTCCATTCAGAAATTCCAATTTTCAATGACTGTTCAAGCATTTTTAGTGGTATTTGGCAAATGACGTAAGTAATGTTGGTCTCTATTCCCCAATTGTAGTCGGCTTATCCATGTAGAATTTGGACTGTACGTAGTCCCAAAATAAAAAGTTTACATGTACAATGTTACATGATCTAGGCGACTAATTCACCGGTCCAAGGCGTGAAATTAACTGTTCACCGAACTGTTGTCACAATAAAGCCATAGTTTTACCGACTATGTAGCAAGACGTTTTGTTAGAATCAAATGTTAATGAGATTAGTGGTTTCAATTTAAAGCAGCAAATAGTCTGTTATCATTGTGCGATAACTTGCGCCATTCACAGTTTTGTTCCGGCCGGCTTTATTTTTAAAGAAATGTTGCACCAGCTCATAAACCACACCAAACCGTTGATTTGTTTGAATTTAATGGCTGCTCTTGAATTATATCTGGTTGCTTTTCAGCTCAAATACGTAAATTTTGCCTATTGACGTAGCCATTAAGCCAAAAATAGGCCTCATTGCTAAATAAAATTTTGGTCAAAAAAATATATATTTGTGAAGTTTTTCAAGAGTGAAACGGTGACAATTTGGAAAACCGGCCGGTTTCAATTTTGTATGCTTTTAAATCAAGATTCTCACGTAAAATACGCCAAGTTGTTCTAAACGACAAACCAAAATGTTGAGAATGGCGCCAAATCAATTCACCACAGTCATCGCGTACACTCTCAGCTACTGCCGTTATATTTTCTTCACTACGTGCTAAATGTGGTCTATTTTGTTGCGTATTAACTAATAATGAATTTGAGTTTCAAATTTTTTAATAGTTTAGCGAATTGTGCTTTTTGTATGCCGATTATGTAAACTATAAGTTGCTCTAACCGTACAAAACACATTCCTAATAGATTGCTGATTTTTGTAATACAGCTGAATAGTTTGTAGACGCTGTGCCGGGCTAATTCTTTCCATGATGAAATGTCAAACATTGCTGAACAAAAATAACATAACAGTTTGACTCAGCGCACGTTTTGTCAAACAAAAAACCCTTACTAAAAAAGTACTTCTAAATGTGATCTATTCATAAAATTAGAGCGCCGTTTAGATGAACGTTCTTGTAAGGAGTTAGCCTATTATTTAAAAAAAAAAGTATAGTTTTGCTCTTCCCCAAGTTGATTTATACCTTCTAGTACTTCAACCAAGTTCAAATGCCGCACAAGCAGCTTGCAGTCTTTAGCGTGATGACTTTTGGATGCTTTGTGTACAAACGTGCCGCGTATTGAGAGATTTTGACACCATGCTTGGTATGCTTGATACATACAAGTTGAAAAGCATTGAAGGTAAACTGAAGGGTCTTTGCTTCAATTAGTGCCAGACTTTATCTAAGGCTTTTTCAACATTAAAGAATATAACATAGTGACCTGTTTATACAAAAACTAGATTTAGTTTAATCGGTAAGTTGATAGGTTGCAGAGAGTTTATATCAAAACTATGCTGATGATTTGGCAATAGGTTTTTAGCCGTTATGTAATCTTGGATTCTATCCAAAATTTTAGAATTTACTTTACTTTTTCTAAATTTTAAAATGTAATATTTAGGAGTTATTTAATAAAAACACTTTTGAATTTCAACAAGTGTCAACAAAAACTAATCGGGCAGTAGCATCTATTTATCCTTTTCAATCTTAGTAAAAAATTTGTTTTACTACACTAGACCTTTTTCATGCAAAGTCCTTAGCATTATACTTGTAAAGTTTTTAAGAAACATTACAGCTTTGTGAGAAAATGTTTTTAAAACTTTATTTGGAATTCAGGTCTAGGTGCCAATTTAGGTATAAGATTAGTGATGATATTTTTCATTCTAGACGGTTAAACCAGTGTGCTGTAAACACAGTTGATTTTTTGTGTGGACCTTTTACACGTGGCCCAAGTTTTTGTCGTGCATTGGAGTTCAAGGCTGTTAGCAAATGCTTTGGCTTTGTCTTTCAAAGTGTATTTAAGGCTTTTTTTTGGCGTAAATTAAAGATTAAAAATTATTATTTTTGTTAGAGGAATCAAAATAATTAATTTGGTCAGTTGGATCATGAAATTTTTGCCATTTATGTCTAGCAAAATGTTGAGAACGGATAAATTCCTACTTCTAAACCGAATTGATTTAATCTAATTTTTGGCAAAACCTTGGTAAATGTTTCTGTTGCTTGCAAGATTAGACTTCAGCCTTGCAAACCGTCTTGACCTACTCCTCACAATTTACAAAAAAATTACAATAACTATTAAACATTGATATTATAAATCGGTATCAATTGCATAAATGCTAAAATGATACCGATTAATGCGGACATTTTAGTATTAAAAATTGCAACTAGATGGCAAACCAGTCTTTCGTTTGATTATTTATAATATCAATTGTGTTCATAAGAACAGAAATATTTATTCAAAATTGTCTTCGCTATCATGCTATGCCGTGGTCGTACAAGGCATACTGACGAGGTTTGTAGAACCGAAACAATTGTCTATGCTTGACCCTTGGCCGCTGTGATTCGATTGACTGATTTTGAATAAATTATTAATTCATTTCATATTAAACATTGTGTAGAAATATGTGAGAGGTGATAACGTAATGCTGTTAGACAATTGTTCTGGTTTTAAAAACCTTGCCGGTATGTCTTGATGACCACGGCATTGCATGATAGCAAAAGACAAATTTGAATAAATATTTCAGTGATTATAAACACAATTGATTATTTATAATCTTTATGTTTAGTTTTTAATGTCTTAACAATGCATTTTCTTGACACTGCTACGTGTCCAGAAATGATTTCAATTGTTGCAAAACACAATTTTTAATTAGCATAGATATAAATGGCTGCGTTTTATGACTGACGCAGTTTGTTATCAGGTGGCTTGTTGTGTTTTCTGTAGTATTTACAAAATTTGTTGGTGTGCGGGTATCTTCTGGTGCTCATGTATTTGCATAACATGTAATATTATATATGTGCTCTGAAGTAAAAAAATGTTTGCAACATTTAGTGTTAGTTACAGTGTTTTCTGTATTATTTTGACTATTGGGATACAGAGGTTTTACAAGAATCTGGCTCTTTTTTATAGAAATAATGTTAGTGTTTAGACAACAAGTACAAAAAGAACGCAAACTTGTTGATACCAAAGTTACAGAAAAACCGATAAACAACTAAAGACAGCACAACAATTGAAACAAGATGTAGATGAAATAACAGAAAAAATAATATGGAAGTAAATAAAAAAAAACTAAAAAATCAAAAACGTTTAGTGTGGATAGAATACAAAATAATGATATGGTACAAAAGGTCTGATTGAAAATATAAAAGGAAAAAGGGTTTCTTAGTCAGTGGAGAGTAGGTCTTGTAGGTCTAATACACAAAAAAGGATAATAAAAAGGTCTCAGAAAATTACAAAGGTATAACGTTATGTGCAGCATGCAAAGTCTACGCTATAGTACTAGAAGAAAAACACATAAAAAACGACCAAAATGGCAAATGATGCAAAAGGGCAAGGAGAATTAGCAAAAAATTAAATGTAAGAGAATAAAAAAACTGATGTTTGATAGTTTAATGAAAAGTATGATAATGTACAAAGCAGAAATTTAAATATGGAAAAAGCAAGAAAAAATATATTCAAACAAAATAGTGATGAACAACATTGTAATGAAAAAAGTTAAAATGGTTAAAGTAAAAGTAGAAGCAAGAAAGCGTGATATAAGAGTGATAAAAAGAAATGAAAGTTAAACAGGACTTAAAGTAGAAAATGAAACAAAAATAGAAACATGCAAAAAATACTATTTTGATCAGAAATAGATGTGTTAATGAAAAAATAAAAAAATTGAAAATAGAATAAAAAAAATAAGAAAAAAAAAAAAAATTCTGAGAAATAGAGATATACAAGTCCAAGAGCAAAAAACACGGATAAACAAATCTAGGTACAATGCAAATTATGTACATATTATAGCTGATGCACTACTAAAGTACCTAGAAAGTATAAGTTATAAAAAAAAATGATTAATTCAGATGTGGAAATAAGGAAAAAATGTGTAAATTTTAGATAAACAAAAAAAATGTTTTGTGTAGGTTGTGTAGAAAAACTAGGGAAAATAGAACACATTCTGAAAATACGCAATGAGATAAGAAAAGAACAAATGGGAAGAAATTACGTACTTTAAGAAAATAAAAAGATTAAAAAAAAAAAAAAAATTTAACATAACTAATAAATAATTAATTAAAAACAGGGTTTAAGGTTATTAAACAAGCTATTTATTGTATTATTTTTTCAATTTTACATTTCTAATTTTTTTAAGTCAAACCGTTCAAATGTTTTGTAGCGTAATGACTCTATTACTATACGCAATAAATAAAAATCAAATGAATCGTAATAACTCTATTACAAAAGGTGTTAAATAATGAAATCCTGTTTTTTAATAAACTTTATTACTATACCTAATAAAGTTTTTTAATGAGATCATCATGAACGCAAAATATAGAATATTATTTTTTATGGTGGGAGTTTTATAAACGCCTGGTGTGTCTTATTATTAATCTGTTATTTAATAATAATAAATATTTTTCAATATTGGTTGATACTAAAAAATTGTTCAAATTTGTATAAAAGACTTTATTTTTAATAATTTGTTAAGCGTATATTAATAATAATTCCTACTAATTAATACATTTAGTATAACTTACTTGTATAATATTAATAACTTTGTATTGTATAATATTATTTTTTCTACTCATTGCTGTAATGTGTCAATTTTAGTACTGTTATACTATTATACTTTGAAAAGTGGATATCATTTTGTGTTTGTTGAGTTCACAAAGTTTAGGTGATGCAAGAAACATTCAATTTTATTATTTAAATCATTTGATTGCTAATAATTTGTTAACTACAATCATTAATTATGTTTATATTACAAAAATTACATGTTTTAAATCCGCAAGTGTGTTTCTGTAATGTAGCGGAAAATTGGACTCATTGGACAACGCATTACCTTAAAATGATTTGTATTTAACACAGCTGTTAAGAGTTAGTAAAAAGCTTATTATGAATTTGATAACAATAGTAGTATTAGTAAAGATATGCACAAAATATCTTTATTAACATATTTTAATATTGATTTAATAATGATTCTAAAGAAGTTATTAAACATTCATTATTTCTCTATTAAAATTTGTTACAAATTTGTTTATTGAAACTTTATACATCTTAGGCGAAGCAGAATTCGGGTCATTCTCTGCATTATAGTTAAAAACTACAATACTAAGGTAAAAAGTTATTAACACTCATTATTCATTTGACTCATATAAAACATTTTTAAAACATGTAAAATAAATTTTAAATTTTTTTATCTGGAAAAATTAAATCAAATGTAATCATTTATTTTGCTTAGAATACTACTTAAAATTTTCGCCGCTTTTAGTGTTACAAAATAGATATAATAATAACAATAATGTTTATTAATATTAACTATACACAAGATATTTACGCACGTCAATACATAAGTATATTTTTTTTAAGGCAACGGTTATTAAAATGTTTCTTATTATATAATATGCTTTGGCAGAGCGTTAAAAAATTTAATTGCAAAATAGTTAGGGCAATCTCCAGATCTATTTAATCTCATATAATCAGTTCTTAAATGATGTGCATGTCAAGTTGGATCGTCATGGGATTCATAAGAGTACAATCAAATATTGCTACCAATGTATCTATTATCTAATATAATCTATAAAATGTCAATCTTTATTATATTAGCTATTTAATCGTACAACTATAAATTTTAAATGATTTAAGTTTATAAAACTTTCAACATGTACAAACGATTACTTAAGTTGCAATTGAAACATTTTTGTTACCGAAGAATGCAACAATCTTTTATGTAGTGTCATTGTTTAATAGCTGAAGATTTCCACCGAGTTTAATTAAACATCTTTTATTATATTTATATTCTTTTAAATAAATAGATAATAAACAACTAGAAGAACTAGTCTTGATGAAGATAAGCGATCATTATTTCATTGGTGCGCCGGATTTATGTAATGTCGTTTTAAACGGAACGGGGAATTTTCATGAAGCTGAATAAATTTCACGAGGCCGCGCACTTAAAATGTAATTACTCTGGTTTATGTTTCCCGCTGTCGCGAGCCCGTATTTTTTTCCGGGACGTTTCGTCCGTGAGAGCCGGCTAGTTTTCTGCCCGCGATGGCATTGCTGCGCATTTTTCGCGGCGCACTGAAAGGAATCGACGGAAAGTTGGGATTCCGTCACACCGTACGACCTCGCAAGAGGCGAAGAGGTATCGCTATACAAATGTTACGGATGTCGCGGATGCCGCTTGTATCGGCTATTGGATTCTATATTTTTATTCGCAGAAAAAATGTTTGAATTTCATGAAATGATTTCTGTAATCTTGTGCGCTTGCACTTTTCATCAGATTAATGTTTATTCCATGTCATAACGCGGTTACAACTCTTTAGGCGGAAATTGCCTCCTGATGCTTAACATATTACCCACTGATTATATGTTATTTATTCAGGCACATTCTACCTTTAAATCCGTCTCAACTTAGCATACTTCTCGCATTAATGCAAAGCAGTAACCCTTTCATAATTTTAAATATTCAATTATATTAACTATTTTCTTAGAACCGCTCACCAGACACAAATGATTATTATGATTTTAATATATATTTCCAAAAGTACAAAATAATATGGTACCCCAATTTAAATAATGGTTGTATTAAAAAAATCGAATATACCAAAAAATTTGCAAAATTGAGAGTAGTAAGTAATTGCTAGTTAGCTTATATAATTTTATATTGGTTGACCCCACTTATTTCAATTAACTTACAGTGTTTCCTAAACATTAATTATGTTTTTACTTTATTTTTATTTAAAACACGATATTGAAAGCATGCTTTAAATTTTCACTACAGCATTTATCAAAACGTTTTAAAATTACATAGGCTTTTAATCAATTTTGACGATAAGTAACAGCAATCGACATTAACACGGAACAGAGAAATATATGTTAATATAGTACAAATTCTATTTATTTAATTTAATTTTTAAATATTTTATGTCATTGCAACTGGAGACTTAAATTTGCATGTATCTATAGTACATATATACTAGTCATCATTATTTTGCCTACAATAAATATCTATAAAAGATAAATATTTATTAAATTTCAAATCAAATAGTTATTAATTAAAATTATTAATTTATTATTACAACAAACATCTAATGTTAAAATTAACATTATAAGATAACCAGTCGTGGCATATATGTTTTATTTTCAATACAGATTGCAGGATTTATGAAAGCTAAAGACACGAATACTTAAGATAATCCTCAATTTTCAGTATACATGCTTTATGTAAATAAGTTTTTACACAATCATTTGGGCAATAAATTAATTTTACTATAACATGTTTTTATGACATCAGAAAATGCATAAGCTGCATTCAAGACTGTGATGTTACAAAAAAACACATGTGCGGTAAGTAATTGTAAGTATAACTTTGGAAAAATCAGTATAATAAATCATAAAGAAAGAGATGTTTAAATTAAAATAAACCATTTCTATTTGCAAAATAAACAAAAAAATATGTTTATATTTGAAATTTAATTAATTTGTAAAAGAAACTAGAAAAAGCTTTGAGAAAAAACTGATCAAACCTAACGCTATAGTATGGATCACTAATGGATGTAACAACATAATTTTTTTAATGTGGTATGATATGTAATATTTTGAAAAAACATACAAATTTAATAATAATAATAATAATAAAAAACTTTTTTATTTATCATTTAAATATTAAAATAAAAGATATAAACATTTGTTGGTATGGCAAAATTGAAACAAACTACTCAGCTTAAATTAACTGTATTGTCACCTGTTCTTCCATTTGACCATACAAAAAATAAAATATTAAATTTTTTATCTATTTGATTGCAGGTTGAAATTAAATTTATACTCTGTACATAAGATCTATTTATTATTTTATTTGTTAAATATGCAGGCGTTTTACTCTTGATGATCTCAATAAACAATAATTTTCTATTCTTCATATTTAACCAGCCAACCTCAATCAGTTTCTATTTTTTTTTTATTCTAAAGATTAATCTGAGACAAAAATTTTGCTATGTTAAATCTCAATATTTTACACAACATTACTTTGTTTAAAACAAATCTATTGTTTTAAGATTACAAAATGCTAGTTTAATACATTTGTTACCATTAGATTTAAACCTAAGCTCAATGTCCATAATAAAATTTTAATTGTTTACTTTGTATTTAAAAGGCAGAGAACAAAACAGAATTTTGATATCAACAACGTTTAAATATTATTTGTATAAATATAACAACCAAAAAATTTACGTTTGATTTGACTTCAGTAAAAATTAATTCATGTTTTTGTATAGTCGTATAGGAGCCAAGGTTATTATTTCTTTAAAAACAAGTAAGTGCCACATAAATTTGCGTATCATCTGCATATTAGTCTATTTGACAGTATTTAATAAAGTTTTGTAGATTTAGTGTATAAATTACAAAAAAATAGGAGCTTAAAGATTGAGTTTAGGTAGAGATGTTTTATCTACAGAAAAAATAACTGATTGATCGGAATTTTTCAAAGCAACTTTAACAGCAGTTGTTGTCATCTCTGAAATAGTAAAAATATACAGATCCAATATCTTGAGGTGGGTTGCTGAATAAGTAGAATACAATTTTAAAAAGCAACAAAAATCTTTGGTTGTTAGCGGGATGTTTTTAGAAAAGATGAGTTATTTAATTGTTCAGTATTATGTACATTAAAATTTTCTAGCAAAATAGTTTTATTTTTTTATTATTACCTTGAAGAATTGCTTTAATTAGAAAAGTGTATGCTTATTGCCAAAATAGTTTTATTGGGAAGATTTAGTTTAAGAAATATGATAATGTAATCAATGCCCTAAGTTTTTGTAAGTGAATTTAGAATATGTTTGTTGTTTGTGGATGTAGGCACAGACAACTTGTTATCATTAATCGAATGTCCAAAACAATAATTAATACTTACTAAATTAAAGCGATCTGGATTTTTATTGCTTCGGTTTTAGTCAAAAAGAGGATATAAGGTTCAAGATGCTGATAAACACAATTTAAAAAAAATTTAAACCTTAAAACTTGACCCGTGGATTGTGCCACTTGTTTTACAATCCAGAGTAGACTAAGCTTCGTACGTTCGTACGTTAATTAATAATCTTTTTGATGATCTGTATGAATTGGCTTTTGCATAAATATCCAAATAAAAGAGTTTTTTTATGTGCGTATTTAAATAACCTAGAACAAGCTACCATAGTATAATATTATTGCGTTTAATACTTTCCGACAGGTCAAGATTTAAAGTTATTTTTAGTAAATAGTAAGATTTATAAACGGCAAAGGATTATGTTTGAGGCAGGAGTTTGCAAGGTTTTTAGTCCTCAAAAACAAAAATGCTAGATTTAGCTTTATTTTGCTTAGAATAGATAGGAATAAGTTGTTTTAGACCCAAAACACAGGGGTTTATTTTCAGTCTATTTAGACTGTTTTTACATTTGTATTTGAAAATACGTTTGGTTTGGTAAGATAGTTCCTGAGTGGTCATTTTTACTTTGCGTTGTACTACCAGCAATGAGAATGTTTAATGATTTTACCAAATCTAGTCAATTTGCACATTTGTTTTTGAAAAAATAAAAATTAAACTGCAATTGCTATGTTTTGCTTTAAGTTTGTTTAACTGGTCATTGAATGATGATTATATTGGTAATAGTAAGTTTGGACTAGTATCTAATATTTGTTTTTCTAAATATTAAGCTGTAGTTTGCTAAATAAAAAAATATTATTTTAATGAGTATACTATACTAGAAGATTGTTGCACAAATAATATATTAGTAATAATATTAGTCTAGTACTTGTAGTTTAAAAAAATAAATTGCTCAATTACAAAACATTTTTCAAGTTTGAAGAAAACTAAAAACACATTATAGCTGATAATTAAATCACTTGTAACTCGTAGTAAATTAATTTTGCAACAAACTTTAGGATCAACAAGATCTAACTAAAAAAAGTACTTAAACATATGTCATTTTATAGAAAAAACTTAACAACTTACAGGAAAACTTGCATATAATTTAATCAAAAATATGTAAAAAGTTTAATTTCAAAAATATTAATTCAAAAGATTTAATATGATTTTTAGATTTGATCAACATTAACAAGCTCTCTAAAACTAAAAAAATGTGCATTAGGTTATTATTTTAATTTGACAAAATTTAACAACTTTTGTAAATGAATAGAAACTTTACCTTCACATGAACTCTAAAAACAATGAAAAAAATAAAAATGATTGCAGAACTTTTCTGAAACCTTTTTATTATATACAATTATTGTAATTTGTGTGATGCTTTGTACATTGCAATATTCTAATACTATTATATTTTCAACATGATCACATTTATAAGCTTGTTAACATAGTCAAAATAAAGAAAATTCTTTTAAACAGCCTCCTAGAATACATACAACTACAAAAGTTGGATATTTTTAGGCAACAAACAACCACAAAAGTTAAGTACGGAAAAGAAAACGAGTATGAGATTATATAAATATTAGCAAAATATATACAAGTTTGAATAACGTCAGTTCAAGCTTCTCCTAAAATTTTTTTCATCAACTTGTTAACTAGAATTAACAATTGGATATTGTGATAAAATGTAAACTTTAATAAATATTATGTTTACATTTTAATTTTGCGGTCCGCACTTTTTTATCTCCTGTACTATATTTACATATTTGAGAACAAACATATTAAACAATCAAATATTGGAGTACTTTGCAAAACATAATCTACTTCTAAATAAAACAGAGATGACTTAAATAAATCTATAGTTTAGAATTTAGATAATATATACTAAAGTATTTATTGAATTGAAGTGTACAATAAGCCAGCCTTAACTCACAACACAATTTTTGAATTGTAAAATTTTGGTTTTATTATTTAGGCTACTCTAAAAATATGTCAACTCACATTATACTTGTCCTTTTACTATTATATTTATTTGGTAATGGTTATGCAGTACCAATAATAATAATAATAATAATAACACATACAATGTATGATAATGTTTTCAGTTATTTTTTCAGTTAGATAGATTGTTTAGAATTAATACACCAATCGATTTAATACGTTATATTATAATTTCCCATTTTATTGTATAAAAATGGGACGTACTTGAATGTGTCTATGAATATTTTTATTAATTTATCAAACTTAATTTGTATTATTTATATTCTAGGTCAAGGCATCAATTAAACTTAAGACATGAATTAAATTTATCACTTTATTTCATTGCGTGCGTTATTTTATTATATTCGATCAATGTCAGTTTTTTTTTCAAAAGAATTTTATTTTTATAATATAAAACAGGAAAATTACAATTTTGAATGAAAGCATTTTCAACTCATTAATTAGCAACGCTTTGCATTCGCGACGCGGCTCTATTCTCCGAATAAAAACATTGCCGTTTCGATTTTAATTCGCGATAAGGGGAGGGAAAGCAGAAATTACACATTTACTTGCGGGGGTGTAGCCTGACTGGGGGCAGTAAAGTCGATGCTAATGGGGTTTTAAAAGTGCGGCGGCCGGAGTTGAGGTCGAGAGGCCTTCCTACGTCGTCGTAGTCTCCCTTTCCATTCACATAACAAAATTCATAAATATTCCGATTTCGTGCGGACCAGAAATGTTATTAAGGTCTCCCTTTCTAGATACGGGATATCTTTATTTCTCTTAATGGCGGTACCGCCACCTTATCGAAAACTCGTGTAATTACCAAACGAAATGAATTCATTCGTTTTACATGTTAGGTGGAAATTTTATGGTAATTATTTTTGCCATATTTTGCCGTAAAATGATTAAAGACTCGTAAAAGTATTTTAAATTTTAGTAATTAGGAGAAAATTAAATCATGTCAAATTGGAAAATTTGAGTTTGCACATTTCTAAATGTGTATTGTTTATTATGGTAGTAGTTTTATAAATACGTATTAATATGTATGTATGTAGGTAACTGTAAGTTTATTATCTTAATTCAATGTTAATAAATCTTGTCTCAATCAACAAGAAAATAAAATGTAGAATTACTATTGGTAACATTATTATTCTCAAAATCATCAATACAATTACTAAGATTTGATAGGCTAATAAAATAATGGCTATGTTTAGTATCGACTAAATTAATAATCCAATTTATTATATTAACATAATTATTCTATAATATAGGTAGCATAATATATATAAAAATATAATTTATAATAATAAACAAATAATAAAGCGATTAATCTGTGTGAAGATTAAGTTATGTTTATCTTTGAAAATCATACATTTGGTATATATCGTGTGGTGGCTCGTTAAGTAGTGGTCTATTATCGACTAATGATATTGACAGATTAACATAATGTTATTACCTTCAATCAAATATAAGTCTATTACAATCAAATTGAGCTTTTATGTTATTAAAGTTGACAATGGAATTACACAATATAGATTTAGTTTAGCACTTTTATGACATACAGAAAAATGAAGTCACTTATGGATATGGATTGTATTCATTTACACTTGCTTTGATTGAATTGATTGTAAATTCGATTTTCTACGAATGGAATATGTAGTGATTTATTTCCCATGTAATAATTTATTTTAAAATTAGTTATACATGCAACAAAGTTATTATTATCAGGATTGCGTTTTAGAAGTAAGGCTATTATTACATAATTAAAATGATTGTCTTTTATCTTATTCAATGGATTATTATAATAATTAAAGAGCTTAAGTTATGATTTAGTAATCTAATATGTTATTGATATTACATGTTAATTTAATATGTATAATATATTTTTTTAGAATTTCTCATTTAAGCTATTATTTTTAATATGAATATTATTTTAAATTGTCTAATGTTAATAATGTAACTTTTTTAAGTTTTTATATACATAGATATGTTTATGCAGTTTTGTTTAGAATTAAAGTATTTTTAATTTAAGTTCTTAAGTTATTTATTTTTGGTAATTGTGTATAATAATGCAATTAAGAACTCACGTAGTTGATTCTAATCTATTTAAAATAGTTATACACTTAGAAACACTTGTTTAGTTCAAAGTTTGAGTCCAACCAGCTTTAAAGAATTCACAGTTTATAATATTATAGATGAGAATATAGTTGTACAATTTGTTATTAAAAATTAATCACTACTTTGTTGAAAAATTGAACCATGCTTACATGTACTTATTTTTTTACATTATCTTCTTAGTACTTTTCTGCTAGTGATTAAGATTACTTAGTAACGTTTCTAACTGCTTGCATTGTAATTTCTTTGTTTCTTAGTTTATTTGAATTGTAGATTGATGGGTGGTTGAAGTAGCATTATAATTTTTGGTGGAATGGAATGTTATTGTATAAGCAAGTTTTAGTCAATTACTAGAGACGGCAATGTTACGTCTCTTGATGTTTACAGTGAAGGTATTTTGTGTTATTAAAACTAGTTTAAATTATTCTTTATGTGGTTTATGAAGTAACCTGTTTGATTGTACAAAAACATGTTTGGTAGTGGCAATGTTTTGCATATGTTTTTACAAAGTTGTCATAAATTTTGGTACATCTTGTTAGTTTGTCAATGAAGTTAGTCTGTGTCAACAGTTCTCCTGGAAATTGCAGTTGCTTTTCATACAATATCTATTCATCTGATGCTTAGATGTTGTCTTTCCTGTTCAAATACTACTACTACCTACTGTCTATGAGTATTATCTAATACTCTCTCTGTTTCAAAATAAGTGTTCAATTTAGGAATTTTATTTGTTCCAAAATAAGTATTCAATTTTATAAAAAATATGCTAAGAATTAAATTGAGGAATTGATGAGGAAACGGCCATATTCAAGGAACGTGTTCAAGAGATCAAAATTTAAAAAAAAGTTATATAAACATGTGTCTGATTCTTAACCATTACTAAGATGTCACTTAAAAAAATAATAAAAGCAACATCTCAATGATGAAACAAATCATTTATTATAATGCTATACAAATGAAAGAAAAACAATTCAGTGTAGAATATTTTCAAAAATGCCACTGCCAACTTATATACATTTACTAGCTTGCTTGTGGATCGCACGTGTGACTTTTTGGAGTGTTCTTTGGTCATTTCTTATAACAACGGCAGAATTGACAATTCTATTTTTTTTTTGTATGAACTTTTGTAGCATAATTTAAAGATTTTAGCCACCCCCATAGACAGTAATTGAGAGGATTGCGGTCCGGAAACCTCGGTGGTCAATTTTGTGGACCTCCTTGTCCAATTTAGCGGCCTGGAAAGTAGTTATTTAAGTAATTTTGTACAATATTATTAAAACTTATCAGTGGGCCGTCATGATGGAAGTACATATTATGTCGTATATCTAAAGGTACATTATTCAGTAAGTCTGTTAAACAATTTTGTAAAAAATGTAGATAAATGTTTGCTGTCAAACGACCATCTAACACAATCGGGCCAAGGAGTTGATTGTTGATCATTCCGCATCATACATTAATACTAAACCAATGCTGAAAGTTACTTTTAATCGTGGCATGGGGATTCTCTTCTGATTATCAATGTTTATTATGATGATTGTTAATTCCATTGTGTGTGAATTGAAATTAATCCGTAAACAAAATGTAACGGTATAGCCTACGATTTTGATTTACCCAATTGCAAAATTGCAGCATTAGAGCAAAGTCACCATTCTGAAGATTTTGGAGTTGCTGAATATGGAAAAGGTGCAGTCCATTCCTGCAAAGAGTTGTCCATACTGCTGCTTGATTAATTGGAAAGCGAGTTGCAATACGCCTTAAACTTACACTTGGATTACATTGTGCAACATCAAGAATCTCTTTTTCTACACCCACATCAAGACCATTTTCTTGTTCCGACTGCGGTTATTTTGTATTATAATTTATACACGGCCGCTATGAGTTTATAAATACTGAACAAATACTCTTTGTAATTGAATGGCGTTAATGAAACACAAATCGAAGACATAAAATTAAAACTGTTTCGTAGTTGACAAATTATTTGTATGTTTTGCCTGTTTTCAATACTAGTATAAACAACTTCTTTATCAATAACACTGCAACGTAGTTGCTGGATTTTGATTAACATGATTCCATTACCAATAAACCATTTTTCATTTATTGCAAGAATTAGTTTTTCTGTAATTGTTTAAATATAGACTGATCAATATTAAATTAGCATTTCCTTGTCAGGAGCAACATAAAAGTTAGTTTTTACTTTTGTTAAGTAAAACAATTTATTATCTACTAAAACATTTCTTTAATATTATTGGATGTATTAGACAACATACTCAGAGCATAGTTTAACATACATTTCTTATTATCATGTTGCAAGAAAGGCTTTAAGTTACTGGAAACTCTTGATGCAACACTTTATTTTAAGACGCAATTCATGGTTTCTAGCAACTTGCCAACTTTGGTAGGCACATCACAAAGTATTAATCTCTGTGATTGTAAAATTTTATGCACTTAGGATTAATTCCCAATTTTTATATTTTTTTTCAATATTTTAGTTTCTTGGAACTACATTAGATACTGAAGATACGGAATCATAACATATTATTGCACTATTTCTCATTAATGCTTTTATTCTAGTTTACCATTGGGAATAGGTTTGAAAAAAGATTGTAAAACTTCTTGCCGCTAGCCGCTATTTAAAATTGATTATTATATTTTTTGGGTAGTTTTTGTCATGACCTTCGTAATAATTAACTTTAAACAAACTGTCAAAACCAAACTAACAATGTTACAAGTTTTTTTGTACATAATCAGGCAATATTTGCAGCTTACCGAGCTTATCATAATTACGTTTTTATGTGTTAAGTAACTGTTGTTGCACTTTTTAGATGGTGCAATAAAAGTGTTTTGTGTTAATCAGCGACTTTGGTTAAAAGATTTTTTAAAACTATGAGCCTACTGTTTGCAGTTATTTGAAAGTTGGCAACAGTGAGATAGCTCAGTTATAGAGCGTTATCGTAGCACACTGAGTCTGCAATATATGACTAAAATAATAACTTGCTTTTTATTTACCGCAGTTTATTTAACTGTTTGGGAATCTCAAGTTCTTGGTTTTCTTTACTGAGAGAAATTGTAAAAGCTCTATGAATTATAGAATTATATGCGGCTATCTTATGAGATAAAAGTTGATTGGAGTCCTGGAAGTTTATGTCATTTGTAAACGTCGGCTTTTTGAATATATTAAATGATATTTTTTTCTGTTAAAATGAGGTTTAAAAAGTTAATTTAGTTGTTAGTTTCCAATTGTACTGTAAATTGAATGTCTGGTTGAATGGTATTTAGAACTGAAAAATTTTAAACTGTTGGGTCAAACCGTAAAACCTGCTAAAATGAAAAGTGAAATAATAAAAGCAATATTTTTCAAAACTTCTGAAGTTGCTTTAAAGTTTGAAAAAAAAGTTTTGCTTTGCTTTAATTTTTTTTATATTTAAACGTATTATAATTTGTTATTGTCAAAGTTTAGTGTCATATGTGATATAATAGGGGTTTTTAAATGAAAGATTTTGAACCAAAGTTATTTTCAGCTTTTGATTTGGAATACGTCGCCCAAATATGTTTGAAAGATGGGACCTTTATAAACGTGTTTTGTGTTTATCTGACTCCAAAAATATGTAGTAGAATAAACTATTTTTAGTTTAAATATTAAGTAATAATAATAAATAAGACAAAAAATGCTTAATATGCAATTGTACCAAATTCTACTTTTTTTGAATGACTATGTTAAATTATTAATAATATTTACATAATATGACAAAGTTAACGACCCATCTGTGAATTTCAATTTACATTAAAAATATCAAAAAATTACTCACACTGCCCAACGTGTAAGTAGGTAGGTAATTATGTAAATAGCGATTTACATAAAATGTATGCCGGATACAATATGAAGGATATCTGTTTTATAATTAGTATATTTTTTACAATTTTTTTACTTGAGAGCATTATTATGTATAATAATACTTCTCATAAATATAATAAAATATATTTAAAAATTAAATAATTATAGTTCATCTTAGTTTTATGTTTCCGACGGACAACCTAAATCTTAAACAATAATATTAATAAAGTATGTTCAAAAATCAGTATTATTAATCTTTAGGGTAGAAGAGTAAGAAATTGAAATAATAAAACAATTTATGTTTTTTATTACAAATTTATTCTTACAAATATATTACTAGTTTCGGCTTTTTATAGATTAACTAAAATTAATTTATTAAATGAAATTAATTAATTAAGTTATTACAACAGTATAAGGCTCTAGTAGAGCCAAAACTAGTAATAACAAATAAAATAAATTTTAAACATAGAAAATTGTTTTATTATTTTATAAACATTCCTATCACGTAGTAGAGGTTACAACTATCAATTAGAGTAAGGATTTTTTGATTTATATTTGATAAATATATGCTCTATTTTGTGAAAAAATTCTACACTATATTTACAAAAAAACAGGAAATTGCCGAACATGCACGTTCTTGTATATAAAAAATAATATTGAAATTTAAACAACATTTGTGAGTAATTTATGCTACAAAGATAATTACGTAATATAATAAAAATACTCTAGTATTAACATTAAACTTACTATATAGAAGTTTATTTACGTAATTTGTGTTTCAGTAAAACAGCTTCTAGGGCCTTTTTTATTGTTTTATTAGGTTTATTTAGTTACATTTATAGTGTAAGGTTTTATACATAAAATTTCTTCAAGCTCTTATAGTGCACTAACTCAATGACTATTGTCCAAAACATTGCAATACATAGTAAAAAATAAATAAATAAATTTAAAAAAAAATAAAACGTTACTGAAACGCAAATTTCGTAAATAAACTTTCTTATAATAAACTAGTTTTATCAAATAATTTCATTTTTATAATATATAATACTTAAATTAACAGTTTTTTTCTTTACTGAAATGTGTTTATTATGCAACTACTATCGGTGGCCTAGCTAACGAATAAAAAGCTATACATAAATAATTGATAAAATCTAGAATTAAATTACAAAAGTATTACATAACCTAGCACAGCATACAATACACAGTCAAAAATTTGATCATTTGATATATTTTAACAAAAAAATGTCTCCACATGATTTAGAGAAGTTCAATAACGTTTAGCCATCTTAGACAAGTTTAATATTTTAAACAATGTAATTTATTTGATTATTTGTATTTATTTAATAATAAAAATAATAAATTTTTTTTAATAATAAATTAAATTAAAAATAAACAAACAAATTACAAAAAGAAATAAAAATTAATTGATTTTTCAAGCTCAAATTACAGCTTCCATTCTTTAAGGCGCTCCTTTAATAAGGTGCCGACTAGTTCATTCTATTCACATAATAGCGTTTAACTTTATGTGTTATGCAGGAGCAGAGAGTTGATCAAAGTTAACTTCCCGTCATGGTCTAAACATGTTTGATCGGATTTAAATCGGGATTTTTTGCAGAACATTTTATGGTGCGTATTTAAACTTTGTTCAAGTATTTATTGACGTTTTGGGCAACGTAAGGGTAAATATTATCATAAATTTATTGTTAATAAATAAGACAAATGACACTACATTAAGATCTAAAAATGTTTCAAAGTATTTTTCTGCAGTCATTGTATTTTCCATTAACAAGTACTAACCTGATACAATTTTTCACCAAAACCAAACACCAAAACCTAGTCTTGGCACAATATTGCAATGTTCAAACTTTTGTCTAGATGTTTTTTTATTCTATGACCTGAGACAATATCTGATTTTATTAGGTAACAGAATTTTTTTTTCAGTTTTGGTATTTGCAGGCAAAGCAAATGCGCTCTACTTGATGTTTCTTTGTCAATAATAGGGCATTTGCAAGTTGTCTTGCACGTAATACGTATTTTTCTGACCTACTTTGTACAGTTATTTTACTAATGGTTACCTTATTGTACCTCTTGCGCCTTGTTTCGCTTACTAACAGCATTAATTTCCGCATTTCTCAAAACTTATAAAATTAGAAAGTGACTATACCAAGAATTTGTCAATTTTTTTCTAACTTTTTTTTTCAAAAGCGTTCTATAGTCTGGCACACCACATCTTAAAACACCAAAAATCTAACCTGCAAAATACTGTAACCACCCATTTTAAATAAAAACCAAAAAATCAATAGTTAACTAATTTTACTTTAATTGTAAACAATACTGAACAAAATGAGAGAAATTTTTTAAAGAAATAAACATATCATTTTACATGCCGGTGAGTGTATAAGTCATAATGTTGAAGACTCAACAAAAAGTTAGATCTGAAGGTAGGATTTAGAGAAAAGGGTTTAGGCAACATATGTAGTCTGCATTACATAGTTGTAAAAAAATAGCTGCAAAAAGGGAAACTCATATTCGATATTTTTTAACTTTTAAAATTGTGGACATATTTAGAAAAAAGTCGTAAGTGAGCACCTGGTAAACCTTTATATGTGGAAACAATTAAATGAGTATGTGTGAATGGTAAAAAAGTGAAAAGTTGTGAACAGTAAAAGATGTAAAAAAAAGCATATTAACCTTAACGTTGTATATTTAACCAATATACTACCAATGTTAAATTTATAGTAGGTATAGAAAAAAGAACAAATGAAATTTAAAAAAATAATAAATGTTAAGAAAACTATTTGAAAAATAAAAGCTATATAATATAAAAACATAAAAATTGGTTTTTTGAGAAGGGCATACAGTAGAAAATTTGAAATTAAAGCGACAAGAACTTTTTTTTATATGTAAGGTATGTGTTTAAAATATGTAAAGAAAGTTCAAAAATGTAAATGATGTTTGACTACACAGTAAAAAGCATAACTCTAAAAAACTTGCAGGCACTGCAACAAAGTAAATAATAAGTGTTAGAATTATATTGGAAAACTTCAGCATTAAAGTACAATAGCAAGTAAGATAAAAACCTAATGGGTGGGCCATGTAACGTTTGAAATTTAAACTACCGTTTATTTTGTTTTTCAAAAGTATAATGACATTTATGAGTTGACAGACATTTAGTTTTATGTTTGACATTTACAAAATGAGATGCTTTACACTTGAACAAAGTTGGGAAATAATAAAAACTTACTTTCAAAGTAGTGAGTCTTCTACTCAAACGGTAAAAAAATACGAACAAACTTTATAGAAAAGAAGTGTCTTCAACGCAGTTTGTGGACTAATTTGTGAAGCAAGTTTGCAAAACTGGATTGTTAGTGGATAAAACAACACAATCACGTTTTTGTTCAGTGTGCTCAGCCAAACAAATTAATGCTGTTGCTCAGAGTGTGCATGAACATGCATCAACACCAACTCGTCATTGTTCTCCAGAACATTTTTCGCACATCTTTGAAGAGAATTTTGAATTAAGATCTTGGTTTGGAAGACTACAAAATTTAATTAGTCTAAAAAGTGAAGCCTTATGACCATCTGATATGTTTTCAGTTTGCACAATGGGCTAAAGATTGTTTGGCAGAAAATGAGCATTTTTATTGAAAAATTGTGTTTTCTGATCAAGTTTATTTTCATCTCGGAGGCTATGCCACTATGCAAAATATTGCATTTGGATATCAGAGAATCTACACATGACTATTGAACAGCCTATGAATCTACAACGAGTAACCGTTTGTTGTCGTTTTTGGTCCGGCAGCGTTATTGGCCATTTTTTCTTTGAAAATGAGCAAGGAGCTGCCGTTGCCGTCAATAACAAACGTTACTATGCCATGCATTTTAGTTTTTAAGTATGTAGTATAAAATAGATGACATTTGGTTTTAACAGGACGGGGCTACTTGCAATACAGCCAACGTAACCATAGATATTTTGCGCACTGTTTTTGGAAATTAAATAATTAGCTATAATGCTGATGATGATGACAATTAAAAATGTACTAAAAAATTGACTTAATCGAATAGGTTACTGTCAAGCCAGCCGTGGCAGTCATAATGTTGTGTTTCATTCTTAAATAAAAACGTCTAATATTTCTAATAAACTCATAATTTTGAAAAAATTATTATTAGATTTTTATTAATAAATAAAAAAACAGTTTACCTACAATATTAAACATTGAACAAAAGAGAAAGCACAAAGAAAACCTATCTAAATGATATCCAGCTTTCTTTGCTATGGCTAGATGGCAAACCTTTATCTTACTTATCTAAGAGAAAAGATCTTAAAAATATGATGAAGCTTATACCGAACGACACAAAAGATTTCTCTAAGTTTATAAAAAACGTACAGGTTGCAGAATTTGAAGAGGATGGGGATTGTTTGGACCGGACATTGATTTTGACTTAGAACAACACGATGAAGCTGTACCAAATAAAGATAATGTTTTAAAAGTTTCATTATATATTTAAAGATTTTATTTTTATTTAGAATCAAATATTCTTTTGTTATTAGTGTTGCAGTTAAGTGTTAAGTGTATCATTTATGAAGTAAAGATTTAAAAACAAGATGGAAAATAAATAAAATTATTATATAAAAGTGCTATTTTATTTGTATACATTTTTAAAATAAATATAAGATCTACTAAGTCATAATGTTCTATTAATAGGTATATCAAAAATCATTCAATGCAATTTACCATTTTGCTGTAATGTAACCAGTTTTTTAAAACCAAATTTGGGCAAATAGACTGTACGAATTTTTGCAGTAATAATTTACAAAGTTTATTAAGTAATAATGTTAATAAAAATTTTATTCTAATAAAAAATATGTTTTAAATAAGATTGATAATATGCACGTCAGCATGCATACTATATAATAATATATGTTTATTATCTGATTGTAAAGTTTTGTTACGCTCGCGGATTTTAAATAGTGATATTTCAAAACTACTAAGGTGAGTTAATACATTATTAATAAACAGTGTCCACATATAATTGGCGCGTTACGCTCGTGTCCCTCTAAATGTTGTATAGTTTATTCTTCAAACATTTGGCATTTTTCTACAACTTGTTTATTAGTAGTTACTAACAAAAGCTAATAGTGCAAAATCTAAAGTGCTAATAGTACTAAAAACAAAATTGAGTCAAAATTAGAGGAAAACCTTAATAATTCTCTAACCGTACAAAACTTTGTTTTTTGGTTTTAAACTATCATTTAATTATATTTTTAATATACAGTGTGTTCATTTTATTGTGGAAATTTGGTAAACTTTTTTAAGTGTGTTTCACTATATATTTTTACATTTTTAATTCTAAAATTAATTCAGAATAATTTTTGAGTTTTTTTTATAAAACGCACTATTTTTGAGTTGTACGCAATTAATTCAAACTCAAGTATAGAACATTTTTCCACAAACATACACATTTATTTTAACAAATCGGATAAAAAAAAACAACAACACATATAGTTTCAATTTTAACAAAGTTATTTAATGAGTCCGACAAACAAAGTAATTATGCAAAAACTCTTAAGATAGCAGTAATTACTTTTTCACTTAAAAAAGGCAATTCGGATTCAATATATAATTATAAAAGAATTGCAAATCTTTCTGTAATTTCAAAAATATGTAAAAACATAATTTGTCAAAGAATGAAATACAAAAACAGATTGGTCAAATCCGCAGCATTTGAACTTACTAAATATATGTATATGGTCATGTATAAGTCAAGTGTACAAAATAAAAATTTGTTTTTGCCCAAACCACTGAAAATGCTCTCTTCTACATAAATCCAGATTAAGTGATTTTGAAAAAATCAAAGTTTTTGAGTTTTTTTACATTTTTTTATTGTCTTTAACTTTTCAGGATTGTATTTTTAGGAAAAAAAATTTAGTAACTTCTTTTTATTATTTAAAGTTTTCATAGCCTTTTTCCTTAAATTTTAAAAAATTTGCAGAACTTTAAAAAACAGTTTTTCTTAAAAAAAAGTTGCGGGTATTTTTTTCAAATATGGATAAAATGCTTTTATATGTGCAAAAAATTTTAGAAAGTGCCGTATGCTACGTTCTAAGATATCTTACAATGTATCCACAGAAATACTTAAAAATAGCAAATTAATCATAAATATGGCATTGAAAATGCAAATCATTTTGCGAAACATGTTTGCCATTAAAAAATAATTATATAGTAGAATATTTTATTATTTCTGAATAAAAAATGTTAAATATAAAAAATTTCTACAAAATAAAAGAAGAAAATATTAATTAAAAAAGCTTAAATTTTAAATTTACATTTTTTGATTGTTTGTAACTTTTAGGATTACATTTTTAAAAATTTATAACAATGTTTTTCTTCAAAATTGTCTAAAGAAAAAGTTTCCACAAACAAAAATTTTTTTTCTTAAAATTTTAAAAATTTTGCAAAACAGATTTTTTTTTTTTTTAAGTGATATATATATTTTTTTTTTCTCAAATATGAATAAAAACGGTGTTTACATATAAAAGCAAAATATAAATATTTCAAAATAATTAAAACTGATTATTTTAGAATTTTCTTTACTGCAAGTGTTTTTTTATTTATATTAAGTCTATCACTATCTCACTATCAAGTTTGAGAGAAATTTTCACTCTGCTTTAAATTTTATTTTTTATTTTTATTTTATATTAAATTTTACCGTACTTTGTATTTAAATTTTAAACTTGAAATATTTGCAATATTTTAGAATTTCTTGAACGCGATATTGAATGTAAAATATAACTGCATATTCCCCACGTTATTTGAACATAATTTGTCACAAACGAAACCTTAAAACGTGTCTAGTATATAATTTTAAATTATTTTACTTTAATAATGAAACATTTTAGTTATGCGCGATGAAGTTTTCCCTCAGTACTACATTTACATACAATTATGTGCTACTCCCATCAGATAATGCCTACAATTGTTCAATTTTCAGAAATATACTTAAAAAATTAATAATGCATTAGGTCTATAAGATACCAGTAGTAACAGTAGTATTAACAGCCAAATGAATAATTAAAATATCAAGTTATAATTAATAATAAATTAATATTATTTTCACATAATTATTGAAATTATTGTGATACATTCCGTTGGGTGAAAATTGTTTCATATTTTATAACAATGATTACAATGAAGTTGTATGAATCCTATCATAAATTATAATCGTAAATGTCTACTATATGTATAGCAATTATATAAGAGTAAGTTGATAATATCGTTGATCTGTAATTTATTTTAATCAAATACTTATAATGTTTAATATTGTTTTATTATTTAATATGGATTTAAATTAAGCATGTTTGTAGTGTCTGTAAGTATAATTTATATTTGTCTGACACTACTACTTGTATTAACATAAAACAATAGTTATACCAAATAATGTAGTCTGTAGCATGTTGTAGTAGCCTGGCGTGATTTCATTTTAGAAAAGATTAGTATGTAAAAGCAGTAATTAGTTTAACATGTTAACTACAAAATGTAAACGAGGGTGTGAAACAGTCATCTGTAGGAATTTAAATGCACCAATGGTCCGAGGCAACATGATGGTACGGCGCCATACGCTATATATGTACCGGCTTTATTAATTACCATATTAATATAGTCAAGCATGTAATATAGGAAAAAAGGCGACTGAAAATTTATTCATAAAAATGTAAATGCCACACCTCTGCCGTGTGCAACCAATAAGAACCATGAATAGAACCAAGATTATCAAGCGAGCTCAGACGAGGGTTATTATAGGTTAGGAGCGCTTTATAAATATGTATGATCTGTAAAAGAACACGCTATATGCTATACACCTCGGCAATATGTTCTGTATATACGGTGTGTACGTGTTCTGGCTTAATAATTTTACACGCAGCCATCGCATCGGACGATCTGACTCTCCACCCGCACACTATTTAATATGGGTAATATTTTCAAAAATATTATACCATATAACCTGCCCTAACTTGTTTAATTAATTTATAGCGTATAGTTGTATGTGGTGATTTAATCATTTGTCTGTAAAACCCAATGTATAAGTTTTGAACATTCTTTTTGGTTTATTTCAACTTTAATTTGAATTTTATATATTTTTTCTACTTCTTACTGTAACGTGTTATTTATGAAATTGTTGCTAAAAAACTTATGCTATTTTAGTTTCATTACGTATAAATAATACGTGCAAAATAAATTTTTGACGCACTGGCTCATCGGAAAACTGACACATCTGTTATGACATTCAATTAAAACTTTTTTTGTATAAACGTTTTAAGTATTATAGTGAAAAAACCCAGTGTGTTTGCACGGAATTCTCATTTTTAACTAGTATTAATTGCAACCTTTATACTAATCATAATTAATATGTATTCAGTAACTGCATTTTATAGGTCAAGAGAATAATATAGCAAATCGAGTATTTAATGAATAAGTCTTGTACACTATTTTATACATAATCATATTTTTGTCAATTTAAATTTATATGTAAAATTAATTATTTAAAACAATTTAGTGACTTGTAAGTAAAATTTTGAATTTTTATCTTACAAATACATTTACATATCAGAACGAAAATAATGAAATTCCAAATATAAATACATATTTTTTTATTTAAATTTGCAAATTAATATAACTAATCACAGTTTCAACAAATATTTTTTATTAATTTATTACTTTGGTTTTTCGAACTTTAACTGAGTGTATAATAGTGATAAACAATCACTTACCGCACGTGTGCGTTACGGAATCAGTACGAATTTGAGTACGGCTTGTATCATAATAAAACCATATATTAGTTCCGTAGAAATAATTAACTGTTTTTATCAACAACGTCTTTAAGCAACGAAAAATTATGATTGTGCAAAAACGCATTTACTCTAATAATCATAGTATTTGTTTCTGATTATTGCACAGTTTAAAATAATTGAGGTTAGGGTATTATAATAAAAATTTTATACTTTATTGTGCTGATTTTACTTTTATGTATTAAGACCGGTTTTGGCGGTTAGGCCATCATCAGTTCTAAAATATTACATTAATTATAAATATATATGTGTTACATAGATGATTTTAACAAACTTTCTTTTCTTTTCTTTTCACAGGTGTTGTTGTGTGTTGCGGGTGGTGTGAATTTGTTGTGGTTACTGTTAAAATCATCTATGTAACACATATATATCTATAATTAATGTAATATTTTAGAACTGATGATGGCCTAACCGCCGAAACCGGTCTTAATATATAAAAATAAAATCAGCACAATAAAGTATAAAATTTTTATCTAATAATCATATTGAAAATTTTTTATCAACAAAAATTAAATTGAGTATAATTTGTAAAAAAATAAGTTTTTGTTGCGCAGTATTGCCAAAGTAAGTAAATTATCATCTTAGGTGCTTCTACATCTTTGGAGACTTGTTGGAGACCGTTGACCGCAATAATAAGTTTCCCAAAAACAACCACACGTTTTGCAAACACAAAACTATTAGAACCTGTGTCATAAAACATTGAGCTGTCTTGAATCAATGCTACAGCTCGGGCTGCGTCCAGTTTATTAATTGGTAAAATAAGAACTTGGTAATTAACAAAATATTAAGTTAAATCTTTTTAGAACACATTTTAGAAAACCAGCTACAACACAATGGAGAACGGCGCATTTTTTAAACAAAATAATGGTGACCACAGATACCTTAATTATTAAAATTATATAAATTTCACTTTTGACTTTTATAATCATCTAATACTATATGGAAAATGAACATAAATTGAATACCAAAACTGCATGGCAATTTGTTTATTTATTTATTTATTTATTTATTTAATTAATTAATTATGATATGATATAATTGCATTAGTTAAGATCAAACTAAAATTATGAATGAACAATAATATACAACAATTTAAAAAATAATTATTAAAATAATTGATTGGGTTATTTTAATGAATGTTATTACTTTGTTTATTGGTGCGTTTTGTCCTAAATTACTGTGCGACTTAAAACAAGTCAATATTGGTGGGTTTCTGGCTGCTAGTCTTGGTACATAGAAGTTCAAACTGTCTAATATAATCAAACAATCCACATTTTTGCAAACAAGCTTAGTGGTCAGAGATATATCGGCGCTTCTATAACGATCTTAGACAAATCAAAATTGTTTACTACAACATCATAAGCTATAAAACTATATGGCAAGTAGTGGCTATCTTTTTCTACACCGTATTACAATTATCTAGATTACTTCTTACAAAAGCAGAATAGAGTACGTGCACAAGTTCTTTATTAGTGAATGGTTTTGCTAACTTAATAATAAATTTCAGCAATTTTAATGTAGTTTTGTCTATCAACAAACAAACCGAGATCTTTGAAAGTCGTAATCTTAGATAAAAACTTGTTGACAATAGCATAATTAAAAACCATATATGATTTCTTGCGAGAGTATGTCATCGTGCAGCATTTTGATATATTTAGTTGCAAGTAGTTTGCAAGCAATTGGTTATTAAGTTATGATTGTAATAGATTTCAAAAGATATTATTGCATTCAACAACACGTAGTTTATCTATTATAATCCCATAATCTAGAGTATTAAAACTATTCAGAAATTAGTGTATATTTCAATAAGGCGCTGTGGAAACAAATTGTGGAAACAAATGTAATGCAAAGAGGTTCACTTCTTAACGAACCCGTGTTGGTTATCTGATATTAGATTTTTTACACCAAAATAATGCCTTTTTCTATTATCCGTTCAAAAATTTTAACAAAATTTTTACTAAAGCGATAGTTTTTAATATTAAGTTAAACAGAAAAGTTTTTGACTAAGAAAAAAAGAATGCTATCAAGACCTGATGCGTGTTTTGCTTTTAAGCGTTTAGAAGCTTGCACAACTTTATTGGATGATATAGGTTTAATTCTAAATAGAGATTAAATTATTAACGGAATTAATAGTTTTAACACTACTGAAAAAACTTGCAAAAACGTTTACAGTAATAAATAATGGAATTTTTGATTTGTTTTTCACGCAGTTAATGTATGATCAAAATTGATTTAGAATGCTTTTGAATTTTGTCTCAGCTGCAGCAGTAATAAAATAATAATTAGTATATGTTAGTAATTTGTTTAAATCAATGCTGTAGCACCGAAGATATCTTTAGCTTTATTTGATAGATAATTTTATAGCATTAATGTTTGAATATGATTTCGGGCATGTGACCGCCGCGTCTAGAGAGTACATGATGTAATCTTGAGGTCCAATTTTCACACACTATTTGCAGTAAATTAGGCTGTATTTTAGCAATAATGCGTCGAATGCTGGCTCAATTGTTTCTGGCTTATTGGTGCAGATATAGAACTTTACATATCCTCAGAGAAAATAATCTAATGGCGTCAAATTACAAGAACAAAGTGGCTAGTTAACAAGTCTATTTTGTAAAATTGTTTGTGAAATATTTCTTTCGGTAAATTAATTGTATTGCGCGCTGTTTGGCATGTAGCGCCGTCCTGCTGAAACCACATGCCTGCAACATTAAAACTGTCTAATTGAAGCACAAAAAAGTAAGCAATTATGTCTCTGTACCGCTCACCGTTGACTGTAACGTTCCGACCATCACCATTTTTGAAGACATATGGATAATGATTCCACCGGCTTATAAAGCGGTAAAACGGTATTTTTTTCTAAATGTAATGGTGTTTTGACAATGGTTTGTGGATTATTACCGCTCCAAATGCAACAATTTTGTTTGTTGACATAGCCATTTAACCAAAAGTGTACTAAATGTACGGCGCAAACAATAATCGTGTGGCTTTAATTTCTGTACAAGTTAAATTTTGTAAGCTCGTAAACCAAGATCTTTTTGCAATTTTTTTTATATAAAGTAGATGAACACAAGTTTAATTGTTGAGCATAATGACGAATTGACACATTTGGATCATCATTAACAACACTACGCTAAACACTGCACAGTTTTTCGAATTAATCGCTCCGATGAACGATTATGAGCACCATACAATGCACGTAATGCCCAATGAGTTTCTCGAACTGAACCATGTTTTTCAAAATAAATTTAAACAATTTGCAAACGTTGCTTATGACGAGGTTTATTTATGATACTAATCTCAAAACAACCGAGAACTGTCAAATCAGCTGTCACAGATAAGAATGTTGCCAATTTAAAGTTTGCCGCCTTTTAAAAAAACACTCTTTATATCAACATTTTATTTTAATAAAACGGTTTTTTGCACAGTTAATATTATAGATATTTGCAACAATATGCTTCATCAAAGCAATGCTTTTGGATTTTGGCAAGTATGTGAAGGTTAGTTTTCATAAATCTGAAAATAAAAAGTTTTCTATATCAATAGACATAATGTATATATATTCTTTGTTTTTAAATTTAATAAAATTATAATTAATTAGATGTAAGTTGTTTTGTTTTATTGAAAAGCCAAAAAACCGAAAAACTTTCCAGTGTTAACAAACGTGTTACTCGACAAGCTTCAGAAAAAATAGAAGATATTCTGGATGTAGTTGCAAAAAATGCAACAATCATCTCACTCGCAGAACTAGTATTCAGTTGGGCATTATACAAACAAGAGGAATAAACACACTTTACGAGCAAGGTTTACATCCATACCATGCTCAGAGAGTACAGCGTCTTCAATGGAATAATTTTCGTAAGCGCATAGAATTTTGTCGTGTTGTATTGCTCATCTTTATTACAAATCAAACACTTTTCCCTTGTGCCGACATTAATAATACTCAAAATTGTCATGTATAGACAAAACTGCCTTATGGAACTGTTGGAGGTAAATTTTAAAATAAATTTTCAGTAAACTTCTGGTCTGGTATAGTTATTTAATTAACTTTTTTATTTTAGAAAATTGGTTTACAGGAAACAATTACTTACATTTTTTACAAAATAAATTACACGGATTACCAGATAATGTCTTTGACCAATGGATTACCAGCACAATAAAGTTTTTGCTTATTTTACTAGTCAGGTTAAGCAAAATTTGAACAAAACTCTGGAAGCGTTGGATTGGTTGCAGTGGTTTTATTAGTTGGCTTCAAATATCTCTTAATCTCACAGCACTAAATTATTGTTCATGTTTTAAAGATGAAGTGTACACAGTCAGACACATATTATGCACTAATTCAACGCATTAAAAATGCTGTAGCTGATTTACGTTAATGTATAAAATTTTGTTTATTTTCAATTACGTTATAAATTAAAAACAAATAAAAATTGGATAACAACATTTGAATTTTTTATATTATATTTACATATACAATACACTTCTGGAGTTTGGTCCGTACTTTCCGACTCATCTTGTATTTGTGTTTTCTAATAATTAAAAAAAAAAAAAAAAAATAATTACACAATTTTTGTTTAATAAAATAGAAAGATAAGTATCAAGGACAGGAAAGCATTTTTTGCAGCATGCTGACCAAGCATAACAAGACATGGAAGTGTTGTAAATGCTTTCTTGTCCGTAGTGGTTACAACTATGTTTTTCCTGCTCCCCAGCAAAAAAATATGAAAAAAAAAAATTAAGCTTAATAAATTATATTATATTTGTTTAGCGGGCTGTAAAACATTTTATTGCCCTAAAGCACTACAAATAATTTTTCCGAAAGGCATCAATTTTTGATCTAGAATACAAGTAAGCAAGCAAAAAATCATTATATTAGCAAAAAATTAATAATAAATCAAATTTTATTTTTTGACACAACTAATTATAAATTATTAATTGAATTAAACAAATGTATATAACTTTTGTCAATAATACCAAAACCTATTATAACAAAATGCACAATATAAACTCCAATTTTATTTCAAACGGACCAAAGCAGAGAAATTTGAATTAGTATTTTTCTTTTTAGTTTCTATAACTTATTAGTAGTCTTTTGATCGGTTCATGAAGGTATGAAACCGTTAAAATGAAAGTTTACAATTTTTTTAGTTTTTTAACTTAATTGCATTTTTTGTTTAAAAATTGCAAATTTAACTCAAAAAAAATAAATTTACTAATGAAATCAATCAGAAATCTTTTGTCCAATCCAAATCGCCATTTCAAGTCTGTATCCTGTCTATAAGCCGCAAAAACCATAAAACCATGTTTTTGTTCTCAGTGGGCTGAGCAAAAAGGAACGTTTTTTAATTTTTTTTTATCCGCTAAATTTGACGTATTTTGATGTAAATTAATTGGAAAATATAAATTTGTTCTGCGTATTTGGGTTTTAGGGGTCTAAAACTCGAAAAAACTGCAAAAAAAAGCCCCCCCTGCTCTGGTCCGTTTGTAATTGCTCCCATACAATTTTGAAATACTGGTAAGTGTTTTAATTATGTTATTTTTTCTCTGTTATTGGTTTGGGGATTCCGCATTTTCAAAACACGATTTATAATACTTTGCATTTTTAAATAATCTATTTTAAAAAATAACGGAAATACTTAACAATAATATTTATATGGTGACGTGGTATTATAGGAGACTTCAATCAAAATTTAGATGCATTTATAAACTGAAAATGTCACTTATTAAGTGATGCGATACCGGGATTACAAAGATATGGCATCAGTTTACTAGTTGATGGATTTATTAGAACTATAAATATTATACATCGCTATTATGTATAATATTTATAGACTATTTAATATTTGAAATTCGATTTACAGATTGTAATTTCTTGAATATTATATATACATAATTTTTTTGAATAAAAATGGTGTTTTAGGCGCAGTTAATATTAAAACTAATATAATACGTCAATCGATTGTACAAGTAAATATTAATGGAACAAAAGTAGGGTGAGAAAACATGCACTGACCGTGTTGGATAAACTCATTCAAGCACTATTATTTGAAACGTGTTAATATCCCAAAAATATAAACGTGAATATAAACATCAGTTTTATTATTAAATCATAGATTAAAAATTAGATCAGATAATGATCTAGGAGTATTAAATGTAAGTTATAAATTGTGATTACACTTTTGGGATTATTATTTACATTAATCTAAAGACAATTTTGCTTCCAAAAAATGTTTATGGTTTCTAACCAGTCTTTAATTAGACATTTAACATAATACTAGAAATATGTAGGCTAAACAATTTTCTTTTTCTTCTTTGGGATATTATTATCTTATATTTGCTTAAAATATATCATTTAGCATATTACAATACTATAACAGAACATTTTATATTAAAGGCAAATTCCTCAAAGAAAAATGATCATATTGAATTATTTTTAAATTGTACTATATTATCTACATTGTGAAGCATTGCACAGCATGTGGAACAAAATTGAAAAACGTTAAAATATACTATTGGTAAAATTATGAAATAGTATATAAAAATTTTACCGCTTTTTTAACTATTGACTGATATAGTTACTTTTAAATTTAATAATGTTGGCATTATGCCAAAGAGAAAAAAAAAATTGTTTTCCTATCTTTTGGGCTAACAAAAATGAATGTTTTTTACTCATTGTTTTTAAAAATACTGTACTTTTAAGATTGTGTTACTATACTCAACAAGTCATTGTAATTTTAGGGTAGTATTTACAGATTAATTTCCGTCTTAGACTCAAAGCGGGTTTACAAAAATACGAGTATAGATAAATTTAGTTTTGTATTAGCACTTTCTGGTTGATACAAAAAAAGTTGTACATCTAACACTTATATATTTTAAAACCCTGTTAAATTAAAAGTTCGGTTTCTTCTTTTTAATGACGGAGAAATCATTAAAATATAAATCTTCATTTTCTTAGAAAGAGCATATAAGATTATCTTGAAATTTTTACAGCATATAGAACATTTCAATCCTAGAAAGTTTACAGTTCTCTGCTGTAGATTTTTGTTTTGAAAATTTTGTTTTTGCAAAAATCGTATTTTACTATAACATTTTTACCACTATTTCGATTTTAATTGGACACAATGCCTACATCAAACACAATATCCAATGCATTAATTTTAATATAGTAGTGAGGAAGTGAAAACTTTATACTTTTACTTTTATATAATATTCTACTTACAGTGGGTGGCCTATTTTTATCTTAAAATTGGCCGAGAATTAAAATAGTTTGTTTTTTTACTAGTATTTATTAGTTTGATTAATTTAATTAATTAATTAACTTAGAAACTATTAAATTATCAATCGTTATTTCTGCCACTTGATATGGTGTTTTTAAAACAATTAATTCATACTAGGTTATTTAAAAACTTAATTTAGTTTTACATGGTTTTATTGTTTATGATTTTTGGTTTTAAACTTGATATTTAACTGATTACTGAAACTGATAATTAGGAACAAAATATATTATGTTATTAAAAAATAAAACTATATACAAGTAGTAATGGCTCCCAAAAACACATTTTTATTAATTCTAAATTTTATTTTTGTTTTTGTTTGTGCAATATATGAAAAAATACAATTATCAATTACCAATTGATTATTTACAATTAGAATCTAGACATGACTGTATTTTTTTTTATTGCTAATGTTCGTATTTATATAACGCCTATTTACTATAATTCATAATACCATGAAATGATATACGCTTCACTGAGAAACTCGAAACCATCAAAGCATGCATACATAGTATCCACCCTAAAATATAATAATGGCCACTATTGTTATATTATGTAGGATTTACACCATTTTGTTTCACATATGAATATGCTAAATCATTATGATACAGTACATTTGGTATCTTAACTTGCTCTTAATTACTTTTTAATGTAAATATGAGATATCATTAACATATATAAGTATATTTCTCACCGCAATGAAGAACACACACACAGTTTGTTATGAATTAATTGCATTAAAATAGAATAAATTTCTAAATTAATAAGTAAAATGTTAATAATCTATAATTCAATAATATTATTTATAACTACTACATATTTTGTTAATTATTTTTCAGTAAAAAGCATACAAATTAGTAAATTATCTTCAACAAATATGTCAGCATTTAATATAAGCATGTTATTGCAATAAAATGAATATAGAATCTAGCACACATACGAAATCAAGAATGTTATGTTGTGTTATATATAATTTACTCTTCATTTGAATAAATGGGATGATAAAAAGTCTTTGCCTGAAGCATTCGAGTTTTAAATATTTTGCATTGTTTTCTAATTCTAGGTTTAACACATATACAGAAATAAATTTACATAACCAGATTCTAAATAAATTATGGAATTGTTAATCTAAGAATCCGATAAATTTTAAGAATGTGCTAGACAATTTAAAGTCATTATGAAACGATATTCTGGGATTGCCAAAGAACTTACGGGATTTTATTCTACAATGCCTATTGTTAAAAACTAACTAGTATTTTGAAAGTTTAGAACAATAAAAATAGAATAGTAGACATAAAAACTTCAAATTTGTCTTGTTTTTTAAGGTTTAATCTTTTAATATTTATTTCATAACTTAAACAATCAAATCCAAACTTGTATAGTTTGTAAAGTTTTGCATGTTGTTGATTAGACTTGCATGTTTATTTCTATTTATTAATTAGAGCCGTTTGAAACGATACTGATTTCAGCGCTAATGTACTATGTTTTGCAATTATTAACAAAAAATACAATCCAGTGTTCTTGAAGATATACATTTTATGTGTCAATTATTTAATAAGATTTTATCAAAAATATTAAAACCCAATTTAATTTTTTTGGTAAATTTAACAGTATTAATAAAATCTGTCTCGTGTCAGACATACTACAAGACATTAATCATATTTAAATTTGAAAACTTATATAAAATAAATAAATCGTTTTTACTTACAAATTGTTAAAGCTTTTAAAAACTTATAAAATATACAAAAAAATTCAAATAATATGTATAAATCTGGTTAAAAAAAAAACAGGAATGCGTTATTATATATTTGATATTTTATTTGTTATATACGAAACTATTTTTAAAGTAAAAAGTCTGTTGAAATACAATATAAACTTTAATTTTGACGTTTAATGTTTTGATTTACATTGTTTTATAATCTTGTTTTAGTTAGAAAATGGTTAATATTGATCCATTAGTAAAAAATGTATCATCACGTCTACAAATACATACATATCAATTTGTTTTGGTTTTATCTTAATTATCACATATATTGTATATTATTTATGGATTGGCATATTATTTTTTTAATCAAACTTAAATTTAATGAATGTGGTTAAAATGTTACAATATGATACAAAATAGAATTTACAAAAATCAATTATTCAAACCCAACCCAATCTTAAATAAATTCAAATTAATGACGTATGTATTTTAAACACAAAATAGTCAATAAAATAAATAGTAGTGCAAAGTGATTGTAGTTTCATTTTGTGCAACAATCAAAGAACTATCGGTAAACGTCAGAGAGGTATCTTAGTATTAAAGTGATAACTAACTGTAAACGTTTTAGAAAAAAAAACGGAATGCGTATGAATAGCAAAGTATCTTTTAGAAAATTTGCATATTTTAAGTAGCAAATGCATTTTGCTAAAAATTATTAGGTTGGCTTAAACATTTAGGCATTAGAGAAAACCAAACAATGTATAAAATTAAAAAATGTTGATAAAAATTAAAGAGAAGGCACATACAGTGCAATAATATAAAAAAATATCTGATAGAGCTTGAAATGAGATTGTCTACTGAAAGATTTAAAAGTATAGTAGAAAAAATGCAATAAAAAAGAAGATTAGTAAGATAATTACTGTTCTAAAAAATTAAGAAATATTTATTAAATGATAGAAAAAATGTAATATTTAAGCAAAACAGAAAACAAGAGCACCACATTTTTATGTTTTAATTAATTCTTTCAAAATGGATATTACAAAAAAGGATAAGTTGCAACCATCAAGTTAACTTTAATACTTTGTGTAATATCATTTAGTTTACTTCAGTAAATTGTTATTAAAATTAAGTAATTATATTTTAATATTAATATTTTGTAATGCAACTCTCACAATCAACATATTCTAATATATTCCAAATGATGTATGCATTTAACATTGAATTAATTTGTATAAAGAAATCTAATAAAACAAGCAGTTGAAAACTAATTTGTGATATTTTTATTAAATATGTTAATTAAACAACTAATTGCGATGCTAGATATGTTTTACATAAATATTAACACGTTGAAAACTGATTATAATATCCAATTATAGTTTATGTGCAACTAACAATGCATAACTATATTTAAAAACATTTATATTAGTATGCTTCAGAACATTTTATGGTTTTTTTCAAATTTTGTTATTTTTGTTCTACTTTTTCTTTTATTTTAGTGGTAAAAAATTTAGTGTACAATGTGCACAGAGATTCCACTTGTGTGAATTGCACTAATACTCTTCAAGGCTCGTGTGGAACTATCAACGTTCGTGGAATTGTAGAATATGAGTATTATACAGTGCTTCTTGTAAAAGTTGTAAATATGTCATTAATAAATTGTTTTGTTATTTATAGTAATTGCAGAAAAAATACTGTACAACTCGCACGTTATGCTCATTTTATACTCGTATTGTAGTAGCGCTCGTGCAGCAATGATTATACTCGTGGCAAATGAATATCATTACGTGCTAGTTGTACAATATACTATTAGATTATGTGTGCTAAGATGGACGATTATTTATTTGACTTGTATTGTTAAGAGTAGAGTTCAGCAAAGTCTATTCTAACTAACGAATAAAAAGACTAACTAACAAATCATCACCAGTTCAAATAACGAATAATTATAAATCCGTGCTCGATGTGATTGATGACTAATAGTTATTAGTTGCTAGTTAATAAGAAATAATTACTGATTTGATACCACTACTAATCAAATTTTGAATATTAACAAACAAATAACAACGAAACAAAGTTATTTGCCTGCAGTCATTGTTTCTCATTTTTTTACTAATTATAAAGTTTTGTTTGATTTATTTTTTTATTTTTATTAAGAAACATTTTGAAAATTTAACTAAATTAAAAGATTGCACAATTCATTTTTTGGCAGGTTTAAAAATAGTTGACAAACAATTTGGCACCACATTGCGTATAGAAAACAAAGATATTAAATTTTTTCTTCAACTAAATGCGATGTGATTGATCATTATTTGCAAATAACTACGACTGTAATATATTTAAAATGATCTTTATTTATGAAGTAATGTATTCTTTTATTTTATAAAAAAAAAATTTTTTTTTTTAATTTATATGTTTTGCTAAATATATTTATTGGAAATAAATTAAACTCTTAATTCCAATACAAAATTAATTTTTTGCAAGAATTTAAAAAAAATAATATAGAATTATTCAAATAAATAATAAAATAAAATACAAAACTAGTTTAAAAATAATACTTATTACAACAAAAACGGATTAGCTAAATACTCGTCTTCTGAATAATTTAACATCAGCAGTTGTTGATTTTTTTTAGAAATCCATATACAGTTTTTTATAATGTTCTGGTAGTTTTAGTTTTTATAATATTATTGTTAGTATTTTTTTAAATATTTTATTCCTGCGACTTCAAACTTTCAGAGCTTGATTAAAAGTATTACTATTATTTTTAATTTACATTATGCTTTTAATTATTAATATACATAACTTTTAGTTTAATAAATAGATGTTTGCATTTTTCAGTAAGTTTTCAATCAACATTATTCTTAAGATTCTTATCTGAAAATGAAAATTTTCTTTACTTTTGATATTAATATGACTAATTCTGTCGTTCTCCCGAAATTGTACTGTACTGAGTAGTTACAGTTTTTATGCTAATTATTGTTGATATTTTGGCAATTTTGTTAGATAAAATAGTTTAAAGCTAATAATAGCAACAAATCAAAGACATTTATCATAAAAGATTGATTAAAAAAATAATTCAATAATATTTGACGGCCAAACAATAGTTTTTTTGCAATTTTGTTTAAACAACGTTAACGGAGTTACCGCTTTTTTCTTAAGAACGGCAAAATTAACTATAGAACAATGTTCAAATGAATTAGAATATGGATAGTAATAAAATGGCAAATTAGACATTAAGTTTTTTTGACTATTGTTTCAATATTTGCTTTTCACCTAAGCTTTAACTTAAAAAAATTATATTTTGCTAAAAAAGAAAATTGAGTGGAAATACATTTTTTTTAAATATGCTGTTTTTGATTTGTTGACATCAAATTAATTTTAATGCACTAACACTTCATTTTATCGGCGAACAGTATAATCATACCAATTAAACATTTAATTGCTACGCACATATTAGATAAGTGCAATTAAAACTCGTTCATAAAATACTAAAAACTAAAGGCCCTAAGACAGAACTCTAAGGAAAACCTAAGTAAAGTAAACTGAGATTTATTTACTTACGCCTACGTGTTACCATCTCTTTTTTACTGCATTTTTTGTGTAAAAAAACACATTTTCATTAACGCTTATTATTTTAATTTGCAAAATTACAATTAAATAGTTAAAAAGACAACAAACTGTAATTAAACTAACAAGTGAATAAAGACACTTTAGGTTTACAAACAAAAAACAGAAATAGAATGTAGCTACTTTATTATGTAAACAAAGCCTCAATCTCTAACATTAACTTATTAGTAATATTCTTTTTTTGGCTTTTTTATAAAGGGTGATTTATGTTGAGCTCTTACATTCTACGTTGTTTTGTAAACATAAATAACTACGAATACTAAGACTACAAATTTACACTTTCATTTTTACAAAATTCAACATAAGAAATTTTACAGTGTCCAATATATAAAACAACAAAAAAAAAAACTGCCGTATTTGATAATAAAAAATTTATAAGGATTTTTGTCTTGTGATCTGGTGGCATAATTGGTTTGTATTTTTTTTCAGACATTGCGGAAAAATTCTGTTACAATCAATTTAGTTTGCAATTAGAGCATGTTAACAGAATTTTTGTGAAACCGTTTGAAACATATTGTTATCAACAATCTTTGGTTTTTGCAAGACGGACCAATTACACAGCAGCAGAAAAAAATTTCCAGGCAGCGTCATCTCAAGGAATCGTGCGATATCACTTCTTTAGGTTTTATTCTTTGGGTTACTTAAAGAGTAGAATTTAACAAAACAAATCAAACATTGCAAAGCTGAAACAAAAAAATCGACTCAAAGTAGTCAGCGTTAAGCCTATTTTATGCCGCGATGTTATTAGAAATTATGACAAGCAGATTACGTTATGTCTGGAGCTAAGGTGGTCATTTAAACAATGTTATGTTGTGTGATTGTAATAAATTGACTTAAAGAACTAAACTCAAAAATACATATTTTGTAAAATGTTTATGTATTTCTTCGACTACATTCATGTGGAAACACAAATTAAATAACTTTTTAAAACATCCTAGGAATAAAGAATATTAAGAACAAATGGGATGAAATATAACTTATAAAGCAAAAAATAGTAAATATGAAAAACAAACAATGCAATAAAATAAACATTATAAAGAACATACAAACTTTTTTTGTTAATATATGGATAATAACAAATAAGATGTTAAAATATGAAGAAAAAACACATATTCAAAACATGCAAAAGTTTTTTAATAAGATAATACATGAAAAAATGTACCTAAACCAAAAAACAGCATGAAATTAACTAAAAAAAAAAGATTATTAAAATTCTGATGACTATAAAGAAATCTCAATACTGATCACTATAATTATTTGCATAAGATATCTAGATAAATTTGACAAACACTTTTGATTGCACAAGTAAAACATAATTAACAAACTTAAGAACAAAGATACAACAACTAAGATAACAAAACTGATAAATTTGTACGACTAGAATACTACTAGAATAGATACCAGAAGAGACAAAATATTGGGATGTACAAAAACAAAAGTTTTGCTATTCTCTATGCACATTGCTAGAAGTAAGCAAGGTATATATTGTTAGTCAACAATATAAATTGATATTTTATAAAATTTTGCTTGTTAACATTATGAACTTTTATTTTAACAAATCTCTATTACTAACAATATAGGTTAGGTTAGGTATACATTCCGCAAAAATTTAAGAAATTATTTCTTGGCCTATTCTAAGAATATTTTGTCGTATGTTGATTTCTGAAGCACTCCTTTTGTTTCAAAGATAAAGTGTGAACAAAATTTACGACAGTTACAACATTTTAGTATCAAAAATATATGTAAAATTGCTGAATCTACAATAAATGTTTAAACTGACTTTTTTCAGCCTGGATACAAGCATTTAATCTTTTTGTCATTGAGTGCCAAACGTTTTCAAACACACCAAGGTTGTTTCTAATTAAGTTACACCCATCAATTATCTGACATGCGTGTGGCCCACCTTAACAGCAATCTCTGCATGTTGCTGTTAAATAATCTCGAGCAACCAAACTAAAATATGGTGGTGCACTATGCTTCATAAACCACATTGCAATTCTTGTTGCCAATGGTACATCATCCAGAAACTAAGGTAGCACGTGTTCCAAAAAGTTGCAATACACCTCGCCGGTAAGTCTTCCTGGTAGAAGTACTGGTTCAATTAGACAGTTGCCTACAATTCCAACCCAAACATTCAAGGAGGATATTGAAAACAGTCTTCACATACCTGATGCGAATTTTCATCTGCCCACACATGGTTATGAAAATTCCTTATTGCATTTTTTGAGAAACTGGCTTTATTGATAAAAAAAATATGTTTTAGGAATTGAAGGATTAGAACTAATGTTTTCAAAAGCTTATGACATAACGCAATACGTGCAAAAAAATCAGTAGGTAATAGTACTTGAACGCGCTAAATGTGGTATGGATACAACAAACTGCCTTTAAGAATTTTCGAAACTGTTTAATGACTTAGTATTGACAATTTTTTGCGTAACTACTTGGATCTTCATTTATCATGTCCACCACATTCTGTTCCAGATGTACTGTTTTTACTATCATTGATCTTCCTGCTCTTCATTTTGTTTCAATGTGCCTGTTTCACAAAGACGTTGATGAATGTTTTTTATAGATTTTTTAGTCAGGAATATTACGGTCAGAAAACCGATCAATGTACAATCGTCTAGCTTGTAATAAATTTCCATCAGCAAGACCATACATAATATGTCAGTCATCTCGGCGTTCGTATAGTGATTTATAGTAGAGGAATTCACTAACTATTAAAGACACATCAAACAGCCAAACGTCACTCAATCTAAACAACTGCGACCGATACAAGTGATGATCAATGACAAAACGTATTTAAATGAAATCCACTTGTACATTAGTAGATAAACAGCCGTTCCAAGTTATTGTTAACAATTTTTTGTACTTGATAAACTTATTATTTTTTTATACTTGATATACTCATTGACGTACGCCATACTTTTATTTACATTATTGAAGTATCAAACTTTGGTTGTCGCAAATTTTGTTCACCTTGTATCTTCAAAACAATCATAAGAAATCATCATAAGACAAAATATTCTTAGAATAGGCTAACGAATAACCCTTTAAATTTTTGCCGCATGTTTATCTAACACCTTGTATATTATTATTATTTTATCTAAAAATTTGTCACTCCTAATGAGCGTTTATATTATTAGCAAACAACATTTGTTAAAATGACAATTCATATTGTTAGCTAGCAATATATATTTTGCTTACTTCTAGCAATGTGCATAGAATTTGTTAGAAGTAGGTTAAATGTATAAAACAAGTATATTCTTTTGTAGGAAACAAATAGAAAAGATGATTATTTAACTATTTATATTATAAACGTGTGCAATTTTTTTTGCGTCCGACAAAATCGATTATTTCTGCATATTGAGATATTATAGATAATTAAGTTTTATTGTTTTGATCTTCTACAAACATGCAATGATACAAATTATTGGTGATGTAGTACATAGTAAATATATTTTACTTTTTTTTAATGAACTATCACATAGTAACCATTTAATTTTTAATCATTTTATCTATTGAAACAGATTTTAAACAATATTTATTTAATATGCAATAAATAATAATTATAAAGATATGTAGTTCTTAAGAGAAGATGTATGCATGACATTAACCTACTAATGTATGATAGAAAATTAGTACACTTCAAACTATTTCTTTATAATTTTATTAGTTTTATTAAAATACTGTAACAAATTTAAAACTGTTTTAATATTGTAAATGAGTATGTTTATATTTTTATATGATGCTATATGATAGATCCCCTTGTTGTGTCAACTTTAATTTTCTAACTATGTAATTCTACTTGTATTTATCATCTTCAGATAGCCCACTAAGGGTGAACATTAGTTGCCGTAGTTTTGTAATAATACATAAATGTAGTTAATTTAGTTTTTTGTTTAATCTTTTAGACTAAAAATTAAAGAATTTCACATTATTATAAAATAAATTAGAAACACGTAATGCACAACATTTAATTTTGAACACATTTATTAATTTGTCTATGATAATATTTGATTAGGTAATATTTTGTAAATATGACATTTTGTCGTGCCAGTGAATATATATGATTATGGCGAATGTTCAAACAGCTACAAGCCATGTCCCATTGCCATTATTTTCTTGAGAACCAATTTTAAGTTAAAATTGTAAAGTTTCCAAGCCGGTAGCAGGTAATTTCGGGTGCTAATAGCCTTCGAAAATAGCCGATATTTGTCTCTCCATTTATTGTTCGAAACAAGATAATAATTATATATCTGAAATCTATTCTATTCGCCAGGTGTCATTGTGAAATAAACGTAATCTTGCCGCATCTGTGGGTAGTTACAAGAACGCGAAAATAAAAAAAAATGACCGGGCCAAAAATATATTACTGTAATTTCCAACACATGGCATTCGATCGTATGCCTTATTTGCGCAATTTTCTCCGCGAGACTTGAAGACTGTTCCGGAGAACGCTCGATTTTGTTCAAAACCAATAATTTATCGTTCGATTAATTACGAGCTCGGGAGCTGCTGAAAATAAAACTGATACTTACTGGTAATTATGCGCCGGGAGTTTTTCCTCCGTAAACTGAAATTAAATCGGCCACATGTGTCCGTTTCCCGTTTGAATTTTTCTCCGCCACGCATACGCCGCCACATCACAGATTATCGGTTCCGGGAAAAAACGGCCAAAGGATAAACTGAGTATTTATAATTGATATTCATTTCTTAGAAATTATACGCTCTTTATACATGGATTAGACGGCCAGAACTTTTTCTATATAATTTCACATCAATATTCATTAGCTCATTTAATATAGATGCACGGATTGTAGAAGTTTTATTATATACACCATCATCTCCATACCTACAAATATTTAAATAGAAAATTGTTTAAAATAATTGGTGTAATCGTGAAATTACAGTAAATCAGAGGAAAAAGTACGGGTGCACGTAACTGTTTGTTTTGTTTGTTCTTCACATATGTTAATTTCCTAGAAAAAAATGTTCCTTTTTTTAATTTTTAATCATTAAACTGTTTGTTCAATGCAATGCGGTATAAAAGTAATAACTCTTATTTATACTATATTTGATCTATTTGCATAGCAGATATTTACAATTTAAATTGATATTGGTTTTCTGCAAATGTCATGCATTATCGCATGTTTAATAATATCAAATTTGTGGAAACGTGTTTTCTTAGCGTACATAAATCCATTTATTCTTTATGTATTAAAAAGCAAATATGAGTCTATTTAGAAACTAAGTATGAATGTTTTTTATTAGACTAATTATCTGATCATAATATGAGATAAATAAAAATCAAACCATGCAAATTCAATTTAAAATGATACCTTCGTTAAGTTTTTTAATTGTAGTAAATTTAAACACTATTAATTAACTTTTAATAATCTTTCTATTACTTAAATAAATTTAAACATTTTTAAACTTTTTGATAAAATCCCGTATCCGTATCTAGGTGGTAGTAGTCATTTATTTGAAATTGCTATTTTAAAATTTGAATAACAAAAATCTTATAATAAAGTTATCTCATTTTTTCTTTTCCAACAAACTAATTTGGCGCCATCTTTATGTAAAAACAATATTTGGTTTAATACTTCAGCTCTGAACTCCCCAATACTACAATAATCTTAATTTTTTAGTTAAGAGATAAAATAAGACTTGTTTGTAGTTGATTTTATAAATTGTAATAGTTGATACAACCACTCAAATCTTCGTACAAGCAAATACAATTTGTAAAATAATTGTAATTTTTTTTGTTACAATTACCTTTGATGATTTTTTTAATTTAAAGGCCACTAAAATATATCTTTTGGCTATTTATTATTTAGTGATAAGTAAAAATTGAAAAAAATGAATAATATGAAAAGGATGTGCAACATCTCACAGGTCATAAAATCACTATTACTCTATCTTCAGGGAGAGTTCCGTGAACTTAAAGATAGCGGACAGTCTATAGATAGTGTGTGAAGAAGACAGATACATTTATAGAAAAAACATTCACAAGTACGTACAAATGTTTGTACCTTATAATAATGATTATATTGCAAGTATAAATTTGAAACTAGTAGATTAGCTATTTTTTAAACAATTGACAAACAATTATTATTACTGCTACCAAGTCGGTTGATATTTTTTTAAATCATATTTTCTTCATTTTTTATCCTCAATGACGTTTTAATTTTATTTATTATTTTACAAAAATGCTTGCTGGTTGCTAGTTTTTCATTAAAATGAGTGATTTGCAACAAAGAACCATCATGAAATTTTTATTGAAAGAAAGCAGTATTTCTCAAAATATCTCTGAGAGAATGATGGCAATGTATGGAGAAAATGGGACAGAAAAATCATTTTTGATAACACAAACTGTAAAAAGAAAAATTAGGAGCTGGTAAAACTATCAACAAAGTTAAAGATTTAGTGTTGATTGTTCGCCAAGTAAACGTTTCAGTTATTGTTAAAGAAATAAGAAAATTAGAAACAAGTGTTTTTAAAATTTTACTTGAATTTGGGAATCAGCAAAATGTTGGTACAATAAGGTTGCAAGGAAAATTTGTTTAAAAATAAAAACTTTTTTATAGAATTGTAACTAAGGAAAAGACCTGCACTACACTACTGTGATCTACCCACAAAACAAAAAACCACGTAATAAGTTTATAAAAATTCTCCACTACTTATAAATGCAAAAACGGAAAGTGGTGGTTACTACGACGTTTTTAATTGAGTATATGCCAAAAGAGACTACAATAACAAAAAATGTCTACAAAGATACAATTTAAAACTTAAAAACGGTTATACACAAAAAAACTTGAAAAAGCGTTGCTGTTTTTATTGAATGACGGCTTAGAAAAAAATGTATTTTGCAGAATTACCAAAAAATGTTGGAATAAATGTGTAAGTGTTAATAATTAATAGTTTGTCCTGTAACTTTTTGTTTTCATATCTAGGTAGATATCATTAATAACTCCTATCGCATGTCCAACAAAAACTACAGTTACTTCTAAAAAATATAGCATATTAGGCTTAAAAATATAATAAATTTTGAGGCATAGTTGTAAATAGTTATATATTTAAATTTTAGTTTAAGCCGGGTAATTAGTTTTTTAAAGATATATAAAAGCTAGTTACCAAAAAAGTAATCCTTCTCAAAGAATTCTTTAACTTAATTATAACTTAATTATATACTATTAGCAGCTCTAACTAAATAAGATAATAAGATTAACACAAATAATTTGAAGTGTTTGTTATCAAGAAATTGGCAGTTGTTTGTTTGCTTTCAGCGTTAAAGTTTTTTAGTCATAAGAAAAAATAGTGATATTTAACCTTTTAATGATGAACACTTAAACGTTTAGGCACCCCAGCTTATAACTGCCAGCAAAGTTTTCAAAAACATAAACTGGAGTGACACAGAAATAAAATTCATAGAGTGTACTTGAACCTAAGATTTGCAGACTATATTGAGCTTATGAACAACACAAACTAATAACTATAGTAGAAGAGTTTTATTAAAAATGTCTATAACTTGAACTACAAATAAACCTAAACAAAACAAAAATAATAATCTCCAAACATCTACAAATTAACTATTAGAAAAAAATTACTTGAAAACGTTTATCTAAATCATTTCTGTAGCATTTCTGGTAAGATTGCCATAAATAAATGTTTATTCATCTGTCAATAGTGACAACCTGTCATCAAATTAAATTTACAAGACAAATAAATTATGTAGATCACTTTGGCCCATCAGTAAAAAAATTACTAAAAGAACATAACCTTCAACAAGCAGTAGTACCACAATAGTTTTCTTTTTAGTAAGTCTATCTCTGTCTTTCTTACAGATATGTATACATAGATAAAGAATTTTAAATCTCAAAAATATTCAAAAAGACTGTGCTGTTAACATTTGGAAAACAAAGATTAATATTTACTCAAATCAACACAAAACAACAAATAAGCTACACAACGGGGAATAGAAAGAGTTATTCTGGAGACAATGTACAAAACAGAACTAAAATGGCAATGAGCTAGCCTGGTAGCAAAACAAGTTCTTGCCATATAAATCAACAAGTTGCTGCTCTTATCAAAAATCTAAAATGTTGCTGCGCTAAAGCCTTTTGGGCAAAAACAAACAAAAAAAAAAATAAAAAATGAATAGACATCATTTTTAAAAAAATTGAGAATTTAGATCCAAATTGCCTTAAATACAAAACATAAAAAGATTTAAAAAAAACTACATTGAGAACTGTATAAATAAAAAAGTATTGCAGACAAATTTGTTGTACTAATTTTATGCAAACTTACAGTTCATAGTACCGCAATAGTATTAATTTATTGCATTATTTCAAAAACTTTCAATAAGTTTTTTCTAAGATATAACAAGAAGCTTACATTATTTTATTAAAAAAATAATGTTATAAATGTTGTAAACAAATTTGTCGTATCACTATTATTACTATTATCAACATTTTTACAGTTTATAGTACGATCACAGCACTTACTTAGTGCTTAATTTTAATGAGCTTGGCTAAGACAAAAATCATAAACTCGAAAATTGATCAATACCAAGCACAACATCTGCAGAAACTACACGACGTTGGAAGTTGGGCAGCGATTGATAGACTCTGATACATATTCAAAAATACTGACACACCAAACAGTGTTAAACAAAAAGTATACAATATACGCATACTATCATACAACTTAGCCTAGAAACTACACTGATGGTGTCTAAAATAAAAAAAAAGGAACAAATACATCCAAAGAAGCAATAGAGTCAAGGAAATTATCCAACAAATATCTGAACTTAAGTGGAGCTAGGTAGGGCATGCAACGAGAGAGGTGAAAAAAAATGGTCTATTTTTTTTTCATCTCTCTCGTTGCATGCTCTACCTAGTCTTAATACATTTGGCGAGTAATAAACTTTGACTTTGTATACCACCGTTTGACCAGGGGACAAAAAGGTTTTGCACACTTTGCTTTAATTTTCTTATATTATATTGTATTAACACTAGAGAATTTGCCGGGTTTAGTCGTAGCGCCCGCTAGTAGTATTGTTATGAAAAAATATGATTAGCAAACATTACAAATTAAAATCCTGTCACATCTACAAGAATAACGGTAAACCGTTTATCTAAAAAAATATTGACACGTACAGCGCCGGTTTTAAATTAAAATTAGTTCAAATAAGACAAAACTCCAACTAACTCAATCTAAATAATAAGATTTTAGTCATCACTTATTTTATATGTTTAACTACATACAATATACTATGCCTTCATGCTTTGGGTTAAAAATTTGCAGTTATATTTAACAAGTAATATATTAATGAAGTATTAAATGAAAACTTTACTTTTTAAAAATTAATTGCGTAGAAACAACTTATCGGATAATTTTTTTAAAAGCTTAAAATCACAGATTGAGTTTTTTTCTATAATCCTCTCTTAAAAATAAAATTATTTTGAGACATAGTTGTAAATTGTTATATATTTAAATTTTAGTTTAAGCTTATAAGTTTATATAAAAAACTCTTAAAAAACTTGCTTTTCCACGTTAATTTGCAGTCACTTTTAAAACACTATTAGCTAAATAAGATAAAAGTACCAACAAGTAATTTGAAATAGAGTGCCTGCTCACTTGCTCAAGTGTTTGTTATCAAAAAATTGGCAGGTTTTTCTTTCTGAAAGCGTTAGAAGTTTCTTAGTAATAAGAAAAAATAATGATATTTAACTTTTTGATGACCAACACTTGAACGCTTGGGTACTCTAGCTTATGATTACTTAAAACTTGCAAGCAGAACAACCAAACTGCCTTAAATACAAAACATAGAAAGATGAGCAAAAAAATAGAAGTGTTGTAAACAAATTTGTTGTACCAATTTTATGCAAACTTTTGCAGTTCATAGTACCGCAATAGTTTTTATATATTGCATTGTTTCAGAATTTTTTAATAGTTACTTTTTGAGGTATAACAATTAGCATAGGTATATTATTATTTTATAAAAAAAATAATGTTATAAATGTTGTAGACAAATTTGTCGTATCATTATTATCAACATTTTTACAGTTTATAGTACTATTATAGCACTTATTTAATGCATAATTTTAGAAACTTTTAATATTTGCTTCCTGAGATGTGGTAAATAAAATAAAATAATATTTTATATATTTTTATAAAAAATCAGTTTGTTTATCTACATTCTTACTGTTTAAAGTACTATATGGTTAGATATTTTTAGAAACTTATTATGGGAAGGCATAATTATAGAAGAAAAATATCTAAATTACTAAAGGTTTGCTGATGATATAATTCTAATTAGTTCAAACTTAACAGAAATGCTTTAAACTGGGTGAGCATGAAGATGAACTTGGATAAGACAAAAATTATGAGCATGGGAACTGATCAATACCAAGCACAAAACCAAACTATAAAACAAGTAGACAAGTATGTATATCTTTGGCATCTGCAGAAATTACACGACGGATTACACAAAGTTAGGCAGCGTTTGATAGACTCTGATACATACTCAAAAACACCGGCGTACCAAATACATCATTTTAAACAAAACATACATGCGCATACTATCATACAACTTATTGCCTATAAACTTCACTGACGGAATCTAAGAAAAATAAAAAGAAACATAATTATTCAAAAAAATACTGGAATCAAGGCAATAATCCAACAAGTATCTGAACTTAAATGGAGCTGAGTAATGCATGTAGCGAGAGAAGAAAAAAATGGACACAGACTGTTAGAATAGATATAAGATATATAATAGAATTTTAATTCTAAAGTTATTTCTAGCTTCTTAAGTTAAAACTCACACTTAGTCCTAATACATTTAGCATGTAATAAACTTTAACGTTGTATACATAAAAGTTTGTTATTTTAATTACTTATATTAATAAATCATTTTTTTCGTCAACATACGTATTAAACTAAATACCGTTTTAGTTATTTTTTTTTAAGAACAATTAAAACTGTATTACTATATTAATAGCATTTTAAGATGCATTAGCAGAGCTAATAAATTAATTATTAACAATGTTTTTTTACATTTGTCATTCATCTCAATGATGATAATTTTTTTCTATGGAAATACACAATGGTGTAATAATAAATAATATTTTTGTTTAAGCTCATTAATAAACCAATAATTCAATATCACATTATAAATTTTGTTATCACACCAATATTATGCAAAACTTTTACAATTTTTAGTACTAAAATAATACTTTTTTATTAAATAATTTCAGAAACGTCTAAAGATTGGTTTTTGAGAAAACGCTTATTGAGAAAACGCTTATGAGCATTATATATAGCGTAGCTACCTGAGTCTGCAATGCAGAAAACCCCACAACAACTTCCCCTCCCCTCCTTCAAGTTTTTAAGCCAAACATTATTTAGACATTTCTGAGTGACAAATTTTTTTTTTTTTTTTAATTTTTTGGAAAACTGATTAAAATATTATTAGTTATCAGTTTTATTAATTTTTTATTATAAACGTCGTCAATAGTGAGTTTTCGTACAACTCATTTACAAACCAAAATCAAATTATGTTTTAAAAATTTTTGGAAACTAACTGGATACGTCAGTATATAAAATTTGACAAAAAATAAAATTGATTTTATTTTTAATAAAATGTATTGTACGTCGTATATGATATCAAAAGTGATTTCTATAAACTACGTTTTGATAAAATCACAACATGTGCTTGGTAAAATCTTGGAGTTCAGGAAGTTTCAAACATTTCTTTTACCAAAAATGCGTTCTGCAAACATGATAATGTATCATAGAGGAATTAGATCATCTCATATAGTAAAGCGAGATAACTTAGAGTTTGTGTATAAAGCAAATTAAAAAAAAAAGTTGCTTGGGCATAGCATATAATCTCAAATATGCAAATTTAGTAAAAACTTTAAAAATCCATCTTTATACTCCTAATTGCTAAAAAGTAAAGATGCAGTCCGACTTCCTACATGCGTATGTCATTATTGAGCGTATTGAGCGTACTCAGCATCAGAATGAAAAGAGTAGTTTTACTGAAAGTAAGTATGGGTATTTTGAGTCTCATACTTTGCTGAAAGTTATATGTGCAATTGTTTCCCAAACTGTTACCTTAGTAAACAATTACACATATTATGGTATTTAGTTTTGCTCTAACAAACTTTAATCATCTTGCTTCATTTCACCGTATATACTCGGAGATAAAAAGTGGATAAAATAAATAAAGTAAAAAAACCGCCAATTTTGTTTTTTAAAACTACTAACCACACCAATACATTTTAAAATGTTCTATTTTTTGTCTTAAACATTTTATCACTATATAGTAGAAGATTATTAAGCTTTTTTAGTAAAACTTAATACTATATCTATAAATTGTTGTATAAGTATGTGTAAGTATATCTACTTTGCTGAGACAAGCATAGTTTATGCACAAAAATATACACATACATTTTCATTTTCTTAAGTTGTTAATCGGTTGCTAAAGAACTTGATTAACATCAGGAATTTTAATCGAAAATAATAATATACAATAAATGTTCGCAATATGTCGATAATTTAAGTTTTCCAAATCTCAATTGTATCTTTAATATAACAAATAATATAATTTTTAAAAGGTGTTGTATAATAATTTAATTAATAAGATAATAGTTTCACAACTATAACCTTTTGCTTAACTGATATTACTTACGTGTTATGTGATGCAGTTGCGTCCCATTTTAATATGTATTTTATGTATCGAAGCGATGTCATGTCAAGACAATTCACCCCTCAGTTATTCACATGCGTGTTTTACAAGACTTCCATTGGATAGCATTCAGTTCGTAGCGGTTTATAACTATTGGATCATGGTGTGTAAACATGAAAGATAATTTCATGTTAAAGTGCAGTTCAATCGATCTTCTTCTATTCGGATTCTGTAATTATATCGAAATTTTAAAGTTGTATAAAATTAAATATGAAACGATTGTTGCTGAGTTTGATGAAATTATTAATTACTTTATAAAGCTCAAACTCTGTATTAATTTTATCTTCTTTCTTGTTGAGAATTTCGTCTCGCACAAAAGAGTTTAAAATTTCAAACAATAACATGTTATTATCTATGTAGTTTTCATATATAGTTATTAACATTTGGGTGGCAGCTAAGTGAACAATAGATTATATATTCCGGCATATATAGATCTATTCATCTTTCACATCAATTAAAAATGAATCAGTTTTAAATTTGCGGATGTATTGAGGCCCCATCGAGCGGCAGGGACAATGGGTCCGCATAACGGTGTCCTCCCCCAAAGACTAATTCCGTTTCATTCAGAGTCACTTGAAAAATCGGAAAACGCGTAATGAAGGTCCATTGAGTCGAAGTCACCCATCGCGCCCATCACTACGGGAGCTTGTGGCGCCAAAGGCGGGCGTCCGTCGTACACAAACTACATAATTATAATCATTTGTGTAGCTCCGAAAAAATTTACAGTGATACTCGGATGGTTCTAGTTTTGCTTTTTTATGTATGTATGTGCATATAAATGTGTTCTTTTCTAATGACACCACCTTGCGTCGCCGACAAAATATAGGGAGCTGAACCAAAATTACACATCTGCGATCGTACCCATGCTATCTTTTACATAAATTTACTAAGAACAAGTTTACTAGAAATTGGTTATGATTTTTATCTATAAATATATTACTTATATTATGTCTTCTTGAATTATCAATGAATTACTTAGAATTCATTTTTAATATTTTATATAAGCAATCTAACGAAATTAAATTCTTATTCTAGTTTAATTTAAAATCACGAATAGGAATTTATATATTTCATACATACTACTTTTACTATATTAACTTCTTAATAAATTGTACTCTTTAAGATAAGTATAGTAATTTTTACATGTTGTAAAGACGTTTTTTTAAATTGCTGCAAATGTTGTATTTTTACATCCTAAGGTATCTACATATATATGCCATCTTACTAATACAATTACTCCCTTACACCTACAATTTATTAATTATCTGTAGATGTATATTAGTTGACATATGTATAAAGCAACAAAAGAAACAAACTTAATGTTTCAATAATAAATATGTAAGAAAAAATCATATATATTATCGTATTCGGTGTGTACAAAAGTGTGTAATCAACAGTACTTAGTTTTTGTATAAATTTTTTTTTATATAAATCTAGTTTTTATAATACATACCCAACAAGCAGTATTAAAAAAAATAGTTTTTTAAATGAAATAATCAGTTGTAAAATCAACAAAATTAAATCAAAAATCAAAATAAAGTATTAATTTAATGAATACCTTAAAAGAATCATTTCATGTAAACCAAAATTATGGATACACTATGCTATGTATTATATAAGACAATATTAGTATTACAATATTATGTTTGAATTGTAACTAACTAAACAAGGTTTCATTATATTATCAAATCAAATATAACTTATTTAGATCAAGTGTCAATTTTTATGTGTAATAGGTAAAAGATTGATTTCAAATTCAATGACGTAAACCAAAGTAAATCAGTGATGCTATGTTTTTTTCATAACTTCCACATAATTCAAAACTCATATTTAATGGTTTAAATTAAAATCTAAAATGATCTAAAAAATAGTAAAAAGTTTACTTAACTAAGAGTATTTTTTTAAACTAGTGTTTAGAAATATTTTTAAAATATAAATAAAATTTTATTGGTATTAGTATATCTATGATTTAGTGTCATTGCTTTCAATATTTGGTATAAATAAGATACCCATAAACAATAGTAAAAAGTATTGCTTACAATAGAAGGTGTTTCTGTAAACATTAACATTATACAGGTGAATGTGCAACTTTGGACGCTGTCAAGGAAGAAATAGAATGCTATACAAAATATAATTTATGCAACACAACCCAGTATTCTAGTTTATTTTAGTATAATTTATGCAAAACTATCGAGTTTTCTTGTTTATTTTATTATTTATGCTAAGTTTTTTATGAAAAAAATATCGTTAACGGACTTTAACACCAAAATTAGCTAAGAAAAATACAAAGACTTAATAGGATGTAACGTGCTTACAAATAAAAATTAATGAATCAATTATTGGAATTTTGTATAAAACAATTAACATATTTTTAAACTACTGCCTAGTAGAGTTATACCTAAAAAGCCTCAGCAGAGAGTATAAATAACTTTAAACAGATTCAAATGATTACATTTTGATAAACAAAACGTACCAGAATAGCTTTATATCCGTAAAACCTGCTCCTTGTGCTGACGCAAGATTGGATCATAATTCCGTGATAACGTCATTCAAAGGCTTAAGTAACTGATCAGAGCCTAAAAAATAATAGCAGTGATGACCCAAATATTATAGAACGAGCTGATTTGTACAAAAACACAACAAGATCTGAATAGTCAAATGAAATGCATTTTTCAGAATGAGGCGGACAATAACATACAAAGTATAGTTAAGAACTTGTAAATAATTTTGTATAAATATAAAAAAAATCACTTTAAAACAAATACACCAAGAAGCAAGAATAGGTGGATGAACGACAAAATTTTGAGCTTAATAAAAAGTAACAACAAGTAAAATTATATGCCTGGCAAAAATACACAAAACCGCTTTTTAATAACAAGGCAAACAACAAAACATATCTGTACTTCTGGCTAAGGAATATTGAAGAAGAAAGTAGAAAAGACTATGAAAATTAGAAAAGAAGAAAAAGGCCTGAATCGGACGGTGTTTTTTATAAAATTCATTTCAACATAATTTAACTGGGTATATGATACCAAAAAACCTCGGAAGAATAGCTAACTAACATCAATATTTGACCTTATATCATATACTTGGTTAAATTTTATAGAGACTACCAAACAATATAAATTATGAACCACTTGTTGAAAGTTATACATAGTCAGTTGTACCGGCAATGCTACAAGAGTAAAATTTTTGTTGTAAGTATGTTGTGATATGAATTGCAACTTTGACTTACGAGAAAGCACTTGACACTGCTTGTCAATCAAAATTAATCAATATTCTTTAAAAAAATGGTATTGACGACATACACATCAGAAAACAAACATTTAAGTAAAAGAGGTGAGATACGCCGACGATACAGTCATATTTGCTAATTTTATGAACGGATTACAATAACTTCTAAACGGCATCACATCAGTAAGTAAATGTAGTCTTAAGATAAATGCCAAAGAAATCAAATATTATAGAAATCAGTAAAAACTTTATAAGCCCAAAAAGAAAATGTTGCTAAATGCACAATGAGACCATTCAATAGAAATAAAAAACTTAACATCATTTTAAAGAATTATAGCATAAATCTCAAACATAAACATAGACAATTTTTTTTAGTATTTTTGTACAAAATAAAGTAGACCTTCAACAAAAAAAACTAGACGCATTTAAGATATGGACTTACATAAAAATTCTTAGAATTTTATGGAAAACATATGTTACAAACAAAGAAATCATACAAAAAGTAAAAATAGAAAAAGAATTAGTGAAGATGGTATAACAAAAAAATTAGGCTACGTCATAAGACATTCAGTGAAGTTTGGAATATTACAAGTAGTATTAAGAAAAAGTTGACGGCAGAAGTTTAAAAAAGGATCTTATTGTTGAAGAATTTAAAAACATGGTTTCATGCAACAACTTCTGAATTACTTTGTAATGCGGTGTAATGTGGATAGCTAATATAAATAAATAAATTGTTACTATAAGAAGAAAAGTTTTTGAAAAGCTATGATTAAAATTGTTTTTTAGCATAAATATTGTTTTATAAAACATCTGTCTCTTTGGCCTATAAATATGCCTTATTGCATTTGGATTACAAAACTTTCTTACTTAAGTTTAAAAACATAAAATTATTTTGACTGCATTTAAGATTTATTATGTTTTTTGTATCTCTTCTAGTAGTAACTTTACTCTATTGTTCTAAAACACATCTTTTTTATAGAGTTGATTTATCTAAAAAAAATATTTTGTTTGGTTTTAACTTATGTTACCACTTGCTGTTTTTAATTGAAAGAACTGTTGATACTAACAAAGCTTAGTATCTGGTCTACCCACATTGTCACAATCAATGTAATTATGGTTACATAGACATTAATCATTCATTAGAAGCTAATTAACTCAAACTTTTCTGTAAGATGGAACACAGAACACAGTGTATGCTCGGTCGTTTTATGGTATAATTTTACATTCTCGTTGTACCGAGCTATCTACGGTATCTATTGTATGCATGTTTTATTAGTTGAGAGTACTCTGTCATAACTCTTGTATTAATTTATAGGTTTTCTTGAGAACGTTGCAATCGTTTTTGGGTAATTATTGTCTTTTTAGTTTTTGTCTACAGCTTAGGCTGACTATTTTATTAGTGCATTTTTACCCAGCGCAGCTTAATGTTGTTTATACGAGTTAAAGTGGGGAAGTAACATAAATAACGTATATTGCAATTATCACATAATTATAAAACGTTGTATTCTATGGAAAATACAGAAAGATTAATATATGAGATTTAAAGAAAATACTTCTTGTAAACATGTTTCTTAAAATGCTTTCTATGCAAAATATAAGGTTTATTACATAAGAAACGTAATTTATAATTGGGAATTAAAACAAATATAATATGATTTATTTTATTATCAATTTTAAGGAAACGTTGTTGTTACAAATATACAACGGCGCAAATTATAATAAAAATGTAATGCTTATACTCGGGTCAGTCAGTTTATGTCTCTGTCATAGCGTCAAGTAAAAAAATATTAGAAAAAAGTACAAGGGGTGTTTGTATATGCAATCTATAATTTATTTATCTTGGCGGTCATTATCAAATCTCACATAAAATTGTAGCATACAACAAATATTTTTTGGCATTATTTTCATCAATTAGAATTGGCCCAAACTCAAATTAAACAGATAAATAATATTATTATTTTATTGACATTTACTTTGTTATTATTTACCTTAAATGGAAATGTCAAGAAGTAATATATTTTTGCATAAAAGTTGCTATTTAAAATTCAAGTTTAGACACTGGAATACGTTCTAAATGCAAAAACCATTTGATAACTGGTATTTGCGGCAGTATCATGAGTGACTATAATAAAAATAAAATTGGCAATTATGTTGATAAAAAATCAAAAGTATAGTGCTCTATCGAGTTTATCAACCTAGGTTAGAGCCGCCTAACACGAGTTTGATGTGTAATAAGTTTTCAAATTAAGAAATTAAAATCAATTTTAATTTCTTGGCAAGCAAAATAGTTAGATAATAGCATAAGTTTTCTAATTAAGTACAATTTTATAAATGAAATATTGTAATAAAAAATAAAAAATTTAATATAATTGATGGTTATGACCTCTACGTGATAATTTGTTTATAAAATAATAAAACAATGTTTTTTATCACAAATTTATTCTTACAAGTACATTACACATACTCTTATTATAGAAGGCTCTAGTAGAACCAAAACTAGTAATGTATTTGTAAGAACAAATTTGTAATAAAAAATATAGTAAATTGGTTTATTATTTCATAATAAAAAACTTGATTAATACGTTTTATCTAAATTTTATTTTTGGAATTGTTTAGATATTTTCCTATTAAATTTACTAATTATTTAGTTTTAATAAAATTTTGTTCTGTAAAAAATTCAGTCATAAATATTTTTATCAATGCATGTAAGTTTAGCATTTTGCAACACAATACATTAAATTGTAATATAATTATGTTCTATAGTGGCTTCAAAATAAGAACATATTTTGGGTAATTGCTGCTTGATGAATATTTCGAGAAAAAATGTTGGCACGGTTATTACTTTCACATCTTATTCAAGAAATATTATTTTTATTTTCGTAGAAATATAATTTTTATTTTCGTAGAAACCTATTGTAAGTTATAAAACGTTTGTTTATTAATAACAATATATAAAATGGTTATGGGCGTTTAATAATTCTTCATATGTAAAATGTCATATTTATTTTAATACGAACTATTTTTTTAAATAATATATTAATTTGATAAATGTAATTTGTATTTTATTAAGATAATTAGTAATTATTATTAAATTATATTAGATTTTTTTTATATTGACTGAATAATTTTGCCACTTTAGCCAGTTTACTTTTGTTTAACACCAAAAATATACTTCATTTATTAAAAGAAATGTGTTTACTGTACGTTCTTAATTAATTTGTATAATTATTTAAAATATTGTGAGATTGAAGTTTAAAACTATTTAATTCAAATGATGAAAAATAATATAATGATTTATTAATTACATAAAATATTAAGGCAGACAAACCTCGGTTGATAGCTTTTTATATTCAACCCAACCATTGTCACAGTGTTACATGTCATTTATCAGTACATATAAAATAAATATATTTATGTAATAAATATATAATATATAGTGATTGAAACAATGGTTTTTAATGATGTAATATACATTTTAAAATTTATAAATATAGAATTACTATATTCAACGTAAAAAAATGAATCACTCTGAAAAGGCTAATATAGATTTCTCACTGTTATTAGAAGTAGTTGGTATATGTTGACATACAATTGATCAAGTTCTTAAGATCACTTAAAAAAAAGTTTTCTATTTATCATTTTTATAGTATATGAAAATTTATTTTTGTTGATCTTTTTTATTGCATTATTATTATTTGCAACCTTTTATTGCATGATCTAATTGTTTGTGTTTTAAAAAATGTAGCAAGTGCAAACACATGCAAAATTTTTACCAAATTGATTATATAACAGAAAACTTTTTTTATGGCTTAGAAGGAGGAATCTGTAAAAGACTTAATGTGTTGGATTCACTTTCCAAAAGTATGGTGTCTACCAATTATCTTTATTGCCCCTTGTTGCAAATCAAAAAGTTAAAAAACATTATACATTTTTGTAAACAAACTTTCTATCTGATTGTGCTTTATAAGTGTTGTTTTTGAAAAGTCATTAGAAGTCGCATTCTACGCCAGCTTTGTGAACGTTGATTGTGTGTGGTGGATGTTAAATAACCCCGTTTTTCCTTAAACAGCAAACATGTTGATTGGTTGCTTGTATTTTGAAAACTTTGGATTATATCCAGTTAAAATAAGAAAATGCTTCCATAGCCCAAATCGGTCATGCGTATGTCAGTATTGGGCAAATGATAATTTTAAATAGTTACAACTTGTTGCTAGTATTCATATTGCTGTTCCTGAGCAGCAGCAGAGTTAAAAGATTGCTAACTATCTTGGTCTTACGCAGTATGGTTGTAATGTGCAATCTGGAAGTTAAGCTTTTATCTAACTTTATTTTTTATCTACTTTGCAGTATCAACCCATAGAGTTAAAACGTTGTTTAGATTAACGTTCTTATGAGAAATTAGCTGATCTTTTTTAGAAGATAGTATTGCTTTGTCTTTAGGCATACTCAAAGCTTGGAGTCATATTGTGATGATTTTTGAATGTCTTGAAGTGTACAACTGTATTGTTTGGTTAAGTTAAAACGCATTAGAGATCATAACTTTTTCAAAATTTTGCTTTGAAATGAGTCCAGTTAAAATTGGAAAAAAAGCTTTTATAGCCCAAATTGGGAATGCGTATGTCAGTAATGGGCAAATGATAATTTTATATAGTTACAATTTGTTGCTAGTACTCATATTGCTGTTCCTGGGCAGCAGCAGGGTTAAAAGATTGCTAACTATCTTGGTCTTACCCAATATAGATGTTATGTGCAATCTTAAAATTAAGCTTTTATCTAACTTTATTCTTAGGTACTTTGCAGTATCCATCTATAAAGTTGGATTGCCGTTTACAGGTAGATAAACGTTCTCATCAGGAGTTACCTGATTTTTCTTGAAAGAAAATATTGCTTTTTAACACTGAAGAATAGACACTAGTGGTTTGTTTAGTACAAATATCTGTTTTGATTTGATCTGTAATTTTGTTTAGTTAATAGGTTGTAGAAATCCTATATCTAAAGCCAAGCTGATGCAAAGAAGTGTTTAGCAGTCGTGTGATTTTGGATTCTAACTAAAATTACCTTTTCCGCCATTTTACTTTAGAGTTGACAAAAAACTAATTGGGAGGTAGTTTTGTGAAAAATGTTTATCTTTTCTAACTTTTGAGAGAGGAACAACATTAGACTTTTTTCATAAAGATGATTAATGCAATGTTTTTAGCATTGCATTTTTAATTGTTGTGAGGAACGTTACAACCTTATAAAAAAATGTGTTTATAGCCTTGTTTTGAATGCAATCCGGACTAAATGCCAATTTGGGTTTGCGATGAGTGATGATATCTAGACAGGCAAACCGATTCAAGAATTAAAGCTGTGTTAGTGTGCAGTAGACACTGCTTTACTTTTCTGTAAACCCATTCTACGTAGTCTAAGTTTTTGTCGTACATCATCGTGCATTAGAGTTTAAGGTTACCAGCAAATGCTTTAACCTTGCTTTCGAATGTGTATTTAAAGTTTTTTGTGCCATGTATAAAATTAAGCTATGTACGTTTATTTTGAAGGGTTTTAGCAATCTTTCACATTAAATTATCATTTTTGTAGACCGATTTAACAACGGATATCTAGTACTGATTATTGTGCTAGCTGGGATTATGCAACTTTTTTTGCTGTTTATATTTGACATAATTTTGAAATCAATTTAGCTTCCTTGTCTGTCTGTTGAGATCGAATCAATTTGATCCAATTTTTGCCAAAGTCTTAGTTGATTTTTTTATTGCTGGCAAAATGATACTAGTAAAAGTCAACAACTGCGCTCTCAACTGCTTTAGCCGTGTGACTAATTGTTACAAATTAGTTGTCTAGAATAGCATTAAAACCTGCTGTTACTAAATGCTTAATTAGCCACTGATATGTTTTTACCTGATAGTGTTTAATCAGGATGCTTTAAAAAAATTCATTTTACAACTGTATTAAGTTTTTAAGAGTGCGTAGCGCAGTGGTCTATGCATCCGATTGCTTCACCGAAAATTGAGGATTTGATTTCCATATACCGTGATATACTTTTCACATGTTTATACGCTCTCCCACTCCCACTCCCTAACCTGCCTTGCCAGAGTGGAGTTTTACGGCTAAAAACTCTCTCTGATAGAGTGATGAAATCTCTTCAGTGGTTTGGAATCTTCTTAAAACATATACAATGTAAGTTGCCAGCATTACGTGCAGAGATGGAGGTCTATATCCAAAAAGGATAGAAAACGGCTTCTTGGAGAATTAGATTTTTAATGTATGGGAATTCTATTACTTTTGTACAATTCTCAAAAACTCGATGTCTCAGAATTGAGCCAAATTTTAGTACAGGAAAGTATGAACCAAAAAAGAGGATTTTTAAAGTTATAGCCCTTTAGATTTTCTTTTTGCTCTTTTTAGATCCTTAAAAGGGTTGAAATATGGCTTAAAAAATGCTATTTTTTAATTTACGTTTTTTGAGGCCTGGAAATAGTTACCGATACGTACCGTAAGTATCGTGTAAATTAACAAACAGAAAAGCGTACATCGGGGTATTGAACTGCCATACGATTAGGGCTCACGGTAAAGATAGTTAAAGTGTTGGTGATTGTACATTTACCGCATATTTTACGCCCGGTTTTTCCAATATGTCTCAAGCCCTAACTAGACTTCAAGGTAACTCTTAAGCTAAAAGCCGAGCTTATTCTTTTGCACCATAGCAAAATTTCACCTTATTCGCGTCAAGCAGAGCTCAAATAATAAATGCCGTTTTTGAGAACTCAAACTCTGCAACGTAACCTTAATATTGCAAAGACTGTCATCAATATTATTGTGTAGGCTCTAAACAATTGTTTACTACTATTTGCTTTTATATACTCTAAAGCATATTAATTTTGATTTTAATAATTAATAAGTTACAGTATGATTGGCTTCAAAATAGTCTAATTAATGTTATCTTTAAAATTTATAATAGTTTTAGACATAGATAACATAATGTAACAATTTTTGAAATTTATATTTTTTAATAAATTAATGTCAGTAAACAATGTATTAAGACAACAACGTTTTTTTTTTGTTAACATTGCAAATCTATTCGGATACCTAGCAAAGATGCATGGTGCAACAAAAACTCGACATAAGCTGGGCTTGATTTTGAGCTGAACTTGGTCAAGTTACGTCTGAAGTGACGTTGGAGAAACCGGGCGTTAATCTTATAAGTAGTATTGTGCTAAATTTAGACCTCAAATTTAACACAATAATAAATAGAAATTTGCCGCAAAAGATAGATGAGCCATTGAAGTGCAGACACCATACACAAATATCCAGTTGAATGCTCCTCGCCCAATAAATAAATATTTTAAAAACCAAAATTGTGTCTGTGTATCCGTATATAAAAGCATATCGACCAGAAATTGGATACCATGTTGAATTGAAACAAGGTGACTAATCACCATGAGATAAACCCGAACACATTGTCAAAAATCAAATAGATTACATTATGATTAATAAACAATTTAGAAATGCAATATGCTCTATTAAAACATACCCGGATGCCAACATCAAGTTAGATTACAATACTTTTATTGGCGCCATAAAATGCAGCTATGTATCAAAAACAAAATAAACTAAATACTTAATTAGTGACTCAAGACCTTAAAAAATTGCAACAAAGCAATCAAAAAGTTTTTGACAAATACTTAAATAAAAAAAAATAAGAAAACGTGAATGACAGAAAAAAAAGTCTAATATTTCCTATGTGATGGAAAAAAGAAAGGATATGAAAAATGTAGATAAGACAACTTACTATATAATTGAGAAAAATATAAAAAGTCAATGACGAAGCAAAACACTTGTGGTTTGTAGAACAACGCAAGTAAATAAAAAACCTAGAAAATCTTCAATATACTCTGCCAACAATGCCGTATCATCTGCGTACCTGAAGCAGCTCTTTTCCTATCTTTATACTTTCAGATCGGTCTGCCAAAGGTTTTTAAAATATAAGCTCCGAATACAAGTTAAATTGAATAAGCGACAGAACACATATCTGCTCAACTCTGCGTTTTATTGGAATTTTGTTGTTTATTTTATCGTCTATTGTAACCTTTGCAAACTGATTATAGTTCTTAAAAGTCTGATGTCTTAATTGTCAAGTTTTTTTTGTTGTAGTTTATTAAACAAAAGATTATGCTAACATTGTCAAATGCCTTATGAAAATCTATGAACAGATGTAATAAAAACGTTTCTACAAAGAAAGTTTTAGTAACATGTTATCTCTTATAGGCTTCAAAGTTTATTCCAAACAAATAATAAAATAAATATTATTAAATATCTTTGCAGATAGTTTGGAAAATATATAAGTTACTAATCACAAAGTTAGCAAACGCCAGCCAACAATATAGTCTTGATTTCAACGTAACAAACACAAAGTACATAGACATTAGTAAAGATTCCTGGACAATTGTTAGTAAACCTACAACCAATAAAAAAAAGTGATCAACTACACTTACCTTGGCACTAAACATTTTCAAAGGAAAAAATGCCTTTTAAACTCTAAGAAATTTTTTGGGTCAGTTAGGTCAGAAACTGCCACAAGCAGTATTAACTGCTAAAAAATAACAATTGCAAGCAATTTCTCCTGCGTATCTCTCTTTTGAACTGCAAATTGGGGCACATATCTCTCCAGTAGAAACTGCACCTAGAGTTTATTCTAGTCCTAAGATAGGTCAACTAAGTACTTTATTAATTTAGTACCAGTTTTTTTCTGTTATTGTTTGTTTTACAGCTACTTTAAACTAATGTCTTATCACTGAGCCATCTTAGCGTGTTAGTCTTACAAATAGTTAGTGGAACCTGATATTTGATAACAATTTATTTGCATATCCGTTAGAGTTTTCTGTATCAAATAGAAAACCTTCAAATAGCCAGAAATATTAGCAAAAACAAGTTATTTGCTTTAACTTTCATGTTAGTTTATAGGCAAGCACAACTGTGGCTCCTGGCTAGCTAACAAAAAGCAACCGTTTGGGACAGTTTAGTGACGTTGTTGAAAGATTATGATATCCACTATATAAAAAAATAAAAAGACTTTCTCAAGAAACCGTTGAGTCTAGGAAGGATATGTTTGCTGACAATAAAAAACCTGTTTTTACGGTTATGCCATCAAGTAGATGAGCACAAGTTGCAAATTCTATTACAAAACATGTACTATGAGCTTCAGTTTAGCCTTACCAAAATCTCAGTTAGTTTGTTTAGAAAAACAAAAAAATATATTTTTACCTTAAACTGTAAACGCACAGTAGACATCAAGCCGGATTTTGCTTACGTGGTTCAGGAAATCTGCAAAAACAAACTTTAAATTGTAAAGAAAATAGGAAGTAAGGAGCCCAGTCGTTAATGTTAATTTGGGTATAAAATGTAAAAACACGCAAAGTTAACGTATCCGAAGTGAAAGAAACTACAGTTGGAGAAGGATTGATCTGGTCTAGCACCCACTACAACTGCCTTTTAGATTATAATATTAAACATGCTCACAGAAAGCATCTTAAACAATCTTGGGTTGTGTAAGAAAAAAGCCAATTTAAAGGTTTGGGTTTAACATTAAATGTTAGAGAACAGGTAGCGTGTAAAGTATCAAACAGAAAAGCATGTATTGCGGTATAAAGCCTACCCATACGGTTGGGACACAAAGTAAAAATAAGTTAGGTTAGGTGGTTCCGCAATTGCCGCATATTTTAATATTTGAAATTGACTTTTAATATTGCTCCAATTTTAAGGTTTAATAAGTTAAAATTCACAGCGGAAAAGAGGTATTGTGTATTAAAATACTGACCATTTAGAGCTCTAAATGCAATATTGTGTTGGTTCAACTGAAATAACACCTGATTCCAACAAACCTTATAAATCAATAAAGGGTTTTTGCCGTTGTATTGATGCAACATCAAACAGTAGCAAATGATTTGTTATTTTATTTTTTTGATCTGAAAATTTTGCATACTAAGCTATCTTGTAGATACATTAATATTTACCGCTCTCTATTGTAAAAACATTTTATGAAACTTGACCTGATAGGAAATGTTTTGTTAGACAACTTTGTTTTCTTACTAAGTTTTGAAAAAAATGCATATTTTTTTATCAAAATCTTGAAAAACAATGTCACACATCACATTGTTTTTCGAGATTTTGAAGACAGGTCAAATTTCATAAAATGTGTTCACAATTAGAGCAATATATATTAATGTATCTACTAGATACAAAATGTCTAGAAAGCTAAAATTTTGAGAATTCTCTTTTTTTGGTTCAAACTTTTATGTACTAAAATTTGGCGCAATTCTAAAACATAAAATTTTTGAGAATTGTAAATAAGTAATAAAATTATTACCCATTACTATTGTCAAATACATAAGTTTGTAAGTAAATTAAAATAGCGTAAAAAAACTTTAAAAATTATTGTAAATTTTGTTATTAAACTTATATTATATTAAATCTTTTGGTATATTTATCAAAGATTTGCGTTTTTTAAATTTATATTTTATATATGTTTATTTATTGTTATGTGAGGTCTCAACTAAATAAATATTATTATTAAAATCAACGTTGTCAGTCCAATGCTAGGAACATTAACTGCAACTAAATTACCTTCTAATTCAACAGTTGAAGTGGTTGAGTTTCTTCTTTGCCTGACATTTTTTTAAAGGTGGTAGTTGAGTGCTAAAACTTGTTGCTTATGCAAAAGTTGTCTCTTTTAAAACTCAGTAGTTTTTGAGAAATTGGTAATTTATTTTTGCTGTTATTAGCAGTTTGAGCCAATGTTTGTTTGTGCACTAGGCACCTTCAAACACTGGCTAAGAAACTACGAATTATTGGAATGCATAAGAGTGGATTAAGATTTTGTGCCATTGGCATACGTATTAGTCTATCACATGCCGGTGTAAATCAAATTTGTAAAGATTTGCAAGAAAAAATCTAGAAACTTGTTGTTAAAGCTGCGATTGGCTCAGATTGACATAGTAACTTAAAGAACAATAGAGTATAGTCTCTGTGAATACGATTTATAAGTGAATATATTTATTTTAAATTGCGTTTTTATTGTCCATATTTTTGTTTTTCTTCAACAATTTAGCATAAAACCAACAGACTGCAGTAATACCAGGACAGACAAGATTTAGTTAATGAAAAGACTATAATAGTATTCTGGCACAAACGTTTAATGTTAAACAACCTAAAGGTCAAATACAAAATTTACAATTAGTTTGATATGGCAATAACTTCTAGTGTAATCATTTAGTGGCAGTATGCTACGTAGGAAGGAAATATGTATACCTTGCACATTATACGCGGGCCGATACATTAATAAATACAGTTTCAGAACCCTTTCTATTTCAATTCATTTGAGACGATCCAAAGGCAGTTTTTCAGCAAGAACAAAACATTGTTTTTATTTTCCATCAAGGTCACCTGGCTTAAACCCTTCAGAACACAAACTGCCTCAAAATGCATTAGAGCATCTAATTTTAAGCATACCGAGAAATATAAGACTACGCAAAGATAAATAATAATGCATAACATTATAATTTGTAAATATTATTTTTTTTAATGAAAATTTAATTAACTTTATATCAACATATACTAATTAATAATTTCAAAGTGGTTTTTTAACCCAGTGAAAATTAGAAGTAATTAAATATGATTTTATTTACAATTATCAGTATGTTTATTTAATTAAAAAAATTATGTATTTATAAAAGTAATGGTGTTATAGTCATGTACATTATAGTAAAATGCTTTGTTTTATTGCCGTTCATTAAATTTTTTTAAATTAAATACAGCGTTGGACAGCACCACTTAGCAAAAACGTTATTTTACAAAATAGTTATTAAAGTTGTGTTAATAACGAGACTATCATATTGACTCATTTAATATTGTTAAAAAATATAGTTATGAACGACTAAATAGAATTAACGGTAAATATTTACAATTATTTAAAAAAAAATAGTTAGTTTGATTAAAACTTAAAATAAGTAGAACAAAGTAGATTATTCTGCAATCATACAAAACTTAGTCAATAAAAAAATAAAATTCTTGAAAAATATATATTATATATTTAGTTTTATTACATATTAAAATATATTTAAAAAAGCATCATATGCTTACTAATTGATTAAATAATAATTTTTTTTTTTTAATTAATTCAAAATTGCATGAAATAGAAAATATTGTCTTTACTAAATAATTTCAGAAAACAATATTTAAATAAATTTAAGTGTTAAATAATAAATTTATATTTTTTACTGTTTTCTGTTAACTGAATATTTGACCTTCGGTCTGTGAACGTTAACAACAAAGCTAATGTGAGCCTGCGTCTCTATGTAATGTCATGGAATTTAATACGTTTGTGGGTTGCATTTGGCTTAACTAATATTTTCTTTACATATTTGTATTAAAAAACTACATTATTTTTACTCAGTATTTTTGTTATTTAAATAATTATATTTAAAGCTTTGTTATCAAAAACTACTAAACTTAACAAGGTGGTCTATAAATAAGTTTAGTTTTAAAAACCTTATAAAAACAAACTACTTTAGAAATGCTTAATGTGCAACATTGTACAATCATTAAAAAATTATTTAATTTTTTTTCTACATTATTGATAAAATTGTTTATTTTATGTAATGTTAATGTAGTTTTCTTAAAGTCATTTACTGATTTTTTGATAAGTTGAATACTTGAAGTTTGATTTATGCCATGCAAATATTTTTTTAATTAAAAACTGTGCTCTGCACTGCGTAATTAAATTATTGTTTGGGCAACACAAAGTACTCAGTAAAAAAAGTTATAATAAAAGATTTTTTATCAAATACTACGATTCATTCACTAAACATATTTTTGGATAAATTAATGAAAAAACTTGACACCATAAACTAAAACTATCATGGTACACAAAATGTTAAGACCCGACGTTGCAGCACGACCTGTTCGCTAGTGTTAAATAATAAAATAAATAACTTTGTGCAAATTGTAGACACATGCTTTTTACGACTAGTACTTTCATTATTATCTATTAAATAAGAAGTAATCAGTCCTTTTGATGGCTTTGTGCATAATATTCACTTTTAGCATTATGCGTACGTATACTTTTTTGTAGCAATAACATTTACACAATGAACATATTACAGCAAGAAGTAAAAAATAATATTTATCTAAGTAAAAATTGATATAGATATAAAAAAACACTATCGATTGTATTGTTATAGATTTCTTTAATATAATTGTGTCAATAAGGATAAAAACTCATGTTGTGTTATTTTTAACCTAACCTAGAAACGTATGTTAATCAAATCTTGACAATAAATAATTAATGCTATCAAATTATAAGTTTCAGAAATCTTGAAGTTATATGATTAATAAGTATATTATTATTAATATTTAATCAACAGCACTTGTTAAATAAGCAAACAAATTAATTCTACATAGTATTTACTTTGTCTAGACGTAGGTATTTAAATTTGCTACAAAACAACGTAGGAATGAGCTACATTTGATCTAATTTTAAGAATTAGTTTTTAAATTTAAAATAATGATAATAGAAACGTTAATCAATTAATATTAATTAAATAAATAGAGTACTCAATACCAACAATAATATTTGATTAATATCTACAACACAATTAAAATACCTTATAAGTACAATAATTAATGATTATATTATACATTTTAAATACAATATAATAATTAAAACAAGCATTGCAAACGATTATGATTTTTTACTTGTTTTCTTTTAATACAGTAAATTATAAATATCATTTTCCAGTAAATATTAAATGAAATAATACGAAACCATTGAGAAATGTCGACGGACGAAGATTCCGTGGTAAAGTCGGCGCTTCCATTTTACCGGAAGCACTAAGGTCGTAAAGCTCGCTCTGCTTCCGGTCGGGACTTTTTTCGACCCTTATGAAAAGGGGCACATGATTGGGGGAGGATGCGCATGTCCTTCACGCAACTCGCTTGTTCCTGGAAAGGGGATATCTCCCCTACGGAACCCCCAAATCCCTACGTCAGATCAATATTTAAATGCATGCGCCTTCCATTTATAATATGTATTTATAAAGAGAAAAAAATAGATCGAGCAAAATTTCTCTGAGACTATTAATTGATTTGTCATACTTAAATGCTCAATAAAATAATTTATAAGAGACACATATTAAGATGTATGTTTATGTAAGATTTTTTTTATATTTCAAGTTTTTTTTTAATTAAAAACCCATTTGTTTATTAAAATGATATTAGTTGTAGATTTGCTATAAATTATATAAGATTTTAAATTAATAGATGAGAAACATGTATAAAACGCAATTAACATAATAAATTATTAAAATACTTGCTTATCATTACACTTAATAATACGTATTGGTTTCCACGTGTATTGTGATTAAGTTATCAAGATCCGATAAAATTATTGTAACATATTATATTTATCATAGGAAATATAGAAAACTATTGTTTTTGATTTGATTTTTTGTATATTTTAGTATTTAAAGTACACATAATATGAATTTACAATTTTAAAAAGTTTTTAATTGAAGTTGGATAAAATTTTAATGTATCTGAGATTAAATTTGATTTTACATTAACAAAACAGCGTACATTTTATTAATAAATAATAAATTTAAAATATATATAAAAGGCTACAAAACTAACAATTTTACTCATTGCTTAATCTAGAAAGTCATTACAAAATATTTTTAAAGTTTAGGCTGTTGTATTTAGTACTTTTGCAATTTGTTCACATAAAGCTAGAAAAGTGCATAGGTGTGCGTTTGAAGATCAGATTATATATTATGCTAAAACCAAGTCAACTAAAAACTCAGACCAAAAAGTTTTTTTAATTTATCTAGAAAGAATTTTAATAGAAATAACATTAAAAATTAACAGTATCCAGGTTTACATTCTAATTGCGGATAAAGATGACACTGAAATTAAAGAGCTATAATAATAGATATGGGGTGTATCTCATTTTTGATTGAATAAATAACTTTACAAAATAATATTTTTGCTAATACAATCATTATAGATTTAGAAAAAATGCATCACTAGTTTTACGTTATTAAAGTTTTTATTGTTAAGCTATTTTTAACTTTTTTTAGAAAAGAGCATAAACAGAAAAGCAAATAAATTTTATTAAACAAAATCGTAGTTTTTAATTTGTTTTTGTTGCATTATGGGTTAACCAGAAACTGATCTTAAAATTGGGGGACATTGACCGAGTAAGCCACTTTAAGCAACTGCTTTTATCAATAACGTATTTTCTCCTACCCTGTTATTTAAAAAAAAATAACAAAAAAATGTGTACTAGTATGGATTTATAAATACTATCACTATATGAAAAAGACACATACAAAAATATTTTATAAATCAAACTTATTTTAGTTACCTTTTTCTAAAAAGAGAAGATAAGAACATTGTGTCAAATATTTAATTATAAGTTTATTAAGTTTTTGATTTAATAATAAAAAATTTTATTACAGCTATCAAAACATACGTAAAAATATATTTTTTTTTACTTTATTAATTTTTTTGTAATATACCTGATGTGATTAAAGTAACTATAAGTCAAACATATATATTTTTTTGCTTGTCTACTCTAAAAAACAGTTTTTTCACCCGTATTTTAGGTCGTAAAGTGATGTGCCCTAGAACGGTAAAATATTTTGAAGCCCGCTGAGGGTTAAGATTTTAAAACATAGATGAGGTTATTTTAAAAATTAATATGTTTGTTGAATATAACACTTGATTATAATTATACTAAATTAACAGTACCATTAAAAAATTAAATTATTTTTTGCATGATTTAGTAATGATATATAGTTGCGTAATATAAAGCTTTAAAAATCTATTGTTTTTTGGAATTTTGAATTATTGACAAAATGTATGGTTCTTTATCAAAACCAAAAATATATATGTTAGCGTCCGTACTATGACCGGGTACAAAAATATTTATCAAATCAGAGAAGCTATTTTTTGTTAAATTTGTAATAGTTGAGACAGTTTTGGAGATTTCTGTCAAGTTTCCTTATACAGGATTTTATGACTAAACCAAAAATATAGCTATTGCTATTCATACTTCTATGAATTGGATACTTATCAAACCAGAAAAGTTCTTGCTTGGTTAGATGCGCAATAGTACCATACTAGAAGCGTCTTAAAAAAATAATTATCTAATCAAAAATGCCTTTGTTTTATTGGATGTGAAATAGTATAGACAGTTTTGAGGTTTTCTGTCAAGTGTTTGCTAATACAAGGTCTCATATTATAAAAAAATATATATTTTGGCATACATGCTATTGGCCGATCTACAAACTAATATCTGGATAGAATAAAAAAATTTCTTAGATGTTTATTAATTAAAAGAATTTTGAGGTGCCAAATACCAAAAAGTTAGTTGAAAGTAAAAACATATAAAGGTTAAATTAAAATAGTTGAGACAGTACAAGAGTTGGAGTAAGGGTAATACATACATAAATTTTAAATACTAAAAATTGTGCTCAGTTAATTATAGTAATAGTTGAGACGATATTCAAAATTTTTGTTAAGTGGTTTCTAATAATAAATCCCATATAAATAAGTCTTCTTTGTTTGTCACTACGCGGCAAGTTTGTTTATGGTAAGGAAGAGTGATGCGTCCGGTAGAAAGAGTTAGCTCTAGTGCAAATGAAAGTGTTTAAATAGGTTTTTTTTTTAATTTAACTTAATTAAATATTTGTCTAAAATCTAAAAGTTTGTTGAAGTACTTTACTCATCTTTGTTTTTAAATTTTGGGTTGCATTGTGTTTTTGGATTGTCCATGCGGCGCTGGTTTGTTGGGAGAGATTAGAGTGATGCATCCGACGGGGGCTTTGCAATGCTTATTAGTTTTAAACACTCAAGGTCATCTGCTGGACGCATTGTTCCATCTTCTCATATGGATAGTGTATTTTGCTTGTTCCTGTGAGGCTGGTATGTTAGAGAGGGTAGAAAAATTTTAAATTTTGGTTTGCGTATGGGTAGTGTTTTTTTGCTTATCCCTGCAGTGCTGGATTGTTAAAAGAGTGTGGAGTAATGATTTTGACGGAGGCTATGCAACACTATGCTCAACTATAAATACGCAAGGCTCCTCACCGGACGCATTGCTTCATTTTTTTAGTGTATTTTGCCTATCCTGGTAATTTGTAAGAGTATTGACAAAACAATATAAAAGAAATTGTTCAAACATATTGACTAAATATGTTAACATATGGAACCGCATCTGCATCATACCTGGCTATTAGATGCTTACAAATTTAACTAAAAGAAACAGAGATTAAAATCTTACAACTTTACAAGTTAATAATGAAAATTTCTACGTGGATGACATGATCACCAGATTCAAGAATATTGACGACTAATTCCAAATAAGGCTAGGTTAATACTTCATAAATGGATTTCTAACACCAAAAAAGTGATAATAATCTGTTTTTTAAGCAAATCAACAGTTTTCACTTTGAAAAAGTGGAATATAGTAAAAAACGTTAAACAAGCAAAAGGTAGCATATTATGTAATATCATAAGTGAAGGATAGCACAAGTAAAAACAATAATTATCGTTTATTTCTTGCCTTTTGGCCTTGAAAATTCTACAACTTAACATAACATTTACCATATAACTTATTTCACTACCAATATAATATATAATTTTAATAACCTCAAACTCTGTTTTTAATTAATTATTTGTTTTAATTTTCTTTCTTATTTTTGTTACCGCCATCATCCATTTTATTTCTCTTCCATCTTCTTTTAATACCTCATTTTTTCCCATTTGCTTTTTTCTCATCTCATTGCATTTTAGCATGTTCTATGCTTTTCCAAAATTTTTGTTTTTCTCTTCCATTTAAAATTTGCACACTTTCTCCTAATTTTTACATCTAAACCTTGCAATCTTTTGTTTTTCTATTTATTCATAGTTTACATTTTCTAGGTACTTTGGTAGTGCATCCGCTATAATGTGTTTATAATTTGAATTGTACCTAGATTCGTTTTTTTGTGTTCTTTGTTCTTGCACTTGTATATCTCTATCTCTCATCATAATTTTCTTTCACATACTTTTATCAATTCTTAATCTTTCTACTTTTTTACAAGCATATCCATTCTTGTTAAAATATTTTTCTCTGCATGTTCCTATTTTTCCGCATTTTCTTTTTATTTTTTTTTTCAGACATTCTTGTAATATTTTGCATTCATTCCTTTCTCTTACTCTTTCTTCATACCTCATTGCACGCTTTCCGGCTTCTACTCTTAATTTATCTGTTTTAACTTTTTCCATTACGATGTATGCTGGGGTCTCTTTGTTGATCCTTAATACCCATCTCCAGTATTATGTTTGGATAGCCTTTAACTTTTCTTGCTCTTTCCTTCTCCAAATTTCCGCTCCGTACAATGACATATTTTTTACTCAAACTTCATACTTTTTATTCTCATAAATTCAAATTTTCTTTTACCAATTCCCCATACTTGTCCAACCGCTTTATTTGCTTTTCTTGTAATATTTTTTATATGCTCATTTTCATTATTGGTTGTACAAAAAACATATTCTAAGTATTTAAATGTTTTAACTTTTTCAATTTCTTTTTTATCCCATTTCCAATTTTCTACTCTACGTCTTCCTCTCTCCTCTCTAAAAGTAATTATTTTTGTTTTATTTCCATTTACTTTTTAATATTTATCTAGGCATCTAATCATTTCGTTCATTTCATTTGCATGCTTTGCTACAATCACTATGTCGTCTGCATAAGCTAGCGACCACACTTTCTTTCTGCTCACTACCACCCCACCTGACTGCGCCTTACATAACATTTCTTCTACAGTAAAAACAATAAATCTCCTTTGTCTAAAATTGTGTGCACAATTAGTTTGGTTTTAGGTGGGGTTTTAGGTCTCAAGTTTAAAAAAAATATCGTATTACTCTGACTCAACATCAACTTTTGCATGGATTAAATCATTGTCAAACAAGTGGAAGACTTTTTTTGCCAATTGCATCAGTAAAATTTAGTTAATATTCAACAGTCAAGATTGGCATCATGTAAACACAAACAAAAAACTAGCAAATTTGTTATCCAAAATAAAAACTACGATCAAAACGCTGATCGCGCCAAAACAGAAAGAGGTTTTAAATTTTCTGAAAAATAGTTGTATAAAGCATTGTTACGTGTTATAGTGATGCCAGACATCATTTGCATCAAGTTTAAGAATTTTTCAATTTTTATTATAAATAATAGTAGTAAAAATTAAAGAAAATAATTAATTTTTATTTCAAGTTAAAACACACCGCTATTTTATTTATTGTACATCGTTTGAAAATTTTTGATAAATGCAGAAATAAGAATTGAAAAAAATATAAGTGCTTAGAAATAACAGGCAATAATGTAGTTTTTTTTTAATATTGAAACTCTTAATTAGATATATTACATACTTCTCTATACTACCAATTGTTGTGGTTTCTAATTTTTGTAATTCAAAATTTATTTTAGACTAAGCCGAGTTAACTAGTGGCACACTCTTATGCTTATATTTACCATATTTCTAAAACAGTTTAGTTTAACTCGAAAATGTGCAACCCCGGTTTCAGAATAAAAGTTGAGTGCTTTTTTATAATTTATATTAATTTTTACTTTAAAATGAATTTTACAGGAAATTGATTGACCACGTTTTACATTAAAAAATACACGTTTTAAATCATCTCCGTTGAATTTTTAACAATTTGGTTTAAAGCGCAACCCGCTTTTGTCAAAATTACCAAAGTTGTCATTAAACACGTAAAAAAAATCTGGTTTTGGTAATAGTACAGAATTATTTTTTTGTTAAAAAGGCGCAATTAAAAGTTAAAAAATAAAAATTTAACAATAACAATAAAAAATTATATTTGTATTTATGGCGATGGAAGAGTAAGTTGTTTTTAAAATAAATAAATAAATTAATTTAACAGTTACAGAGAAAGGATCCTACTCTATTGTCCACAAATCTGTACATTGGAAAAATCCCTTATACATACAAGTACCCTTGTATCCATTGCAAATGATGAGTGTCTGGTTGAAATCAACTCGGAAGTAAAAAAAATTATGATTATCTTTTTTTTTTTAATTACAAAATCTTATTTTGAAAAGATGATTATACTAATCAAACGCAATTAACAACCTAAATTTTTAACTGCTATATATATTAAAATTAAATTTTCTTCCTTCACTAAAGAAATGACAAAAAATTATACTTTTTAAATAATGACGGTAAAAATGCAAATGTAAGACCCAAAAGTAGTTAATCTAAACATTTTAATATGCAGCGTATATCTGTTAACATAATTTTCTAAAAGAATAAATCTTAAAAACTAAAAATAGAAATTTTGGATATTTAAAATTTTTTTTAATGAAAAATAAAAATATAATAAGCAAAAACGCAGAACTAAAACACCAACATTTTTGATTATAAAATCAATTTTATTAATATTTTGTTGTTGCAATAAATAGGGCATGTGGACAGTAGGGGCATGTGGAGCATTGATTTGACAGGTATTCAATGTTCTAAATAGTAAAAAAAAATGTTTACCACGTGCAAACGTAAAAGTTTTATATACCAGTATTTTTCACTAAAGAAATGACAAAAAATTATACTTTTTAAATAATGACGGTAAAAATGCAAATGTAAGACCCAAAAGTAGTTAATCTAAACATTTTAATATGCAGCGTATATCTGTTAACATAATTTTCTAAAAGAATAAATCTTAAAAACTAAAAATAGAAATTTTGGATATTTAAAATTTTTTTTAATGAAAAATAAAAATATAGTAAGCAAAAACGCAGAACTAAAACACCAACATTTTTGATTATAAAATCAATTTTATTAATATTTTGTTGTTGCAATAAATAGGGCATGTGGACAGTAGGGGCATGTGGAGCATTGATTTGACAGGTATTCAATGTTCTAAATAGTAAAAAAAAAAAGTTTACCACGTGCAAACGTAAAAGTTTTATATACCAGTATTTTTTATCCTTAAATAAGTAAATTGAACAAAATTTATATGCGACATAATTTTTATGAGTACATTTTTTTGTTACCGTTTCATCCACTATTTGTTTCATTAAGTTTTATTGTTTGCTTGCAATTAAATAAATACCATTGTCCACATGTGCCATAAAAAAAGTATCCAAATATAGTTTCAACACACAATATTAATAATAAACTGTTAAGAATGTCCCGTTTTAACAACAACAAAAAAATTGTGTTTAAAATAAAGTAAAAATTAAATTTATGTTTGAAAAAAAAAGTGTCCACATGCGCCCCTCTCGCCCCTACTATTTATATGACTTGCATTTGTAATCTTGTAATTTAGAAAGATTAGGCAGAAATGCATTTGCTCAGTAATTTAAAGAATCAAATTTGTCTCTTTTTATAAGTATAGTTTGAACATTTGCGACTAACAAACGACTTTTTAAAACAATGCAGCATTGATGTAAAAGTGGAACGTATTTACAGTTGAAATGACAAATTTATTTTATCAACGCTTCTTGACAAATGCAATTCTACTTATTATTTTTAAAGCATGGGCAAATGAATTAACTCTTATTTTGACTAAAATATATCTTATCATACAAAAAGAAACATTTTCAAATTGCAAAACTGCAAATGTTTTACCTATTCCTAAAAAGTGAGACAAGTCTAAGTTTTCAAACTATAGATCAATTGCATTACTATCCAATCTGTTTTTAAAGTTTTATATTTTCAATTCTAATATATATTTTAATCAAAACGTTCAAACGTAGATTAAATTCTACTCTAGACAAACATGAAAAAAACTGTTAGTAGTTTTAGACATTTCTAAAGTATTTGATGAAATCTTATCAATAGCTTTCTTGACAATAGAAACATTATAGTTAGAGTTAATAGTTTTAACTTTGCGTTTTTTTTTTCGATTTTATTTTAAATTTACATTAATAAACTTTTTCAAATAATCAAATGTCTAATTATAGTTTTTCAGATGATAGGACCCTTTACACTTTATCGTTTTCAAAGACTTTATTGACAAATACAGAAAACCGTTTTGAAATTTCTAAGTTAGAATCTGTTGCATTTATAAACAAAGACTCTCAAACAATATTTGAATGCTGTACTCCTAACTTTGTCGGTTTTAACTCTAAAAAACTAAATTATTTGCTGTTTCAAAATTAAATATAATAATTACTATCTAATATTTTTGGACAAATTAACAACATGCTAAACGTACTATGTTTCTATATTTCTTGTAGTGTTTATTTATTTTAGATGGTTTGTATTTTACTGACTGCTGTTTTAAACTTATTTTAATATTTTAGAAAAGTTTTGTTTGATGTTTTGGAGCTAGGAATTTTTTCTTTTTCTTGGCTTTCTTCTTTCCGGTTCTTTTTTCCCTTACATTTTCTCCTGTGGAATAAGTTGTAGTAAACCGAATCTACGTGCAAAATGTGATATTTAAGTTTTTGTTTTACATTTTTTATTTAGATTTTGCAACTTTTTAGTGTTGTGAACATGGTTTGTCCAAGCTAATCTCTATTCTCAGATAATAACTATAATTTTTACAAACAATACTCAGAATTAATCTTAAAATAAAAAAATGTAGACGTATACAAGGTGTTTTATTTGAAATAAATAAATTTTTATATTAAAATAGCCCTGTATATTAAAAACATATTTAAACGGTAGCTTGTTTAATTAAAACCAAAAAAAAAATTATTTAAATTTTTTTTAAATTTTTTTACGGTTTGAAAATTATTTAGGTGTTCTGATCATTTCGACTAACCATATATAAGACATGACATAATTTATTTCCAAATAAAATCTTAATAGCTATATTATTTAAAAAAGCCTCAGATTAGTAGAATGAAGAATGAAATAAAACTGGATGCTGAATACTGTAAAGGTAATTAGAGGGGTAAACAAAATAATTTGGAATATAATCTTGAAATCTGTCATCTAAGCAACAAAACATTTAGTTTTTGATTGTTTTTTCTCAATTTTAATATTTTTTTATTTAAACTTACATCACAGAAACGCATGAATCTGTAAAATTAGGTAAGTTTGTACAGTAGGATTGAATGTAATACTTTAGCCTTATTTTAGATAATTTTATGTCACCAGAAAGTTTTAAGTAGCATAGTAGTCGCTTGGTTGCTTGCCTCTCCACTTTTTTTTGACAAGCCTTTTTTATTAAATTTTGTATAAAATTTATATTATTGGTGTAGTAACGCTCTAATAATCTTCATAAATATAAATGATAAATTAATAGTATTTATTTATTATTAAAAAACTGCTTTTCTGATGTTATTAAAACATAACCGATTAATTTAAAAAAACTATTGTTTTAGCAACATTAAGCAAGTAGTTTTATCTACTTTTATATGCTTGATTACAAATCCAGCTCAAGCTCCTACTTACGTTAAACAATCAAAACTAAGTGTCTGCTCTAGGCATTATGCAATCAACTGCAGTTGTTTAAACACCGGCAATGTTTTAAACAATCCGTATGTGTTTTATAAAACAAGTAAATTCAAATAGATTTTTACTCATTTCAGTACAATATTTTCTCTATTTTTAATATGCATTAATATAAATTACTACTTTCTCTCTTGTTCTTGTAATACGTTTAATGTAATTTGTATTTTGCGTGTGCGTTATGTTTGTCAAAATGATTGATAAATGAACTGGCACAGAGGTATGTTAATATGCTTTACGGTTGATCCTAATGATGTATATAATATAGGAATCAGACGAAGAAACCAAAAACTTCCAAATTCAGACTATTAAAACGCAATTAAATATTTCTGTTCTAATAATTATACCATATCATATGCGAGTAGAAGGAAATATTAAGTTTTGTTTGGAATTCAAAACAAATAAAATTTTGTAAATGATTTTTATTAACATTTTCTTTGAACGAGTAAAAGTGGTTCTTCAATTAGTTTTGAACTGTTACACCTACACGTTACGAATCCGATCTGAAAAAATAATGATTTTATATATGTAAATAGAAATTATACTAATAAATACACAAATACAAAATTTTAAATTTTACATATACAAAAAATATAAAGCGTTTATAATATTTGCTAAATTAGAAAATACGTACTATTAATGCAATCAACAATAAAAATATAAAAATTTCTATTGTAATTATATAGCTTTTATTTCCTAACCATATTTCCAATGGAAATGGATTTTTTAACTTTAGTGTTTTGGCATATTCAACACTAGGTTTTGACATTTCTTGTTCATTGTTAATATGTTTAAAATACGGTTTGATATTTTCTAAAACATGCAAATTATTAAACCCAATTAATACAATTTTTAAATATTTACCAGTTTTTAATATATTTTGACAGGTAGTTATGGTGCTGTTAGAAAATATCTTCAGTTTATTGCTTATTTGACACAGATCCGTAAAATTTGTATTGATATTTGTTCCTGTTATATCCAAAATCATTAAATTAGGACAATTTAAAACCAATGATAAAGTTTCAGTAATGATATTTTCTAGGTTCAGTTTTAACAAAGTTTTTGAAATAATATTTACTCTTTTCAATGGATTTTCAGATAAATCAATGTATTTTAAACTGCTTATTTCTAAATTCCAATCTATATAATTTAGTTCATTTGATTTAAATGAAACATCTACTAAATATTGTGATAAATAATGTTGTCCTATATTGTGGATATAATTTTGTTCAACTTTAAGATATTTTATGCAAGGTGTAATTTCAAAATTTAGTTTGCTTAAATTGTTATTTTCAAATAATAGGTATTTTAAATTTATAAACTTATTTAATAAATAGTGATCTACTTTATTTATGTTATTATTAATTATTTTTAACTTTGTTACATTGGCTATTTCAATATTATCAAATGAATGTTTGGAAATTGTAGTATTTGGAAAGTTTTCGACAGTACATATTCCTTCTTTGCAATCTAGAGATATTACAAAATTTAAGCTAAAATTTGAATATAAATTGTTAAATTGTTTAATATAATTAAAAACTTACGTTTGAAATCCAAATAAAATAATAAACAATATTACTGATTTCATCTTTTCACAGAGATAAAGGTTTGTAAATTAGAAATTTAAACTAACAAATGTGTTTGAAATATAAATAGCTTATCTTTTTAAATAGATTTTAGATAACATAGTATCATATTTAATAGATATGTTTAATTTTTTAACTGTCTATAGATTATATTAAAGGTAATAAATAAATTTAATATAATAAATATGTATTTTTTTGTAATATATTAATATATTTAATTCACACAATTATATATAGGCAGAAACTTGACTATTCGCCGCTCTATACTATTTGAGTTTAGGAAAAACTGCACTCCAACAACTAGCTAACTGAAAGTAGCTCGACTCCAAAGTTTGGACTAAAAAACGACACAACTTAAAACTGATTTGTGAAGTTTTTACGTTATGTAGAGAAATTAATTTCAAAATTTATAGTAGTTGAAAGTTTTAGTTGATGAAAGTAACTTTTTTACTAAAGATTTGATTTTAAGAAAACACGGCATTTGCGACAGATTCACAAGTACTTTAACGTGAGTGTTAATACTACATAACACAACACTAGTGAAAGTATAAGTTATTTGATTGTCATTTATTTGATTTTTATTTTTATTTAGTTTATCTTTTAGATAAAAATTTAACTTTTAATTGAGCTTATTTTGACTAAATTAGCGCTGTACTCTTACCAAAGCCGTAGTTATTTATTTTAGGAATTTACTCAAAACAACTTAGATGTTTTTAACAGGAAAAGGCCTGTCCGACCTTTTTTAGTCAAAAACCAAATTATTAAGAATTTAACTGAGGTTCTTTTTGTAAATTTCAAAAATTGTCTTTTTTGTTAAAAAATGTATATAAATGATTCAAAAACCTTTAATTTTCTTTGTGGAAGCACATTATTGAGTTTGTTGTCTAGTAATGACGTGCTAAAAATTGCGATTATAAGTACTTGTTGAGAACCGTTAGTTATATATTTTTTAATATATACCAGTGACAGTTTGTGTTGAAATAAACGCAGTTTTTGGTCCAAAGTTGTATTGCGCCAAAAATAAAAATGCTTAGGGATTCAATTTAGAGATCTGCGCTGAACAGATTGTATAATAAAATTTTTAAATCTTTACCTACAGTCCATTTTATGGCTTCCAACGTCTTTCTATAATAAAACTAAAATGAATTTTTATTAATGTCAAATTTAAACTTTTGTTATCAAAATTAGTAAACTTATTTTATCAAAATCGGTGAGAGTGAACAAAACTATTTTAACAATTTTGAACCTTTTACTACTAAAAAACCAATACTCTATTTATTTAGTTATTTAAAGAAACTGAATTTTACACTATTGTTCCCCATTTTTAAACAGTTTAATATTAATTTTTGGTTTGTTTAAAATTTATCAAAAATTGTTCAACAATGTTAAATGATAATAAATATATGCATTTTTTTTATTTGACATAAATGAACGCAAATATTGTCTAGAATCACTATAATACCTAAACATGCTTTATACGACACATTTTTATTAATACAAAGTATGGAACTTTAAGTTTAAAAATACTTTAAAAACTTCTTTCTCATCTTCCAACAAATTATCCTTCCAGTGGCAGGCAAAATACACTATCAATTTGCAACCCAAAAGCTCTTGCTGGACACACCACTTCTTTCTATTGTTGAACCCGTATTGTAAAACACTTTACTAAAAACCCGATAACTGTCTCAACTATTGCGCATCTAATAAACATGAGCTATTTTGCTTTAATACTAATTTTTTTACTGGGTTATAGTATAGCTATCTATATTTTTGGTTTAAATACTGAGTCTTATATTAAAGAACACTTGACTGACAAACATATAATAAAACATTATCAACTATTGAACATCCAACAAAACAAAAGTTTTTCTGATCCGATAAATATTTTTGTACCTGGTCATAGTATGGATGTCAACACTTATATTTTTGGTTTTGTATAAGACTCTAGTTTCTCAACTAATTAAAAAAAAAAACGTTTACACACAAAGAATTGATAACTTTCATATAACCTCAAATTGCATACTAGGTTTGTTAAACTAATATACTCTATATAATTGGTATATAGAAATCTCAATTGTTTTTTTTTTTATAATAGGTAACTAAAATTTTATAATAATAAAGATGTACAAAATAATAAAGTGGTATTTTAATTTGCTACATTTGAACGTTTTTGTTCCAAAAAAGTTTGAATTGACAAATAAAATAATATAAACAATAGTCTAAGAAAATTCAAATTTTACAATCAATCAATAGCATAGAATGAGAAATCAACACGTTTGAACTACTTAAGTTGATAAAACTGATGAGATATATCTTATCATGTTAGAAAAAGGGTGAGAGCTCTTTGCGAGATTTTTAAAACAAGTCTTTCAGACATACCGAGTAGCTAGAAAGCAGTTAAGTTATGATATTTTATTTATATTAAACTAAATTCAATAAACTAATCAACTGAATATCTTTTATAAAAAAACTATTACAAATTATAGTCGAAGTTCTGCAAACTGGCTATACACAAACAATTAAGCATGTGCAAAAAAACTTCTGGTTACTTTTTTGGACTATATAAACGGGATTTGATAATTTTATTTTTACATCAATTTATTTTAAAAGTAATAGAAAGTTAAGCAATAAACTATTATAATGACATTAAGTTAATACTACGCTTAAGAATTGGACTATAAATATAACAATATATGGAAAGACTGTAAACTAATAATAATAATATATTTAATTATTTTAAATATTACAGCAATATGATGAAGTTACTTTAAAGATTTTAGCAAAAAAGAATTGCAAACTTATGTTTTTTGCGGTTTCAGTTGCTTTAATGGAATGATCTTTTGAAAAACGTGTTTTTGTGTACAAATCTATTCTAGCGTGCTTTCCGTTTAAGGTTCAATATTGTTCCTTGTGGGACAACTTTTGATCAAAATCGAATTTTTGCGTGGGTTAATGCATTTCAGAATAGTAAAAATGTCTCTCTAAAAAAAATAATTGAGCGGCTACAGTCACTTCTTCACGTTACTTGATTATGATCCAGAATTTTTTCTTGCCTCAATTTAAAGGGATAGAACTAGAAAACGTCTGGTTTTAGCAAAACGGGACTACAGCTTACACAGCAATGGTTTTCATGGACTTTTGCAAGACAGATTCTTTGAGTGTTTTATCTTCTTAAAAAGCAATTTGAACTGGCTGGTACGCTTTCTTGATTTAGTCTATTACAATTTTTTTTGTGAGGATAACTAAAATTTTTGGTGTACTACAGTTGAGGATTTGTAAATGATAAGTCCAAAAAACCGTTTTGGCAAAAAGGGTTTTTATCTGATTTTAATTTTGTAAGTTTACTATAAAAATAAGGTAAATTAACTGTTTAGTTTTGGTACTAAATGTTAATGTATATCTACAAATAAGAGTAAGAATAAAAACTAGGTACATTCTGTAGATACCTATTTTTTATTCTTATCTAGTTTGTTAAATTGAAATATGGAACCAAGTTATAATATTGACAATACTGTATGTAAAATAGAAATCAATGACAGTGACGCTGTTCTTAATTATAGAAAGTCTGGCAATGCTATTGTTAAAAAGTACAAATTTAAAACGTTTAAAACTCAAATAGAACGTATCGGGAGATATTAAAACGTAAACATAATCTAAAAACAAGAATACCTGCAAATAATTTTAATAATAATAATTTTGAAACAAATTCTGAAAGTAGCAGTAAAAATGGTAATAATAATAATAATAGATTGCAACCTAAATCAAAAACAAACAAAAAGCACTTATGGAAGCAAGAAACACGCAGTGGCAAAAATATTTCAGCTCAAAAAACTATGATTACGAGTGTCGTAATAAGTGTACACAAAAATTATCAAAAAATGTTAAACTGAACAAATTAGAAAAATTACCTGTGATTCAAAAATTTGCAAGAAGCGTATCTTTTTTGGTTAATATTAATATTTAAAATTAAAATATCTACAAGAACTATCTGAGTATATACCTCAAGCATAAAAGAAATGGTACTAATTTTTCAAAATGAACGACGCGGAAAAAATCAAAACAAGCAGAGGCTAATGACAAAAACTGTTTTTTTTTTGTTTTTAACTAACTAGAAATATATATAAAATGCCAAAAAACAATAAAATACTTAGTTGGGAATAATAACCTGGTATATCCATTGAAAAAATTAATAAATTGCACAAAAACAGAAAGACATATTACTGTTTTTTCAGTTAAAATAGTTTGTAGTAGTACCAAATCATTTAAATTTTTATGAAAAAATCTTGTATATCTAAGATTTGTCACCTGTTACAATGTTATATACCAAATTTGAACAACCCCCTTCAAATTTTTTTAGCATTTTTTTGCACCACTTAACACGTGCTTGTTTTTGTTCTTTTTTCAAATTGTGTGTGATCTATCGACTGAACAGCTTCCTGACATGCAAATGATTGTGCAAAATCGTATGTATTTGTTTTGCTGCAATGCTTAAGGATGCCTCTATCTTACTATAGGTTACATGCCGATCGGACAAAATCATTTCACGCACAGCATCAATATTTTTTGTGACAACGTTGGTCTTCTACGCTTAAATTCTGCAAATCATTTGTAAATCATAGTTTTGGATGTTGCTTCATCCCCAAATAACTTTTTTCAAAAATTATAAAAAATCATTACTCGGAAGTTTCGACTCAAAATTTTCATTTTTCACACAATTATTACTTTCGTTAAATTTAGTTGAAACGAAACCGAGCAGTTTGAAATCGAACTTTCAACAATTATAAGTGAAAAACGTCAAATTTTACAAATATGACAATCGCAGAACGCTGACAATACAGGCGGTACTTGATTCCGCAAACTTTAGCAGTGCCTTTTGTAGCAATCATTTCAATTACAAGACAACAAAACATTAAAAACACTGAAAAGATTTATAGAGCTACGCTTCCGATTACAAAGGAAATAAGATATGAAAAATTAATCAGACTAACTTTTAACACTCACTTAAAAAATGTAACAACAAAAGCTATTTGGGTGCTTTTTGTCACAAAATAATAGTCGATTGCCAAATTAATGCATGGCATACAAAACAAAAACTAAAAACAATCTTTTAGAAAAGTTTCTTAAAAAGATGACAGCAGCAACTAAAAATAACTTTTAGAAAAACATACAGCTTACTACAATGTATTAGAATGCAAAAATTAATAACTAAAAAAATGCACAACAAAGATAACAGATATGATTCATTCTGAAAAAAATATAAATTTTTATACAATAAAGCAATGAGTTAAATTAAACTACTCAAAATAAAAAACGCTTGAGTCAAAGGAGAATATACTGTTACGTATGCAAGAAAAAAATGTTTTTTTAAATGATTTAACATGTTTTATAGTGAGTATTAAAAATGCGTTGTCTGTCTCGATAGTAACTAGATAACAACATAAACAAGTTTGTAGTTTTTTGTTAATATTTTTTGGCAATAAATATTAAATTTACTGAAACTGGGATTGATCCTTTCATTTAAATTAAAATAAGTAAAAATAGGTTTAGGACTAAGGCCCGTCATGAGTGTTCCTTATTACATTGCACCAAGTTTTTAAGGAATACTTAAAGGCTTAAGGAACGGTTAAATTTAAGGGGGAGAATAGTTGCGCTATTATAAGGGTTCACAGCATCAAACTCAGCAAGAAAACGCCTGAATATAATTGAATAAAATTTTCACACATTGTAGAAGAAAGTCCAATCTGTGTCCTCAAACTTGTAGAAATTTAATGCGATAAATCGTTTCTCCGCAATTAGTTTTTAAAAAATGACGTTTTTAATTAGTTTTTTGTTAATTTTTTACTCGTTAAATATAACTTCAAATCTTTAACCAAAAACACGAAGACATAGAATATTGTATGTAGTTCAACATATAAAAAGAGTGATTACTAAAATATGATCGTTTGCATATTGAGTTGGTTGGCGTTTTGTCCCATAAAACCAATTTTAATTTAATAACGGCGCTGTATGTGTCAATATTTTTGTAGAGAGAATGGTTCACCGATATGTTCGTAGATGTGATAGGATTTAATATTTTTCCATAACATTACTACTAGTGGTACCACAACAGAACGGGGCGACTAAACCCGGCAATTCTCTAGCGTTAAGTTCTAAAATTTTGCGACTTAAACATTACCTTAACCTAATAATGTAAATAGTGTGTGTAAAAGTGCTACACAATAATAATAATAAAAATGAACGATGATTATGAAATTCATCCAGTTTTAAAAGATGATGTAGAGGTATTAAAAATAATAGAAGTTGGGATTCTTTGACAAGTATCTACGGCTTGTAGAATTGTTAAAAGTTTTGGTGGCACTAGCAAGACTGTGTCCGACATACGTAAAACTTTCTGAAACAAATTTAGAAAAAAGACAATTATGCCAAAAGTTTTTTAATATTGCTGCCTTTCCAAGGGTGTTTGGTGCTATAGATGGAACCCACATCCAAACTTAATCACCTGGTAATTTTTGATAAAACAACTCTTGTAAAGTACGAATTTGTTTATAGGTGGAAACAAAGCAAACATTTTTTGAAATAGAAAAAATTTCTTTAAATGTTCAGGTAGTTTCAGATAGTAAAATGAAAATCCTGAATTTGGTTGCGAGATGGCTAGGTTCCGCTCATGATGCGACAATAATTAATAGTTCTCAAATAAAAAATAGATAAGTAGAAGTATAATTAGCAGAAAAAATTCTTTTTGCATGAAAATTTATGTTTCTAAAACTGTAATAATAAAGTAAAAACATTAACAAACATTATATACTCTTTTCTATATTTATTTACAACATCTACAAATATACATAGCTTTAAATTAATTAAATTAATATTGCACTAATGTCAGAAATTTGATAGAAAAACGAAGCTGAAATAAATTTTACTAAATTTGTACAGTGTTGTCAAATCTATCTTTAACTTAACCTAAGGATCACTTTATTTTGTGTGGTGCAATGTAAATCCAAACTAAAGAACAATTTATTTTATGTGCCTTTTAGTTATGGAACACTTTTAAGGAATAATGGTGCAAACGGGCCTAAGTCAAATAATTGTTTATTTTATAGCGTTTTCCACTGGTATTATATTCGCTTAAGCTGGTACCGAGCAAGCTCGAACTAGCATTCGCACGGTTCTCCATTTTTGGGCTGCACTTGCTCGGAGCAGTGTAACAAGTGAAATAGCGTTTTGTGCTGTTTTGCTATGAAAAATCCAGCAATAAATTGAATAAAGTGAGAGTTGGCAAATAAATTAATTATATGATTGGCAGTGTCTCTGTTTACTCTAAAGTTTGCTTTAAACTAAAAATGAAGTATAAATTTAATTATTTTATATATGAATAATATATTAACACTATTTTACCTGCTTATCTGTATATTTTTTAAGAACTCGTAAATAATTTTTAATTTTAGGTATATTGTGTTTTTTATTTAAATGTTTTCGAATTTCAATTAATTCATTGTCGCTACTATCTGACGATTCAGAAGTAATCTCAGCGACAATAGCTGATAAAATACTGAAATCCATTTTACAGAATGTATCAAAATAATAATAATGTCAATGTTAATATAGGTTATGTCAAGTTGCACCGTAGTATGATCACGGTTCTAAAAACTCGAGCTCTCAGGGAGCAAGAGCAAGAATTTTGCATCAGTGGAAAACGACAAGCTCGAGCTTAAAATCGTCGGTGCTACCCAGTGGAACACGCACGGCTCTAGGTAGCTTGCACCAGCTTTGCTCCGAGCGACGAGTGGAAAACGCTATTAGTTATACAACTTTCAAGTATTCTTTTTGTACGTAAAAATATACAAAAGTGTTATTTTATTTTTTAGTAGCAGAAGCTTAGTTACCAGCAATTTAAATCTACTAATTATTAAATAACGTTTATCCAAGGTTTTATTTTAGATAAAATTGTCATAGAAACAAAATAATGTACAATAGTAGTAAATATATCTATTTTATATTTATATACAGACAAATGATTATACCTGTTTCATTGTGACAATAGTTAGTTTGAATATAAAAAAGACCCTTGACCAAAGTTTTTTACGTTTTGACTTAAATGTTTTTATACAAGATACTAAAATAAAGTTTATTACCTAAACTTTTCAAGTTATAAAAAAATTGCAATTATTGGAATAAATTGCAAAACCTATTGTTTTATTTACATTAGCCGCAGTTTTATTAACTTTTTTTAAATAAAACGCAAATATCTAATGTTATTTCTGCTGTTTTGTGCCTGTTTGTAACTACGCATGTTGTTAGCTTTAGATTATAAATAAGAAACTTTTCATTCTAATATTCATTTCTTTTTTTTATTCATTCATCAGAATTTATTTCTTACTTTTAATCTTTCTTTATATTTTACTGCTATGTTTTCTGTTTTTTTTTTTTTTTTTCATTTAATTGTTTTCTATTTCCTCTAACACAATGTAAGTTGGGGTTTCTTTATTTAATCCTAGTTTTTATTTCCAGTATTTTGTTTGTGAACCGTCTAATTTATTCTGGTTTTTCACCCCCAAATTTTTGACCCATTAAACATCATACTTTTAAATAGTCTATCAAACATTGTTTCCTTTATTTTTATACATTCAAACTTTCATTTTCCTACTTTCTACATCTATCTTATCATTTTGTTTGCTTTTACATGCGCTCATTATTTGCACTAAATGCATTTCAACCTTTGATATTTCTAATATTTTTTGTATGTTTTTTTTTTCTAAACATCATAACTTTTGCTTTAATAAACTTTTACTGTTAACCCTATTTTTTTCTGAAATATATCTAATTATTTTTTTAAATTTTCTTTGCTTTTTTTGCCACGATCACTATGTCATTTGCATATGCTAATTAAATTACTTTTTCTCTACTCAGTACAGCTTTGTTTGTTTATGCTAGACTTTTTATTTTCAATGTCTGCAATGTATGCAGTAAATAGATTAGAACTGAGTGCGCAACATTTTTGAACAACTAAAGGTGTGAGACAATTTTTAGTTGTCCAAAAGTATTTACTTAATCTACCATTTACACATACGTTGCTCACCGTTTTTGCATAAACATAATTTATTTTTCTTACCATATTCTAGTAACAGTTTTTCTCTCACACTTGACGACAATTTTTTTCTATTTACACTATCAAAAGCCATTTTAAGGTCCAAAAACAACGTATATCTTTTTTTACCTCTCCTACAAACTTTTGATTCAATATTTTTGACTAAAGCTATGTTATAAAAACAATCTAAAACTGGAATATAAAGGTAAAATTATACAAGAGTTACAAGTCATAATTTTGCATTAACAATTTATTGTTTAAACAAAATACAAAGTATAAAAGATAATAATTTTTATTTAGTTTCTTTATAAAAAAGTATAAGTAGAATTTTTTTAATATACCTTACAATCTCTTAAAGTAAATTCCTACTACGTGCATAAGAATAAATGACATATGCAATATGCTCTAGCGTCTCTATTTCTCATAATTGTTATGTGTTAAAAAGGTAAAATAAATAAATGAATTAAAATTGACACAAAAACTAAATAAATTAAATTTTTGTGTGGATGATGTAAAATATGCAAATATATTTAAAAAAATGTTGAAGATTCCTTATTTTTTTTATAAATATAAACTAATTTTTCACAGAAAAAGTATTTCTGAATTAAACCAGTTTATAGCTAGTATGCATAACAAATTAAATCAGATATTGTATTGTTTATTATCTATAGTGTCTATAAGTTTTTTATTCATATCTACACATTTCCATAACTAGAACAATGCAATAAATTAAATAGATATATTTATTTTACTGATAAACAAATTACTTACCGCACACATTGAAGTAGAAATTACTAATATAATTAATATAGATATTTCGACATATACTATAATTAATTCTTTATTTATACATTCATCATTGCACTCTGGTAAACTTTTATCATTTTTGTATGTATCTGAAACAATTTTAAAATATTAAAACAAGAAATACCTAAATTGTTTTTATAATTACGAAATAAAACAATCAGATTGACATTTGTCAATTTTTAATAACTTTAAAAATAAACACAATAGGTTACTTTATATTGGACATTACATTTGGGGCTATAAGATTTTTGTGTTACTTAGAAATTTTTTTTAAATTACTTACATTACTAACGTATATTGCTATATATAAGCAATGGCGCTAAAATCCATTGCTGTCCGCTAACAAATATACAATTTTTCAGTTTTTTTTTTTTTTAAATTTAAATTTTATACTTATTTTGTTTGATTTTAAAAATAAAACATTTTTTTAAATTTTTTTGTTATTTAAAATTTTTTGAAAATAAACTATACGCTCAGCAATCTTGCTCAATAACAATATTACTATCTAGCATATGCATAGAGAATAAGGCAGGTTCATATGTAATTTTATTTTTGAAAAATGCTAAAATTTATGCACAGTTTGTGTCTGCAAGTGTGTCTAAAATGCAAATTATACTATAAATTAATTTATTTTTTTATAGTTCTCCAAAAAATAGCTCAAAGATTGATAAGTTTGACAGTGCTGCAAAATTAGTTTATAGTTTATCTATTAACCTAGGTCAATCAATTGTCAGATGTAAGCCTTCATTATATTTGTTTATCTTTGTCGGCTTAGTGCTGTTTGTTTCTAACTAAATTTTGCAAATATCTTTATATTGTTGCCTTATCTCATTTGCGGCCATTTTTGCGGTCTATTACTCAGCTTTGGCCGCCACTGCTGTATTATTCTGTTTACACGTTTATTTTTGCCATTGTTTTTTGTGCTTTCACCAGTTTTAAATTTCTTTTTTTAGTGTAAGTGCGTATTTGTGCTCTATGTGTAAGCACTATTAAAACAATTTTTTTTTACATTTAAGTTCAGATAATGTGGGATTTTCTTGCTTTTCAGAACAAAGTGTAACTTCCCAGAAACTGCCCATTCTAATTTCTAGTATTGATTTTTGTCTGTTGATTTTCTTTATTCAATTTTATGTTTGAGCACAAGTACGTTTTTATTCATATTTGGAGAAAAAAAAATAGCCACTATTTTTATTTTTAAACTGTTATTTCAAAATTCTGCAAAGTTTTTAAAATATAAAAAAAAATTGTGTTAAAACTTATTCTTTAAACAAATTTGAAGAAAATATACGAACGATAAAAAAATGTAAGTTTAAAACGTAGCACTGGGCACTTTCTAAAATGTTCAGTGTATCTTCTGAAAAAAAAAAACTTGTCATCTTTTTTTAAGAAAAACTGTATTTTAAAGTTCTGCAAAATTTTTAAAACTCAACGAAAAAAATTTTTGGCTATAAAAACTTATTTTTTGGACAATTTTAAAGAAGAAAAAACTTTGATTTTTCCAAGTTTTGATTGCCTATTACTTCGAAAAAATCTGAAAAAATTTACATAATCGGGATTCATGTTGAGGAAGTCATTTTTAGTAGTTTGAGCAAATACAAATTTTTATTCATAAGCATTTAGTGTAAGTCTCCGAGTCGGCAAATATATTGTTTGTTGTGATTTATCTTTTTGTGGATGTTTATGCTTTTTTTTTGTAATTGCAATTTTTTACACTGTTTATTTTGTTTTACACCTTTTTTGATTAAAATTGGTTGGGTTTTCTTGTAAGTATTGTGGAGAAAAGTTATATATCTGTAATTATGGTTGTTGTTATGTAGGGATATTTGAACACCACAGCTCTAAAAAGCGATCAATAAAACATTAGTTGTGTAAAATTACGATGGTAGCTTGTTTAAATTTTTTTTTATTCAACATTTATTAAAAAGGATTTTTAGTACATTTATAACTACTTGGTTATTATCTCTCAACATTTCTACTTTGATTTCTGGTAGTTTTTATGAGTTTTCATTTTGAATCTTTTGTTTTAGATTGACAGTTGGCAGTTGCATTTTTAAATTGAATAATGCGTTCTAAAATGTTTTTATATGGTGTATAGTATAACAATTTTGGTTTGCTTAAAGATAGTTTGAGAATATTTATGTTTGTATTATTTCTGAAAACTTTTTCAATTTCTTTCTGATCACATCCTTTTTTATAGATTTTTGTTTTTGAAATCTTAGTAAATTCTTGAAAAAGTAGCTTTTACCGTCACTTGTTTAATTGTTTTAAAAAACCATCTTACTGGTAAATCTATGACAATCAGTTTTTACTTTTTTAGTAATTGTTTCACTACTGGCTCTAAGCATTGTGATTATTAAGTTGCTTATGTGGTTCAAGGTTTTGGTCATTTTGCTTCTATTTTTATTTATAGTTGTTGTAATAAGGTTTGTGTAGTGCTCTTTTCTTTTAATTTTTGTAGATCAATCCACTAGTTTAGAATTATCTTTATTCTGACTACCAGGTGATTGCTACTTGTTGCAAAGTGATTTAGGACTGTTGCGTCTTTTTAAAAGAAAATATAAAGTTTGTTTTGTTTTTGATGTAACTATTTAGGCTAATGTATGTCTATTTTATTTGCTGTTTTTTTTTTTAAGAAAGTATTTATAGCGTACAATATTTGTCGGTTCAAAAAATTTTCTTTTGTTATTTTTAGTGCCGTATTTGTCTTGTTTAGGTTTAGGTAGTTTTAGTACCCAGTTTTACGTTGGAGTTGCCAGTTATAAACCTATATTTTGAGCTGTTTTCATCGATCAACTTTAGCATTTGGGCTGTTTTTGTAAGTAGTAATAAGTAGTGGCTGTGCTATTGTGGTACTGTCTTTGGATTTTTGTAGTATTTTGTAAAGGAAACTTTCCTATGGTTTCCTCATTATATATTAATATAACCAAATGTAAGCAAAATATACATAACATCCAATATAAATCACTTTGCTCTACATAACAACTTATTGTAATTCAAGTACACTGTAAAGGTTATTGAAAAAAATTGGAAGTAAACATTAAAAACTGTTAAACAGTTTACACGTCTTTGTAATTTAAAAAAAATAAAATTTATAAAACGGCTTTGAAAAATAATAAAGCATGAGATAATATGAGAACAATTTGGGTTAATTAATCTCAATAAAAAATTTTGGTATTGATACGTAGATGATATTTTAATTTACTTCATAAGAAATGCAAATGATTTAGAAAATTTGTCAATTTATGTTAACAATATTAAACAAATAAATTTAAATTAAATCTTGAAGATAACCAACAAATAATTTTTTTACATTTCAAAAAATGTAGAAAAATAATTTAATTTTAAAATTTATAAAAGAACCCACATATTTAGATACAATTATACCTAAAGATTTGTTTTATCCAATTAACTATAAGTCATCAGCTTTTACTAGTTTATTTCACAGAGCATTAGCAATACCACCGAATAATCAAAATTTTAATGAAGAAATAAATATAATAAAATCAACTGTATGTAAAATTTTAAGTAGAAAACAGTTTAATATTTGCATAAATAAAATATATTTTTAACAAAGAAATATGGCTTGATTTCAAATTTATCTAGAAAAATGTCAAAATATTTAAACAAAACCTTTAAAACTACTGTTTAAAATACTTTGTCAAAATAAAGTTTAATCTTTTCTAAATGTATTAGTAAAAGACAAATAAATTATCAAATTATATCTAGAAATATGAATAACGTCAATTTTGTCAGTTTTAGTTTTAATACTACAAATGAAAGTGGCGCGTAGGTTGATCTTAACAAATTCAAATCTGCTCCTTCGTGGAGTGTAGTTACATAATAAAATTTGTGTGGCACAAGAAAAATGTCTTACATCATTGAAAATATATTATTTATCAAATGGTGTAGAACGTACCTGGATATTGAACGACTTCGTTCTGCATATTTATATTTTCATTTACATCCAAGTTTTCTTCATTTCTCGTATGTGTTTTATTTAGTTGATGTATATTTGTTTTCATTGGTGTTTCATTTCTTTTAGTTTCTGAAATAGCAACTTTTATTATCTTAAAATTTCAAATGAAGATATATGTACCTATTTGTAAAGATTGTGACGGATTTTTCTTAATTATATGTTCAACGTTGTTTTTACGTGACCCATTCGGTTCTTGTGTGTTTGTTGAGTCTGACGTTTCAGTTATTACTGTTTTTGCTATTAAAAAAATTAAGTTAATAATAAAATAAGTACAATTGTGATTATGTATATTACCTATTTCTAAAGTTGATAACGTAGATCTTTGTGTAGATTGATCATTTTTTATTGTATTATACTTTTCTGTTATATCTTAAAAACAAATATATAATTTTTATTTTTTTTTAATGTATACTTATTATTTATCAAATAATTTAAATCTAAATATAGTTTAAAAAAAATTTTTGGTTAAAAAATTGTTTAAAGTAAAATTAATAATATATCTATGTAAAGTTGCTTTTAATTAATATTATGATATTGTTTGGAAGTTCAACAAGAAGTAATTGTACTTCAAAGTGCACAATGTAGTAGAGTCTATGCAGGTAAATGAAGTTAAAAAAACATAGTATACTGTTAGCGTATAAGGACTTAGACTGGCTACCAAATCCGCCAACACCATAACTTAGTAATGCAAGAAACTTGACCAGTTTAAGGAGGCTGCACAAAGATCCTTTAACAGAGTAAAAAACTTAACAACTCAATTAGACTAGATTTTATTTAAAAAAATCTAGAAAGATTATAAATGACGCATTTGGCAACGTCAATAGAAACTTAAATATCTCTTTGTAAAAATGTTAAAAACCTCAACAACTGCAATGCTAAAAAAGTATTAGTTTACTCTTAATACACTAGCGAGCAAAAAATAGAGATCATTCATTATGACTTATTTTTAAATTTTTTTGTTTTAACTTTATACTATTTTGTTATGGTTTTTTTACTTAGTGTTAATTTTTCTCTGCAAAACTTGTCATTTACACGGTGTACTGTACTTAACAGGTAATAATGCTTTTAAGTTCTATTGTTGTGGGAAGAATTGTAGCGTCGATTGAGGAATGTTGGTAAAAGTTTTTGTGCTGTACAAAAAGTGTATCAGCGTTACTTGGATACTGGCTGATAACTAAAAGATCAAGATCCGGGCAAAAAAAATGTACGAACAGAGATGACCGTTTTTTGATGTCCACAAGTTTGTGAAATAGAACAGCTTCTGCAGATTATCTATAAAATCAACTCCATGAAGTTAAAGATGTAAATGTTAGTGAATGGACTGTAAGAAAAAGGCTTTGGGCTGCAGGATTGTCTTGTAAAAAGATGGTTACAGGTTTACCTTTACAACGCCGACATCGTGTTGCAAAATTGGCTTTTGTCCTAAATCACCAAGCATAAAATAAAGAAAACTGGAGCAGGGTACCGTTTTCAAATAAGTCACGCTTTTGTCTCTATGGATCTGAAGAAAGTCGAAAAGTGTGGAGAAGACAAGGAAAAAGATACGCTTCAATTTAATGAGCAACTTCTATTTGTCGGTGGGTCGGTTATGGTTTGAGCATAAATTTCTACCGAAACACTCACAGAGTTGGTCTTTATAGAAAATGACTCCCTGACAGCGCACAGATACATTATGGAGGTTTTTGAAGATAATGTTATGCCCTTCATGACAACTATGGATGAAAGCGGCATTTTCATGCAAGATAATGCTAGACCTCACGTAGACAGTGTTGTTAGAGGTTATCTGGATGAAGTGGGAATTGTGCAGTTTGATTGGTTAACTTTCAATTAGGACATGAATCTTATAAAACCTCTCTGGGATGAGTTAGGACAATTTATCTAAAAACATAAACCTGCTCTAAGCACTGCTCAGGAGCTAAGACAGTTGCTATTGCAGGAATGAAATAATAGTGACCAAAATGTGATTATTAATCTAATTCAAAGTGTTCTTTGTCGACTTCAAGCAGACATTAATGCAAGAAAGGGTAATACTCGTTATTACTAATAAGTTTTTTGTCATATTTTTTGTTTCATATTAGTCCTAGAAACAAAACATTCAAACTTTGTCTAAACTGGAAACTTGTAATATTTTTAAAATACGCAATAAAAACAATAAATATGCTGTAGAATTAAACATTAAATTTTTAATTTAATGTGCAAAATACAGTACACTTGTTTACAGTTTGCTAACATGAGGTTAAAACAAAAAACGCCAAAACTAAGTCATAATTTTAAATTGACCTTTGTTTTTTGCTTGCCAGTGTAGCAACTGGATTGCTTGAAATAAATTGACATCTTATACACAGCCAATGTATTGCAATGTATTGAAAGCAACAAAGATACTTTTAAAAACCCAAAATTAATTTGGAAAACAAGCAATATTACTAAACAGATACACCCGGATCAACATTTATACACTCAAGAAAAATCCACCAATTTAGCAGTCTTCCATTTTGTAACAAACCAAATTAAAAATTCACACAAATACAAAATGTCTACCTTGAGCGTATTGAAAGCGCTTTCAATAAAACCATACTTAAAAAAAAATAAAAACTATTTTTGCAACACAGTGTAAACCACACAATTACTAAATCAACAAAACACATAAGCAGTTCCGTTGCAGATACCGTAAAGAATTTGATGGTCAGAAAAGTTGTTAAAAGTTGTCTTTAGTGAGTTGTATTATTTTTACTACTATAGAATATAGTAGTTGACAGTCACATACAGCTACTCAAGCGCGTCCGGACGGTATTTTTTTATAACGCGTTTATAAATGCAGGACGTTGGTCTGAGAATGTACGTCTAAGTCACGGGAAAAATCGTCTAAGTAAGTTTTTTTTTTCTACATTAAATAAAGTTATAAAACAGAAAAATAAATTTATTTTAATAGTTTATTATAAATTCAATTTTATAAAGTTAAAATAAGTTTGAATAGGAGGTTAAGTTTAATCAGTTGACAGATGTCAAAAGATAAAAATTGACAAACGCGTTTGTTTTTAAAGAAGACAAGACGTACTTCTAACTTCTTTTGTCAGGACGTTTGCCCAAACTACACTCTCTAAATTAGAGCGCACCCCAGATGACATAAGGATCTTACTAAGTGGTAAATTTAAAGGTATATTCTGCAACTTAATGCAAAAGGCTTTATCTTTAGTTTAGAATTGGTCCAAATATCAAATTCTTCCATTTAACTTTCTGAACTAAATTGGTTCTTTTTAAAAAGAAAAAATAAGAAAATAATTGAAAAGTTGAAAAATTTAAAAATTAAATCTGCCAAAAGTCCTAAATACTCTCCAATTAACTAAGATAAGGTTTTTTTGCAGTTTAGACAAATTAAGTGAAAACATGAAGAGTGTTACTAAAGGTACTACTATAGTTGTACACAACCTTTATAAGATCTATTGTCATATATGGGGTACTAATGTGGTGGCCAAAAGCTAAACAAAAAACGTCTGCAAGCAAACTAATTGCAACAAATAACATGTCCAAGTATAACCAATGACATGCAAACAACACCAACTGCAGCTATGAAAACATTGTTGTCTGCCGTCTATCGATGTATACGTTAAAAAAATGGCGGCAATGACTGTTTAGCGTTTGAATGCAGTTGGACTTTGGTACCCTGCAGTGAAAGTTAGCAAACACTGTAGCCTCCTAAAAGAGATTTTTAAGAAAACACTTGTGTTACGAACGCAAACAGACAGGATGTCAACTTTCTTTGTGTTTCAGAGACTTTACAACGTGTGCACACTAGACTGGTTCTAAAAAAAATGTTTGTGTTCCTTCAGAAAATAATCTTTATGCAAAAAAACTAAATCATGCCTGATGATTTCAGCTCTTACGATTCAAAAGAACACGACACGCACTACTTTTAAATTTTTATAAGTAATATACTTAATAAGTATCATAACTTTTAGATTTGAGTCAGGTGCACATTCTGGCTTCTCAAGAAAACAATAGAGTACGTCCTAATTAAATTTTAATTGAAATTTTACATCAATATACTTTTTAGTTTTCAAATTTTTATTATGTTTTAAAATTTGTACGTATTTTTTTTTTATTTTGTCAAATTTGTAGTGTTCTAATGTTTTATTTTAGTAAAGTATGGGATTTACTTTTAAAACTTGAAAGGCAGTGCGACAAGTGTTCTTTTGATTCTTAAAAACCAGTGACGGACTTCTTTACTACTAGCATTTTTTTACTATTTTTTCAACAAAAGTAATTAGAATAACCTATAGAATAACTTATGGGGTTATAGAAAAAGTAAACGGCAAAATATCTAACAAGAATGTTTAAAATCTAACAAATAATTGAGCAACACTAATAGCTTTAAACAAGTCTAAAATCACATTAAGTAGTAGGACATTCCAATAAAGTAGGTAACATTATAGCGGATGGTTTTGCTTGTAAACGGTCAAACCTTATGGTATCTGGACCTGTATTGATTTACCACTACAAAGCTTGAATGAACTACTAAAAAAAGCTTGTTTTATTAATAAAGCAAATATTGATGCAAGCAGCACATACAATAGAGAATTTATTTATGGGGACCTAATTTTAAACCTAGCAAAAGTTTCTAAAAACACAAACTGACAACATTATCTGCTGCTCATTTTCAAACAAAAATTGTGTAGACAACAAATTTGCAACAATGATTTGACTGTTTTAACTTAAGATAAAGACTTTTTCTGTAGAATTGTAACTAAAGATGAGACCTGGGTACACCACCGGGATTTTTCCATAAAACAAAAATTAATGCAATGTCTTTATAAAGGCTTTTTATCACCCTAAAAAAAACAAAGAAGAAATTTTTTAAGCAAAAAAACGTTGATTACATAAACAATAAATTATTTTTCTTAATTGAGTATGCGTTATCAGGAATTACAATGACGGGAAACGTCTACGAAGAACACAATTATAAACTGAAAATACCTATACACACAAGAAAATACAAATATATTTAGAAAACAACAAATGTAGGGTGCATAAAATACAAATTGTTTAAGAAGTTGTCAATGAATACAGTTTTAAAAATATACAACGTTTATCTTACAGTGCCAACCTCGCACAAAAAACTATTATTTTGTTCTAAAACTTATCAGCATTTGAGAGAGCGTCGTTTTCTTATCGAATAATTTTTTTTTGAGTAACAGCGTATTAGAAAAACGTTGAAATAAATGTGTTAATGTTAATTAATTTTAAGTTGAAGAATAAAATTTTGTTTGTTCTAAACTTCTTGTTTTCATTGCTAAGTAAATTTTAGTCTTATTTAATTGAATTTGATCTTATCTACGTATTGGTCAAGTTTTTTGCTTTTGTTTTAATTATGTATAAACATTTTGTGTGGGCCCATATTGTATTTTAATTCTATTATATTTTATTTACCTATTAGAGCATCTACTAGCGGCAGAGGTGTAATTATTTCATTTTCTTTTGTAGTTTTATCATCCAAATTTATTGAATCTTTTGATGACTGCAATTTTTTTACATCTGGAATATAATTTTATTATTTGTATTTTCTTGTTGGTGGTAATACTTTATATTACCTTTGCAATTAACTACATTACCATTAAAAATACGCAACGTTGGCGACATATTACAAAAATGTGTTAGATTTTCTTGACATCTACTACCGCCAATATCCAAAATTTTTAAATCAGAGCAATATAAATGCAAACTTATATTATATCTAATATTTTCCAAGTTTAATTTTCGCAAAGTATTAGATTTTATTGACACATATTTTAATGGATTTTCTGACAAGTCAAGGTATTTTAATTTAGAATTTTTTAAATCTAAATCTATATGTTCAAAACGATTGGCTTTTAAAGATATATCGGTTGGCTGATCAAATACACTATCTTTTAAATAACTTAGTTGATTATTATTTAAATTAATTTTTGCAATATTATTTAGTGGTACTAATTCAAAATGTTTTAATTTATTGTTATTAAAATGTATTTGTTTTAGATTATCAAAACCATTTAGTACAGCTGAATCAAAATATTCAATATTTGTATTAGAAATAATGAGTTTGTTTATCTTGGATTTATTTTCAAATGTTTTATTTTTAAATATGGTTCCATTCCAATTAAGTAAAGAACAACAGTTGTTTTCGCATTTGAAAGACATTGTAAATCTATAATTTAATATTATAATTAATTACTTACTATGCATTTATAGAAATTACTTACACAAAACAAAGTAAAAAACACATTACTTGATAAAAAATTATATTAAATGATTTCATTGTGACAAAGAACACACAATGAGTATCTAATCTGTCTACATAGCTTAATAAATCAATTTTAATTTCAACAATAAAAAAAAAATGTTTATATTTTCTATTATCTTAATTTGTATAAATAAATAGATAATTATTATCTAAATCATATAATGTTAATTAATATTTAGTTTTTAATCATTGGTGCTTGATGCTAGATATAATTTTATACTTATTCTAAATACTATGTATATAAGAGATAGGAAGACAGCTTATGTTTCATTTTGCATTTTTATGTAAGTAAAATAAATTATTTTAATTTGATAATTTTGGTTTTTGTTTTCTGAATTTTAGTTCATTGGTAACGGATTTAAATGCATTTCAGTATACAAACATTCAAAACGAAATTATTGAGATACGAAATAATTTAGAAGCCAACTTAGAAATTATAAATGAGGATGTTAAATATTTACATATTAGCGCGTATTGGGATCTCGATATACTACAAAATAAGTTAGGCATTTTTGAAAATCTTAAATATTTACAAATATCGAATCAAGATAAGTTATTATTTGAATTTAGTATTATAAAATACAATTTAAATTTAGAAGTTCTCAACTTTACTAGCAACAAAGAACTAAAACTATTATCAAAAGTGCCCATACAAAATTCTATAACAAAAATTAGTATTTTGGATTGCGATCAGCTATATATTAAACCTACAATTCTATCCACCGACTCATTAGATGAAGTTGAAGTGGACTTTGAGAAATTTTTTGAGCTAAAACCGTTACTTCCCTCTTTATCAATAGATAACAAACCAGAGTTATTATTACATCTGGATGAATTTACCAACTTAAGAAGATTAAGTATAAGATTAACCCAACAATGGAATTCAGAAGATTATTCTAATGAATTTAGTCAAATATTGAAACTAAAGTATTTAAAAATAGAATGTGATAGTGATATTATTGTAAACTTTAATATATTTAAATACAACAATCAACTAAAAGTCTTAACTTTGAAAAGTATGAAACGGGTTGATGTTACACATGGTTCCACTAATATATCGGTAGAAACTATTAAAATAGCTAGTTCTTACATTACAAATATAGAAACTATTTACAATCTTCCAAAACTACGAGAGTTAAACATTATCAAGCTTGACTCCTTTTTATATTATAATACAGGTATGAATATTAATAAAGATTTATATAATATGTTATTAATAATAAGCTTTGCTTAACATAATACCAGAATTAATCATTTATATTGACTTTAATATTATTTAATGATTTTAGATACTCAAAATATTGATCCACCACAGTTGTCTCCTAACTCAAACATGCCACGTATCAACAATCATAAAATGTTTTATATATTTGTTGTTATGCTTTCAATATTTGTTATATATGTTGTAAAAATACGTCAAAGATAACAAACTGCATGTTAATTTTTTTATAAATTATTTCAGCACAATTATATGAAAAATTATTTATTCTTATTTAGTTATTATTTATTTGTCAAATATAAAACATAATATATAATTTGTAGGTAAATTTACAGTTACATTATTTTTAAACTTCACCAATCCAAAAATCAATAAATGTTGAATGTTACTGTATAAAATGTTTCTTAATAAAATATAGATTATATTACAATTTTTTTTTTACTAATAATATAACTTTAAGTACTACCTGTTCAAAAGCAATTTTATTTTTTTTAAAGGTTATACAAATGCTTTACTTCTTTAAGATGAGGGTACCGAAATCTGGCGAGCGCTCGTGAGACGACCGCCAGAAAAAAGAACGAACGAACGATGGAAGGAGTTCTAGAGTAGACAGAAGTTGTCGCATCGGCATTACATTTTGATGCGTGTTTTGTAGTGTTTGTTCCGTTTCTGTTACTACTACTTAATTTAACATTATTATTCACGTATGCAAAAAAATAATTATTAATTTTAATAAAGAATAAGTATGTATAATGCATATAATTTATATATTTATAATTTGATAATTTGATAATTTAATTTATTAGATATTCTCTATGGATATTGATAACGGTAAGATAGCTTAGTTATAGAGCGTTACGCCAACAGTCCGAGGTTTGATCCTCGAATATGACTAAAATAATAACTTGCTATTTATCGTTGCTTCCATCAACCCTCTTCGTCGTAAGACTTCTGGGGCAATCTAAAATAGCTGTAAAACGCGCAATAAAGAATATATTGCTAGATAGTAATTTTGTTATCATGTAACAAGAACGACAATTTTTGGTAGAAATTTTGTTTTGTTTATTTTAACAAAACAAAACAAAAAATCATTATTTTAAATTTTGAATTTTTTTACAATTTTCAATATTTTTTTAGTTTTTTGTCTATAAAACAAAAGTTTATTTTGCAAATAGAAAAAAATTTAAAAAATTTTTAGAAAATTATATTTTTTTTAGAAGATTGCAATGAATTTTGGCGCTCTTGCTTGCTATTGTAAAGTAGAACAAAAATCTTTAGCTAGAAGTATATACCTTGCTTACTTCTAGCAATGTGCATAGAGAATATAATATTATTATTGACTATAATATTATTATAATATGACTATAACAATGCTTTGTCTATGCAAACACAAAAACACGCTCCTAATATATTAACGCGTGGTGGTCTTCTATAGGATTTGCTGAAATTTGTAGTAGCGCTTCATGCGAGCAACGCGTTGAACTAAATTTTGAGGCGCGCATCCGTTAATATTAAAATTTAATTTCGCAAATAACTTCATTCATTATCAACATATAGATTTGAATTTTGAAATTGATACTCAAGTAATTGTTTTCTAGAGCATGAAACCAAAATAAATTTTTATAGTAAGTTTATTTATTTAGAAACAGTAATCAATATTAATTTTTTTTAAGAAATAAAATATTCATGCTTTTCATTGTTTAATTCTATATATAAATTTTGTTTTTTTTTAATTTGCTATGAATAATACTTTTTAAGAAAATTGCGAATTACAAACTAGTGTAAAAATTCCTTTAATAAACGATTTATTTTATTTTAATTATTGTGTATCTTCATAGTTTATGTTTGTGTTAGAAACAGTTCAACTTCTAAAATATTATAATTTTGCATTAATAACAAAAGTATGCTTTTTTTAATGCGTTACCTAACTTTGATATTCTAACGCGCAGCCAAACCTATTTTTACACAATAATCTTTTTTGTATTATGTTCTGCATTTTTTTTTCTTTTTATGATTGTACATGCTAGCGCTCTTTCCTCCACAGTTCTTCTCAACACTTTTTTATTCCAAATCTTATCTGACCACTTACACATTGATCTCCTCCAGAACCACATTTTAAATGCTTCTATGCGTTTTTTGCAGGTTTTTAACTAATTAGTAACTCAAAAACTTGCTTGTCTTTTTAAAAAATATTTACTTTATATCTTTCTACTTGCTCTAAACTATCTCTGTTTACTTAAACGTCCATTTCTTAAAGCTCTCCAATTTTTATGCATTTTTAGCAACGGGCGCGTCCATGTCAGACAGCCCACTCAAAATGTCTGCAATTATGGTCTCACAAAACTGCTTCATGAAACGACTCTGCAATGCCAAAGTCAAATGACAATAGAAGACAAACCTTCTTCCAGGTAAGACGGACATTTCTCGTGCTGGGATGAAAATCTCTGCTTAATCTATACAGAGAAAGTCTCAATCAAACCAAAAACCTCTTAGAAAAATAAAGGTTTTAAGCCTCCGGACAAAAAACTTTGTAAAACAAAAAGAGCAAAAAAAAAAGTTTTGTTTGTCCATTTCGGAGCTTTCACCTAAGAAAAAGGCAAAGAAGTTTAGGCAAAACTTAAAAACTACTTCTCTTTTAATAAAAACGGTAGGAGTCGGCTACAAAAAAACTGTACTTATACACCTTTAAGTAGTTGTCACCAACTTGTTTCATTTTCTATGCAAAACCGCTAAAGCACAGGCGGAGTTGATAAAAGTTGCCCTAACTCAAAACCTGGATAAAACTCTTTCAACTCCCAAAGAGGAGGGTAGTCACACACAGAAGAAAATCTTTTTACCTGTGATAATGACACATTCTTAAAGTGTCTTTAAACAATTTTTAACATAAAACCACTGTGGCCGGAGTCAAAACTTGCAGACGGATTGCCTTCCCAAACAAAAACTACTTTCTTAAGACTTCCGGATGTCATTGAAATAGTTTTAAGTCGCTTGAAAAAGCAAAACTAAAAGCTCAACGTAAAGAGAAAATGTTTTCCATACTACCAAATGGAAAACCCAAAAGGTCGTCTCCTTGTCCTTATATAAGGCAAGAAAACTTTAAAAAGTTAAGTGAGAAAAACAACCAAATGAGCTAAATGTTTTTTAAACTACTCATTAATGTAGAAGTCAATCTACCCTGACAAAACTGGAGAAATAAACCACCCGGTTAAGGCCGGGATAAAAACCTACCCGGACAAAGCCGGGAAGGGGACGCACTTTTTTAACCCTTGCAAAAGGTTCCAAATTGCATTAATGTAACTACTATCGAGCAGCCGTGGCATAACTATGTTGCAAATTAAAAATAACGCTGGAATTATTAACCTGATACAATAGCCATAATCCAAAAATTATGTATAGTAAAATTTAAGGTTTATAGACTTAGCAAACTTAAAAAAAAATGTTTTTGCAAACCCTCCAAGCGGAAGCTAAGTAAAAAACACTTAAACATATAACAGCTTTTTTATGCTCTAATTTTCTACTATCAATGTTAGAGCTGTGACGATTAGCTTGACCACGTCACTAAAAACGGACAGTTTTGTCATCCATATACCTAGCCCACAATACACCATCTCTAATCACAGTTATAGAAGAGTTGATACAATATTGCATAAGTGGCAACATAAACCTGGTCTTTGGATATAATGCAAACTCTTAGCTCGTATAGAGAAACAAAAAACACGAATAGCAATATTAAACTTTTACACAATTTTATTATTAGTACTAACTTAAAAGTATTAAACCGAGGAGTTAAACTAACGTTTGTTACATCTTGCAGCTAGACGGTAATAATTATTACAATGACAAATATAAGTATTTTAATTAAAATCCAAAACTGGACCGTCAACTTTAATGTAATTATACAGATGGATAAAATTCAGCTTTGAGCATACACACAAAATTAAACATAGGTTCTATTAAAACCCAAAGTTGTCTTTTGAGACAATTTATTACAGCGTTTAAATGCTTTTAATGTTTTATGTGAACTTGAAAGTAATGAAAAAATTGAAAACTACGTAAGTAAGTTGAAACACTCTTTAACACAGGCATACAAGGACTCCTGCCTACTAAAGTTGGTGTCTGGTATTAACAGTACTAACTTGATAATGTGACAAACATGAACGACTCAAAGCGGTTGCAAAGAAATCTTTTAACAAGGCAAATAACTTAAAACGCCAGACTAAATATTGTCACTGTAAGCAACTTAATAGCCAAAAAAGTAGTTAACAGATTCACCACTATTATAATACGTAAAAGTACACAGCTCAATTAAACTATTCAATGACCGTGGTTTTTGCACAATTGGGTTTACAGATAATATATAATATATAACAACTCTGCAACCTAATAAAAGAAACTCTAAAATAATAAAAAAATAATGCAAAGACCTGGTTTTTACTGTTAACCCACAAAAACCCAAACTGATTTTCTTTACAAAAAATAAGAAAATTAGTCAACAAAATTTATCAATACTCCTAAATACCCCAGTAACGTTCTCAATTAATTTCATAGATGCAGCCAAATATTTGGCACATTAAAAAAAAAATTCAAAGAAATGTATATTAAAATATCAAACAATAATAATATTATAAGCAAAGATCCCAATAAATTCTGTCCATATAAGTAATAGGGTCCCACAAGAGCTAGTGCTATTTCTAACTTTTTAAAACAATTTTTGTGATAACTTTCTGCAATTAAAAATGTTCAAAGACACTATTTTAATTGGTTAAGCAAACAACATAGGAATGGTAACAACTGCAAAAAAC